>JALMGF010000001.1:221215226-222415226 GCA_023333645.1 Sceloporus occidentalis
TACAGACCGCCCAAAACGGGCGGTCTCACGCTGCTGCCGGTTGCTGTGTCCGGGAACCACAGCAGCCAAACCGCGCGGTTCCCGGGTGCAGCAAGAAAGAAGCACCAAAATGGGGCTTCTTCCTGTGCCCTGGAAGAGGCGCCGCAAGGCGCGAGGCGCGCACTCGCGGTGCCACTTCTGGCACGCGACGTCCGGATGCTGTGCATCTGTGACGTCAAAATGGCGGCACCCATCTGTTTGCAGCACTGCCATTTTGACGTACTCGTTATGCATGAGGGGCAAGGCGCGTCAGGAAGTGCCACCCTTGCACGTAATGATGGCGTCTCATTGGTCTGTCTGTAACGCGCCTATAATTCCCAGAATTCTATTGCATTTAGCCATGGCAGTTAAAATGGGGTCAAACTGGATTATTTCTACAGTGTGGATGCAGCCTATGGTTTCGCTTTGACTGCCATGGCTGCATCTTATGGAATCTTGAGATTTGTAATTTGGGCAAGTGCATTTAGAATCCTCAGTCAGAGAGCTCTAATGCCTCACTAAACTAAAATTCCCTGGACATTGCCATGGCACTGGAATGATAGTAATATACTTATGCAATGTGAATAGACCCACTGAGTTTTGAAATGACACTCAGTACAAGTCTCTAGCCAGCTTCTGGGTGTAAAAAAAACAAGTGCCACCTTGTCTTTCACCTCCATTATCAAAATATCTCAGGGCATCGCCGTGTGAAGATGTAAATTTTACGACAAGAGTAGCGATGCCAGAAAATATCCAGGGACCTTTTGAAGGCAAAGGCACATGATCTGTGTGTGAATATATAATTACAGCAAAACAATCATGCTGTTCCCCAAATAATAAAGCCACCTTGAAACTATTTAAAATATTCCACCAAATACAGCACAATGCTCAGGGGATAAACACTGAGTTGTAAGACAAAACAAATCTTCTCTCTAGATATATCACTGTAATAAAATACAGGGAGGAATTCTTAGTGCTGCAACATTGGTTTCACTCTAGATTATAGGTGAAAACATGTTCTCCTCCTCCTTAAACCATTTTTTTTTAAAAAAAGATAACTTTCCATGCTACAAGAAATGATTAAAATGTTATAAAATGAAAATGCTACAGATGAACTGCATCCGAGGCTATTAAAATAACTGGCAAATATAATCTCCCATTGGCATTAATCTTTGAGAACGCCTTGAGAACAGGAGAAGTCCCAGCAGACTGGAGGAGGGCAAACGTTGTTCCCATCTTCAAAAAGGGGGAAATTGGGGATCCTAACAATTATCATCTAGTTACTCTGACATCAATACCAGGAAAGAGAGCAGATCATTAAAAAGTGAACATTTAGAAAGCAATAATCACAAAAAGTCAACATACTGTGGTTACTCAAAAATAAGACATTGTACTATATTTATTTTTCTTTAAGAAGACACACTATGGCTTATTTTTAGAAGATGTCTAATTTTTAGTAAGTATGGTACAAAAATCTACATTCTTCTGGAACATCGTCATAACTCTCCAAACCTGGAATTCCATCCTGAATTTCTTGCAACTCCATTTCCTTTAGAACCATTGGCCCCAATCTTTCCGCTCTCTTCCTGCCCCCTTCTTCACTCTGTCTTCTTTTCAGGGTATGGCTGACATAAAATTACCAGCATGGTAGATGAAGGAAAAGCAGTAGATATAGTATATCTTGATATCAGTAAGGCCTTGACAAGGTTCCCCATGACATTCTGTAAAATGTGGGCTAGACAAGGCAACTGTTACATGGATTTGTAATTGGTTGACCAGCCGAACCCAAAGGGTGCTCAACAATGCTGTTTATCACACAGAGCTTTTTGGAGATTTTACAGCTCAGATCTGGAGTGACTGCGGGTCCAACAATGCGAATTCACGTTAAACGTGAATGTGTTATCAGACAAGATTCCTTTCTATGGGCGCTCCTTCTGTGGCACTTCTGCAGTTATTCCAAAGTGACCCCTCATTTTGGTGAAATCAGGAAAAAAGTGAATTCACAGAATTCGCTTTCAAGCTCACTTCAATTTCACTTCAAATCGGTCTGGTGTGGAAGATTACTCTGATGTCGCCCCCCCTTGGCCCCCTGCATCCTGCTCCTTCATCTCTCTCCTCCTCCTTCATGCCATCTCATCCTCTCTGCCACCCTGCCACCCATCCCATCATCCCCTGGCTGCTCCTTCAGCCCGATCCTGGCCCCAGTGACCCCCTGCGACCTATCCCATCATCCCCTGACTGCTCCTTCAGCCCGATCCTGGCCCCAGTGACCCCCTGCGACCTATCCCATCATCCCCTGACTGCTCCTTCAGCCCGATCCTGGCCCCAGTGACCCCCTGCGACCTATCCCATCATCGCCTGACTGCTCCTTCAGCCCGATCCTGGCCCCAGTGACCCCCTGTGACCTATCCCATCATCCCTTGACTGCTCCTTCAGCCCGATCCTGGCCCCAGTGACCCCCTGCGACCTATCCCATCATCGCCTGACTGCTCCTTCAGCCCGATCCTGGCCCCAGTGACCCCCTGCGACCTATCCCATCATCCCCTGACTGCTCCTTCAGCCCGATCCTGGCCCCAGTGACCCCCTGTGACCTATCCCATCATCCCTTGACTGCTCCTTCAGCCCGATCCTGGCCCCAGTGACCCCCTGCGACCTATCCCATCATCGCCTGACTGCTCCTTCAGCCCGATCCTGGCCCCAGTGACCCCCTGTGACCTATCCCATCATCCCCTGACTGCTCCTTCAGCCCGATCCTGGCCCCAGTGACCCCCTGTGACCTATCCCATCATCCCTTGACTGCTCCTTCAGCCCGATCCTGGCCCCAGTGACCCCCTGCGACCTATCCCATCATCGCCTGACTGCTCCTTCAGCCCGATCCTGGCCCCAGTGACCCCCTGCGACCTATCCCATCATCCCCTGACTGCTCCTTCAGCCCGATCCTGGCCCCAGTGACCCCCTGTGACCTATCCCATCATCCCTTGACTGCTCCTTCAGCCCGATCCTGGCCCCAGTGACCCCCTGCGACCTATCCCATCATCGCCTGACTGCTCCTTCAGCCCGATCCTGGCCCCAGTGACCCCCTGTGACCTATCCCATCATCCCCTGACTGCTCCTTCAGCCCGATCCTGGCCCCAGTGACCCCCTGTGACCTATCCCATCATCCCCTGACTGCTCCTTCAGCCCGATCCTGGCCCCAGTGACCCCCTGAGACCTATCCCATCATCCCCTGACTGCTCCTTCAGCCCGATCCTGGCCCCAGTGACCCCCTGCGACCTATCCCATCATCCCCTGACTGCTCCTTCAGCCCGATCCTGGCCCCAGTGACCCCCTGCGACCTATCCCATCATCCCCTGACTGCTCCTTCAGCCCGATCCTGGCCCCAGTGACCCCCTGTGACCTATCCCATCATCCCCTGACTTCTCCTTCAGCCCGATCCTGGCCCCAGTGACCCCCTGTGACCTATCCCATCATCCCCTGACTGCTCCTTCAGCCCGATCCTGGCCCCAGTGACCCCCTGCGACCTATCCCATCATCCCTTGACTGCTCCTTCAGCCCGATCCTGGCCCCAGTGACCCCCTGCGACCTATCCCATCATCCCCTGACTGCTCCTTCAGCCCGATCCTGGCCCCAGTGACCCCCTGTGACCTATCCCATCATCCCCTGACTGCTCCTTCAGCCCGATCCTGGCCCCAGTGACCCCCTGCGACCTATCCCATCATCCCCTGACTGCTCCTTCAGCCCGATCCTGGCCCCAGTGACCCCCTGCGACCTATCCCATCATCCCCTGACTTCTCCTTCAGCCCGATCCTGGCCCCAGTGACCCCCTGCGACCTATCCCATCATCCCCTGACTGCTCCTTCAGCCCGATCCTGGCCCCAGTGACCCCCTGCGACCTATCCCATCATCGCCTGACTGCTCCTTCAGCCCGATCCTGGCCCCAGTGACCCCCTGTGACCTATCCCATCATCCCTTGACTGCTCCTTCAGCCCGATCCTGGCCCCAGTGACCCCCTGCGACCTATCCCATCATCGCCTGACTGCTCCTTCAGCCCGATCCTGGCCCCAGTGACCCCCTGCGACCTATCCCATCATCCCCTGACTGCTCCTTCAGCCCGATCCTGGCCCCAGTGACCCCCTGTGACCTATCCCATCATCCCTTGACTGCTCCTTCAGCCCGATCCTGGCCCCAGTGACCCCCTGCGACCTATCCCATCATCGCCTGACTGCTCCTTCAGCCCGATCCTGGCCCCAGTGACCCCCTGTGACCTATCCCATCATCCCCTGACTGCTCCTTCAGCCCGATCCTGGCCCCAGTGACCCCCTGTGACCTATCCCATCATCCCCTGACTGCTCCTTCAGCCCGATCCTGGCCCCAGTGACCCCCTGAGACCTATCCCATCATCCCCTGACTGCTCCTTCAGCCCGATCCTGGCCCCAGTGACCCCCTGCGACCTATCCCATCATCCCCTGACTGCTCCTTCAGCCCGATCCTGGCCCCAGTGACCCCCTGCGACCTATCCCATCATCCCCTGACTGCTCCTTCAGCCCGATCCTGGCCCCAGTGACCCCCTGTGACCTATCCCATCATCCCCTGACTTCTCCTTCAGCCCGATCCTGGCCCCAGTGACCCCCTGTGACCTATCCCATCATCCCCTGACTGCTCCTTCAGCCCGATCCTGGCCCCAGTGACCCCCTGCGACCTATCCCATCATCCCTTGACTGCTCCTTCAGCCCGATCCTGGCCCCAGTGACCCCCTGCGACCTATCCCATCATCCCCTGACTGCTCCTTCAGCCCGATCCTGGCCCCAGTGACCCCCTGTGACCTATCCCATCATCCCCTGACTGCTCCTTCAGCCCGATCCTGGCCCCAGTGACCCCCTGCGACCTATCCCATCATCCCCTGACTGCTCCTTCAGCCCGATCCTGGCCCCAGTGACCCCCTGCGACCTATCCCATCATCCCCTGACTTCTCCTTCAGCCCGATCCTGGCCCCAGTGACCCCCTGCGACCTATCCCATCATCCCCTGACTGCTCCTTCAGCCCGATCCTGGCCCCAGTGACCCCGAGACCTATCCCATCATCCCCTGACTGCTCCTTCAGCCCGATCCTGGCCCCAGTGACCCCCTGCGACCTATCCCATCATCCCCTGACTGCTCCTTCAGCCCGATCCTGGCCCCAGTGACCCCCTGTGACCTATCCCATCATCCCCTGACTGCTCCTTCAGCCCAGTGATGGATGACAGCTAAGGAGGGGACAAGGAAAGGAGGACAGAGTCCAGAGCCCCATTGAGCATGCGCAAGGGTGCCGATTCGAATCGTTGAACCCTTTGGTGTGGTAATACAATGTGCACTGACCACACTTTGCTTGAATCCACATCGCATGACTTGTTTGGAATCAAACTGACTCTGCTTCCCCCTCAATTTGGAAGGGCAATGGAAAGGCAACCAGGTGTGGTAAAACATAATGTTTTAACGTGAATTCACATTGCTATACAGGAGTGACTCCAGATCTGGTGTGAAAAAACATCATGTTTTGCATTGCTAGAACAGGAGTGACTGAAGATCTCAGCTGCAAACCCCCCACATGTGATAAGGCTCAATGGCTCCTTTTCATCCTGAAGAGAAGTGACCAGTGGGGTCCCACAGGGTTCTGTCCTGGGTCCAGTGCTATTCAACAACTTTATCAATGACTTGGATGACAGAATTGGGGGAGTACTTATCAAATTTGCAGATCACACCAAATTAGGAGGAGTAGCAAATACCCCAGAAGACAGGATCAACATTCAAAATGACCTGAATAGACTGGAAAAATGGGCCAAAGCTAATAAAATGAAATTCAACACAGAGAAATATAAGGTATTGCACTTAGGGCGGAAAAATGAAATGCACAGATATAGGATAGAGGACACCTGGCTGAATGAGACTACTAAGATTATCGCTCTTCGTCCTTCCATTCTGTTCTGAGCACGGAATGAAAGGAGCAGGGAAGAGTGCAAAACGAGTGGGGGACGGATTTTACCGCACGCACCCGTCCCTCATTCATTCCGTTCCCCCTCTCTTCCATTCTTAATCCGTTCCAGAGGGGGAAATTTTTGAGAACTGTTCTGAACAGTTCTCAAAAAGCGTTTCCTCTGGAACGGAATGGGCAGGGAAGAGAGGGGGAAGGGAACGAGTGAGGGACGGGTGTGTGCGGTAAAATCCGTCCCCCACTCGTTCCGTTTCCTGCCGGGCCGGGCCGGGCCGAGAACCCGGTGCGATAAAGTTCTACGTGTGAAAGGGATTTAGGAGTCCAAGTAGACCACAAGTTGAACATGAGTCAACAGTGCGATGCGGCAGCTAACAAGGCCAATGCGATTTTAGGCTGCATCAATAGAAGTATAGGGTCTAGATCAAGGGAAGTAATAGTCCCACTCTATTCTGCTCGGGTCAGGCCCCACCTGGAATACTGTGTCCAGTTCTGGGCACCACAATTCAAAAAGGATGTTAAGAAACTGGAGCATGTCCAAAGGAGTGCAACTAAAATAGTGAAGGGTCTGGAAGCCATGCCCTATGAGGAATGGGGATGTTTAGCCTGGAGAAGAGAAGGTTAAGAGGTAGTATGATAGCCCTGTTTACATACTTAAAGGGATGCCATATTGAGGAGGGAAGAAGCTTGTTTTCTGCTGCTCCAGAGACTAGGACCCGAAGCAATGGATGCAAGCTCCAGGAAAAGAGATTCCATCTCAACGATAGGAGGAACTTCTTGACAGTAAGGGCTGTTAGACAGTGGAACACACTCCCTCAGAGTGTAGTGGAGTCTCCTTCCTTGGAGGTCTTTAAGCAGAGGTCGGATGGCCATCTGTCGGGGATACTTTGATTGAGATTTCCTGCATGGCAGGGGATTGGATGGCCCTTGTGGTCTCTTCCAACTCTATGATTCTGTGATGAAGCCTCTGGACTGGCCAGGAATGGGACAAATGCTAGTTATCTGGTCCTCTCTTCTTCTTTCTTGGACAACAAACCAACACCACCTTTGTGCTGCATTTCAGGTTTCAGCTTGCGGCTACCACCAAACTCCTTCCATGTTCTCATGTGTTTTTATTGCCAGGGTAGGGAGAAGTCTGTGTTGGGATTCTTGCCTTGGGTACAAACATAACCTGAACAGTTTTGGGTAACATGGAATACATCTTTACCTGGGGAATGAAGCACAATTTAATACATAACTACCTCAGGCACCAAATGTCCTGAGCTGGCTCTGGTTTACAAGAACGCTTGACCCTAGTTGAGCTCAAAGCCAGAGTGCCTTCCCGTTGTTTCTGACTTATGGCAACCTTAACGGGAAACCCATGATAGGGTTTTCTTGGCAAGAATTGTTCAGATGGGGTTTGCCTCTGAGGCTCAGAGAAAATGTGACTTGCCCAAGGTCACCCAGTGGGTTTCTGTCGCCAAGTGGGGATTCAAGCCTGGCCTCCAGTCATAGTCGAGCGCTCAAAGTATGACACCATCCTGCCTCTAGAGTAGACCCATGGAATAAGTGGAAACAAATCAATACTTGTGAAAGCGCCACTGCAGTGGGTCTGTAGCTGAACCTGAGATTAATAATTATTGGATTTAGGCCAGAGTCTTGAGGGCATTTTGACTAATGTGTGAAAGTGGCTCTTACGATTTCCTTTGCACAGCTTGTACCTTGCTTGTACTTCTGGATTTCTTGAATTTAACATCGCATTGAAACTTATTGAGTAGGCAGTTTCAACTGGCAAACAAATAACACAGCACTCTGAACATCTATCCTACCTTGATTCATTGTCATCCTACATTTTATGACAGCTCTCGCAAACTGGAATTGAAACATCTTAGCACACCCAGAAGGAAACATCTCTCAAATTCAAGCTTGCCTACAAACCACATCCTGTAATCTTGAAGCCCCCTTTCTAATGTTATATGCATTTTTGTTGCTAAATGCCTTCAAGCTGAGTTCGACTTAAGATGGCACCACAAATGAGAGGCCTCCAAAGTCACCCTGTCCTCAACAGCCCTGCTCAGGTCTTAGGGCTGTGGCTTTCTTGATTGAGTCTGTTCATCTGGAATGCAGTCTTCCTCTTTTGCATTCTGCTCTCTGAACGCCACACCCCCAGTCCACCAGGAAGTGTTATTCAACATATTTATCAATGACTTGGATGACAGAATTGGGAGCATACTTATCAAATTTGCAGATGACACCAAATTAGGAGAATAGTTAATACCCCAGAGGACAGGATCAAAATTCAAAATGACCTGAATAAACTGCAAAGCTGGGCCAAAGCTAACAAAATGAAATTCAACACGGAGAAATGTAAGGTACTGCACTTAGGGCAGAAAATAAAATGCACAGATATAGGATGGGGGACACCTGGCTGAATGAGACTACATGTGAATGGGATCTAGGAGTCCTAGTAGACCAGAAGTTGAACATGAGTCAACATTGTGATGTGACAGGTAAAAAGGCCCAAGTGATTCTAAGCTGCACAGTGCACAGCTGCACAGTGTCTAGATCAAGGGAAGTAATAGCATCTGCCTTGGTCAGGCCTCACCTAGAATACTGCGTCCAGTTCTGGGCACCACAATTCAAAAAGGATGTTGAGAAGCTGGAGCATGTCCAGAGGAGGGCGAACAAAATGGTGAAGGGTCTGGAATGCATGCCCTAGGAAGAGAGATATAGGGAGCTGGATATGTTTGGCTTGGAAAAGAGACAGTTAACAGGTGATATGATAGCCTTGTTTAAAGATTTGAAGGGATTTCATGTTGAGGATGGAACAAGCTTGTTTTCTGCTGCTCCAGAGAATAGGATCCAGAACAATGGATGCATGCTACAGGAAAAGAGATTTCACCCCAACATTGGGAGGAATTTCCTGACAGTGAGAGTTGTTTGACAGTATAACACACTTCCTAGGAGAGTGGTGGAGCCTCCTTCCTTGGAGATCTTTAAACAGAAGCTGGACGGCCATCTGTCTGGGGTGCTTTGAGTTCCTGCATGGCAGGGGGTTGGACTGGCCCTTGTGGTATCTTCCAGCTCTATGCTTGTATGATTCTTTGATTATAAGAACAAAAGTCAAAGGGCCTCTGTACATTTTCATTCTGCTACTCAAGCTTCAGTTGCTGCTGGCTATGGAACTGAGAAGCTCTGGCCCAAGTTTCGCCCTGACAAGCAGCAAATAGCTTTGATCGCTTCATCCGTCACATCCCCTGCCATGATCCCTGATCTGTTCTTTGAAGCTGCTGAGGGCACCTACGGAGAGCTTAGTCTTTCCTGTTTGCAGAAAGACACAGGATGCAAGCAACAGATGTCCACCACCAGCCCAACACATCTTGTCTCAGCTCCACAAAACAAGATATATGTCTGATGTCAAAGTACCTCTAAAGGGTGCATAGAGTCTCTAATGAGGCTCAGTTCAGTTCATCTTCATTACAGAGACCAGCACTTCCCTTTGGCCATTATAGTAAACAGACAATTTCAAACAGTGTTCAGTTCCATGTCGAAGACATATATGTGGATCCCTCTGCAACTGGATGTACCGCATGATTTACTTTCATCGTTGTGGTTTCCTGAAATAGCAGCTCTATGTCTGTTTCCTCTGAATGCTTTGGGGCTGACATTTTTTAGAAAGCACCTCATTACACTTCAACCATTTCTTTCCCAGCATCCATCACTGGCACCATTGTCTGGACACAGATGTAAAAGACATTCTAGATGGATAATCCCTTCGTCTCCAGAGTCCAGACCACATTTCTTACTTTTCATACAACATTGGTTTTGTCTGTTTGCATTTTTGTGACACGCAAAAGTAATAAAAGTGCAGGAGAGGACAGTGGAGAAATCCAAGAGTTAATTTAAACAGCCTATCTCCAAAGTGACTCGAAGTAGCTTTATTTTGGCCTGAATTGGGAATTCAGAATTGGGAAGCTAAGACTTGCTCTTCTGCCTTGATTCATTCATGTGATAAGAGTTGTAAATTAAAAACTCCTTTGTAAGGTTTTTGTGACATTTTTTTCTTGTACCTACTGTGCTTTTCAGAATGGTATTGTTATCTCAGTGTTATGCTGCTAATTATTCAAATTTCAAATACTTAATCCACCCAGGACACCTCCAAAGACCTTAAAGCAGTCCACTTCACAGGGAGACACCCAACACTGCTCCATTAGAGAAGTCCAGTCTTATCACCAGAGGTTTAAATAGGGACAAGTCTCTTATCATACTGTGTTAACTGGATTCTCTTCTGCCTAGGTATTTGCTAGGTTTTATGGGAATGACCAGTATCAATAATGTGGTTGTCACTAGCAACCTTTTTTGTATTTCATTTCCCTCTCATCTCACTGAGTTCATTCCCAACGTGTCTTGTATACATGTATTATAACTGAAATGCTGGATAAGCACTTCATGCATATAATAATGTGCACTATTATCCATGAAAGCTTGTGCTCTAGTATATTTGTTAGCACTTAAGGTGCCAACATGTTCTGTATTACTAAATTTACTACAAATTCTTATGTTTAGAGAATAAATGTCTCTTTGTTAGATTATACCATGTTTCAGAAGCCACTAAAGGAAAGGCTATTACTGAGTAAATCAAGAAAGATCCGGCAGGTTGACAGCTGTTATGAAGTTGGAATAGTAGCTGAATATCCTTGGATTCAGGAGAGGTATGCTATTTGTATGTAATCTCTCCAATGGGTAGTAGACCCTTGCTCCTCCTGTGACTGGCTGAGTGGCTAACAGGAGTACTTAATGATTCTTTACAAGGCAGGGTCCAAATGTACTTGAAGGAGACTGTTGTAAAACGTCTTCTGAAAAAGCCTTCCATGTATCATATTAGGCTAGATAAGTATAGGCCAGTTTCCACTCTCTACTACACTGTATGGTGGCTTCTCAACGCCAGGATGAGTTCCTGGATGTGGTAGGTTATCTGTCTAAATATGAGGCCTCTGTTGCCCCAAGGAATATCTGGTAGTATTTCTCCATTCCTTTCCATTCTGCTACACAATTCCCCCGAGATTGTCCTATATATCTCATATCTTGTTGTTGTGTGCCTCCAAGTCATTTTCGACTTATGGCAACACTAATGAGAACCTATCATAGGGTTTTCTTGGCACGTTTCTCCAGAGGGGATTTGCTATTGCCATCCTTTGAGGCTGAGAGAGTGTGCCTTGCCCCAGGTTATCCAGTGGGTTTTCATGCTTGACCAAGGAATCGAACTCTGATCTCCAGAGCTGTAGTCTAACATTCAAACCGTTACTCCATGCTGGCTCATATTTTTGTTGTGTATCTTCAAGTTGTTTCTGAACCTAAAGCAAACCTATCATATTACCCCATCTGAAATGTTTACATCAAAGTATATCAAGGCATGATTTTCACAATTTATTTCAGCAAAGTAATGTGAATTTGTTCCTCCATGGTTTGTGACAGATGCTGCCCTCTGGTGTTTGACTTGGACATGGATGAGATTGTGGCTCTTCCGTTTTTCAGATTAATGTTGACTGAAGGAGACTGTCTGTTTCTTGTATCTGGAGACTTTGTTGTGTGCATTAAACACAGTGGCGAACACCCTGGTCCATGACGCATCTCACCTTGAAACCTTTCCACGTTGCTATCTCTTGGAAGAGTTTGTCTCCTGGGCAGGAGGTGTTTAATACCATCTGACGGTGCCCATGGATAGTGTAGTTGGCCTGCAGTCTTGCACCTCTCACCGCACACTGTAAGAAGTTGTTCTTCATAAGCTCCAAGTCAAAGCAGGCTGGAAGGTCCGTCATGTAGTTCCCGATGAAGCTGATGCCGAAGCCTTTGCTGTTGTAGCCTAGAGTGTGAGCTCCCACCCAGTGCCAGCCTCTTCCTTGATACAGGTACCCATCACTTCCAAAAACGAAGCTGTGCAGGGAGAAAAGAGAAAGTTTGGAGAGGGGACCGTGGTGAAATGGCTAGTGGGATTTCTCCCACTAACCCCCTCTGTGTTTAAATACTTGAGAAGGAGTGGCAATTGTATTCCCTTGGGCAAATGCAAAATATCAGACTATAATGTTCCTGCGGAAAGATTTAAAATTCGGCTGTTGTGATTTGAACAATGGAAGAGTTTTCATATACTTACTTACTTACAAATAACATCCTTCATAGAAAGTAGCAAGATAGCTTCCTTAACATAAGATATGGGAGCTAATTATATTTAAAATAAGCATACAGTCATCCCTTCACATTTGTGGTTTTCACTTTTGTGGATTTGATTATTCACATATTTGGTTAATATGTGCTCGCTAGGAATCTCCTCCAGCACAACTCTATGGTCAAGATCTGTCAGAAGTCATGCTGGGGGAGCTAGAAATTCCTAAAGAGAACAATTCTCTAGGCATCTGTAGGTCCTCCTACAGATGGTCAACCTCCAGCAGATGTTGCTCTGGAGGACCTAGAGATTCCTAGAGAGGTGTTCTTTTTAATTATTTGCAGTTTTCCACTTTCATGGGGGGTTCTGTGCCCCTAACCCCAGTGAATGTGGAGGGTCCACTTTACTTCTGGGAAAGGAATGGGAGTTAAGAATTTGTGTGTGTGTGTGTGTGTGTGTGGAAGTGGAGGTGGCAATTACAAAAGGATCTTGAAGAGAAAACTAAGATTTACTGATTTCAGTGGGCATATAAGTAGGTATAGGATTATACTCTTAAACAGGGCATTTACAGATGAAGGCTAGATTTCTGGACTTTATCACACAGAGAAAATTGGGGGTTTAAACTGTCACTATCCTGGGAAAGTCTCACAATCGTGGTGAAGATTTTCATACGACATCACGATTAAAGAAGATTTATCCTGGGAATAACCAAGGAATAGCCAGCAACAAATCATTCATGGGGAAATCTGTGAATTTTGAGGGTTTGTAGCTTTGTGAAATATTTAGCCTTCTCTGTCAGAGAGCTCTGGTACCACAACAAACTACAAATCCCAGGATTCCATAGCATTGAGCCATAGCAGTTAAAGGGGGTTCAAACTGTGTTGATTCCGCAGTGTGGCAGCAGCCTTAGCCAACTGTAGTCCCAGCTTGGGAGAAAGGCAGGATATAAATAAAGGGATGGATGGATGGACGCTGCATCAGGACATTGCTGACCTGTAGCCAATGTCATCCCAGCCACGGACATCTTGGTGGAATCGCTGCATGGAGCGCATGTCAGCTGCACATGCTGAGAAGGTTCTGCATGGCTCTGAAGGAGTGCTAGTATGGTGGATGTATACAAAGTCCAAGGGCAACTTTAGCTGGGTTGGTGTTCCTCTGTAGGGCTTGGCCCCCCACATGCACCTTGGGATGATGGCAGGACACTCTAGGGAAGAAAAGTCAAACAAGGAAGAGTTACAGAGCAGAACAGAGACATTTGCTTGGGGGAGCTGCACATTTGTTATCTAAATTGCAGAGGGTCCTGACAGGACACCCACAAATTGTTTTCAATAGGGAAAATAATATAGCTCAATAGGAAGCAGTGAGAGGGCTCCGGTAACATAAACTGGGATCTCAGCCTTTGTATAATGTTTCCAAGCCCAGGGAAGTCCAGAGGCAGTTTCCAAATTAATTTAGTTTATGTAAAAAGGAAATTCACACATGCAAGCACCATTTTCATGCGTACACACACACACACTCAAAACAACTAAAGATGCAAAGGGAGAAGGTAATAGCAAGTTGCAGGGTGGCTAATTGGCAATACTGTACCAATCCTGAAGCAAAGCTCCAGTTTTGGGATGGCTGGATTGAAGATGGCTTGGTAGCTGCCTGCAGAAAATAGGGGTGGCTGGCTACTGAGGTATCAAGTCAAAATTCAACAGAGGTTCTGCCTGGTTTCAGACCACACTAATTTGCTAGTGCCTAGGCACTCATGTTTATAGCAAGAGCTGGGTCCTGGGGGCAATGGTCCAAGAGTTAAAAGGCTTAAGTGACTTTCCCAGGGAAGAAGAATGGGGTGCAATATGAAGGAATGACTGGACAATCAGCACGAATGTCTTGAGAGAAAAAGAGTTTCATTGCCAGAAGGAAACTCACATTGTCTGCTGCAACCAGTCTCCAAGTCCAGTTCTACATCATCACTCTCCTCAATGAAGGGATTATGCAGAGTCTGATTTTAAGCAACTTCAGATAAGTGCCTTTGGCTTCTCACAAACTGAGCCATCCAGACTTTCAAATATGATATGGCTGGTTTTCCGTGCTGAAGAGCCCCCTTTTTTAATTGCTTGCCTAAAACATCCCTTTTGGGTATTGATTTGATACTAAGGGTCACAGAAGGCTGTCTGAGGGCTTGATCCTGGGTAACACAGTGTTAAACTAAAGCACAGTTGAGACACAGTAGTTAATTTCAAAAACCCATAGGTGAGCTAGAGCCACAATGTTGTGTCATCCTCAGCATCCCTTTTGTACAAAGATGAGCCCTACATGAGGCCTCTTCTGTCATGCATTGTAATAAATAAATATAAAATCTGACATGAAGGTAAATGTCCATGTCAGTGAGATTTTGAGTTTCTCTTTGATACTCTGGTCTGCATGAACAACATTCACTACAATATAATTTGTGCAAGAATGTACTGAAAATATCTGTCACTGTGTCTCATGAAAATGCCCAGGTTTACTGCTAGGGCTGGTGTTGCCAGGCTGAAAATAAGAGATTGCTCCTGTACCTTAAATGGTTGTGCAGAAGAAGGAATTTTGGCTGTTGCATGTTGCACAAGGAGGAAACAAGGAGCACCTACTGAAATATACCGTCCCTTCTGTGTGTACAGTGGGTCCTTGGTATCCACTGGGGTTTGATTCCTGGACACACCCCCCCATGAATACCAAAATCTATGGATGCTCATGTCCCATTAAATACAGGGGCATAGTAAAATGGCGTCCCTTATATAAAACATCAAAATCAAGGGTTGTTTTTTTGAATATATATATATATATATATATATATATATATATCAAGCAATGGATGCTTAAATCTATGGCTAAAGAATCCAAGGCCAACTGGATGTGCCTTCAAGTCACCTGTCAAGTTATGATGACCCCATGAATCTGATAGGAGTTTCTTAAGCAAAGAATACTCAGAGGTGGTTTGGCCAAGTCCTTCCTCTGAAATATAGGCCTGTTACAGACTGCCAAAATAAAGCTGCTTCGGGTCTCTTTGGAGGTATGCTATTTAAATGATGCATGGGTCCTAAGAGTCTGGAGGTCGCGCCAAAGCCACACTCCATTCCTAAGCACCGGACTGCATCTTTGATGCAGCTTCCAGACTCTTAGGATCCATGCATCATTTAAACAGCATACCTCCAAAGAGACCCGAAGCAGCTTTATTTTGGCAGTCTGTAACACGCCCTTGTCTCCAGCACCTGGTATTCCTTGGCAGTTTCCCATCCAAGTACTAACTAGGGCTGACCCTACTTAGTTTCCAATATCAGATGGGATCTGGTGCCTTTGGGCTATTCACACAACCTTTAAGGAGACAGGAAACCTCCCCAGTTTTCACTCTGGCCACCCTAGGGCACAACTATTCAGTCTACAGCAATGGTCCTCATATGTGTATGTCCTGTACTTGATGGAGTGTGCTGCATGTTCAGCAGTTCTTCCACACTACAGAAATAAAGTAGCTTGACACTATCTTAACTGCCATGGCTCCCATCCTGTGGAATCTTGGTATTTGTAGTTTGGTGAGATGTTCAACTTAGTCTATCAGAGATCTCTGGCATCTCGCTTAACAACAAATCCCAGAATTCCACAGGATGGATCCACAACAGTTAAAATGATGTCAAACTGCTACATTTCTGCAGTGTGGATACACCCTCGGGTCTCAGCCAGGCTAGGAAGTATAGTGGGACAGGGATGTATGATAGCATCTTTACGTTTTCCCTTATCTGCACTTTTGCCTTTCTTTTTTTCAGCTTCCATCTCATATTCCCTCTTTGTCTACCCCGACCTAGGAACATGTATTCAGCTGTCTAGTGATGGAGAAGGTGTGTGTGTGTGTATTTAAAAAGTTTTTTACATGTTGTAGTGAGCACAGAGTGGAGAGCAGCGCTCCAAATTGTGGGACTAAAGTATTCCCACAATTTTATGAGAACAAATATCTAAAAATGGGAAGGACATTTACTTACTTGTTCACCTACCTTTCTCCCAGGAGGGGATCCAGAGCAGCTTACAACACATTTTCAAAAAATTAATACTTATAAATCAGTGAGGTCACTTTGATGGATTTGCAGCAATACAGGACTGTACCAGGGTAAGCATAGGACAAATAGCTAAGCTAGAGAAGATGGCAATAAAACAAATGGTGCCATTCAAGAGACCTGCACATAACATACCTACATACAATGCCATAAATTCTTCTACCACCTGTTTTGCAAGAAGTACTATTTCTTCACTTGTGATGTCTTCAAAGAGGGGACTGTCTTTATTCAGCTGCCTGAGCAGGTGCATAGAACTTCCTACTTGATCCCTTAGTTTTTGCTCGCTCACCAGGGCTGCAAAGTTCTTCCGCCGGAAATTGCTCCGGATCTGGTGATTTCCCTTCTCTAGCACTTCTCCTCCATAGTAGCCACCCAGCAGGTCACTGATGTTGGGTGGTGGCTCAGGTTTCTCTGCCACAAAGGTTCCAAGAATGAGGCCATCCATTGCTCCATTGATGAAAGCATCAGTAATATGGGAGGGAGGTCCCATCAAGGTGAATGTGTGAGGTGCAGAGATATTATCCCAGCAGCCATTTGGCCCCAGGGCCACTAGGCTCTGCTTTGTGTGAAAGAGCAGAAAAGCCATGCCAAGGTCCACCGCAATTGTAGTAGCAAAGAGGGGATCCACACGAGAGCTATTTGCGGGGTCAGTGACCAAAGGTGTGTAAAGAACAGCCATGTCATGTCTTCTTTTGAATCCAGCTGCTATTCCAGCAATAAGAGGTCCAAGGGAAACTGTGGTCCCATCAGGGGTTAAGACCACCCCATGCTCTACCAAAGAAGCATCAACTGTGCGATTCATCAGGTGTTTGAGGAAAGACTTCTGCTGCTCATTCAAGTAAGACACATTTGAGGGCACTGAAATCACCGGACCAAGAAAATGCTGCCACAGTTCGCTGTTACCATATTCCAACTCCTGGAAAAGCTCCATAACAGCCAGGTCTGAGGTAACATTCAGATGGAGTTCCAAGTCTTTTAAAATTCCAATTACTGAATCCATGTGAAATGGTAAATCATCTGGAAAGGTGTAGGAAAAGGAGAGAACAGTTAGAGCTGTTACCTAAATTACAGAGGGTTCTAAAAGGGCACCCACAAATTGTATTCAATGAAGAAAATGATTTGGTTCAATAGGAAACAGCAAGAGGGCTTCAGGAATGGAAAGCTGAAATCTTAAGCCTTTGTATACCATTTCTGAACGCAGAAAACTCCAGAAGCAGGTTCCAAATTAGTTTATTTATAAAAGGGAGAATCAACACACATACTAAGCACACTCTCTCTCTCACACACACACAAGAACTGAGATATATACATAAAAATGGTATTGGATAGCAAATAAAAGGACCGCAATAGTCAATGCTTACCAGTTCCAGAAGCCAGGTTCCAATCTGAGAGAAAGCTGGGAGATTAATGTGACCCAGTATTCTTGCAGCAGTACTGAAGGGTCTTAAATCTGACAGATATTGTACCGATTGCAAAACAGGACTGACTTGCTATTGTTCAGGCACATGTATTTATAGCAAACAATGGGTCTTGGGCAGTGTTTGAGGAGCTAAATGGCTTTTTCCAAGAGTTAAATACTTTCCCAGGGGAGAAGCATAAAATGAAAAATGCAAGAACAATCAGCTTGAATGTTCTCTAACAAAAAGAGTTTCACTCCCAGAAGGAAACTCCCTTTGTCTGTAGTATGCAAGCAATTTCCAGATCCAGCTCTCCCCATCAAACTGCTTAGGGGAAGTATTATGCTGATTTCAATCCTGAGCAATCTCATCTCGGCTAATTGCCTTAGCTTTTCCCATACCGAGCCATCTGGATTTCCTAATATGGTATGGCTAGTTTCCTGCACTGGAGAATCCCTTTTTTACTACCTGCCCAAAACATCCCTTTTTGATATTAATTTGATATCAAGGATTGAAGAGGGGTGACTGGGAAGTGGATCCTGGGATAACAGAGCAGGCAAGCAGGAAATACCTTGGAGCAGCAGGCAAAGTATCAAATTCATCCAGGTGACTATGGACCCAGCACACCAGGTACATGTTGCAGAAATGGCTGAGCTCCCCGAATGACAACACAGAAGCTTACTTTGAAAAAGCTCTGCCTTTCACCTTAAAGTATCAAGAAACTGGGATGTTGAAAACATGGAACACAATAGTATCATAGAATCATAGAATTGTACAGTTGGAAGAGACCACAAGGGCCATCCAGTCCAACCCCTTGCCATGCTCTCAATCAGGAACTCTCAATCAAAGCATCCACAACAAATGGCCATCAAGCCTCTGTTTAAAGACCTCCAAGGAAGGAGACTTCACTATTATTATTATTATTATTATTATTATTATTATTATTAAGCTTTTGTATAGTGCTGTAAATTTACACAGCGCTATACATATAAACATTTTAATAAGACAGTTCCCTGCCCTCAGACTTACAATCTAAAAAGTCACAACACAAAAGGAAATGGGAATGGTGGTGGGGAATGGGATCAGGTCCAGCAGTTCTTCTCTCCCTCTGAGGCCTAGACCAAGGCAGATGGATACGAGGGAGGGCTCTTCTTCTTAGTCCAGTCCAGGCCCAATGGATCTGGGCCTTCATTTCTCTCTCCATGGCCGGATGGCACCAGATGGACTGAAGTGTGTTCCACTGTCGAACAGCCCTTACTTTCAGGAAGTTCCTCCTAATGTTTAGATGGAATCCCTTTTTCTGTAGCTTGCATCCATTGTTCCAGGTCTTGTTCTCTGAAGCAGCAGAAAGGAAGCTTGCTCCCTCCGCAATATGACATCCCTTCAAATATTTAAACAGGGCTATCTTATCACCTCTTAACCTTCTCTTCTCCAGGCTAAACATCTCCAGTTCCCTAAGTCGTTCCTCACAGGGCATGGTTTCCAGGCCCTTCACCATTTTATTTTATTTTTAATTACATTTTATTAATTATTAAAACATACAAACAATTTAAAACAAAGAACACTCAAGAGGTGAGTAAACACAGACAAATATACCAACATGATTACAATATAATACAGGGCATGGTTTCCAGGCCCTTCACCATATTAGTCGCCTTCCTTTGGACACAGTACAAAAAGAACTCTTTCATGCTTAAAAACAGTGGAGGAATACAGACCACCCCTTTGAGGCAACCTGCACCTGCCCCTTTCCCCTCCAGATTGCGGCCTGGGCGTCCGCAGCGGCAGCCCCAGAGGCCCCAATACACCGCTTCTCCAGGCCTCGGGGAAGGACACCCCAACAGCTGTGGGGAAGGGGAGAAAGGGGCCGCTCAGCCCCTTTCTCTTCCACATTGCTGGCCCGGCCGTGTAAAGGCTGCTCCAGCGATGCATGCGGCAAGAAGGAGCTCCGTTTCAGAGCTTCTTCATGCGACACTGAAAGGGCGCCCCAAGTGGCCTGCAGCGTAGCGGGGGTGTCACACCCGCGCCACGCCGTTTGGCCTGCAGCGCAGCCATGATGTTATAATGGTGGTGCCCATGTATACAGGGTGCTGCCATTATCACGCCGCCGCAATGTGCTAGGGTTGCAGGGCATGTGGTGGTGCCGCCCTCAGGCAGCCCTAGCACATATCCAGACTGGCGCAAAGCGCCGGTTTGAAAAGCCCCAGTGATACCTTTATTGGGCCAACCAAATTTTAAAAAATACATGTTACAAGCTTTCAAAAGTTTTGAAGCTTCACTGGCTTCTTCGTCAAACAAATATGCTAAAAATCATAGAGGGGGGATGATGTTAATCCCATTCATGCAGCTAGGCTCCTCCTTCTGGCCATGTGGGTACTCCAGGAAATAAAGAATATTTCCCACATAGCCAGAAGGAAGAAGAGCCCACCTGCATGGATTTTCCTCCAGAACCACCTGAACTGAGAACAGCCACATCTTGACAAAATGCAGGCTTGGGACTAACATCATGGTTGTTTTTAATTTTCCCCTGTATGATTTTTATCACCTTTACAGGATGAAGAAGTCAGTGGAGCTCTGAAAGCATGCAACACATTTTGTTTTGTTTTTTGCATTTGGTTGTCCCAATAAAGGTATTGCTGTTTTGTGGTTTTGGGATGTTATTGTAATTTGCTACATTGCCAACACAGCTACCCCTGGATATGTCTTTTATGTTTGTTTGAAATTCTCATTTGTTTGAGTAGGGTATGTTCAAAGGAGGAATTCCTGGTGAAATGTTCCCCAGAGGACAAAACAAGCCTTGACAGGCAGGTGTCACTCTTCTCATACCTTTTTTTGAAAGAAGAGAGTAGAAAGCTCTTAAAAACTAATATGTCTATCGAAACATGTCCTGGAACTGAGTACTATTGAACTCACTGGGGGGGTTACCTAGGCTTGGGAAAATGATGTTCTTTTATTACAGAATACCTTAGCCTGAATGGCAAACAACCACACTAGCTGGAGTGTTCTAGGAAATGTAATCCAAAAGGCTTTAACCCTATAAATTAAAGTGTGGCGGAAATAATAGAATGGAAAAGAATGCCTCTGATCATGAGACTTGCCTGGTTTTCCCATTAGGCAAGCCATGTAAAGTCAAGGAATTTTTCAGATTGCTGCAACCAAATTTTCTTGGCTTCATCAGAACAGGAGACCCTGATACCTACAGTCTCAAACATAATCCCCCAGCACATGCTTTTGTTTATCACACAAAAGGCTTGGCTGGTCTATTTGAGTGGACTCTTGAAGGATAAGACAGGGTTGGAAGTGGGTTGATCGAGTCTCACCTGAAGTGGCCATGGAGGTACAAAGGAGCACAAATCCCAGCCACATCAGGAACATCTCGGCTGGAGGATGAAGAGCAACCTTTTGGCAGTGGGTCCAGTTGGCACCTGCAGCACAATGAGAAGGAGGGGAAAGGCACAAATCAATAACAAACATCTGTAACACTTCAGGAGGCTGAAAGCCATTGGGGAAGGAGGACAACCTATTCAGACAATGCCCCCAGACTGTGTCCTCATGTCCCACGAATGAGGAAGCCCATTTGAAGAGCCTGCAAGGAAGCAGTTGGAACAGAAGCTTTTGCTTCTCTTCATTTGCAAAGCCACTGCAAGCAGGTTCTTCCACCTCTGCCCTGAGGCTTTTAAAAGTATTTTAACACATTTATCTTTTTAAATTGTATTTTATTCTTCCAACATGTAACTTGTTTTAATATTATAATAATTTAATTCTATTTTAATGTATGCGTTTAATTGTACTGTGCGTATATGCTTTTAATTGTATTATTTTTTTAATGTTGTGAGCCACCCTGAGTCCCATTTTTGGGAAAAAGGCAGAATATAAATAACAATAACAATAATAATAGATGGTGCTGTAGAGCTATCATCGGTACCACATGTTCCATTTTATCGTACGGCTTCTTTATCCACAGATTCAACTATTCACAGCTTGCAAATATTTTTTGAAACAGGAATGGCTACTAAAGTTATTAGATTTATTGGAAATGGATAAAATGACAACAGGATTAATTCTAAAAATTATATTGAGGATTGGAAAAAGATGTTAGAATATTTAACCCAGAAATGGGGGGGAAATATCTACTGTGGGCTTAATTCTGGATTGAAATGGAATAAGTTATAAAATGAAATTTAAAGGTAGATTCAGGGGCTTTCAGACAACCCCTTTCCTTATCAGATCAGGGACGTGGCAACCACACGCCATGCCCCCAACCCAGCAGGTCCACAGTGCAAAAAGAAGCCACAAAAAGTGGTTTCTTTTTGCGCCATGGAAAGGGTGCCATAGCTGCTGGCACCACAGCTTTTCAGCACTCCTTTGCCGCAGCGTGTGTCCATGCTGGGCCAAGGGAGTGCCGTGACGTCTCCTGCCATGCAGTGGGATGTACAGTGTCACGCTGGAATGGGTCAGAGATGGGGTGTGCGGCATGTGGTCACCATGCCCTCACTCTGGCCCAATGCTGGCGTTTATCACCGGTCTGTTTAGGGCCTCAGTTTGGATGAGAAAAAAGGGGGAAATGTGTACGTTTGAGATAATTATAGCTTAGAAAAGAAAGGAAAGAGAACATAATATTTTCACTACAAGATACCCTCTTAAAATAATAAATTCAGACAAGTAAACAATGAAGTAACAGATGGGGTCTGGATGATTTCTGTAATGTTGAGTAACATTTGTGCAAATTATATAGTGAAAATGTATGTGATTTACATGTGTTACAAATGTAGTGTGATTTCTTTTTAATGTTGTTTTTAAAAAACAATATTGATAAAAATCATCATATTTTTTTTTAAAAATGCATTCCAAAAAGCAAACCTTCATTGTGCCATTTTATCTAAGGGACACCATTTTACTACCTCCTTGTATATAATGGGACTTTGTTTTGTATATAATGGGACATTATACATATTTTATATTGTATTTAATGGCACATGCACAGATTTTGGTAACCACAAAGGCTCCTGGAACCAAACCCCAGCATATACCAAGGGCCCACTGTATTTTGCTCTGCTGTTGTGTGACTTCAAGTCCTTTCTGACTTATGGTGACCCTAGGGCCATCATGGGGTTTTCTTGGCAAAATTTGTTCAGAGGAAGTCAAGTTAGTTTTTTGCAGCATTTGAAGAGATAACCTGGGAAAGCTGAAACTGATCTCCCCCCAAATGAACAACTTATTCTGCTATAATAGATGTCTGAATAATTAGCATAGTGCCTAAATACATGCACACATACACCAAGTGTTCTTGGAACTATTTTTTGTTGATTGTACTATATTTGTACATCACAATAAACCCATGTTCCACATGAACCCTGGCATATTGTAGACAAGCCAGTATGCTAGTGGTTCCTGTGGCTGATCTGTTTCATTTTCAGCAGAAGTCATTCAACAGACCACAGACCTTTGGTCCATTGTTTTGTTCAGCATGATGTTCAGACCTGGTGGCAGTCACTTCTCTGACTTTCCTCTTCCCAACAAACAACAAACATTACTTATGGTTCAAGGTTGGTGAGCAGCTGCAAAAGGCAGTAAGACCCAGCATGCTGATTCATTCCCAACAATGAGGAATTTGGTTAATTGCACCTTGTCATGTGCAAATCCAGCCTATAAATCATTCTGCCTTTTACTTACTGCTGAAAGTACAAACAGGCCAAACAAACACACCCTGAGCTAAAAAGGGGGAAAGTCCACAAAAACTGATAACACAGTTGCAACCACAAACATTGTACCGGAGTGCGTATATTCAATGCATTTGTGATGAAAGTGTGTTACAGAAGAGAATCCATTTTGCAGTTTTTCAAAAGGCAAGTTTCTGAGGCGTATGAGATATTTTTGGAAGGTTCGTATAGAGAGGGTTTGGTGAAAATCTCATAATTTTCCGCCAGAGGGAAGCTGCAGCTGTGGGTTCCTTTTAAGCCGCAGTGGTGGCATAACAAGTGCGCCACTGACACACTCATTATGTAAGTGCTGCACGGCACTGCGGACACCATGCGGCGCTAACATAACAATGGCAGCGCCCATATATACAAGGCGCCGCCATTGTTACGCCCTTGTCACGTGCTAGGGTTGAGGGGCATGTGGGCACACCGCCCTGAGGAAACCCTAGCACGTGACAAGGGTGTCACAAAAGGCCCGTCTGTTCTGGGCCATTGATAGGAAAACAGGATGGTAGATCAGTTGTTGCCCCTGGCCACCAAGGAAGGGTGAGAAAAGATTTCTTTGAAAATAATATTTAGCTTAGGAGAGGTTCCTGATGGGAAAAACTGGTTGCTGGCAAGAAGGAAGGAATCTCTTTCATAGAACCATAGAGTTGGAAGAGACCACAAGGGCCATCCAGTCCAACCCCTGCCATGCAGGAACTCTCAATCAAAGCATCCCTGAATGATGGCCATCAAGCCTCTGTTAAAAGACCTCCAAGGAAGGAGACTCCACTGCAATCTGAGGGAGTGTGTTCCACTGTCAAACAGCCCTTACTGTCAGGACGTTCCTCCTAATGTTGAAGTGGAATCTCTTTTTCTGTAGCGTGCATCCATTGTTCCGGGTCCTGTTCTCTGGAGCAGCAGAAAAAAAGCTTCTCCCTCCTCAATATGACAACCATTCAAATATTTAAACGGGGCTATCATATCACCTCTTAACCTTCCCTTCTCCAGGCTAAACATCCTCAGCTCCCTAAGTCGTTCCTCATAGGGCATGGTTTCCAGAACCTTCACCATTTTAGTCGCCAACCTTTGCTCCAGTTTCTCAACACCCTTTTTGAATTGTAGTGCCCAGAACTAGACACAATATTCCAGGTGGGGCCTGACCAAAGCAGAATACAGTGGCACTATTACTTCCCTTGATCTAACACTATACTTCTATTGATGCAGCCTAAAATTGCATTAGCCTTTTCACCTGCCACATTGCACTGTTGACTCATGTTCAACTTGTGTTTTACTTGGACTCCTAGATCCCTTTCACATGTAGTTTCATTCAGCCAGGTGTTCCCCATCCTATATCTGTGCATTTCATTTTTCCGCCCGAGGTGCAGTACTGTACATTTCTATGGTGAAATTCATTTTGTTAGCTTTGGCCCAGCTTTCCAGTTTATTCAGGTCATTTTGAATTTGGATTCTGTCCTCTGGGGTATTAGATACTTCTCATAATTTGATGTCATCTGCAAATTTGATAAGTATGCTCCCAATTCTGTCATCCAGGTCATTGATAAAGATGTTGAATAGCACTGGGCCCAGGACAGAGCCCTGTGGGACCCCACTGGTCACTTCTCTCCAGGATGAAAAGAAGCCATTGTTGAGCACCCTTTGGGTTCAGCCGGTCAACCAATTACAAATCCATGAGCGTGCCCACACACCCCTCAACCCTAGCACGTGATGAGGGCATAACAATGGCGGCACTCTGTATACATGGGTGCTGCCATTGTTACGTAAGTGCTGTGTAGCATCCGTACGGCGCTGTATGGTGCTTACATAACAAGTGTGCCAGTGGCGCACTTGTTACACCACCGCTGCGGCATAAAAAAGAACCAGCAGCTGCGGCTTCCCTCTGGTAGAAAATTATGAGATTTTCACCAAACCCTCTCTATATGAACCTTACAAAAATGTCTCGTACGCCTCAGAAACTTGCCTTTTGAAAAACTGCAAATTGGATTCTCTTCTGTAACACACTTTCATCACAAATGCATTGAATATACACACTCCGGTACAATGTTTGTGGTTGCAACTGTGTTATCAGTTTTTTTGGACTTTCCCCCTTTTTAGCTCAGGGTGTGTTTGTTTGGCCTGTTTGTACTTTCAACAGTAAGTAGAAGGCGGAATGATTTATAGGCTGGATTTGCACATGACAAGGTGCAATTTACTGAATTTCCCATTGTTGGGAATGAATCAGCATGCTGGGTATTATAGCAGGAGGAGGAGGAGGAGGAGGAGGAGGAGGAGGAGGAGGAGGAGGAGGAGGAGGAGGAGGAAAAGAAGGAAGGAGCAGAGAAAGGGTCAAGTTCAGGGGAGGAATGGTCAGAGGGAGGGCAGAGAACAGAACAAGCTTCCCTCGCGCAGGCAGCTTTTTATTTATTTATATTTTCCCTCTTCTTATTTTTTATTTTCGACAGACTATGCAAATGCTTTTTGTACAGGGTGATACATATAGATAGAATATGTCTTCTTGTGCTACATTTCCCTTTTGTTTGCTTGCTCCCGGCACGGCACCTCACTTTGCAGGAGGCTATTATTATTATTATTATTATTATTATTATTATTATTATTATTTTGTGTGTAATATTCGAATGCTACAATGCAAATGTTACAAATGTTTCCCTTTCAATTTGGCAAACTGATACAATATGTGCATGCTTTTGCTACACACAACACACACACACACACATACCTGGAAGTTTTTTAATTTGACAGAATATGCCGCCAGTTATTTTTAAAAAAAGGAGGGGGGAAAGCACCCATTCCGTTGGCCAATGGCTGTAGGAAATGTCACCTTTGACGAAAGCGGAAGTGAATTTGATTGACAGCAAAGAAGCCTTCATTTTAAACCAGTACCGCAAATGTGAACTTCGGAGGGATAAATTACCCCGATTAAGGTAAATGATAGTGGGCACTTGCTTCCGGAGAGATTCGGAAGGGGGGGCCCGGATCTGCCCAGTTCCATCCAGGGCAAATGGGCCAGTGGGAATGGGGCCCAGATGAGTTTTTTAAACCTATTCCAGAGGGCTTGTATTCCCTCTAATTAGTCAGGTTCAAATTTTGGAGGTGTTCTTTATTCCAGCCTTGTCGCAACAGGCACAAATGCCCCAGTTCTAGTCTGACCATATTTTCTTGAGACAAAATGGGACACTGGGATAGCAAAAACACGACAAGGTTATGTAATATTTTGTATTCGTGAAAAATGAAGATAATAACAAAAGTTTTATTGCATGAACCTATTGAGCTAACAATTATTCTTCAGTGACAGAACTTCTACAAAAATGTAGGTAGATGTAGAAGGGGACTGTATCTCACAACAATCATACCATGAAGATTTCTCCAAGGGAGCAATCTTATGTAGCAAATTTCAGTCTTTCAACACTTTATCGTCCTGGGGGACCTCAACATCCCCTTCGAGGCCGGCTCATTAGATCTAACAGGTGCAGCTCGGGAGTTCATGGCTTCCATGACTGCCATGGGCCTGTCCCAATAGTCTCAGGCCAACACGTTGTGCTGGTAACACACTCAATGTGGTCTTTATTACGGATCAGGAACATCCGTGGGTGGAGGTAATGCAAACCTCCGCCCAGTCATGGACAGACCATTTTTTGGTCAAGGTGGGACTGAAGACCACCACCCAGATCCCCCCTGGGGGTAGAGGACCAATTAGAATGGTCCGCCCTCGAAGGCTGATGGAACCCAAAAAGTTCCAAGAAGTCCTAGAGGGTTTTATGGTTGGGAACAACGACGATTCTGTCGAAGCCTTGGTTGATACCTGGAATAACGACCTTACCAGGGATATAGACATTATCGCTCGCGAGCATCCTTTCCAGCCCGCTTCTTATAAAAAACTATGGTACACGCAAGATCTCCGGAAAATGAAGCGAGCCATGCAACGACTAGAGTGCGACTGGCAGAAACATCACCGCTTATCTGACAAGACACACCATAAGACTCTTCTTGATTCCTATGGAGTGGCAATCGACGCAGCAAAGAACTCGTTCTATGCTGCTTGTATTGCGTCAGCAGAGTCTTGTCCAGCAGAGCTGTTCAGGGTGGTTAAAGAGTTAATCCAGCGATCTCCCACCCTGAACCCTCTTTTAGAACCAACTAAAGCCTGCTGTGACCTATTTAATGACTTCTTTGCTGATAAAATCTCTCAGATAAGGGCTGATCTTGACACCAGTATTATAACAGAAACTATGAGAGAGATGTCCAGTGATTCTGTGGACTATGTTAGACTGGATCACTTTGAGCTTGTAAATACCAATGAAGTGGACAAGCTCCTTCGATGTGTAAGGAAGACAACATGCCCCCTCGATCCCTGCCCATCTTGGTTGACCGCTCAAGGAGGGGATGCAATAACAACTTTGCTTCAGGCTATAATCAACACATCCCTCAGGGAGGGGAAATTTCTATCTAAGCTTAAACAAGCGGTGGTTAAACCACTTCTGAAAAAACCCTCCCTGGACCCTTTGATCAGAAACAATTACAGACCGGTCTCCTTATTACCATTCTTGGGCAAGGTGATCGAGAAGGCAGCTGCCTTCCAACTCCAGGTTGTCTTGGATGAAGCCGATTATCAAGACCCATCTCAAACCGGCTTCAGGGCGGGCTATGGAGTTGAGACTGCCATGGTTGCTTTGGTCGATGATCTCCGTATGGGCATCAACAGGGGAAGTGTGACCCTGCTGGTGCTCTTGGACCTCTCAGCGGCATTCGATACCATAGACCATGGTATCCTTCTGGAATGCCTGAGGGAGTTAGGCATCGGGGGCACTGCGCTCCAGTGGTTCAGGTCCTACCTCTCAGGTAGATTCCAGATGGTAAGGCTGGGGGATAGTTGCTCCTCCAAGAGAGAGCTGCCATCTGACATCCCTCAGGGCGCCATCCTGTCCTCCATGCTATTTAACATTTACATGAAGCCGCTGGGAGAGATCATCTGGAGACATGGGGCGTGGTGGTATCAGTACGCTGATGACACCCAAATCTATTTCTCTATGTCTCCGACTCTTGCAGTGACTAAGGATGGCATCTTTCCTCTAAATGCCTGCCTTGAGTCGGTAATGGGATGGATGAGGGAAAACAAACTCAAGTTGAATCCAGAGAAAACGGATAGGATCCCCTGGCCCAGACAGAGAACTTTGCCAACCTGTCCTGGACGGGGGTCACATTTCCCCTAAACAACAAAGTGCGTAGTTTGGGAGTACTCCTAGATCCGTCGCTGCAGTTGTCATCTCAAGTAGATGCAACGGCTAGGAGTGCTTGGTATCAACTTCGGTTGTTACGCCAGCGCCCCTACCTGGCCCAGAGGCACTTGAAACAGTGGTACTTGCACTGGTAATCTCTCGTTTAGATTTCTGTAATGCGCTCTACATGGGGCTACCTTTGTACCAAGTTTGGAAGCTTCAATTAGTTCAAAATACAGCAGCTAGATTGGTCACTGGAGCATCGAGTTTTGACTATATAACACCAATACTAAAATCTCTGCACTGATTGCCGATTAGCTTCCGGGCGCAATACAAGGTGTTGGTTATTACCTTCAAAGCCCTAAATGGCTTGGGCCCGAGTTACTTGAGGGAACGTCTCTCCCTACATAATCCACCCTGCACTCTCAGAATAGCTGGGAAGAAATCACTAGACTATGTAAATACCAGGCTAGTGACCACTTCCCACAGAGCATTTTCCGCCATGGCCCCCAAGTTGTGGAATGATTTGCCAGAAGAGCACTGTCTCATTACCACCTTAGCTTTCAACAAGGCACTGAAGACGGATCTCTTCCGGCGAGCCAACCCACAAACCTGCTGTAAAATTCTCACCTCTGTCAACATTGTATGTTTTTTACGGAGAGTCAACCAGCTGTATTGTATTGATAGTAATGTATATATATTTTTATGCAATGTATTTAATATTGTTGAAATATGTTTTTATTGTTGAAATTTGCTGACTGCTGTAATCCTGCCTCGATCTGCAGGGAGAGACGGGAAATAGAAATAAATCATCATCATCATCATCATCAAACTTCTCGCACCCCATGACACAATTTTGTTTTAGTAGCTACAAACATTTCACGTTTTCTGGACTCTAAATGGTTTACAAGATTTTCAATATTTATGGCTACTTCAGTAGCTGAAACATTCCCTTCAATGAAACTAATATATGTTTGTAACATAGACACTTGATGTCTTGCAAAAGACCATCACAATTTCAAACAGGATCTTCTAAGACCCTACTCAGATGACTGAAGACAGGAATTCAACTAAGAAGTGGACATTTAAGTTTTTAATTTGCAAAATACATGAAGAAAAAAAGAACCAAGAACCAAGAACTAAGAAGATAAATTTCAGCTTAAATGAATTAATAGTTTGTTTTAAGTATAAATTTTAAAAATGGGAAGACTGTAATGATTAATTGGATGTAAACCTGTACAAAGATTAAATTAAAAAAACAATTTCAAACAGGGATCTTCAAACCATTTTCAGAACAGAGGGCATTTTTCTTGAAAATGGGACAAAATTTACATTTATATTAAAATGAGGGACAGTGTGGAAATATGGGGGGAAACTGTTCTGTTTAAAACGGTACATATGATCAGCCTATGTAGTTCCTTTTATCAGCATAATTTGTAGAATTAAAGTTGTTGCCATTCCTCACTGCGTTGTTCTAAATGGAAAATATAGGCAAGATCTTAGAAGCAGAATCTGGGAGATTACAGAATCCTTTTATCCTGAAAGAACAGATGTTCCTGGTGAGAGCATTGGCTAACCGGCACACAGGTGGCTCATGGACTCAATATCTAGTGCACTTTGAGTAGAAGGGGAGCAGAACAAACACTTCTGACATGTTCTCTCTGGGCATTCATATCTCACAAACCTCCCACTAAACCCCCAGTAGAAAAGTGAGCACTTACCCCTCTCCTGCAGGAAACGGATATGCTAATGCAGCCAGCTGCTTTGCCTCCTGTGGACCTTATATAATTCCCTACCAAGCATTACACAAGGGATTTCCCCAATCTCATGGACAGATATGGTTCTAATTGTCACTGCACCACTATGCAAAACTGATTTGCTTCCCTCTCAAGGTAGGCAAGCTGCCCAGCTTCACTGAACAGAAGAATTCGTAGCACTCCTTCCTGACCTCATTGAGCCTTTGAGGGAGATCCCCAGATGCTCGAAGCAAGGATTTGGAGAGGTTCTGTGAAACACTTTATTGACAAGTGTGTAATGGCAACATGAGAAGGTACACACCCCTCTGGCATCTTCAGATGATTGAGTCAAGCCTGTTGACTGGGGGTTTCATTCCCTGTTCATCCCCAAAGCAGTGTACATTGTGCCAGGTGTATTAAACCAGTGGAGATGACAGGTATGTTCTGGCACCATGGTTGTCACTTCAAGTGCCTACTTCTGTGCAAGGGGGGAAGGTATCACACCAAAACAACCGACGTGTCATAAGCACCATAGTTTCTTCACTAGTTCAGAAATATTGTGGTTTTCACTTCGTAAATGTGCCCTGTATCCTGTCCTCTTTTCAGTATCTACTTCTAGAAGCCCAAAGTGGGTATTAATAGATTCTCCCAGATACCCACCATCACCAGATATTTAGGCCAGATCATTGTCACCAGGATCTGCAGTAATTCCAGGACAAAGGCACTCTGAGCCACACATACTCCATTAGTGGGCCCATTGACTCCATCCAGTGCCTGTCTGGCCTTCAGGGTAGCCCCTACATACCCAAAGGTATCTAGGCAATTCCAAGGTAAGGGCAATTTATTTATGTAATTATTTAATTTATATGCCACCTTTCTCCTGGAGTGTGACACAAAATAAATGAGAAGCATGGGGGAATCATGGAGGGAGGGATGGATGGATGGAAGGAAGGAAGGAAGGAAGGAAGGAAGGAAGGAAGGAAGGAAGGAAGGAGAGAAGATACCTTTTCTCAGATCTCTTCTCTTCCTGCACATGCAGCAGTCCCATTCCCCCTCATCTTAAAGCCACCAGCTTGACCAGTATTTCACCTGGCCAACCAGCCCATGGTCACCCAGCAATGGCCTCCACATCTTGTGGATAACTCATGCTGGTGAACAGAAGATGGTCCTACTTGGTTTTTTGTTCCACCATGACCCAAATTCACTCTCAGTGGCCCACTCTAAGGTACTTGGGCAGTCCATAATCCCTGCCCTGCTTGCTCAGTGTGGAAAACAACAGAGATTTCCAGTGACCACAAATAGAACTGTTACCCACTGCTGACTATCATGACCCATGTCAACACCCATCATGATATGATGATACTAAAGACAGGCACTATAACTAGTCAAGATTTATTGGCAATTACTGAGTTGTATTTTATTATATGGATCTATATGTTGGTTTAAGATAGGAAAACCTTGCCAAATTGAAGTCTGGTTGCCTGTGGAAATGTAGCATTGTTTCCTGAATTATGACACTATTAATTACAGGTAAAACTTGATGCAAGAGAGATCATTATTTGAAAGACTATAATTTTACACCGTTTCCCACATAGTATTTCCTGACCTCAGCTCACCTTGCTGTTCTAATCTCTACTTTTGACTGCTAGTCTTCACAGAAGATACCTCTAGACTTCTATGTTCAGTAGTGCACCTAGGAAAAAAAATTAGAACTAAATTAAGTGTCAGAACCAACAGCAAGGATAAGAGGGCTTAAAAGTTAAAATATTGCATATATGTATGAGTAAGGTTAGTAAAGTTGTCTTCAGCATTTTTAAAAAACCAGAATTGGATGTTTGTTTGTTTATTTGTTTAGTTTAGTGTTCTCAAATGTAGGAGCTCATATTTAATGTGAGCACAATGAGGAAATATAGTCGGAGCTGGATACGCAAGTTTCATTGTGTGGTAAGAATGGAAATACACAGAATGCTTGGGTGAAGAAGCCAGAGTCAACAAAGATGGAGCAATGTTTCAAAGAATAATAGTGAAGGTGAAAGGCTGTGGGCTCATCCCCATTACTTCTGCACTCCAGAGTAATACATGTGTCCTGCTGTGCTACCTGCCACTGCTGGCACAAGTTGCTCCCTCTGAGGTCAGAGTTGAGGCACCTACATGGCTGGGTGCCTTGCTGTGATCTCAGAAGGAATTATTTGTGCCAGTGGCAGCATGGCCACTGTGTGTGTAAACAGCAGCCCGGCAAAATCCAGAGCAATCCAGAGTTGTTTTATACCAGTTTAAGGGACGGAAAAGCTGATTTGGTGCAGAGCTGGCCATCTGTCACGAAGACCGTCTTCATTTGAATTGGGAGTCTGGCCCTCTGTCATTTGGACAGATTGTCATGAGGATGGGGAGAAACCAATTTAATTGGCACATGTAGACATGCCCAGAATCTACAGAAGCATAGAAGGCCTAACTTTTATATATATATATATAAATATTTTATTCAGTATTTGTCATCTTCTGATACAGTGCATTACATTTCAATACATTCCATTATATTATTATGCAATATATCCATTCCACATAGTTATATCTAATTGTTATCTTACATAAGAACTTCTTTTGCCCTGTCATAAAATTTATCTTCCTTTCTTCTTCACATTTACTTCCTCTTTTTTACCTTTATTCAAACCTATCTCCCCTTATCTCCACATAACTTTTCTTTGTTTTGTTTGACATTCACTTGAGCAGCTCTGCATGGTTCCTTTTTTCTCAAGCAATCAGATATAATTGCTGTTCTCAGCGAATCTGACCCGTGTTTAAGAAGAGTATGTATTCAATTATTACATACTTATTTCTTATATCTGACCTGTGCGTGATGTTTGTTATTTCTTATCATTTTCTCCTTTCTCGTATTTTTAATGTGAGGACTCAATAAAATATTGTTGCAGTATTGTGTACTTGATCCTCAGACAAAACTGCCAATATTAAGCGGACAGTATTATCAAATGAGGTCTTTCTACATTTGCTTCCCTTTCTCATCATATGTAATATCCTCTTGTCCTACCATTATTGAACTTAGGGCCTGTTACAGACTGCCAAAATAAAGCTGCTTCGGGTCTCTTTGGAGGTATGCTATTTAAATGATGCATGTGTCCTAAGAGTCCGGAGGTCGCACCAAAGCCACACTCCATTCCTAAGCATTGCAGTGCAGCTTTGGTGCAGCTTCTGGATTCTTAGGGTGCATGCATCATTTAAACAGCATACCTCCAAAGAGACCCCAAGCAGCTTTATTTTGGCAGTCTGTAACAGGCCTATGTGTCCTAGATTTAAGTAGATAAGCAGGAGGACTACTTATTAGTAGTATTTTATCCAACCCTTCCTTTTATATGATGTAAGTTGCAGATCTATATTGGTATATTGATGATACTATCCTAAGACCAATATTTTTTACAAAAATCAGTTAGAGCATCCCAATCTTTGCTAATTTTTTCAACCCATTTTCCTTTCATGAAACTGGTTAATCTATCTAGCTCTATCATCTCAAGAGATTTTCTTAGCCAGTCATCTATTGAAGGTATCTCTTTATCTTTCAACATCCTTGCATAAGTTATTGCCGCCGTTATTAGATATAATAAAATTTTAAAATGTTTCCTTTCCTCCTTTTCTTCAGTTATATTCAATAGGAAGGTTTCTGGCTCGAATTTAATTTGAATATGCAAAAATTTTTGGATGATATTGTGAACTTTTTCCCAATATCCGTTTGCTTTTTTACATGTCCACCACATATGATATAACGATCCAATCCTTCTATAACATTTCCAACATTTTCCTTTTTTCTGTTTTTTGATTTTTGCTATCTTATTTGGGGAGAGATACCATCTATGGACCATTTTGTATACATTTTCTCTTAAATCCATTGCTAATGTCAATTTTATATCCTGGCCCCATAATTTTCCCCAACTTTCTAATTTGATTGGGTGACCTATATTTCCAGCCCATTTAATCATGCAATCTTTTATAATCTCATCCTCTAGTTCTCGTTCTAATAGTAGGGCGTATATTTTAGAGATTTTATGTTTATTTGGTTTTTAAATGATTTCATCCAGTTTGTTCTCAGTATTAGTGATGCCTTCTGATTTTGCATCTATCCTATATCTCTCTTTAAGCTGTCTATACGGGAACCAATAACATTTAAATCCTTTTTCTTCTAATTCTTTATCAGATTTTAGTTTCTGTATTTGGTCCCCCCGTTCAATTAAATCATAATATCTTAGAAAATTCCCTGAAGAAGTCACTATTTCTAATGTCCAAGCCTCATGTGGTGAGGTCCTACTTGGTATTTGATTGTAAACTTTGCTTTTAAATTTGTCCCATACTAATAGTAATGATTTTCTGATCACGTGATTTTTCAAATTCTTTGTTAACAGCTAATCTCTTGTACCATAAATATCCATGCCACCCATATATTTTGTTAAACCCTTCTAAATTTAGTAATTTTTTGTCTTTAAGTGTTATCCAATCCATAATCCAAATGAAGGTGCATGCATAACAATACAATTTTAAATCAGGGATACCAAAGCCTCCTCTTTCTTTTACATCTTTCATTATCTTCCATTTAATCCTAGGCTTTCTATCTCCCCATACAAATTTTGAAATTTCGGTTTCCCATGGTTTGAATATTCTATCAATATGTATAATCGGTAAGTTTTGAAATTAAGAACATAAGTTTAGGTAGTATAGACATTTTAATAGCGGCAATTCTTCCCATTAAGGATAAGTTTAACGTTTTCCATTTTTGCAGTTCTTCCTTGATTTTTTTACCAAGTCACTGTATAATTATTATCAAATAATTCAGAATTTTTCATTGATAAAACTATGCCAAGATATTTTATTTTTTTTACAAAATTGGCATCCCGTTTCTGACTGTATTATTTCTGCTTCTTTTTTTGTTATGTTCATTACTAGAAAATTTGATTTTGCTTTGTTAACTTTTAGTCCAGCGTATCTATCAAATTCTTGAATCAATATCATCACTTTATGGATAGTTTCTTCTGGTTCTTCCACAATTAAAACCAAATCATCTGCATATGTTCTTATTTTATATTCAATGTTTTTAGTTTTTGTCCCTTTTATTTCTTTATTATTTCTGATTTTATTGAGTAAAATCTCTAGCAACAGAATAAATAATAAGGGGGATAATGGGCAACCCTGCCTTGTTCCCTTCCTGATTTTACAATAATCTGTCAATTCCCTGTTGATTATTATTTGTGCCAATTGATTTTTATATATGGCCAAAATCCAATTTAAAAATTTTTGCCCTGTGTCCGTATTTTCTAATACTTTAATCATAAAATTCCAGTTAATTGAATCGAACGCCTTCTCCATATCCAGAGATAAGATTACTGCCTTTATACTAGAATTTGTTTTCTCTTGTGTGGTGAGTTCATGCCCCTGACATTCCAAGAAATTATTTTAGTCATGGTCTACCTTATCCTATATAGATATCTTCGGAATACAGTCCAATTCTCGATTCCCAGAATTAGTTTATCCCAATTTCTTCCAGTTCTTCATCTCCTGATATGTCTAGCCCTCCTGTAGCTCCTAATTGATTTCTTCCATCTTCATCATCCCCATCTGCTTCTTCCTTTTCTTGTGTTTCGCCCTGCTTTCCCGGTGCATCTATTGGATTCTTTTTCTTTTTTTCAAATCTTTCCTGTTCACCATTCTTTCTGACCTCTGACCTTCCTCATAAAATTTCCTTCAAAGTTTTTGATTTTGTCTAGGAGCCTCTTTGCTTTCTCTACAGTGTTTATTCTATATGATTTTTCTTCCCAAGAAACTGTAATCACTTCAGCCATTTCCCACCTAAATCTTATGTTTCTTGCTTGTAGGTATCTTGTGAGGAATAGGTAGTCCTTCCTCCACTTGAGCACAATGCGGGGGGGGGGGGGGCATCTTTTTACTTCTGATTCATTTTCCTTAGTTCTTTTCCAAAGCTTGCTTCCATAATTCTGTCACGCATCCTTTCACAAGTCAGGTAGACCACAATGTCTCTAGGAAGATGTTTTTTCCTCGCAGTTGCAGAGTTAACGCAAAAGATCTTATCACTCTCCAAGTCCATTACCTCTAAGGGGATATCTGTTAATTCCGCTAAGAATTGTATTATCGTCTCATAAATATCTTCATTTGAGTTTTCTTCCAATCCTCTTATTTTGAGACTTTTTTTCCTAATTTTAGATCTTCTCCTTATGTTTTCCTCTACTTCTTGTTTCTGACTCAGTTCTATATCTTTTGTTCTTTCTAGATCTTCTGTTTTATTTTCTAATGCCCCAATTTTTAAATGTGCTTCTTTTAAGTCTTCTGTCAATACTTGAATTGTTGATTTCAGATCTTCTATCTCTTTTTTAAATCCTTCCTAATATCTTCTTTAGATCTTACCAATTCTTGTTTAAAGTTTTTTTCCCATTTTTTTCTATTGCTTCCAGAATCTTTAAATTCGAATCAGGAGCTTTTAACTCAACTGATGGTCTTCTACTTAAGGTTTGACTAACTGCTTGCAGCTTTTGTGCTGTATTTCTGGTTACCACCAACATTTTACAAGAAATACTAATACTTCTTAAATGAGCTCCAAAATAAACGTGTCCTCTTATCTCTATTATGTGCAGTCACTATAGTCAATTCTTATCAAATTTTAACTATATATATATATATCAACCAAATATGTTAAAGTTATTTCCTATCAACGTGCAATGAAAACACTGAGTCAGTTGCACACTAGTAATAATATAAATGTGTAATATTGATCTCACCTTCTATCTTAACTGTCCAGTAGTTCAAAGCTCAAGTCATATATACTCCCACAATTCCCCATATAAAGTTCCCCCAGAATTATCAAATAGTGGAAAAAAACTATATAAGATGTTTATATTGACTCCTCCCTCCATAACTGTCATCTTCTGGCCTATGAGGGAGTTGACCAGGCAGGCCCAGCTCCATCAGGGCTAGCCTGAAGAAGAAGAGCCCTCCCTCCAGTCCATCTGCCTTGGTCCAGGCCTCAGAGGGAGAGAAGAATGCTGGACCTGATCCCCCCTCACCATTCCCTTCTCCTTTTGTGTTGTTTCTTTTAGATTGTAAGCCTGAGGGGAGGGAACCATCTATTATCCCCTCTGTTGTAAGCCGCCCGGATTCCCAGTGATTGGGCGGCATATAAATAAATCCTATTATTATTATTATTTACTTTTCTACCAACCTGTTCTTCCTTTTACACACTCCCCATTAAATAGCTTATCTAATCGGAATGAAGGATATATATATCATAATGTCGGAGTGTCCCTCTTTAGGGTAATCTAATTTCTTTATATATATTTTTTTTAATTACCGCTATACCGGTGTCCCATATAATTTTTATAGGCATCTCCTTTGTTATATTTTCCATAAAGAAATATTTTTCCTTTTTCAGTTTTTTCACAAATACTTAATCTTTAATTAATCTCTCATCTAGTTTCCAATTCCATTCCTGACTTTGCTGTTTTATCTTTACTTCTAATTCTATTAAGTTATGATCTGTCATTAGTTTCGGCTCTATCTCCATTGCCTCTATTCTTGGTAATACCTTTTTTGTTACAAAGAACATATTAATTCTAGATCTGGAGTGAAACGAATCAGAATAATAAGTGAATCCTTTCTTTAGTCCATATAAGTATGTCCATACATCCACCAACTTGTGCTCATCTATCATTTCAAAACATTTCTTTGGCAATCTGCCTTGATGTTTCTTAATATGTCTTTTCGATTCTCAATCCCTTTGGGGCTTGATTACCCCATTAAAGTCCCCCACCAACATTATATTTTCCCTATTTATTTTAGCTAACTCCGCATTCAATTTTTTAAAAAAACTTTCCTTATTATCTATAGGAGCATATATACAAACAATATATATCTATTCATCATCCCGCTCAATTTCAATTGCCACATATCTCCCATTTGTATCTTCAAACATCTTTTTCGCCACATATTTCTTACATACATAAATTGCTACCCCCCCTTTTCCTTTTTTTTCTTATCAGAAGACCAAAATAACTCTCCTAATTTCTTAATTTGAATAGAATTAATTTCATTTTCTTTAATTTTTGTTTCTTGTAGACACAATATGTCATATTGATTTTTTTCCAAATAATGAAATAATAATTTTCTTTTGCGTGTTTTATTCATGCCACGGACATTCAATGAAGCAATTTTGATTCTTGTATCTTTTCCCATTTCCCCCCCTTACTTTGTGCCTTTTACTTAAGTTTCCTCCTCCTCCTGACTTAAGTTACTTAGTCCTGATTCCTCCTCTCTATCCACCTGTATACTCTCTTCTTCCTCATCTTCTAAATTTGTTAGGTCTTTTTTCTTTTCCTTTCTTTTTCTTATTACCTCTCCCTCCTCTTCGTCTTTTTTTCTTTTTTTAGTTTCCTGAGAAATTCTTTGGCCTTTTCAACACTATCAATCCTGTATCTTTTTTGTCTATACGTAACTGTCATTCCTTCTATCCTATCCCATTTATATCTAATTTCATTTCTCTGGAGAAACTCAGTGAGAAATTTATAATCTCGTCTCCTTCTCAAAGTCTGTGGGGGAATCTCTCTGAAAATTTCTATCTCCTTTTCATCTATTATTAATTTTTGTGTGTAATTTTTTTGACATAATTTTTCTCTCACCCTAATATTTGTGAACCAAATTACAATATCCTTGGGAATATTTCTTTCCCTTGCTATAGCCGAATTAATTCTGTAAATTCTTTCTGTCTGCAAATCCAGCATTTCTTGTGTTAGATCAAGATAGTGTGCTATTATCGGGATCATTCTTTCTAATAGACGCTCATTTTGTGCTTCCGGGACCCCTCTCAATCTTGCACATCTATCCCTTGCCCTGCTATCTTGTAAATTCATATATTGATTTTCTATTTGTTGTTCTTTTATTACCCATTCTGTTTTTTTGTCTAACTCTCTAGTCTTAGCTGATACATCCTCTACCTCTGTTCTTATTCCAGAAAGCTCTCTTGTTAAGTTGTTTATTTTTTTTGAGATCCCGCTTATTTCTTTTTGTATATCAGATCTGATTTCTTCCCTATTATCTTTCAATTCCACCTTCATCTCCTCTCTGATCTCACTCTTAAAATCTTTTTTGAACTTTTTTGAGCCGCTTTGATTGTCTTGTCACATAAAAGTGGGATATAAATAAAAGTTTTATTTTATTGTATTTAAAAGTTTTAACTGTCTTAACTCCTGCAATATTAGCACATTTATATCTGTATGTGAACCTTCCATTGTATCTTCCCTGGAGCTTGGGGAACCTTGCCCTCTCCGCTGCATTTGGGATCTTAATTTGCCTCTATATGACCTCCTTATCCCCTTCCCCCTTTGTCTGTTCTTTTATCTTCGTTCACCCCTCCCCTTAATTAAGTCAAACAGTCTTATATATTATTTTCTCCAGTCGTCTTCCGTCACAGTTTTGCTTGCTCTCACCACTTGTATCAACTTTATTTTGACTCCGACTTTCCCTCCTTCAATTTTCCGGTCGTTCTCCCCGTTCTATCCTCCTTCTCTATCGTGTTGTCTTAGCCTGTTGCTTCTTTCCTCCCTTTCTTATCTCCACTTTGTCCATTTCTCCGTCCAATATTTTCTCCCGTTCTTATTCCATATATATATATAAAGTAAAGAAGTATAGCAAAATGTCCTTTTTTATTTTAAATAAACCTATGCAGCTTCTCAAGCAGTTTGGCATTCTTTCCCCTCTCTTTCTCTCCTCCGCTTTTTCTGTACATTTCTCCACCAGTATCTCTCTCCACACTCATAAATTAATTATCACTTGCAGCTGTTTAAGTCCCCAGATGATTTTAATCCTCAGCTGGCTTTCTTGAGTTTTGCTGTTTTCAATGGGGAGATTTTAATACACTTGATGTGTTTTCGTATGTAAATTCATATATTTTCTTTCCCCAATTCTTCCCAATATCTCTTTCTTCTCTTTCTCTTCCCTTCCCTCTATCCCAAAATCATAGTCCAATCTCTGGCCATATATTCAGTGGCTCTTAAGTATCTTGTTGCCAATACCACAGACAAAGTTCTTACTGATCTCTAGTACCTTATTCAGTGGCTCTCTGGCAATTTTTCTTGCAAATGCAGCAAACAAAGTTCAAGGCAGTTTTCAGTTAATTGTGAGTTATAACGGAAAAAAAAGAAAAACAGGAGCTCTTACTTATCCACTTTTTGGCTTCCTTCTGCGTCTCTTCCTTTTTCTTATAGGTTGTTTATTTTGCTAAACAGCTACACGCAAGCTGGTGCTCCAAGATTACTTCCAGTGACTGTGACTTCTCTCCAGTTTTGCCTCCCCTTTTCTTTCTCTTTCGATTCCTTGCAATGTTATTGCAGCCAAAGAGGGGCCATAAATCCCAGAAGAGTCAAAGAAAAACAACAGCTAACCAGCGCTTTTCCCTGTGCTGTATATCCCCAGTCTTGACAGTTTGCTGGGGTTTGCCACTGGAGGAACAGCAGTGCTGCGCGAACTCACACTCTGCGCTGCTTCTTACTTGCCTTCACTGCCAGAAGTCCCTTCTTTATATTTTTAATAGAGCTTTCTTTGCCTTTTTAGAATCTTTCTTCCTCCTTTCTCTACTCCAGTCAACCCTATTATTTTTTATATTTTGTTCCCCCCCCCTCTTATTTATAAATATATACTTCTCCTCTTCAGTCCTTTGTTCCGTCACGAGCCACTCTTATTTTAATTTAATTTTCGTATTATTATTGGAGATACTCAAATAGTCATTACTCTATTGTAGGTAAAAAGCAAAGGAAGCAAAGAGACAACTTAACTCTCCGTTGTCTGAGTTGTCTCCTCCCCCGTCCTCCAATCCGCCACACTCTTTCTCTTTAATGTTCTCATCACTGTGTTATTTAATACAATTAATTATTTTGTTCAGGGACGTAGCCAAGGGGGGTGTTCTTGAGGTCCGGACCCCCCCATACATTAGAAAAATGAATGGTGTGTGCTGCTGCGCTGCCACACCCAAGCCCCATTATAATGGTGGCACTTAGTCTGGACCCCCCCCCCCTTTCCTAAAATCCTGGCTACGTCCCTGTTTTGTTTCCACTACATTAGGAATGAAAAGTAAAATTAATATATGAAAGGAAGAGAGGACCCACAATAGCTGTTTGTATCTTAGTTGTCTCCTCCCTGTCCTCTAACCCGACTCACTCTTTCTTTTGACTTCAGTTTATGTCCTACGTGTATTTGGCGTCATGTTGTCTCATCTCTGTCCTCTTTTCTTTACTATCCCTGTGTTTGTTTTTGTGCTCTCCTCTCCACTGTAAAGTTTGTAAAATTGTGAAATTGTAGAGCTGTGATGTTGTAAAGTTTTATTTCCTAAATGGTAAATGTTTAATTTCATAGCATGAAGCCAGCCAGTTTTCAGTTTTCCTGCAATAACAGTAGCAATACTCTGTCTTCCTGGAGAGACATGTAAAGTTCGTTTCCTTTTGTGTCTTACTACAATGTTGCATCAGTCCCTTCAGCCGCCTTCTGCGTCACCACTGGTTTCTGTTACAGACTGCCAAAATAAAGCTGCTTCAGGTCTCTTTGGAGGTATGCTATTTAAATGATGCATGCATCCTAAGAATCCGGAAGCTGCACCAAAGTTGCCCTCCAGTGCTTAGGAATGGAGTGTGGCTTTGGTGCAACCTCCGGACTCTTAGGACCCATGTGTCATTTAAATAGCATACCTCCAAAGAGACCCAAAGCAGCTTTATTTTGGCAGTCTGTAACAGGCCTATATCTCCACTCTAAACCTTTATTTATTTGTAACACCCTCTGTATGTTTTCTCCGCCATCTTAACCTCCAGAACTAGAATCCATTCATTGATTGTCCCAATCCTCTCAGATTTTATTTTATTCTGTTACTGTAAAGTCCTCAGTATTTTCTTTTCTCAAAATGAAAACTCTTTTAGAAAGTTTTTAAAGCGGTATCTCCTGATTGATCTAAGTCCGCACAGCTTTTCTTTTTCCTGTCCTCCCTCCGCAGGGAGGATTTTAGCCAAAAGAGCCTCTTGAAATGGCTCTAAAATGTTCAATATGTATGACACAGATCTGGATAGAAGAAACTCCTCGTTTATCAAACTTACGGCTATTAATCCCGAAACTGCTTCTTCTTTTCTTTCCTAAAACTGGCTGGGCGAGAATTTGCTCTGCTCTCAGAGCCCCGAGTTGCATCTGCGGCGACCCACAATCACGAACCTTTCTTCCCGGCAGCAGCTACCTCCGCTTCTTTTGCTGCAGAGAATGAGTTTGTATGCTGATCTTGAGGGTCCGTCTGTACCCTGTGTAACAACAGGGATTTTACAGAAACGTAAGGAGTTATCTCCTCGATCTGTCCAGATGCAATCGGTCTAGCTGGGATCCTGCTCAAAGATCGCTCTGCTTTCTTCTCGCCAGAAGGCCTAACTGAACCATGATCAAAGGACTCAGATTTAAGCATATGCGGCTTGAAAATATTAAAAGGAAGTATAAATTCCAAATAGCAAACCTTGATTTTCCATTTTATATAAGGGACATCATTTTTGCTCTGCCATTATATTTAATGGGACTTGAGCATCCATGGATTTTGTTATCCACGGGGGATCCTGGAACCAAACCCCAGTGGATAACAAGGTCCCGCGCTGTATTTTGCTTGTATTTCCTTTCTTCATGAGGTTTTTGGAAAAATTACTCCCACAGGATCATATCCAGTCGCACTGAAGTTCTGATAGAATGAGGCAAACAATAATTCAATCAATTAATTAATTTTTAAAAAGCAATACTTGGCCACTACTCTGGATTAAAAGTAAACAAAGGAAAAACAATTATGATAACTAAAACTATGTCTAAAAAGGAATAAACACTTCTAAAAGAGAGATCGGGTTATAAGATAGAGAAAGAAATTAAATATCTAGGAATTTGGATAGTGAAGGACAATTTAAAATTATTTCATAATAAATATTTAAGCTGCTGGAAAGGAATAAAAGAAAATTTGATAAGGTGGAACAAATTAAATCTCTCGCTACTTGGACGAATAGCAGTAATAAAGATGACAATTCTTCCTAAGCTGTTATACCTATTGTTAAATTTACCTATTGAAATTAAAGAAAAGATATTTAAAGATTGGGATTCTGAACTCAGAAAATTTATATGGAAGGGGCAAAGACTGAGGATAAAGTGGCAAATTTTGAAAGATAAGAAAGAAAGAGGCGGGCTATCGGTACCGGACTTGAGGCTGTACTATTGGGCTTGCAGTTTGATCTGGATTCAAAATTGGATCAAATTGGAAGACAAAGAGCTACTTAACCTGGAGGCAATACAGTGTAGATTTGGCTGGCATGCTTTTCTGGGTTATCAAAAACTTAAATGTAACCAAGACTTTATGACTCACCCGATTAGAAGATCTTTATTTTTGGCATGGGAAAAAGTTAAAGCGAAGTTTTATTTTAGCCTGACATTGTGGATCTCCACGCAAGAGGCATTCTATGGCAGATGGACAGAGAGCAAAACATGGCCCATATATAAGAATTTAATTTAAAAAGATAGTACAGGTAACATGGAGATAAAGTCAAGGGAAGAGTTAGCCAGAGAAGGTTACCATATTTCTTGGTTTAATTATCTCCAGATCAGGCAACATTACAAAGAAGACAAAGGCACAATAGGCATTGAAAACAACTTGAATGAATGTGTGGTCAGTGCAAATGTCAATGAAAATGTAATTGTGGCTATAGCAAGAGAATAGCAATTAGGTGCTCTAACTAGAGGTTTTTATAAAGGGAATGTTCAAATCCAGTTCTTCCACCTCCTGCTGTCAAGGCTCTTCGGGCATATTCGGGAAGATAGCAATAGCAATAGCAATAGCATTTACATTTCTGTACCACTTCATACTGAACTAAGCAGTCTCTAAGCAGTTTACAATCTGTAAGCCAATTGCCCCCAGCAAGCTGGGTACTCATTTTACCGATCTACAAAAGGATGGAAGGCTGAGTCAACCTTGGAGCCTTGCAGTGATCGAACTCACAACCTTGTGGCTGAGCTGCAAAAGGAGGGTTTTCAGCAAGCAGAGATCCTATCTCCTTTATTGAAGAAACAGCCCTGTCCTTGTCTTGTGTCTGCTTTGTTGTTTGGGAGAGTTTCCCAACAGAGTGGATTCTTTAGGTGTCAAACTACTAAAATTTTGCTCTTTTGTTGATGATAAGGGAGTCTCTACTGTTCGTTGGGTTCGAAGGATGATATAGGAAAGTTCCATACTTAGTAAGATGCTGCCCATACAACCCAGGACAAATTGAAATCATGGAAGGATTTACATTCTGACCTCATCCTTTTAATTCTTCAGAGATATATTAGATGGGCTGAACAATCTCTTACTTTTCTGCTATTTGCAGATACTGATTCTGCTATAACATACAAAGTAGCTAAATTCTGTGCAGCAGTAATTAGAATAGATGGCATAGAAGGCATTCTCACTAACTCTATATGTTTATTTGAAACCTTTAATACTCAACATATAAGATTATGTTTTAAGTTGTTTTTATGTACCTCTGTGCTGTTTTAATCTAATGTGATTCCTAAATTATGTCTATTAGTCTATGACCATAAATAAATACAGTGGAAACTTGCCTTACATGGGGGATCCATTCTGGACACACACACCCCACATAAGGCAAATTCCACCTGTGCTGGAGCCCCATTCATTTGAATGGGGCTCATGCACGCAGCGGTGCAGGAGCCCGTGGGGCACCACGGGCACACGCCCATTCATCTGAATGGGATGCGCCGCCCCGAGCAGTCTCCGCAGCTTGAGCACTTATGCTCAAAGCCATGTATAGCATGCCCATGTATAACGCGGGTGCACTGTATATACTATAAAGGGAATGATACCCCCTTCCCCATGGGGGAAGTAATGTATATATATATATATGTATATAAGTGTGTGTGCATGCATACATTGTTGTATATATGTATATGTATGTGTGTTTGTGTGTGTGTGTGTACACACATACACACACACACACATATGTGCCTTGAGGAGCTAAGCACACACATTCTATTTACAACTACATGTGCTTGGAGCATATAGTGGCATACCTGCTGACACTTTTCCTGGTAGCACATCTGTGCATATAGGTGCGTCCATCTATATGTGCAGATATACATGTATAAAGTGCACTAATAATGTGCGTAGACAAAGTGCCTACACCCACTGATATATAGCTATATGCCCACATCTATATTTCACATGGAGCCTGCATTCACGCAAAACAGAACACAGGAAACAGGAAACAGCTCCCTTCTTCACCCCGGAAGCGTTAAAGTTCACAATGCATTCAGAGCCCCACTGGGCATGTGCAAGAATCCCAGTTCGAATTGGAGAATGTGCATGGTATGTGCTGTTGTGATAATTTATTTTGCACTCCCTCTACTTTGCCTTGGGAATGACCACAATTTCGGTCTTCACATAATTAATCATGTAACTTGGCTTATTTTCAAATTGGCCCTGCTTGGCATTTCCTTCGGGGTGGGGGGCACATATCCCACGTATGATAACGGCTAACATCCTTTTTGAATTTTTGTTTGAAGGGATGTCATATTGAGGAGTGAGTGAGCTTGTTTTATGCTGCTCTAGAGACTAGAACACGGAACAATGGGTGCAAACTGCAGGAAAAGATATTCTAGCTCAACATTAGGAGGAACTTCCCGACAGTAAGGGCTCTTCGACAATGGAACACACTCCCTTGGAGTGTAGTGAAGTCTCCTTTTTTGGAGGCCTTTAAACAGAGGCTGAATGGCCATCTGTCGGGTATGCTTTGATTTTGAGTTCCTGCATGGCAGGGGGTTGGACTGGATGGCCCTTATGCTCTCTTCCAACTCTATGATTCTATGATTCTATGAATTGTGGTGCCCAGAACTGGACACAGTATTCCAGGTGAGGCCTAACCAAGGCAGAATAGAGTGGCACTATTGCTTCCATCGATCCTTAACATTCCCTTATAGAGCTTGGAATATTAAGAAATTAATTTGATAATATTAACTGCTGTAAGGAAACCAGCATGGTGTAGTGGTTTGAGCATAGGGCTGGCATTCTTGGGAGAACAGGGTTCAAATCACCACTGAGACATGGAGCCTTATCACACGGAGTTTTTTGCAGCTCTGATCCGCAGCTACTGCAGGTCCAACAATACGAATTCACGTGATAACGTGATGTATTACCACACGTGATTGCTTTCTATGGGGGGTCGTTATGGGGTGCATCCACAGTAAATCCGAAGAGACTCCTCATTTTGGTGAATTCAGTAACAAGCGAATTCACAAAAATTGCTTCTAAGCTCACTTCAATTTCATTCCGAATTGGTCTGGGGTGGAATACAACTTTGCTTCCATCCCGGTACACCCCCCCCCCCAAACCTCCAAGGCCCCACATTTCCCATGATGCTATTCTGAAATTTTGTTCCATTTGCTTCCGGTGCTCGGGAGGGTAGATTTAGATGTAGATGACAGGGGTGAAGGGAATGAAACAGGAGGCTGGGGAGAGAGATGGGAGCAACGGAGGGGGCCATTGGAGGCTGGGGGAGACAACAAACTCTAACTCCCAGAATTCCGTAGCCTCGAGCCAAGGACCCCACAACAAACTCCAACTCCCAGAATTCCATAGCATTGAGCCAGGACAGTTAAAGTGGAGTCAAACAACCCCAGCCTCCTGTTTCATTCCCTTCCCCCCCCCCCCCATCATCTACATCTAAATCTACCCTTCCGAGCACCGGAAGCAAATGGAGCAAAATTGTAGCGCAGTATCATGGGAAATGTGGGACCTTGGAGGCTTGGGGGAGTGTACCAGGACAGAAGCAAAGTTGCATTCCACACCAGAACAATTCGGAATGAAATCGAAGTGAGCTTAGAAGCAATTTTTGTGAATTCGCTTGTTACTGAATTCACCAAAATGAGGAGTCACTTCGGATTCACTGTGGATGCTCCTCGGAACGACCCCCCCCCTAGAAAGTAATCACGTGTGGTAATACATCATGTTATCACATGAGTTCGAATTGTTGGACCTGCAGTGGCTTTGGATCAGAGCTGCAAAAACCTCAGTGTGATAAGGCTCAATGTGATTTGCCCATGGTCATCCAGTGTATTTCCATGGTGGAGCAGGAATTCAGATCCTGGTCTTTCAGTATCCTAGTCTAACACTCAAACCACAACAACACACTGACTCATCAAAAAAGTATGCACTGTAAATTGAGAGATGTTTTGTTTATTTGTTCAGCTTGTGTAAGGAGAGGATAGTAGCTTGCAATGTCAACAGCAACTTCCATCAAATAGGAGGTATCCCTTTTGTTGTCAGTGCCAGCAATCAGAAAGATAACGTCTCTTGTTTTTAAACATTGCAGTAGCATGGCACGCTGCCTTGAACTTTTATGCATCACTCTGAAGCTTTACATAATCCATGGCTGGCAGAAGAGGAGCATTTTAGTACAAAGTGACACTATCTGATCTCCTAGTCCTGTGCCTTCCCCATCTCTTTGAAGGCCTTCTGCAACTGGGAAAGAGATAGTTGGCAACTTAAGTTCTCCTGTTGTGAAAACAGGACTCCTAGGCAGTGGGAAATAGAGCCCAAAGGTGTGCTATAGCTTCTCCTGCAACAGTACATCAGGTATGAATCTGTGTGTGAGTTTTGTGGTATTTTATACAGTGGACTCTTGGTATTTGCTGTGGTTTGGTTCCAGGACCCCCCATAGATACCAAAATCTGTGGATGCTCACCTCCCATTATATACAATGGCATAGTAAAATGGTGTCCTTCATATGAAATGACAAAGTTAATTTTCCTTTTTGGAATTTTTAAACAATATTTTCAAGCCATAGATGGTTGAATCTGTGGGTGCAGAATCTGTGACTATGGAGAGCCAACTGTATGTACATCCCAATGCTGTTTTTATGAGAAAGCTCTTATGATTTTGATCTATAATTGTACCAATATATCACATCTTGAATGGGTGTGTGAAACTTAGCAGTACAAGTATTAAAATGTAATGTTTTAATAACAACAACTACAACAACATTTATTTCTTACCTGCCTCTTCCCATGGATGAAGGCAGGAAACAGTAACAATTAACAGACACACCACAATTAAAACACATCAGTTAAAATACACATCAATAAAAGAATTTGTAAAGTTGGGGGGAAAAATACACATCGGACATGCATATAATATAGGCATACTCCCTATATTGGGAGAAATGTAAGGCATGAACCTCATTATTTTTAATGGGGCTCCAGCCTACGCTGGATTTCTCTTACGTGGCGGGGTCTGGAACGGATCCCCACGTCAGGGAAAGGCCCACTGTAGTAATAATAATAATAATAATAATAATAATAATAAATATTAAAACAATCCACATTTAAAATTAATCACTTAAAATTCAGTTTAAAAATCATCTGGGTAAGCCAGGTTTTATTTCACACAACAGCAATTACAGTGTTGTCTTTGGGGAAATTACCTGTTGGACTACATCTCCCAGAATTACTTTGCTTAGGTAGCTATGTTGGCTGGAAGATTCTGGGAGTTGTAGTCCAAAATGTAACTTTCCCAAGCTCTGTTCTCCATCAGCAATATTCCTGGCTCTTTAGACACAGGAAGGCAACTCTCCAGCCTATGACATATATACAAATGACATTTTGCAAGAAAGGAAGAGAGCAAAGGGAAAACAAAGGATGGCAGAGGTCACATTTAATGAAAACCTTTTTTAAAAAGCTACACAGAGTAAACCACAGGTTTTACAAAAATTAGAAATAAAACCAACAGGGCTTCTGTCCCTTACCAATACTAGTGTATAGTACTGATTCAGTTGCTGTGGGCTCAGATGACTGTGATGCATTGAACTTAAGGTTCTCCACTTAAATTTAATAGTTTTGATTTATGATGTTTCTCTGGTCTGATTGCCATTCAAAGATTAACAGAGATGCTCTTTTGTCTTAGGGAAAGTGGATAAAGACTGCAAAGATACTGGAATAGCTGTGTCAGCTGATTGGTGTTTTCCCAAAACCGAAAACCCTCTTAAAAACCTGCTGTTCATGTTTCCTTGAGGATTAAGAAAGGCATCCATTGCAGGCAATCTTGGAATTCAGGTCAAATACTTCTTGTGTCATCTCAGGTAAGAGTAAGTGTGGTGGAGTTGTATGAGTGTTGGACTGCGACTCTGGAGACCAGCGTTTGATTCGCAGCTCAACCATGTAAACCCACTGGGTGAGCTTGGACAAGTCACATGCTCTTGTAGCCAAGATTAACCTTCCATTTTGAAGCCAAGCCCTCCCTCCAGTCCATCTGCCTTGGTCCAGGCCTTGGAGGTAGAGAGGAATTGCTGGACCTCTTACCCTTTCCCTCCACCCCTCCCTTCTCCTTCTGTGTCATGTCTTTTTAGATTGTAAGCCTGAGGGCAGGGAACCGTCTAACTAAAAAGATTGCATGTACAGCGCTGTGTAAATTTACAGCGCTTCATAAATAAAGGTTAATAATAATAATAAGGGTCTGATTAGGGGAATTTTATTATTAGCTCAATATTGCAAGAGGGGGCTTGCTACGACAGCCCTGCAGAATCACCTCCCGTCGTGTATATGGAGCAGACCAGGAGATTCCAATAAATGGAGCTGAGACAGACTTCTACAATTAGTATTCAATTTATTAAAGCAGGGGGGAAACACACGCAATTCACTAACATACACACACTTATATAAGGCTCGGGAAATCAAGAGTGGAAATAGGGAATAGTTCAAGGCAGTACTAGGGCTATACTTACTTCAGTAGGCTTCTTCAGGAGTCCAAACGGAATATGATGGGGATGGCATGAGGCTCAGTCACAGAATGACTGGGCCAGGAACCAGGAGCCAGGTCAGGGTTCAAAGGGACAGAGCTTCCCCCTGAAATCCAGACTGGCCCAGTGAACAGGCAAAAGTCTGGGGTTTTTAGAAGGCAAAATCTTGCTTCTGGCAAAGGTGCTTGATGGTGAGAACAAAAGGTGTTTGGTTGCTTGGCCATTGTAAACAAAGGCTTTGCATTGTCTTGTTGAGACAAAGTGGTCTGACAACAATCAGGGGGAGAAGGTAAATGAGTTAAGTTAATCACTGGCTCATCAAGTGTGAGACCATTATTCTTGGAGGTGATGGTTTTCCCTTTAGCAACTCCCAAACTTTTCTGTGGGGAATTTCCAAAGTGTTGCTTCTCAGGGGTCTTGTGAGGCTGACTCATCTGCCTACCTGACCCACTGCTTTCAGGATTATGGCTGCAAGCCTGGCAGGTCAGTTTCAGGTCATGAAGGAACTCCAAACACACTCCAAAATGTATTAAAATCCATATGTGGTAACACTCTCAGCCTCAGAGATGGCCATGGCAAACCCCCTCTGAAGAGACTTGTCAAGAAAACCCCATGATAAGTTTCCCTTGTTCTTGTTGTCATGTGCCTTCAAGTTATTTCTAACTTATGGTGAGCCTATTATGGGGTTTTCTTGGCATGTTTCTTCAGGGGGTAGTTTGCCATGGCCATCCTCTGAGTTGGAGAGAGTGTGACTTGCCCAAGGTCACCCAGAGGGTTTCATGGGTGAGCTGGGAATCAAACCTTGGTCTCCAGAGCCGCAATCTGACACTGAAACTACTGGACCACACTGGTTCTCAAAGTTGCCTTAGGGTTGTCATACATTGGAAACTATTTGAAGGCACACAAGAACAACAATCACTATAGGGAGAAGAGGAAATGGTAGCTCCAACCCTGACCTCATCCTGGCCAGGAGACCCCATTAGAAGAAACATGGGACTCTCCCACCCTCAGCACAAGCTTTGGATGGCAGATTTATCAATGCCATCACAGTTCTGCCCAGGTCCTGGCTCAGAGGAGGACCTCTCCTTTTCTGCTTCCAGGTCCCCCACAATTCGGAATCTAAGGAGTATGAATTTGGCTCCTTCGCAGGGTGATACCTCCAGCCCAAGCTTCCTTAGGGATGATGCAATTAACTTGCAGTCAAAAAGCATTGTGGAGCCCCTATATTCTGGCCAGGACCCATAGGTACCAGAGTTCTGCTCTTGCCTCCTTTCACCCAAAAGTGGGAGCAGGGTTACTATCTGCACTCATTTCCCTGAGGATTCCCTTCCAACAGCCAAGACACCTCAGTCAATGTCGATGACAGACATTGGAGTTTATCATACATGAAATTTGAACTAAAATCCAAAGCAAATTCGAAGTGAAGAGGAAGCAGAGTCAGTTCGAATCCAAGGCAATTCATGTGATTAATTATCTCACGTGAAGAGCGGAATTGTGGTCATTCCTGAGGCAAAGCGAAGCGAGTGAAAAATAAATTATCACACCAGTACGTACCATGCGGAGTCACCAATTCGAACTGGAACCCTTGCACATGCTCAGTGTGGCCCTGAACACATCGTGAACCTTTGCACTTCTGGGGTGAAGAAGGGGGCCACTTCCTAGTTCCACTTTCACTTGAATGCTAGCCTCACGTGAATAATAGCTTCTCGTTTCTTCCTTCCTTCTAGTTTCCTGTCCCTGGAAGCCGAATCAAAAGAGGTCCTCCGTGTCAGAGCCCCCATCCATTTCAGCCGCATCTACATCTATCCTCCGTGTCAGACCCCACATCCATTTCAGCCGCATCTACATCTATCCTCCGTGTCAGACCCCACATCCATTTCAGCCACATCTACATCTATCCTCCGTAGAATCATAGAATCATAGAGTTGGAAGAGACCACAAGGGCCATGCAGTTCAACCCTCTGCCATGCAGGAAATCTAAATCAAAGCATACTTGACAGATGGCCATTCAGCCTCTGTATAAAGATCTACATTCTGAGGGAGTTTGTTCCACTGTCGAACAGCCCTTACTGTCAGGATGTTCCTCCTAACGCTGAGGTGGAATCTCTTTTCCTGGAGCTTCCATCCATTGCTCCAGGTCCTAGACTCTGGAGCAGCAGAAAACAAGCTTGCTCCCTCCTCCATATGACATCCCTTCAAATATTTAAACAGGGCTATCATATCACCTCTTAAATTTCTCTTCTCCAGGCTAAACATACCCAGCTCCCTAAGGCGTTCCTCATAGGGCATGGTTTCCAGGCCCTTCACCATTTTATTGCCCTCCTTTGGACACGCTCCAGTTTCTCAATGTTCATTTTAAATCGTGGTGCCCACAACTGGACACAGTATTCCAGGTAAGGCCTGACCAAAGCAGAATAGAGTGGCACTATTACTTCCCTTGATCTAGACACTATACTTCTATTGATGCAGTCTAAAATCGCATTGGTCTTGTTAGCTGCCACATTGCATTGTTGACTCATGTTCAACTTGTGGTCTACTAGGACGATATCACACGACTAATCCAGTGTCATCCTGAATGGAATCATGCATATTCACGTTATTGCACGAAAGGTTACCACACGCGATCACTGGCTGTCCGAACACACTCCGAACGCAATCACGCATCAATCCACAGTTAAGTAAATTCGTTTAACTAGCCAAGTCACAAACCCTGTTCCTAGGCAACATTGCACTCAGTGCGCTGTTTTTTGGTGTGATGTACATGTCTTCTTTGGTCCAGGTTCCCCCCCTCCCAATCTGGAAGAGGCAGTTCCCATTAAACCACGTTGCAATTCCGCTTCAATTTTGCTTCCGCTTGTCCTTCAGCATTGCTGAGGGGGGGGCTGCTGCCTGCTAATTAAGAGGCATGGACCCAGAGCTATTAGATAACCATTATATTCACATTTTAACGTGACAAGAGTGAATATACAGTGGCGCCTCCGCATACGCGGTCTTTTTATAGGCGGCTTTGAGCATAGGCGCTCAAAGCCGCCGGCGTGCGCGAGGCGGAAGGGGCGGCGCGTCCCATTCAATTAAATGGGCGTGCGCACCCGTTGCGCCTCGCGCGCCGCCGCGCCGCCGCGCCACCACGCACGAGCCCCATTGGAAACAATGGGGCTCGAGCATAGGCGGATTTTTTTATATGCGGAGGGATCCGGAACGGATCCCCCACATATAATAAGGTTCCACTGTACACTCATTTTAACGTGAATAGAGCATGTTCTTCCCGCCCCTCCCCCAACCTCTTTTGTAAATTGTGGGGTTCCTTGGTTCCTCTCTCTCACTCGCCTAAATATGCTATGTTGCAGTCATCTGGAGTCTCACTGAGCATGCGCAAGGGTGCCAATTCGCAATTAAGAACCCACCGATGGGATGGCTTACTATGCACAGAATCTGGGTCATGTTCGAGGAGGCCATTACAGTGAATTTAAGGTGTGATAAGTAATTACGTAATTGCGTGAATTTTTGAATTGACCTCGCTATCTTCTCTTTCAAAGTTGAGAGCCTCCCATCCCGTTTGATAAACTCCATAGTTTCATTCAGCCGGGTGTCGCCCATCCTATATCTGTGCATTTCATTTTTCTGCCCTAAGTTTCTCCATGTTGTATTTCATTTTGTTAGCTTTGGCCCCGCTTTCTAGTCTATTCAGGTCATTTTGAATTTTGATCCTGTCCTCTGGGGTATTAAAAACTCCCCCTGTTTTGGTGTCATCTGCAGACTTGATAAGTATGCCCCCAATTTTGTCCTCCAAGTCATTGATAAAGATTTTGAATAGCACTGGGCCCAGGACAGACCTCTGTGGGACTCCACTGGTCACTTCAGAGTCCGTGTCAGAGCCCACATCCATTTCAGCCACATCTACATCTATCCTCCATGTCAGAGCTCACGTCCATTTATTATTATTATTATTATTATTATTATTATTATTATTATTATTATTTTAAAAAATTCTTTCACTGCAAAATAATCAGTGTAGAAGCTGCAGCTTTACTTGGAAGTAAATCCTTTGGATCTGAAGGAGACCCATTTTGGAGGAGTGCAGAAATGATCCATTTTCCCTTATTCTCCATGCTCCCTAAAGTACCACCTCTGTGAATCTAATCCACTCTCCTTCCCTTTGTAACAGTTGCCATCTCCTAGTTTGCATCTGCCCTGGGGAAATGATCCGGATTGACTCCACTTTAACTGTCCTGGCTCAGTGCTATGGAATTCTGGGAACTGTAGTGTCATGAGACTTTGAGCCTTCTCTGCCAGAGAGCTCTGGTGCCTCAGCAAAATAAATAATAATAATTATTATTATTATTATTATTATTATTTTGCAGTGCCTTGTTCTCCTTTGGGTACCCTACCTCCAGCCTTGAGGAGACACAGGAAAGAAATTATTATTATTATTATTAAAGAATTATTATTATTATTATTATTATTATTAAAGAAATATTATGCAGCCTCCCTTCTTGAAGGAGCACGGGAAGCAAATGGAGCAAAATTGCAGCGCTGCATCATGGGAAATTTGCCACCTTGGAGGTTTGGTGAGGGTATACCAGGAAGACAGAAGCAAAGTTGCATTCCATACCAGACCAATTCGGATTGAAATCGAAGGGGGCTTGAAAGCAATTTTTGTGAATTCGCTTGTTACCGAATTCACAAAAATCAGGAGTCACTTTTGATTGACTTTGGATCTGGCTTGGAAGTACTCCCCATGGTAAGCAATCACGTGTCATTCACGTTTTAACGTGAAGTCGCATGGTTGGGCCAGGAGTGACTTCAGATTGGAGCTGCAAACCCCGTCATGTGATATTGTCCATTGACCACAGAATTGCGCTGGAGGAGCTACAAACACCTAGTGGGGTGTTCTCTCTAGGAATGCTTCAGTGTGACTTTTGGCTAAAATTGACCATAGAGTTGCGCTCTCTAGATATTCCTAGAGAGAACATATTAATAAAACCCATGAATAATCAAATCCACAAAGGTCAAAGCAACAAATGTGGAGAGATGAGTGTATTATTATTATTATTATTATTATGTTATGTGCAGGATCTTCAAATGGCTGCGACATGCCCAAATATTATCTAAAACTTATTATTATTATTATTATTATTATTATGTGCGGGATCTTCATTCAAATGGCTAGGACATACCTAAATATGATCTCAACAACTTATTATTATTATTACGTCCAGGATCTTCAAATGGCTGGGACATGTCCAAATATTATCTAAACAATGAAGACGAATGCTTTCATGGCCAGCATCCATAGCTTTTTGTGAGTTTTGGGTGGCCGTGTTCTAGAAGAGTTGGTTTCTGACGTTTCGCCAGCATCTGAATCAGAGGCGATGCCAGCTCCAGCTGCTGGTGAAGCGTCCGAAACAAGCCCTTCTAGAACAGGGCCAGATGGCCCGGAAAAAACACACAAATCTATTATTTCTTCTCCTTCTTTTTATTGGGTCATCATGTCCTCCATTTTCTTCCTTGAAGGCCCTACACCTGGGGCTGCCTTCTTTTCCTTGGGATTGAGGCCATTTGGCCTCCCAGTGTGTGGTGTGGGGCGGGGGGAGGAGGAGGAGGAGGAGGAGGTGGTGGTGGTCAATGGTGGGGTGCAGGGGGTGACACTTTGAGTCCCAGCAGGTGGCTTGCACCATCTGTAGTGCCACCTTTGTTCCACTAGGGGGAGCCGGAGCGACCCTCCCGATCTGCTTTGGCGAGCAGGACGAAGGCAGGCAGGTGCTCCTTCTGACCACAAGGGGGCAGCAGGAGCCTCTGGACCCAGGCAGCGCAGCAGGCTCAGGTGGGTACCAGGGGGCTCCTCTTCATCTGTCCATCGAGGCGGAGGGAAGGTGGAGGGCAGAAGCCTTGGCGCAGTCAGGTAAGAGGAGACAGGTTTACCTGGCAGCTAGATCTAGGCAAGGGAGGAAGGGGGGGGGGCGTCCACTTCAATCCCAATTGATTTCCTGGATTCAGCCCTAAGTGTCCTTAAGCAGTGCTGAGCAGCCCAGGAGTTGGACTCTTGCCTCCTAGGGCTGCATCCGCACTGCAGAAATAATCCGGTTTGATCCCACTTTAACAGCCATATGGATGGTCCTTGGGGGTCTCTTCCAACTCTATGCTTCAGATTGTGTTCCATGTCATCTGCACATATTCCACATCAGTGCACATCAGACCACCATGTCAAGGCAATGGACCTGTACCACAGCTACAACTCCAGACTATGAGATCCTGGGATTTGTAGTTTGGTGGGGCACGTCTGGTTGTCATTCCAGCTCTTTCTCTCAGTTTCTCTAACTTTTGTTGTTGTTGTGCCTCCAATTCGTTTCCAACTTTGTCGTTGTCGTTGGCCTTCGAGTGATTTCCAGCTTTATGGCGACCCTAAGGTTATCCTGGGGTTTAATGGCAAGACTGATTCAGAGGATGTTTGCCATGGCTATCCTCTGAGGCTGAGAGAGTGCGACTTGCCCAAAGTCACCCAGTGGGTTTCCATGGCTGAGCTGGAAATCGAACCCTGGTCACCAAGCTCATTTCTGACTTAAGGTGACTTGTCAGACAAAGCTATTGTGGAGTTTCCTTGGCAAGTTTCTTCAGAGGGGGTTGGTCATTGCTTTCACTGAGAAGGCTGAGAGAGTGTGACTTGCCCAGTGGGTTTCCATGAATGAGCTGGGAATCAAACCTTGGACTCCAGAGTCATAGTTCAACACTTAAATATATACATCCACGTATGGCAGCTTGAACTCTATGAGCTTCCTTGGGGGGGTATAGAATAAGTGACAACAGCAATGAGGATGACAGCAATGACAGCCAGGCAACAATAAGTTTTTGGATTGTCATACAAGGTGTGCATTATCTTTATTTTTTTAATGGGATTTATATCCTGCCTTTCTCTCAAAATGGGATTCAAAGCAGCTTACAATACTTCAAAAAGACAAAACTAAAACTGATTACGTAAGTTCAAAATAATAATTAAATATTCCTAATATTAAAATGTATTAGGAATATGTTTAAAAACAGGAAAGCTACAACCAACAAAAATCATTGAAACAGCACACCACACTTTGTTGTTGCTGTTGTTATGTGCCATCGGCATCCCTATCATGGGGTTTCTTGGCAAGATTTCTTCAGAGGTAGTTTGCCATGGCCTTCCCCCGAGAGACAGAGAGAGAGACTGAGAGAGCGGGACACCGTTAAAATTCTTCCACTAAACACCTGGATAAATAAAAGTTTACAAAGAGTGTCATGAAATCCCTCTCTCTTATATGTGGAGCTTTAAAAAACAACTCTGTAAACTGAGGCATTGCAGATAAAATCTTAGACGTGTGATCACTGCTGTGGCATCAAGTGTGAGTATACATTCGGAACATTTCCACTGGCCCCTATGCTTTTATTTGCATGGCTATTTTTTATGGTTTCCATTGCCAAGTGGGGATTCGAACCTAGAGCCATAGTCCAAAGCTCAAACCACTACACCACACCCACTGAGTATGCTGTAACCATAGTCCAATATTACATCTTCCTCTCCTACGCCCAAACTAATCCCACTATGGAGAAAGGGGCAGGATGCCCAGCTTGTTACTCCACCTGAGGTTTGGATTCATTGCAAATGGGTGCAAGTTCACTGGGAACTCTGGGGCAGAGCAAGCAAAGCAAGAAATGCTAAATTGCATAGATTTTGTTGACTGGGCTAGCTAAGGTTGGCGGGGGGGGGGGGGGCTATGAGTTCAACTTACTTCAAGCCCTACCTACAGAGTAAGGGATATTTGCCTTGCCATACATTGTTCAACCCCACCCCAATCTGGGTCCCTGAACGGAGACCATAAACCCTCCTGAGCCCTACCTATGCTGGAGCCCATCCCAGGACTATCCTGGGTTACTCTGCATTTATCCTACAAGCAATAGCCGTACAGCTCCTGATTCAAGGCAGATTTATTTCCATGGTACAAGTCTATTGTGTTGACATGGTGGTCAGATCTGCATTAATGTCACATGGAGCACAATTAGAATCATGGAGTTGGTAGAGACCATCCAGTCCAACCTCTTGCAGGAACTCACATTCAAAGCACCCCTGACAGATGGCCATCCAGCCGTTGGCCGGTTACAGACCGGCACTTGGGACGCCCGCAGGACGTCCCATTTTAAAAAAGGGGCATCTCTTCTAGACGCCCCTGGTTCTAATACGGACTCTGTCCGTACAATATGGCGCCGGCCGTTCCACATGGCCGGCGCCATCTTTACGTATCGGACACTGTGCGTCCAAACGTGTTGCTGTGCTAATGACGTCGCGAATGCGCCAGCGGCGCCTCGCAACGTCATTAGGGCGCCGCAGAAAGAAGCTCCATTTTGTAGCTTCTTTTTTGCTCCGCAAGGGAGCCGCGCGGTGTGGCTGCGACGGCTCCCTTACGGAGCAAGCGGCGGCGGCGGCAGACCGCCTCAAAGCGGCGGTCTATAACCCGCCCTTGTTTGAAAACAGCCTCCAAAGAAAGAGACTCCACTACTCTCTAAGGCAGCGCATTCCCCTGTGGAACAGCTTGTACTGTCAGAAAGTTCCTTCTAATGTTTAGGTGGAATCTTTTTTCCTGTAGTGTGTATCCATTGTTCTGGGTCCAATACCAGAAAGCACGCTTGCTCCATTCTTAGTATGACACCCTTCAAATACTTAGGGCTGTCATAGCATCTCTTAACCTTCTCTTCTCCAGGCTAGACATGCCCACCTTTCTAAGTCTCTCCTCATAAGGTATGGTTTCCAGACCCTTCACCATTTTGGTCACCCTCCTCTGGACACATTCCAGCTTCTCAACATCCTTTTTGAATTGTGGAAAACAGAACTAGACACAGGATTATTCCAGGTGAGACCTGACCAAAACAGAATAGAGTGGCACTATTAATTCTCTTGATCTAGGCACTATATTTCTATTAAGGAGCCTAGAATCGTATTGGCCTTTTTAGCTGGCGCATCACACTTTTGACTCAGTTCAGCTTGTGGTCTACTGGGACTCTTAGATCCCTTTCACATATAATTAGCAATATCTATTTTTTCTCCAACTGCATGAATGTATGAAACAATGAACCCATGCACAGCTGCATGCCTAGTGGGTCAAGTACCTCTTCCTGATGAAGTTGTTGGCAATGGTCATACCTGGCCCTTCTCATAATGACTGGTGCACTGCCTGAAGCCATGCCTTGTAGTTTCTGGAATCACACACCCCTTGCTTTTTTTTATAGGTAAGCTGCTTGTCACCACTATAATGAAGACTGTAGATATTTGCCTTTAGTTGATTTTGTTGGCAAATAACAAGTGGCTTAAGGGCAAAGATGTCTGTCCATATAATGGGAAGCCATGTATGCAGCCAAAGAAAAGTTTTTAGGCAGAGTGTTGAAGCTTCAGGATTGACTTGAGTCAAGCACAAAAGAACACAAACAACATTGGATTTGTTGTTTGTTGTTGTTTTTGTGCCTTCAAGACATTTCCAATTTATTATGACCCTAAGGCAAACCTGTCATGAGTCTTTCTTGACAAGATTTGTTCAGAATAGTTTGCTATTGCCTTTCTCTGAAGCTGAGTGGGTGTGACTTGCCCAAGGCATATGGGAACATGCTGTGCTGTGAAAATACAGTGCACAGTTTCCTCCCTGCATACAGTAATAGAATTGATGGCAATTTCAATCCTAAATAGCAGGTGGTAACAGCTGAGCTAAGTAGGGAAACATGAGGATGCTCTGTTGAAGGCATAGATGGGGGACTTAGGACATATTAGGACCATTTGTATTGCTCCATCCTCAGTATGACAACCCTTCAAATATTTAAACAGAGCTATCATATCACCTCTTAACCTTCTCTTCTCCAGGCTAAACATTCCCAGTTCCCTAAGCCGTTCCTCATAAGGCATAGTGTCAAGACCTTTCACCATTTTAGTTACCCTCCTTTGGACACGGTCCAGTTTCTCAACATTCTTTTTTCATTTTGGTACCCAGAACTGGACACAGTATTCCAAGTGAGGTCTGTCCAAAGAAGAACAGAGTGGCACTATCAGTTCCCTTCAATCCTGTGCACATATACTCAGGAAATGTGGTGATGGGGGTGGGGGTGGGGTGCCTCTAAGTCATTTCCAACTTGTGGTGACCTTAAGGGGGTTTTCTTGGCAAGATTTGTTCACAGAAGGTTTTCCATAAGGCTAAGAGTGTGTGTCTTGCCCAAAGTCACACAGTGGATTTCATGGCTGAACTAGGAATCGAATCCTGGTCTCCAGACCTCAGCCCTGGTCTCAGACCACTTATACTATTGACTGATAATTCAAAGGCTATGCTTCAATCTCATCTGAAATCTAATTGCCTAAGAATTATTTTGTTTCCTCCATAGTTCTTTTCCTATACAAGTAGGGGGGACACATGGGCTAAGATGTCGCTACACTAATGCGGAGAGCATGGGGAATAAGCAAGATGAACTTCAACTCCTAGCACAACAAAGCAAATACGATATAATAGGCATCACTGAAACCTGGTGGAATGAGTCTCATGATTGGAATGTAGGAATACAAGGGTATAACTTTTCAAGAGAAACAGGCCAAACAGGAAAGGAGGAGGAATAACATTATATGCTGACATTATATGTCAGGGACATTGATCCTGGAAGCCAGGTGGAGAGCATCTGGACAAAAATTAAACGGGAGGGAAACAACATGGATGTTACTGTGGAAGTCTATTACAGACCCCCAAGTCAGATGGAGGAACAGGGACGTAGCCGGGGGGGGGGGGGGGTTCTTGGGGTCCGGACCCCCCCTTCCGTTAGATAAAATGAATGGTGCGTGCTGCCGCGCTGCCACACCCAAACCCCATTATAATGGTGGCACTTAGTCTGGACCCCCCCCCCCCCCCTTCCCAAAAGCCTGGCTACATCCCTGGGAGGAATTGGATGATGTCTTTCTAAACAGAAAGGAGAGATGTAGTAGTGAAAGGTGATTTCAACTATCCTGATATTTGCTGGAAGTCAAACTCAGCCAAATCCTCAAGGTCTAGCAAAGTCCTCACTTGCCTTGGAGACAATTTCATTGTCCAAAAGGTGGAACAGGCAACAAGGGGATCAGCTATTTTGGATCTGATCCTAACCAAAAAGGATGACTTAGTTAATGCAAATGGTGGGATCATTAGGTGGCAGTGACCATGTGCTCCTGGAGTTTGTTATATAACGGAAAGGAGAAGCCAGGCATAGTCAGACATGCATTCTAGGCTTTAGGAGAGCTGGTTTCAATAAACTTAGAAAAATACTGGGGTGATCTCGTGGTGAGGAATCCTAAAAGAGAAGGGAATTCATGACGGATGGAAGTTTCTCAAAAAGGAGGTACTGAAAGCACAATTTCAAACAGTTCCAATGAGGAAGAAAAATGGGGGATGTCTCAAGAAACCAGGATAGATGGCTAAGGAACTTTCAACTGAGCTAAGTTTTAAACGGAACATGTATAAGTAATGGAAAAAATGGGGAAATCACCAAAGGGGAATTCAAACAAACAGCCAGCTTGTATAGGAGTAAAGTCAGCAAAGCTAAAGCGCAGAATGAACTCAGGCTTGCTAGAGAGGTAAAGAACAACAAAAAGGGCTTTTTTGGATATGTCCACAGCAAAAAGAAGAAGAAGGAAATGGTAGGGCCACTGCATGGAGAAGATGGCAAAATGCTAACAGAGGACAGAGAAAAGGCAGAATTACTCAACACCTTATTTGCTTCAGTCTTCTCAGAACAGACAATGGGTGCTCAACCTGAGAAAAATGGAGCAGAGGACAGAATAGGGGAATTTCAGCACAGAATAAGTAAGGAGATAGCACAGGAATAGCTTCTTAATCTAAATGAATATAAGTCTCCAGGACCAGAGGAACTACATCCAAGAATATTAAAAAGAACTGGCAAATGTAATATCGGAGCCATTAGTAATAATCTTTGAGAACTCCTGGAGAACAGGAGAAGTCCCAGCAGGCTGGAGGAGGGCAAACGTTGTCACCATTTTCAAAAAGGGGAAGAAAGAGGATCCCAACAATTATCGTCCAGTTAGTCTGATATCAATACCAGGAAAGATTCTGGAGCAGATCATTAAACAGAGAGTCTGTGAACATCTAGATGGCAATTCCATAATCACAAAAAGTCAACATGGGTTTCAGAGAAACAAGTCGTGCCAGACAAATCTAATCTCTTTCTTTGATAAAATTACCAGCTTGTTAGATGAAGGGAATGCTGTGGATATAGTATATCTTGATTTCAGTAAGGCCTTTGACAAGGTTTCCCATGACATTCTTGCAAACAAGCTTGTAAAATGTGGGCTAGACAAAGTAACTGTTACATGGATTTGTAACTGGTTGACTGGCCGAACCCAAAGGTTGCTCAACAATGGCTTCTTTTCATCCTGGAGAGAAGTGACCAGTGGGGTCCCACAGGGTTCTGTCCTTGGCCCAGTGCTATTCAACATCTTTATCAATGACCTGGATGACAGAATTGGGGGCATACTTATCAAATTCGCAGATGACACCAGACTAGGAGGAGTAGCTAATACCCCAGAGGACAGGATCAAAATTCAAAATGACCTTAATAGATTAGAAAGCTGGGCCAAAGCTAACAAAATGAAATTCAGTACGGAGAAATGTAAAATACTGCACTTAGGGCAGAAAAATGAAATGCACAGATATAGGATGGATGAAACCTGGCTGAACGAGATTATGTGTGAAAGGGATCTAGGAGTCCAAGTAGACCACAAATTGAACATGAATCAACAGTGTGATGTGGCATCTAGCAAGGCCAATGCGATTTTAGGCTGCATCAATAGAAGTACAGTGTCTAGATCAAGGGAAGTAATAATGCCACTCTATTCTGCTCTGGTCAGGCTCTACCTGGAATATTGTGTCCAGTTCTGGGCACCACAATTTAAAAAGGATGTTGAGAAACTAGAGCGTGTCCAAAGGAGGGCAACTAAAATGGTGAAAGGTCTGGAAACCATGCCCTATGAGGAACGACTTACAGAGCTGGGGAAGTTTAGCCTGGAGAAGAGAAGGTTAAGGGGTGATATGATAGCCCTGTTTAAATATTTGAAAGGATGTCACATTGAGGAGGGAGCAAGCTTGTTTTCTGCTGCTCCAGAGACTAGGACCTGGAGCAATGGATGTAAGCTACAGGAAAAGAGATTTCCCCTCAACATTAGGAGGAACTTCCTGACAGTAAGGGCGGTTCGACAATGGAACACACTCCCTTGGAGTGTGGTGGAGTCTCCTTTCCTGGAGGTTTTTAAACAGAGGCTGTATGGCCATCTGTCGTGGATGCTTTAAGATTTCCTGCATGGCAGGGGGTTGGACTGGCTGCCCCTTGTCTCTTCCAACTCTATGATTCTATGATTCTATGATTCATATTTTGAAAGGGAATACCTGTTTTTGCTGAATTTGTTCTTTAATTAATCTCAAAGGGAGAAACTTGAAACCTTGATTTTTTTACAGATACTGGCAACAGGTAAGCCAAAAATGCAAAATCTGAGCCTCTGACCTTTAAATGCCAGATTACCCAAATATCTCTATTTAAAAACAGATAAATAGGTGAACCTTGTCATGGGGCTTTCTTGGCAAGGTTTGTTCAGAGGAGCTTTGCTATTGCCTTCCTCTGTGGCTGAAAGTATGTGACTTGTGCTTGGTCACCCAGGGGTTTCATGGCCAAGCTGGGAGTCCAACATTCTCTTCGTAATGCTTTCATTGGGTCACACTTATCACCCACAAAATAGTTGTACTGAATAGAATGGAGCTACTTTCTGAAGAGACAGATACAGGATTGTACTATGTGTCATCTGAAGATGGTTCAACAGAGATTTGACCTGTCAGTGGGTGAAGGAGGGTGGCAGGGTTCTTTTAGTATAATGAAAGGTCTTGTGCTTAGGAGAAGAACTAGGAGCTCCTTCTTGTTTTTGTCATGTCTGTTTTATTTATTCCACATATTTATATCCCAACTTTTTTCCTTTTCATATTTGTAGTGTTTGCCTCCACTGTATAATTGCCTTTCCTCCACATCACCACTGCTGTAGCAGTGAGACCAGGGACAGGGGAGGCCATAGCAGCCTCTTGCAATGGGCTTTGCTGTCTCATTGAATTGGAAGAGATCCCAAAGGCTGTCTAGTCCAATCCCCTGTCATACAGGAACTCACAATCCAAGCACCCCTGATAGATGGCCACCCAGGCTCTGTTTAAAGACCTCCAAAGCAGAAGACTCCACCACCCTCTATATGATATCATAACCCTCTATACATATTTGAAGGGGTTTCATATTGAGGAGAGTTCAAGCTTGTTTTCTGCTGCTCCAGAAAATAAGACACAGAACAATGGATGCAAACTACAGGAAAAGAGATTCCATGTAAACATTAGGAAAACCACCTGACAGCAAGAGCTGTTCAACAGTGGAGAGTGGTGGAGTATCCTTCTTTGGAGGTTTTTAAACAGAGGCTAGATGGCCATCTGTCGGGGTGCTTCGATTGTGTCTCCTGCATGGTGGAATTGGGTTGGATTGGATGCCCTTGGGGTCTCTTCCAACTCTGTGATTCTATGATTCTGTATTCTGTTGCCAGTCAGAGGAGGTACACCATAGCAGGGGCAATTGAAAGTTGAGCTGCAGCAGGTGGGATTTGTCTACTCCAGGTGGCTTCTCAGTCCCTTGGCTGCCACTCCATGCTCATGACATCACAAATGATGTGTCAGAAAGGGAAATGAAGAAATGTGAATGGAGAGCCGTTACCAAACCGCCCTGCCTAAGAAAGGGTGGAGCAGAGGCTCGCTTTAATTCCTGTTTTCAGCCTTCCCTTTGTGTGTCTCTCTTCAAGGATTCTGTCTCCTCTTCTTGCAGAATGTTGCCTTTCACAGACTGGATCCTGGAGGAGCTGGTGCTGGAGAAGACACTCTTCCGGACCCTGGCCATCTCTGGTCTGTGGCTTTCGCTGCTGGCTTTGCTCCTCTACCTGCTTCAGAAGATTGTTGGTTTCTGCTATCACTTCTATGTTGTGCGCCAGAGACTGCGCTACTTCTCAGAGCCCCCCCGCCACAGCTGGCTCTTGGGGCACCTGGGTTTTGTAAGTATGGCTGTTGGGAACACCACAGGAGTGCCTGAGGATTACCCTGCAAAGAGGAGGGTGGTCCCTAGTTCTGCTATGGAGGGTAATGGGTAAAGTACTTGCAAGGCCATCATCATGCTGGGAGAGTAAGTGCTTTAACTGCCTCAAAGCCTGTAGGCACAGGTAGGCGGCAGAAAGCAATCACTGGAGATGTCCATGACAGTGGGATAATGAATCCATTCTGGGTTTTAATCTCAACTTTAAAGGTGGTGGGTTCAGCACCTTGGATAGGTCTTTTACGGTTTAGTCTAAAACCTGGAACGTTGTCTGAAACCATAGTCTAAAACCATCTCCCCTACAGATATGAGAGCCACCAGCCATTTCTGGCTGCAGAGGCAAAGGAGTCCCGCTTAAATCCAAAAACTGCATGCTTACAAGTTGTGACTTTTAGGCTGCTTGCATGTATACATGCAGTTAATGCTGTGGCAAGTAAAGAATAGCAAAAGAGTGCTACTTTAAAACCCTACATGCAATCTCATGAGGAGCCAGCAGTGTGTAGAATTACAGATTCAGGAAGGATGAAAACTAATTTGAACATAATTTCAAGGGAATGGGTGTTATGAATTTTTTGGTCTTAATCCTATATGGGAAGTTGGGGGAGTGACACACAAAATGTTATGTGAATAGGGACTGAGTAGGGCCTATGACCTTGCAAGTTTGCTTGCCCCAAATATATTCCCTTCCCATACCAATAGCAGTATTTTTTTTTCTTATAAGTACAGTGGGACCTTGTTATCCACTGGGGTGTGGTCCCAGGAACCCCCGTGGATAACAAAATCTGTGGATGCTCAAGTCCCATTAACTATAATGGCAGAGCAAAATGGTGTCCCCTTATATAAAATGAATAATCAAGGCTTGCTATTTGGAATTTATACTCTTTGGGAATATTTTCAAGCCCCGGACGCTTGGATAAAAAAAATATGTGGATAAGGAGGGCCAACTGTAATTTCCTTTTTGTACTTCCCATGTGAGAAGGAGGAAAACAGTTGGCGGGGGTGGGGGGATAGTCTGTTGTGAATATATACTTTGAAGTTAAAAAGAAATTGAGGCTTTGCTGAATGTGACTGTGGTATAGTTTAGCCCTCAGGGCAGATCTGTGAACTCAGATCTGTTCCATCACGGTTTGGCTCTTCACTCAGCTATATTCCACCAGCCACAGAAATGGTAGAGCCACATGGCCCAGTTTAGGCTGTCAAGAGCAAATGCCAGTAAGACATAACGGCTTTTATTCTGGGAGCCAGGCTCTGGAAATGTGCACACCAGCTCTCTTCTTAAAAAGCACCCTGTCATCCCTCTTGCTGTTTGGTTTGGGGAAGGGAAGACCATCCTCCCTCCTCTTTGTATTCCCATTCTAACTGTGCCAGAGACACTTTGGGCCTCACAACAGGAAGACCAGTTTCTTAGCAGAAGCCTTTGCGAAGGCAAACAGTGTTGCCAATTTCAGGAATTTTTCCTGGAAATTGAGGGGGGGAGATTTAATTTTATTTTTAAAGTTTTTCCATGTCATTTGCTAAATTTGCTAGATTTCTGGGAAGATTCTGGGAAATTCAGCCTTCAGGGAAATTCAACCTTCCCGCCCAAAAAACCTGGCCAAAAATACCTTCCCGCCCCCCAAAAACCTCCTGCCATACCTCTTATCCTGGAAGTCCCGTCCCCCTTTAGCCTTTCGATAGTGCTTTGCTCGTGCCCTGACCCAGAAGTCCCATCCCCTGATCCGGATGTCCCACCCCGACCAAGGTGGGACATTTTTCCCATCCCAGGAAAATTGGTGGCATTCCGGGAAGCCAATTAGGGAATTTCCTTCAAGGGTGATTGGCAACACTGGAGGCAAAGCTTCCCTAAAGTCCTGGGAAACAGGCCAAGATGGAAATGGCCGTTAACTCAAAAGGAGGCAAGGGAAAACACACGCACCAATAAGGCTGGCTTGAGACCACATGATGCCATGATGCTCATCACGTAATTTGCCCTGGCATACTTGGTTTTTAAAAATTAAATTGTAGGCTAGGGGTGAGAGTAAGGGTGAACGGAGCAGGCTGAGTTCAAAACTTGAGAGTGAATTTTGAGGCCTTTGGCATACCAGGGTCGGTCTGAGCTGTGAATTCCTCAGCTTGCAAATAACAAGGACAAGGATTGTAGCTGATGGCACAGATCTAAAACCTGGCTCCAGTTTGTGTCTGTTTCTGCTCTTCACTGGCTGCTCTTTTTAAAAAGTCAAGGCTGCAGGAGCTAACAGTGTGACAAACATCATGTCTATGTTGTTACTCAGTTACGTGCATTTTTTTTTTTTTTGGAACCTGACATGAGCCTATCTGTGGAATTATAATAGGGTCCAGAGATTAATTGGGTCCAGGGGTTGTTTACATATGATGACTTACTGCAATAGTTTAACAACTCCTGCAAGGACTTCAACCTCTTTTCCCATCTCCACCAGCCTATAGTGAGATAGAAAGGATCATTATTACTGCATCCTCAGCCAGTGCCTTGGCTGGTATATACCTCTATTATCTGCCCCAGTTTTTCCATGCCTTGAGTGTATCTACGTTACACAGCTATAACAGTTTAATACCACTTTAACTGTCACTGCTCCCATCCTCTGCCTCTATCCCTTGCAGATTGAGCCTAATGAAGAAGGCTTGGTGAAAGTGGCTGAGCTGGTGGGCACATTCTCCCCATGCTTTGTGACATGGATGGGGCCCTTCTTGCCAGTTGTGAGCTTGGTTCATCCTGACTATATCAAGCCAGTTGCGACTGCCTCAGGTACTGTGGGGGTGGATTGTGGCAAAACTTGGGAGTGGCAGGGAAATCCCACAAGGGCAGAGCGTTCGTCTCTCTACAGCACTTCCTCACGATTGATAGAGATGATCCCTGGTTGGTGGGAGTGGTGTTAAATACATGTATTGATGTGGAGCTTTCTCCAGGAATTCAAATGTAAAACTGGCTATAATTGTGTGTGTGTGTGTGCCTTCAAATCATTTTTTACTTATGGTGACCCTAAGGTGAACCTATCATGGGGTTTTCTTGGCAAGATTTGTTCAGATGAGGTTTGCCATTGCCTTCCCCTGAGGTTGAGAGAGTGTGACTTGCTCAAGGTCACCCAGTGGGTTTTATGGTCAAGCAGGAATTGAACCATGGTCTCCAGAGTCATAGTCCAATGCTCAAACCATTATACTGGCTCTTTATAATAATAACTGGTGTTAGGGGAAAATCTTAAAGGATTATACTGTATCTTGTTATGAAGACATGGTTTTTAAAATTCATGGCTGGCTTTTATTCAAGTTCCTTTGGATTTTATTTATTTTAATTTACATGAGGATAAGGACATATTTTTTTAAAAGAAGAATATACAGTTGGCCCTCTGTATACATGGATTTTTTTAATCCACAGATTCAACCATCCACGTCTTGAAAATTTTCAAAAATAATATAAATTCCAAATCTCGTTGTTGCCATTTTATATACGAGGGACACCATATCAGTATGCCATTGAATTTAATGGGACTTCAGCATCCACAGAATATGGTATCCATAGGAGGTCCTGGAACCAAACCGCAGTGGATACCAAGGCCCCAATGTAACGGAGATTTAGAATTTTGTTTCGTGTAATCCAAGTTGTATTAACACAAATTATAAATTGTAGTAAGGAAGGAGACTCCACTACACTCCGAGGGAGTTTGTTCCACTGTCGAACAGCCCTTACTGTCAGGAAGTTCCTCCTAATGTTGAGGTCAAATTTCTTTTCCTGTAGATTGCATCCTTGCTCCGGGCCCTAGTCTCTAGAGCAGGAGAAAACAATATGGCATTTCTTCAGGTATTTAAACAGGGCTATCATATCGCCTTCTTAACCTTCACTTCTCCAGGCTAAACATCCCCAGCTCCCTAAGTCGTTCCTCATAGGACATGGTTTCCAGACCCTTCACCATTTTAGTCGCCCTCCTTTGGACACGCTCCAGTTTCTCAACATCTTTTTTAAATTGTGGTGCCCAGAACTGGACACAATATTCCAGGTGGAGCCTGACCAGAGCAGAATAGAGTGGCACTATTACTTCCCTTCGTCTAGACACTATACTTCTATTGATGCAGCCTAAAATCGCATTGGCCTTGTTAGATGCCGCATCACACTGTTGACTCATGTTCAACTTGTGGTCTACTTGGACTCCTAGATCCCTTTCACATGTTGTCTCCTTAAGCCAGGTATCCCCCATCCTATATTTGTTCATTTCATTTTTCCGCCAAAAGTGCAGTACCTTGCATTTCTCCGTGTTGAAATTCATTTTGTTAGCTTTGCCCCAGCTTTCTAGTCTGTTCAGGTCATTTTGAATTTTGATCCTGTACTCTGGGGTATTAGCCACAGTCCTGTGAAGTAGGCCAAATTGAGAGAGTGCATGACTGGCCCTAGACTACCCATCATGTTTCATGACTAGATGTGGACTTGAACCTGGCTTTCCCAAGTTGCAGTTCAACCCTCTCCTAAGTCCAGGACCATTATCATTATCATTATTATTATTATTATTATTCTATTTCCCGCCTCTCCCTGCGGATCGATAACCACTATATCCCAATGGCTCAGCATTTCAACATTTTAGAACAGGCTGGATAGTTCATTATCTAGACTTATCTAGATATATAGATATGATAGTCTTATCATATCTACACCTGGTGCAGAGGAAAGACCAAAGACCACTAGTAAAGTCATAAAGAAGGCAACAGTAAAATCACACTTGTGAAAGGAGAAATAGTAGGGTTGTATCTTTGTGTGCTCAGCCACAGAGCTAAACCTACCAGGCTTCTTCTGGGATATTTCCATGTGTCTTTCTTTCTTTTCTCTTTGGCTTATCCTCCTGCTACCTTTATGTCTTCCACTTTATCACTGTTTGGTGTGTGTGTGTGTGTGTGTGTGTGTGTGTGAATGATCTGTACTGTAGTTTTCTTTATCCTGTCACCAGTCCAAAACTGCATTTGGTAATGCATTTATGCTTGTGTGGCCACAACTCTGGAGATACTTCATTTGTGGGACCTGATAGGGTGAAGTGCAATGTCCTGTAAGAAGGAGTTTTTTCACAGGGTGGGACTTAAATCATATTTGTTTGTTTCTTGGATTTATATCCCACCTTTCTCCCAAAATGAGATTTAAGGGAGTTTTAGGGGTCATTCCCACTTGCAATTTAAATCGATCTAAATTGATGCCTCGCTGCAATTTGGAATTTGAGTCCAAAAGGTCCTTTGTTCCCACTATGAAAGTATTTTTTTCTTACTCCAATGAAATATGCATTCAATTTATTTATTTATTTATTTATTTATTTATTTAAAAAAAACAAATACAACGGCGGCCTTGAGGGGGGGGAATGATGGATCTGTCAAAGACTGACTGCCATTTGTCCGAATGAATCAATTCTGATCTGTCGTTCTCACTTATGGAACTTGCTTCAGAATAAATTCTTCTGAAAAGAACCTCTTTCAAAGTACTCTCTGGAAACATCGGGGTTCTTTTGCCTTTGCTTCGCTTCATCACAACAGAATTTGATCAGATTGTGACAGGAACTGGTTTCAAACCGAACGAGGGTCATTTACACCAAATGGCAATTTGCTGTATTTCATAGTGGGAACAAGCCCTTAGCCTCACAAGAGCTATTCACATCAATAGCACATGATGATGAGGGCGCCACAGAGGGCCTGTAAGTACCAGGCCAAAGTTTAGGACTCACTGCTTTAAGGGATGGATGAATCTGCCAATTTTGCTTATTTCCATATCTGGATTTTTTTAAAGATTAAATATACAGTAAATTAATTTCCATTTCAAATATGAAGAAATTTGTGATACTTGGTATTTTCCTATAGAAACAGGAATGAAAATCCCTGCATACCCTCCCAGCATTTCACAGATGAAAACTGAGACATGTGTGGCTAAGCAACATCAGAGTGTGGTCAAGATAGGAAACTATTAATGAGGGTGAACACATGTGTTAGGAGAGGAGGCAGCAGTTTGCTTTTGCCTGAGCCTCCTGGGAAGGGCCAGATTATGCCCCTTCCCCACATCTTCTCCTCGCTGCTGAGTTAATTGACTGAAAACTCAGTTTGCAGCAGTTGAAATGGGCTGACGACAAAAGTGGAAGATTTTAAAAGCACCTTAAAAGGTGAGATGATACAGGATTAATCAATACTGTACTTGAATCAGGACAGTTTTATACTATAGAATGTTTTCAACCAACATGGTTGCTAATAGTGTTGCAGCTAGTTGCCATATAACTGATAAAAATGGGGAACCCAACAGAAAGTAGAAGTGGCAACTGTAATTCAGAATTAATGTGATTGAATAGAGAAGCATTCAAATTCACCTAAGTCCTAGGTCCAAAGCTAAGCGTTGAAAGCCCTAGGTCTGGATGGATGTATCTGCCATTTTTGGGCTTTCCCACATTCAGGTTTTTTTTTAAATTACTGTGCTTTCTGCCTGAATATGAAGAATTTTGCACATTTTAGTTCATTCTTCTCAAAATTGAACCGAAACAAACTTCTCACCTGTCCCTAATAAAAACAGGGGCAAAAATAGGTACTTTGTTTTATTTCTAGTTTTCATTAAGCATTAAAGTTGGGGGTGGGAGGTTAATGGTTTTATAAAGTCTTGTGTGGATGAAGGCTGCATCCACACAGCAGAAATAATCCAGGTTGACAACACTTTAACTGCCATGAATGATGTGGAATTCTGGGAATTACATTTGTTGTGGCACTGACAGAGAAGGCTAAACGTCTCACAAAATTACAAACCCCAGAATCCTGTAGCACTGAGCAATGGCAGTTAAAGTGATGTCAACCTGGATTATTTCTGCAGTGTGGACTCAGTTGAAGAATGCCACGAAATTTCCTCTAGTGGTAGAGTTTCCATATCTCCATATATCCATAAGATATAGCAATGTTTGTCTGTAAAATAGGTATGTAAAGGGATCTTGTATTACGCTTGAGACTATGGAGATTATCACATTAGGGACGGGGCATCATTGCCCCATCCCTGTCCCGTCTTTTCTGCCCAATCACGGGAAGGACTTTCACAAACGACCCGTACTTGACCCAGCAGGGAAGCGCAAGTGAAAGTGATAGCGCGAATGATCTTCACTCGCAAGCGCACTGAACCTATCATTCAGCCACCGGGAAGTGTGAGTGAAAGTGATAGCACAAAACACTTTCACGTGAAAGTGGGCCGAAAAGCATATTCAGTTGTCAGCTAAAAGTGCTTTCTACTGTCATTTCCAGTCTTTTGTAATAACGGAAGAACCTGTTACTACCATGATGGGTGAAAGCACTTTCAGCTGACCGTTGAAAGGTTTTTCAGCCCGCTTTCATGTGAAAGTGATTTGTGCTATCACTTTCACTCGGGTCATGGATGGGATAAGGACAAGGGAGCGATCCCGTGCCCGTGGGAAAATCTCATAACTGAAAAAAAGAAGTAGGCCAACGTCAGTCTTTCATTTAGTCTCAAAGGTGCTAAGAGATTTCTTTACATATGTAAATTATTCTGTTATGGTATAGCTGTCCCCTTCATGGGTATTCTTTCCATGCTAAGACAAGGGAACAACAGACGGGGCTGTGCTAATAAAATGGAAGAGGTAGAGAACATTTGACTTTGTGCAGAAAACGATTTCCTTAGAAAGTATTTTTAAAACAAATTACTAGGTTAGAGCTCCAATGAAAATGCATGGTAAGGAGAGTCTGTTTTGGAGGACAAAGCATTCCAACCTACACAGAGTTGTAGAATCAGGTCATTCTGTAACTTTAATGGTCCCAAGACCTACCAACTTAGTTGGCCTTCAGAGAATGACCTTCCAAGTATGTTGATCCACATTGTGCTATCAGACTGATGTACAGTGGCTGGAAGGAAGATTCTGGGTGATATTCTGTTGGTTAACTCCAGCTAGAGGAGTTCCACTGAACTGATGGTTGGGTGAATGGTGGGGCTACATGTAGGCAAATTCCATTGATTTGGTGGATCTACTCTAGCTGAGACTAAAAAATAGGATCCAGGCCTCTGTCTATGGCTGTATTACCTTCATTGCTTTGGCTTACTCAATAGTTTAAGTGCTCCTGAGTGCGTTAAGATAAAAGATTATATGATGAAAGGACTGGAGATATGAACAGTAAAATAATAAGAATAATAAAATGAGGAGTGCCAGAGTGAACTCTGTCTTTGTTTTTCTCTTCCCTGCAGCTGCTGTTGCTCCAAAGGACCGATTCTTTTATGGCTTCCTGAAGCCCTGGCTGGGTAAAGTTCTCCTTCCTACTTATGTTGTTGTTGTTCTTGTTGTTGGTGGTGGTGGTGGTGGTGTGTGCCTTCAAGTCATTTCCAACCTTTGATGACTGTCAGGCGAACCTATCATTGGGTTTTCTTGGCAAGATTTGTTCAGAGGTGGGTTGCCATTGCCATCCTCTGAGACTGAGAGATTGTGACTTGCCCAAGGTCACCCAGTGGGTTTATGTGAGTCAGCTAGGATTCAAATCCTGGTCTCCAGTGTCATAGCCCAACACTCAAACCACTATACCATGCTGGCACTCTACATTATACACACACACACACACACACACACACACACACACACACACACCAATAGCAAGTATTCTCCGGGTGTTTATCAATTTTCAGGACCATGAAAGCTTAATTGACAAGTAAAAACAAACAGAATAAAACAGCCCAAATAGTAGTCAGACATACAATTTACAACATTGTAGACTTTAGGACAGCTGATTTCAATAAACTCAACGAATTAATGGAGGTAATCCCATGTTCAGTAATAGTAAAAGAGAAGGGAGTTCAGGATGGATGGGAGTTTCTCAAAAGGGAGATACTGGACGCACAAATTCAAACAGTTCTAATCAGGAGGAAAAATGGGATGAAAGACTAAGGGGTCTACAGACAGGCATCATGTAGCCGCCCCTTTTAGCCCCGGATTGGTGCCACAGCAGCCGTACGCAGCCACACCTATCCGCTCCCTGTAGGGAGTAAAAAGAAGCTGCTCTGGGCAGCTTCCTGGAAAAGGCACCATAGGCGCATCGGAGCGCCGTGATGATCCCCCTTCTGTGCAGCATTATTTAGGCACTGTGCACGACATGCATCATCATGGTGCATGCCATGTTGACAGGTATGTGCCAAGATGGAGCCCGGGTGGCACGGTGAGGGCTCAGAGCATCTAGACGCTTAGTCCTCACCGTGCCTACAGGCCAGCACAAACAAGCTAGTAAAATGTGGGCTAGACAATACAACTGTTAGGTGGATTTGTAATTGTTGACCGGCTGAACCCAAAAGGTACTCAACAATGGCTCCTCTTCGTCATGGTGGAGTGTCACAGGGTTCTTTTCTGGGGCCAGTGCTATTCAACATCTTTATTAATGATTTGGATGAAGGAATGGAGGGCATGCTTATCGAATTTGCAGATGACACCAAATTAGGAGGAATAGCTAATACCCCAGAGGATAGGAAAAAAATTCAAAATGACCTGAATAGACTAGAAAGCTGGGCCAAAGCTAACAAAAATGAAATTCAATACAGAGAAATGTAAGGTACTGCACTTAGGGCAGAAAAACAAAATGCATAGATATAGAATGGGGGACACCTGAATGAGACTATGTGTTTAAGGGATCTAGGAGTCCTAATAGACCACAAGTTGAACATGAGTCAACAGTGTGATGCGGTAGCTAAAAAGCCCAATGCTATTTTAGGGTGTATCAGTACTATAGTATAGTTCAGCTTGGTAGATGAAGGGAATGCTGTGGATATAGTATATCTTGATTTCAGTAAAGCCTTTGACAAGTTCTCCAGAGCCCATGGGTTCCTACAGGGCTTTGTCCTGGGCCCAATGCTATTCAACATCTTTATCAATGACTTGAATGACAGAGTTGGGCATACATCAAATTTGCAGATGACACCAAACTAGGAGGAGTAGGATCACCCCAGAGGACAAGATCAAAATTCAAAATGACCTAAATAAACTGCAGAGCTGGACCAAAGCTAACAAAATGAATTTCAACACGGAGAAATGTAAGAAAAATGAAATGCACAGATATAGGATGGGGGACACCTGGCTGAACGAGACTACATGTGAAAGGGATCTAGGAGTCCATGTAGACCACAAGTCTATGGAGAGGTGACTAGTGGAGTCAATAGTGCGATGTGTCAGCTAAAAAGCCCAATGCAATTTTAGGCTGCATCAATCAAAGTATAGTGTCTAGATCAAGGGAAGTAATAGTGCCACTCTATTCTGCCTTGGTCAGGCCTTAGAATACTGTGTCCAGTTCTGGGCACCACAATCCAAAAAGGATGTTGACAACTTGGAGCATGTCCAAAGGAGGGCAACTAAAATGGTGAAGGGCCTAGAAAGCAGGCCTTATGATAAAAGACTTAGGCCTGTTACAGACAGCCAAAATAAAGCTGCTTCGAGTCACAGTGGAGGTATGGTGTTTCAATGATGCATGCATCCTAAGAGTCCAGAAGTCGCACCAAAGCCACGCTCCAGACTGGAGCATGGCCTTGGTGTGGCTTCTGGACTCTTAGGATGCATGCATCATTGAAACACCATACCTCCACTGTGACTCGAAGCAGCTTTATTTTGGCTGTCTGTAACAGGCCTTAGGGAGCTGGGGATGTTTAGCCTGGAAAAGAGACGGTTAAGAAGTGATAATGATAGCCCTGTTTAAGTATTTGAATGAGTGTCACATTGAGGATGGAGCAAGCTTGTTTTCTGCTGCTCCAGAGACTAGAACACGGAACAATGGATGCAAGTTACAAGAAAAGAGATTCCATCTTAATATAGTAGGTATAAAAACACTTGAAGATCTTGACATGTAAAGTGCCAAGGAGAGACAAAAGAAGTCTTCACTTGTTGATAAAAATTGCCATAGGATGGGACCTGAGTTTTTCCGGTATTTTTCCCAAGTGGCTAATATTTGGGGTGGGGGATCCAGTAGAGGCTTGGTACAAAACAAGCAGGAAATGTGGCAAAGAAGCAGTTGTGGGCCAGTCATGATGATACAACAACAACAAAAAAGTATTGCAGTGTTAATTAAAGGGAGATGTATCTACATCTCTCCATTGTGACTCACCTTAGCATCTGGCAAGGACATAGCTAAGGGGGGGGGGGTTCTGGGGGAGGAAGAGAGAAACAGTGCTTGTTGGAGCGTGCGCTTGTGTGTGTGTTGGAATTAAAAATCCCTCTTGGAAGTGGGAATGAAATGTTGTGTGGCTGCAGCCTGGGTTCTTAGCTCAGCTCAGAAGTTGGAATGCAGTGTCTCAAAGCATGAACAGAGTGCTTCTGAGCATGAACAGAGTGGCTGCCGTTCATTGCTTAAACAGCTGCGCTTTGCTTTATTGAGCTGAATTTATCTGATGTAAACACCTTCAGAGGAAGGACTCAGTTTGCATCTGCACTGAAAAAAATAATCCAGTTTGATGCCACTTTAGCTGCCCTTGGCTCTATGTTGTGGAATGCTGGGACTTGTAGTTTGTTGCGGCACCTGACAGAGATGGCCAAACAGCTCCTCAAAACTACAAATCCCAAGATTCCATAGCAGCACGGAGCCATAACGGAAGTTCAAGTGGTTCCATTCTAATGTAAACGGTGGACCCCCTTTTTGTGTCTTGGGGGGGGGCTCTTAGCCTCTCAAAATGGTGGCACTTAGTCTGGAAAAAACCCCTTCCCAAAATCCTGGCTACGTCCCTGCATCTGGGAAGCAGTATTTAAAATAGCCTTGCACCTACATGCCCAACAGTATATCATTACAATCTTCCCTTGTTGGAAACAACCTGGAAGACTCACAGGATGAAATGCCAGTCATGAAACTAGGCAAGATCAAAAGCACAAAAAACCCTCCAGCCTACACCCAGATACCACCACATCCAGCGCCACTTAATGAATAACTTGTGTAATAACGCCCACTATTCACTCAGTAGGAGACACTCTACCTGCAATTAAAGAAATCTCTGTATAACCTTTGTAATATGATGATGGAGAAAAAACTGCCTGTAACCTTTCTCCCAGAGGACTTGTTGCAGCATGCAAAGGGAAGTGCTGATTTAACTAAGGCAACCAAATAAGCTGCATTCCTTGTTACAGAGGAGATTTAATGGAAGACCATGAGCAAGGTTTTTACCAGTAATGTATTCAAAGCTTTTAGTCCAAGTCTCAAGTCAAGTCTGAAGTCTCTGACTTGAGACTTAAAGTCAAGTCTCAAGTCCTTTCAAGTCAAGTCTCAAATCAATTCACAAGTCAGGGAACCAGTTTTTAGCAAAAAAAAAAATGGTGTCGGGCATGTTTTTCAGAGGAGAAAAGCAAATGTGTTAAGTATCAGGGAATTGAGGTCTGCTTGGCAGCCTGTCCTTGCTGTACATCAGAGGAGCCTTCTAAAGCATTTCAAAAGCTTCAGAAGGATCCTTCCACCTCAGGCCCATTGCCTAACACATTTGCTGTTCCCTTCCAAGAAATGCAGCCCATGCTCTGGGGGTAGGTCTTGTTTGTTACTCAAAATGAATGGCACGAGCAAGTCAGTTACTAAAAACATACAACTCCCAAGTCAATTCGGTGTATCATTTTTGCCAAGACAACTCAAAGTCAAGCCACTGAAGTGACTTGAGTCCGATGAGTCCAAGTCAGTTGACTCAAATCTACGTCACTGGTTTTTACATTTCAACTGGGGGAGTAGGGAACACCTTTTTCTTTAAGAGTTATAAGCTAGTCCTCCATAGTTGCCTATAATATCACATCAGACTGATACTCCCTGGGCTCATGCTGGATCAGACTAATGCATTTAGATAACGTCTTCCCATCTAACATCTGGATCATTCAGGGCTTCACAATCAGGATCCAGGCAAGCATTTAATATTACTCCTTCATGCTTAACTCTCATAACCCAATTTGACCCTGAACATAAAAGTTGTACTTTTGTTTTTCATGATCATTAGCAACCAGTCGGACTAGCCGACAGGCAGAATAGGTTGCTACTCGGTCCATCCAGTGCCAAGCACTGTGGATGTTCTTTTGCTCTAGATCCCCTTGGAGGAAATGTTTGGGCTCATTGAGGATTTGGATTTTATGGGAAGTGGGCAAGTTGTAAGGCATTCTCTGACCAGGATAATATATCCCAGTTCACCTTTCTTCTTCCCCCAGGGGATGGACTACTTCTGAGCAGCGGGAAAAAGTGGGGACGACACCGTCGCATGCTTACTCCTGCCTTTCATTTTGATATCCTGAAGCCTTACATGAAAATCTTCAATCAGAGCACAGATATCATGCATGTGAGCTCCTCCAAAACTCCCGTGTACTCTGTAGATGTGCCCCTATTTCACTAAATATTGCCTATTCCTACACGCATTAAATATTATTAAATATCGCTCTTTCTTGGTACCATCCTAAGTGCAACCAGTTCCTGGTTGCCTCTTGCACTAGAACTTAAAGGAACTGTGGACTAGAAAGGGAATTCTGTGGGTACTTCCTCATGATCTTTTGGCTCTTATGTGTCCAGTTCGGTGCAGTTGTTTTCTGTGTGTAGAACATAGACTGCCAGGAGTTGTGCTTTGTGCTTGGAAAGATATGCTTTATATTTTTAGATAATGTGTTTTGTCACCTTTTAAATTGCATTTTGGATTGGGACTGCACAGGTTGCACAGTCCTTTGTGAGGTTCTGTCTAATAATGTTTGGGTTCTAATATTATTTGTGTCACAGAGCAACATAAATTCCCCACTGTTCCTTATTTCATTCTTTATGTTTCAAATACTGCTTTTTTTATTGCAAACCTTTGCGCAGTTGCGTATGCTCTTCCTTTCAAGCTTTCCAATACAATTTCAGTACAGGAGAACCTCAGTTAACAAAGCTTCTGATGACGACACTAATTTTTCAAAGTCTTTTTATGCACACCCAACCCGCCTTCCTTTTTTCCGTGTCCTCTATCTAGTCGGTAAGTTTTTTAAAAAAACAATCTTGGATGTTGAGAGAAGTGCCAGCAGACTGGAGGCGGGCAAACGTTGTCCCCATCTTCAAAAAAGGGAAAAGAGAGGATCCCAACAATTATCGTCCAGTTAGTCTGACATCAATACCAGGAAAGATTCTAGAGCAGATAATTAAACAAAGAGTCTGTGAACATCTAGAAAGCAATTCCATAATCACAAAAAGTCAACACAGGTTTCAGAGAAAGAAGTCATGCCAGACAAACCTGATCTCTTTTTTTGATAAAATTACCAGCTTGTTAGATGAAGGGAATGCTGTGGATATAGTATATCTTGATTTCACTAAGGCCTTTGACAAGGTTTCCCATGACATACTTGCAAACAAGCTTGTAAAATGTGGGCTAGACAAAGGAACTGTTACATGGATCTGTAATTGGTTGACCGGCAGAACCCAAAGGGTGCTCAACAATGGCTCCTTTTCATCCTGGAGAGAAGTGACCAGTGAGGTCCCACAGGGCTCTGTCCTGGGACCAGTGCTATTCAACATCTTTATCAATGACTTGCAGGACAAAATTGTGGGCATACTTATCAAATTTGCAGATGACACCAAATTAGGGGGAGTAGCTAATACTCCAGAGGACAGGATCAAGATTCAAAATGACCTGAACAGACTAGAAAACTGGGCCATAGCTAACAAAATGAAATTCAACACTGAGAAATGTAAGGTACTGCACTTAGGGCAGAAAAACGAAAAGCACAGATATAGGATGGAGGACACCTGGCTGAATGAAACTACGTGTGAAAGGGATCTAGGAGTCCAAGTAGACCATAAGTTGAACATGAGTTAACAATGCGATGCGGCAGCTAACAAGGCCAATGCAATTTTAGGCTGCATCAATAGAAGTATAGTGTCTACATCAAGGGAAGTAATAGTGCCACTATATTCTGCTCTGGTCAGGCCCCACCTGGAATATTGTGTCCAGTTCTGGGCACCACAATTCAAAAAGGACATTGAGAAACTGGAGCGTGTCCAAAGGAGGGCAACTAAAATGGTGAAAGGTCTGGAAACCATGCCCTACGAGAAACGACTTAGGGAGCTGGGGATGTTTAGCCTGGAGAAAAGAAGGTTAAGAGGTGATATGATAGCCCTGTTCAAATATTTGAAGGGATGTCATATTGAAGAGGGAGCAAGCTTGTTTTCTGCTGCTCCAGACACTAGGACCCGGAGCAATGGATGCAAGCTGCAGGAAAAGAGATTCCACCTCAACATTAGGAGGAATTTCCTGACAGTAAGGGCGGTTCAACAGTGGAACACATTCCCCCAGAGTGTAGTGGAGTCTCCTTCCTTGGAGGTCTTCAAGCAGAGGCTGGATGGCCATCTGTTGGGGATGCTTTGATTGTGATTTCCTGCATGGCAGGGGGTTGGACTGGATGGCCCTTGTGGTCTCTTCCAGCTCTACAATTCTATGATTCTATGATTCTAAGTTGAATCTCCTAGTAACACCCCACTGTCTAGGCATTCCTTACATACCTCTTTGACCATTATGTAAGGTCTTACATATATTTTCAAATGTCTTCCTTGTTAGGATTTTACTTTGAAATCTGTGCTGTATAATATATATGGGATAGTTGTGCATACTGATAAAAAAAATGCAAATTGTAAAAGATTCAGAGACAAAAAGGGAGAGATAAAGGGAAGAGAGGTGGATGATTGAATTGACAGTATCATGATTAATTTCTGCTTAAGAGAACTGGCAAGCCCGTCTATTTATTACAACAGAACATATTAACAGATAAAAAGCTGTAATATGTATCGCTATAATTATAAGGTGCACTGAGTTGTGACATGGCAAAAAGTCAGGCTATATATTTGTGGGGAAGGTAATAGACTATGAATTGAAGGTAGAGAATATTAAGTGTGACTTCTGCCCTTGCTCCCTTACAAATTGTAAATCTCGCATTTTGCAGCTCAGATGACTTCCGTCCATCCGTCCTTCCTTCCTTCCTTCCTTCCTTCCTTCCTTCCTTCCTTCCTTCCTTTTTACATCCTGTATTCAGCTTGAAGGAAAGATTTTTTATGACAAGTGACTAGACTTTAGTTGTTCCAGTATTTACTTTGCCCCATTCAGCCATTCTGAAGTTTAGATACCAGACCTTCTATTCTTAAATATAAAGGGTTGCTAGAAGTCACAACAAGTGGGCCATGCTTTGTATCTGTGGGATTGTAAGATCAAACTTGCATAAATATTTGTGGTTGTTGTTAACCATTCTCGAGTTGATCCCGACCTATGGCGATCCTGTGGATGAGATATTTCCAAGACTCTCTGTCCTCCACTGCTCTCCTTCAAATTCATACCTGTGACCTCTTTGATAGATTCCATCTATCCAGCATATGGTCTTCCTCTCTTTCTACTACCTTCCACCTTCCCTAGCATTGTTGTCATTTCCACTGAGTCATGCCTTCTCATGATGCGGCCAAAGTAAATATCTTCATCTACAATTCAGATTTTGCAAGTCCACCATACTTCACCTAACATCTGTTTCAGCTCTTCCTATCAGGGATGCTTTGATGGTGATTTCTGCATGGCAGGGGGTTGGACTAGATGGCCCTTGTGGTCTCTTCCAACTCTATGATTCTGTTTCTGTGATTCCTTGCCCAGATGTTGGGTGCATATTGCTTTTGCAGTAGTTCTTTCTACATAAGCGTTCCGTGTCCTCCATGTTTTTGTGCCCCGTGCACAAGTATGAACCACTCACATGACTGCCTTTCCTTCCTTTGCTCAGAGAAACACCACCTGTTTGCAGGATCCTCTTCCTCAGTCTGTATAATTTACCCTCGTCCTTCTGCTCTTTAATGACCCCCTTCATCAATCAGTGCAGTTTGCTTCCTTTCAGCAAGACTGATTTGTCTCATTTAGTCACACTCTTTTATTTTGTTTTGTTTTGTTTTGTTTTGTTTTGTTTTGTTTTAAAGGCCAAATGGCGGAGGCTGACTTCAGCACAACCTGCCTCCATTGACTTGTTTGAGCACATCAGCCTCATGACTCTGGACAGCTTGCAGAAATGTGTCTTCAGCTACAACAGCAACTGCCAGGAGTGAGTAAACCAGCAAGAGAAATCCTGGTATCTACAGTGGTCCTTTGGTATCCACTGAAGTTTGGTTCCAGGATCCCCGTGAAAACCAAAATCCATGGATACTCAAGTCTCATTAAATTCTATGGTGCAGTGAAATCGTGTCCCTTATATGAAATGGCAAAATCAAGGTTTGCCTTTTGGAATTTATATTTGTTTTGAATATTTTCAAGCTGTGGATGGTTGGATAAAGAATCCATAGATATGGTGGGCTGACTGTGGTTGCTTTTGCAGTTCTTTAGTGCCCACTTTTAGTAGTCCCAGGAATACCTTTAACCTATTGTGAAAAGCTAGGGGACCACATTACTCACCCAGGAGACATTAGAGTGGTCAGGATCTGCCAGAAGATGACCATAGAATCATACTGGAGGGCCTACAAAAGCCTAGAGAAGTGTTTTCTTTAGTAATCTCTAAGTTGTCCAGGGCAACTCTCTGGTCAATTTCTGGCAGAGTTATTCTAGAGGACCTAAAGATTCCTAGAGAGACCATATTAATCAAATCCACAAAAGTCAAAGCCACCAATGTGGAGCTCCAACTGTACAAAGAAACCAAGTACTGTTGGAGATAATAAGTCAGCTGTTCAAGCCAAAAGTATATGCTTGCTTCTGGGCCAAGTCAAGGTTCTTACCCCCAGTTTCCTACATGCTGGGGAAACAACTTCTGCTAAAACTTTGGCCTGTTACAGACTGCCAAAATAAAGCTGCTTCGGGTCTCTTTGGAGGTATGCTATTTAAATGATGCATGGGTCCTAAGAGTCTGGAGGTCGCGCCAAAGCCACACTCCATTCCTAAGCACTGGAGTACAGCTTTGGTGCAGCTTCTGGATTCTTCAGATGCATGCATCATTTAAACAGCATACCTCCAAAGAGACCCGAAGCAGCTTTATTTTGGCAGTCTGTAACAGGCCTTTGTCTCCTCCTATCTCCTGATATGTATTTCTTTTATTACAGGAAACCAAGTGATTACATCTCAGCCATCCTGTTGCTCAGCTCTCTTGTAGTGCATCGGCAGCACCGACTGCACAACCATTTTGACTGGATCTACTATCTGACAGCAAATGGCCGTCGCTTCCGCCATGCCTGTGACACCGTGCACAGTTTTACTGCTGATGTGATCCAGCAGCGACGAATGGCCCTTAGCCGTTTGGGACAGGACGCCTGGCTTAAATCCAAGCAGGGCAAAACTATGGACTTCATTGATGTCCTGTTGCTGGCCAAGGTACTGGGCATAGCAAGGACAGAGGGGGCATGACCTCTTTCTATGGGGCAAAAACATTCATAGAGACAGGAACCCTGCTTTATGTGGATTTTGCCAACAAGTCTAGGAAACGCTGGTAATGGCTACAGAGATGGAGGCAATGCAACATGCATAGGCCCTGGCATTTGAAAGGGCCTATAGTAGCTGTGAGGGAAGTGGAATAAGAACAGAGGCAGCATGTGACTCTGTGCCATGGAAGCGGGGGACTTCTTGCTACTTATGCTGGGTTCCAGTAAAATTCTTAGATGGTCAGACAGCCAGTGATGTGTTCAAGTCTCTACCTTTAAGTTGAGTTTCAAGTCCTTTCAAGATACTTTCAAGCCAAGTCTCGAGTCTCAAGACTGGGAGCCAACTTTTAACAGGAAAAAAGGAGGTATGGTACATTTCCCAGAATGCAAAGTAAGCATGTTAGGGCTTGAGGTGGGACTTAAGGTCTGCTTGGCAGCCTGTCTGCACTCCACATCAAAGGAGCCTTCTAAAGCTTTTCAAAAGCTTTAGAAGAATCCTTCTGCCTCAAGCCCATTTACTAACACATTTGCTGTTCCCTTCTGAGAAGTGCATCCTGCACTTTAGAGGAGGGTCTTGCCTGCTAAACAAAGTGAATAGCACCAGCAAAACAGTCACTAAAAATATATAAGTCTCAAGTCAAGACTATTCAATATCATTTTTGTCAAGTCAAGTCACTGAAATGACTTAAGTCCAAGTCAATTATTTCTTCTTCTTCTTCTTCTTCTTCTTCTTCTTCTTCTTCTTCTTCTTCTTCTTCTTCTTCTTCTTTAAATAAAATTACCAGCTTGGTAGATGAAGGAACTGCTGTGGATATAGCATATCTTGATTTCAGTAAGGCCTTTGACAAGGTTCCCCATGACATTTTTGAAAACAAGCTTGTAAAATGTGGGATAGACAAGGTAACTGTTACATGGATTTGTAATTGGTTCACCACCTGAACCAAAGGGGGCTCAATAATGGCTTCTCTTCATCCTGGAGAGAAGTGAACAGTGGGGTCCCATAGGGCTCTGTCCTGGGTCCAGTGCTATTCAACATCTTTATCAATGGCTAATACCCCAGAAGGCAGGATCAGAATTCAAAATGTCCTGAATAAACTAGAAAGCTGGGCTAAAGCTAACAAAATGGACTACATGTGAAAGGAATCTAGGAGTCCAAGTAGACCATAAGTTGAACATGAGTCAACTTTGCGATGTGGCAGCTAAAAAGGGCAATGCAATTTTAGGCTACGTCAATAGAGGTATGGTGTCTAGGTCAAGGAAAGTAATAGTGCCTGCTCTGGTCAGGCCCCACCTGGAATATTGTGTCCAGTTCTGGGCACCACAATTCAAAAATGATGTTTAGAAACCGGAGTGTATCAAAAAGCGGTGACTAAAATGGTGAAGGGTTTGGAAACCATGATACCCTATGAGGAACAACTTAGGGAGCTGGGTATGTTTGCTTTAGAGAAGAGAAGGTTAAGAGGTGATATGATAGCCCTGTTTAAATATTTAAAGGAATGTCATATTGAGGACAGAGCAAGCTTCTTTTCTGCTGCTCCAAAGAACAGGACTTGGAACAATGAATGCCAGCTCCAGGAAAAGAGATTCCACCTTAACATTAGGAGGAACTTCCTGACAGTGAGGGCTGTTCGACAGTGGAAGAAACTCCCTCGGAGTCTAGTGGAGTCTCCTTCCTTAGAAGTCTTTAAACAGAGGCTGGATGGACATCTGTCGGGGATGCTTTGACTGAGATTTCCTTCATGGCAGGGGATTGGATGGCCCTTGTGGTCTCTTCCAACTCTATGATTCTGTGATGAAGCCTCTGGACTGGCTAGGAATAGGACAAATGATAAGGAAAAGCTATTCCAGCCCAACATTAGAAGAAACTTCCTGAGAGTAAAAGCTGTTTGCCAGTGGAACTCATTCCCTTGGGGTGCAATAGAGTCTCCTTCCTTGGAGATCTTTAAACAGAGGCTGGGGTGGCCATCTGTTGGGGGTTGCTTTGATTAAGATTTCCTGCATGGCAAAATGGGGTTGGACTGGATGGCCCTTGTGGTCTCTTCCAACTCTGTAATTCTATGATTCAATTGACTTGGATCTGCACCACTGCAGACAGCAGTATTGTCTCACCAAACACTTGGTTTTCGGCTCACAGGATGAAGAGGGACGTCATTTGTCTGATGGAGACATCGCAGCTGAGGCTGATACCTTCATGTTTGAGGGTGAGATGCCTGGCTTAGACCTGGGTCATTATCACACGACTGAAATTGGAAGTATAATCCAGTGTCATCCCGAATGCAATCATGCATATTCACATTATTGCATGAAAGGTTATCAGATGCATTCGCTGGCATTCCGAACGCACTCCGAATGCAATCATGCATCAATCCACACTTAAGTAAATTCGGTGAACTAGGGAATTCACAAATCCTATTCCCAGGCTACTTCACATTCAATGCTATGTTGTTTGGTGTGATATGCATGTCTGCTGTGGCCCTGGTAGGTCTGACAGTGGAGTGGCCTGGAATCTCATGGCTGCAGTTGGCAAGCAGTTGCTCTGTGTGCATGCATCTGCCATGTGGTATCCCTCTTTGTGTGTGTGCATGTCACTCTCATTCTCTCACTGTAGGCCATGACACTACGGCAAGTGGCTTGTCTTGGGTGCTGTACAATCTGGCTCGGCACCCCAAGTATCAAGACCAGTGCCGAGAGGAAATCCAGGCACTGTTGCATGATCGGGACGTCGAAGAAATTGAATGGTAATGGACTGGAGGTGGGATGGATGGATTAACATGGAATTTAAGCCAAATATTGTTTACTTAGGTTTGTTGTTGTAAACTGCCCTCAAATCTTCCTTGACTCATGGCTGTGGATAAGACGTCGCCAAGACTCTCTTGTCTTCTACTGTTCTGATTAAGTTTTCTAGACTCATCCCCTTTGACCTCTCTAAACTGAATCCAGCCATCTGGCATGTGGTCTTTCTCTGTTCTACTTTCAACCAGCATTTCCCAGCATTATTGTCTTTTCTAATGAATTGTGCCTTCTCGTGATGTGACCAAAGTATGGCAGTTTAAATTTGATCATCTTGGTAATGGAGAATTCAGGCTTTATCTGTTGAAGAACCCACTTGTTTGGTTTTTTGGCGGTCCATGGTATCCTCAGCACTCTTCTCCAGCACTACATCTCAAATGAGTTGATTTTTTTAATCCACTTTTTTCATTCTCTGGCTTTCACATCCAGTGATGGGAAATATCATGATTTGGACAATAGTGCTCAGTTAGAAGGGGATTAATCTTTCTTGCATGTGTAAACACAGAGACTCTCACACACACACATGTACTCAAAAATGTGAACTAAAGGGCTAAACAGACCAGCTAAACATCAGCATCAGGGTAGAGGGGAGGCACCGAATCAGGACCACGGTGTGCACTTGCTGCAGCTCCAGTCTGGTGAGGAAAGAGGTAGTATGTAGCCGCTCCAAAGGGCAATCTGTTTTGCCCTTAAGGTAGTAAGGGTAGACATCCTCACTGCGTTAGATTCTACAGCTTTGAAAAGTTACTTTTTTTAAAAAAAAATCTATATTAAAAATAGTAGGAAAGACAAAGAAAAACATTAAAAGAAAAATGTATATGCATGTGTATGTAGCAATATATACAAATATACATGTACTTGTTCTGGCACTGACTTACATTGTCTTTCTAAATCTTCTCAAGTCTCCACACATTCCTATCCTCACCTTACCCACATCTTTTCTTACTTTGACCTTCTATAGTCTTCCTCACACTTTCTTCCTTTTCCTTTCCAATCACACATATCTATTTTCCTTTTTTTAATGTTAATTATAATCGCTTACTCAGCTTTCTTGAAACTTGCATTTTTACTTGCTCAAACCATAATACAAATCTACTAGAACCATCAATTATAATTTCCTTTCTGTCAGTGTCTGTCAGTAAAAAGTTAATTTTTTGGACTACTACTCCCAGCTAGTATGGCTGATGCTAAGGATCTGAGGTGAGGACACTGATCCACTACTGGCATTATGAGAAGAATGTAAGTGAATACGCCCCCTGCCTAAAACCAAACAGAGAAATACAGCCGCCCCTCCATTTTTGTGGGGGAACCCTATTGGCTTGAATGGCAGTGCATTTTGTCCCCCTCAGTTTGTCGCCCATGAATGGAATCCAAGTCCACGAAAATGGAGAGTCGACTGTATTCAGAGATGTAGCCATTTCAGGCTGGAATATTCCTATGGGATCTTGTAGCATCTTTGAGACTAGCTGTGCGAAAGAAGTTCTAGCATAAGCTTTCATAAAGGTTGGCCATCCAGTCCAACCCCCTGCCATGCAGGAATACATAATCCAAGCATCCCTGACAGATGATCATCCAGCCTTTGTTGAAAAACCTTCAAAGAAGGAGACTCCACCACACTCCCACAGAGTGTGCTCCACAGTTGAACAGCTGTCAGGATGTTCTTGCTAATGTTGAGCTGGAATCTCTTTTTCTGTAGTTTGCATTCATTGTTCCATGTCCTAGTCTCCGGAGCAGCAGAAAACAAGCTTGCTCCATTCTCAATATAACACCCCTTCAGATATTTAAACAGGGCTATCATATCAGCTCTTAACCCTCTCCTCTCCAGGTTAAACATAGAACTTTATCACACAGGGGAAAAAAGATGGGAGCATAGCGCTATCTTCCCATCAATATCGCAGAATAACATGAAGGTTTTTACATGATGTCACCATTGTGATTATCCCATGAATAAAGCAGCAAAATCGTGCCGCTTTTTATTCACAGGATTTCCTCATGATCTGTATTTATATATGCCCCAATTTTGCAGCTTTATTCATGGGCTAATTGTGCAATAATGGTGACGTCACACGATGTCATGTGAAAATTTTCACGTTGTTGTATGATATTGATGGGAGCATAGTGCCAAGAAATCTTGGTTTCTCAGGAAGTAGACTTGTCTATGAAAGCTCATGCTATTATCGTTTTTCTTTCAGTTAGTCTCAAAGTTGCTACAAGATCCCTTTGCATGTGCATTGATGTTACTGTGCCGATCAGCCATGATGAATAATAAACCTGATACTTGGTCCCCTTTCTCTTCTCAGGGAAGACCTTTCACAGATGCCTTTCACCACAATGTGCATTAAGGAGAGCTTGCGCCTCCACCCTCCAGTCACAGTCATTTCTCGACGCTGCACTGAGGATGTGAAGCTGCCTGACGGACGAATTATCCCCAAAGGTATCTGTCCAGAGAGGGATATGGGTGCACCTTCTGCTGCTTGGTGTCCTCCTCTGCCTCGACTGCCAGGTGGACTCTTCTTTTCTCTTGATGGACCAGTAGTGAGTTAGAGGCTGAAGGTGCTGCTGTGGTTAACATGATTTTCCACCATTAGCATAGCATGGTGCAAACTGGTGATACTGGCTGAAAGTCAATTTAAGAAAGCCCTCAGTGTTGTGTAAGGTGGGTTGACTATGTGGCTTGCTCACACTTATATGGATACTTCATTTAATTGTTGTTGCTATGTGCCTTCAAGTCATTTCTGATTTATGATGACCCTGAGGTGCCTCTTGAGGTTTTCTTGGCAACATTTGTTCAAAGGGGGTTTGCCATTGCTTTCCCCTGAGGCTGAGAGCATGTGACTTGCCCAGGGATCACTCAGTGGGTTTACATGGCTGAGCTGGGGTTCGAATCCTGGTCTCTAGAGTCATAGTCCAAGATGCAACCCCCACTGGCTTAATTATTTCATATTAATAATAATAATAATAATAATAATAATAATAATAATAATAATTTTATTTATTTATTTATTTATATCCCGCCTCTTTCCTTTTGAGGATCAAGGCGGATAACAACAGAAATTAATACAATACAAAATAATCAAACAATGCAAACTCCCGAATCCCCCCAACCCTCATCCTCCCTCCCTGAATAAAATTACCACAATACAACTATATTTAAATACAGATCACAATAACAAATTAAAATCAATTAACACATAGTGACAGTGGTGAGATTTAATCGAGGATCAGACTTGTTCTAGTTTGGACAAAGGTCGGTCTGGGAAGGCCCACCAGAAAAAAATTATCGCCTTTTTGAAAGTCTCAAAGGAGGTTAGTTGGCGAATCTCTTCTGTCAGGTCATTCCAGATTTTTGGAGCAGCAACGGAGAAGGTCCTCTGGGAAGTCATCACCAGTCTGGTTTTCCTCAACTGCAGTAAGTTCTTCCCAGAGGACCTGAGTGTCTGGGAAGGATTATATGGGAGGAGGCGTTCCTTCAAGTAAGCTGGACCCAAGGCACATGAAATGACTGCTTGCTTTCCTTGTCGACAGGCTGTGACATAGACTTTCCTTGCAACTTAATTTTGTTGGTTAGCTTACTTGCTTGTCTGTTTATTATTATTAATTTCCCACCTTTTCTCCAACGAGCTCAAAAGGTAAAGGATACACGGCTTTCCCATCCCACCCCATTTTATCATCAAAACAATTTTGTGAGAAAGGCTGAGAAAGAGAGAGACTGGCTGGTATACCCTCAACCAGTAGGTTTAATGGATCACTGGGGGCTATCATCCCCAAGTGCCTGCAAGATATGAGCCAAAATCACATCCCTCTTCCCCACAAAGATGGGGCAGGGAGATCCCACAATCTCATTATTGTGAATGAGGAATTAAGGAGAAAATCATCCATACGAAGGATCCAAACTACACATTAATAGGAAACATTTAAAGGTTATACTTCTCAGTGTGATAAAACTTTCCAAGATATTAAAAAATGCAAGATGTGATGTCATTCTTTCAGTGTTTTCCTCTCCCTCCAACAGCTGTGTTTCATTCTTTTGTCTCCAGAAGGAGAATAGAAATGCTAAGTTTCATTATTGTTGCTTCCTCAGGGGTTATCTGCCTCATCGGTATTTATGCGACCCATCACAATCCTGCTGTCTGGCCAGAGCCTGAGGTATTCCTTTCCAGTCTTCAATACTGACAGTTTGTTCCTATCTCTACATTGAGGATTTGGAGGAGTAAATTCCTGAAAGAGTCCTGTAGTCTCTTCCCTTGTATGGAGGAGCACAGTGCTGACCCACAGGGTGATCAAGTTTATTTTATTTTCAAATTCACTTTCTGCTTTTGTGATCAGCGGAAAGCCCAAAATAGCCTACAAGAAGAAATCTTTGCTGTTGGTTTTGTTGTTCCCTCAAGTCACTTTTGACTTGTGGCGACCCTAAGGCAAACCTGTCATGGTTTTCTTGGCAAGATTTGTTCAGGAGAGGTTTGCCATTGCCTTCCCCTGAGAAAATGTGACTTGCCCAAGGTCACCCCATGGGTTTCATGGGAATTGAACCCTGGTCTCCAGAATTCTAGTCTCAACAACTCAAACTATTGTGCCATGTTGATTCACTAGAAGATGTCTACCTACATGAGTGAACATGAGTGAACAGTGTGATGCTGCAGCTAAAAAGGCCAATGCTATTTTAGGCTGCATCAATAGAAGTATAGTGTCTAGATCAAGAGAAGTAATAGTGCCACTGTATTCTGCTTTGGTCAGGCCCCACCTAGAATATTGTGTCCAGTTCTGGGCGCCACAATTCAGAAAGGACATTGAGAAACTGGAGCGCGTCCAAAGGAGGGCGACAAAAATGGTGAAGGGTCTGGAAACCATGCCCTATGAGGAACGACTTAGGGAGCTGGGGATGTTTAGCCTGGAGAAAAGAAGGTTAAGAGGTGATATGATAGCCCTGTTTAACTATTTGAAAGGATGTCATATTGAGGAGGGAGCAAGCTTGTTTTCTGCTGCTCCAGAGAACAGGACCCGGAACAATGGATGCAAGCTACAGGAAAAGAGATTCCACCTCAACATTAGGAGGAACTTCCTGACAGTAAGGGCTGTTCGACAATGGAATGCACTCCCTCGGAGGGTGATAGAGTCTCCTTCCTTGGAGGTCTTTAAACAGAGGCTGGATGGCCATCTGTCAGGGATGCTTTGATTTGGATTTCCTGCTTGGCAGAGGGTTGGACTGGATGGCCCTAGTGGTCTCTTCCAACTCTACGATTCTATGATTCTATGATTCTACATATATTATGAGTACAATACACACATATATATATGATATGTGGTTTGTGGTGTGTTATTTTAAATGCTGAAACTGCAGTAATATATGCAAAGGGATCTTGTAGCACCTTTGAGACTAAGTGAAAGAAAGGAGTTGGTAGCATGAGCTTTTGTTGTCTTCAGTCTATTTCCTCAGATGCATTTGTGTATGTGTATTATACTTATATATATGTAGAAGATTTCTATCTACATATATTACTACAGTATCAGCATTTTTTTAAAAAACACACACACCAGAAACATGTATCATAAAGCAGCAGCAACACAATCAGAGACTAAATCTTAAAATTTCTGGAAACGGGCTGAAAATATTTAGAATTGTTTTCCTGATATTCATTTTTTAAAATTATTTTTTGTTCAGGACCCTGTGCAATGCATTTTAGGAAGTATAGTGTAGATCAGATCAGTGGAGATCTGATTTATGGACTGACTTTAATGTTCACCATTTGTTGACTTCTTTGGGTCTGTATAATACACACACACATACACACACACAACTGAAGAGTCTTCTTCTTCCAATCATATACTGCTTACTTCTCCAGCATATATTCTTCCCCTCCCTAGAACCGTCACACCAGAGGGAGAGGTTCCTCAGATAAACAAAAGAAAAGGAAAAGGAATATTGAACCAAGGACCAAAATTGAAGAATAACAAATAACAACAACAAAAAACACTAAGTAGACTGCTGATATTGCTTGTACTCCTTACGCCTCTTCCAAATTCAAATACTCATGAGTAGCTTTTGTTGCATGCTTGAACTGCTTATATCATTTGATGTGTGAACTGCTTACATTATCTGTCATTTAGCCTACCTCTGCACTGCAGAAATAATCCAAATTGGCACCACTTTAATTGCCATGACTCAATGCTATGGGATTCTGGAACTTGTAGTTTTGTGAGACATTTAACCCTCTGTGTCGGAGAGCTTTGGTACCACAACAAACTACAAGCCTCACAATTCCATAGCATTGAGCCAGAGCAGTTAAAGCAGTGTTAACATGGATTATTTCTGCAGTGCAGACACAGCCTTAGTAAATCTTTTATTATTATTTTTTTGGCTTATATATTATATTTCATCTCCCAGTCCCTCAGTGTTCCCAAAGCAATGCACAACGGGTGAAATGTTTCAAACAAGACAGAGATAAAAGCAAATTATAATGATAGAATAATGGAATCATGGAATAACGATTAGAGTCCTTAAACTTCATTTTAAAACAAACAGTGGTTTCAAACACCAAGGAATCTACAGAAGAATACCACTTTCAATACCTTCCAGAAGCTCAAAACAGATGGAGGTAGCCTAACTTCAGGAAATTCCACAGTTAAGGTGCTACTACAAAGGAACCCCTGACAAATATGTGCATAAACCTAGCCTCACATGGTGTTGGGACATGCAAGAGGACCTCCTAAATTAATAGTAATTTAGTGTACCTATGTTCCTTTGTTCTTTTAAAATTCATCCTTGGTTCCAATACATGTTCATATATTTTTTTTTTAATTTGGGATTTATTTATAGTGGGTCCTTGGTATCCACTAGGATTTGGTTCCACGATCCCTCATGGATAACAAAATCTGTGGATGCTCAAGTCCCATTAAATGCAGTTGCATAGTACTAAGGTGTTCCTTATATAAGATGGCAAAATCAAGCTTTGTTTTTTTGCAATTTATACTTTTTAAAAATATTTTTCAAGCTGTGGATGCTTGAACCCAAGGATAAAAAGGACTGACTGTATTTTTCCTTCCATTGATTTTTGGGCCTTAGCTTGAAATGGTTCTAGTCATTTTGCCCACCTTAGACAGGGTGACCAGACATCCTCATTTCCAAGACATATCCTAGATTTCTATCCTGGAAGAATTCCAAAATACCAATTAGAGTCCTTAAACTTCATTTAAACTTCATTTCTGAGCATGACTAAGAAGCATGAATTTATATTTATATTAGCATTTTTGGCTTTTATTTGGTAATTTGCTTCATTTTTCTTGGATCATAGAATCATGGAGTTAGAAGAGACTGCAAGGGGCAGCCAGTCCAACATGAAAAGGAGCCATTGTTCTTGCAAACAAGCTTGTAAAATGTGGGCTAGACAAAGTAGCTGTTACATGGATTTGTAACTGGTTGACCGGCCGAACCCAAAGGGTGCTCAACAATGGCACCTTTTCATCCTGGAGAGAAGTGACCAGTGGGATCCCACAGGGCTCTGTCCTGGGGCCAGTGTTATTCAACATATTTATCAATGACCTGGATGACAATTGGGAGCATACTTATCAAATTTGCAGATGACACCAAATTAGGAGGAATAGTTAATACCCCAGAGGACAGGATCAAAATTCAAAATGACCTGAATAAACTGCAAAGCTGGGCCAAAGCTAACAAAATGAAATTCAACACGGAGAAATGTAAGGTATTGCACTTAGGGCAGAAAAATAAAATGCACAGATATAGGATGGGGGACACCTGGCTGAATGAAACTACATGTGAAAGGGATCTAGGAGTCCAAGTAGACCACAAGTTGAACATGAGTGAACAGTGTGATGTGGCAGCTAAAAAGGTCAATGCAATTTTAGGGTGCATTAATAAAATTATACTGTCTAGATCAAGAGAAGTAATAGTGCCACTGTATTCTGCTTTGGTCAAGCCCCACCTAGAATATTGTGTCCAGTTCTGGGTGCCACAATTAAAAAAGGGCATTGAGAAACTGGAGCGTGTGCAAAGGAGGGCGACTAAAATGGTGAAGGGTCTGGAAACCATGCCCTATGGGAAACGACTTAGGGAGCTGGGGATGTTTAGCCTGGAGAAGAGAAGGTTGATATGATAGCCCTGTTTAAATATTTGAAGGGGTATCACATTGAGGAGGGAACAAGCTTGTTTTCTGCTGCTCCAGAGAAGTGGACCAGGAACAGTGGGTGCAAGCTGCAGGAAAAGAGATTCCACCTCAACATTAGGAGGAACTTCCTGACAGTAAGGGCTGTTCGACAGTGGAACAAACTCCCTCAGAGTCTAGTGGAGTCTCCTTCTTTGGAGGTCTTTAAGCAGAGGCTGGATGGCCATTTGTCGGGGATGCTTTGATTTGGATTTCCTGCACGGCAGGGGGTTGGACTGGATGGCCCTTGTGGTCTCTTCCAACTCTACGATTCTATGATTATTGATCACCCTTTGGCTTCGGCCAGTCAATCAATTACAAATCCATGTAACAGTTGCCTTCTCTAGCCCACATTCTAAAAGCTTGTTTGCAATAATATCATGGGGAACTTTGTCAAAGGCCTTACTGAAATCAAGATATATTATATCCACAGCATTCCTTCATCTAACAAGCTGGTAATTTTATCAAAAAAAGAGATCAGGTTTGTCTGGCATGACTTCTTTCTCTGAAACCCATGCTGACTTTTTGTGATTATGGCATTGCTTTCTAGATGTTCACAGACCCTCTGTTTAATGATCTGCTCTAGAATCTTTCCTGGTATTGATGTCAGACTAACTGGACGATAATTGTTGGGATACTCCTTTCCCCCCTTTTTGAAGATAGGAACAACATTTGCCCTCCTCCAGTCTGCTGGGACTTCTCCTGTTCTCCAGGAGTTCTCTAAGATTATTGCCAATAGTTCCGATATTATATTTGCCAGTTCTTTTAATACCCTTGGATGTAATTCATCTGGTCCTGGAGACTTATATTTGTTTAGGTTAAACAGGGATTCCTGTTTACTTATTCTGTGCTGAAATTCCCATTTTCTGTCCTCTGCTCCATTATCGTCAGGTTGAGCACCCTTTGACCTTTTCTGAGAAGAATGAAGCAAAAAAGGTGTTGAGTAATTCTGCCTTTTCTCTGTCCCCTGTTAACATTTTGCCATCTTCTGCACGCAGTGGCCCTACTGTTTCCTTCTTCTTCCTTTTGCTGTGGACATATCCAAAACAGCCCTTTTTTTTATTCTTAACATCTCTAGCAAGCCTGAGTTCATTCTGCACTTTAGCTTTTCTGACTTTACCCCTACATGTGCTTGCTATTTGTTTGAATTCCTCTTTGGTGATTTCCCCATTTTTCCATTTCTTATACATGTCTCATTTAAAATTCAGCTCAGTTGAAAGTTCTTTAGTCATCCATCCTGGCTTCTTGAGACACCTCGCGTTTTTCTTCCTCATTGGAACTGTTTGAAATTATGCCTTCAGTATCTCCCTTTTAAGAAACTCCCATCCATCTTGAACTCCCTTCTCTTTTAGTATTCCTGACCATGAGATCACCCCCAGTGTTTATTTAAGTTTACTAAAATCGGCTTTCCTAAAAATCTAGAATGCGTGTCTGACTATGCCTGGCTTCTCCTTTCCATTGTATAACAAACTCCAGGAGTGCATGATCACTCCCACCTAAGGATCCTACCACTTGCACTCCATTAAATAAGTCATCCCTGTTGGTTAAGATCAGATCCAAAATAGCTGATCCCCTTGTTGCCTTTTCCACCTTTTGGACAATGAAATTGTCTCTAAGGCAAGTAAGGAATTTGCTAGACCTTGAGGATTTGGCTGAGTTTGACTTCCAGCAAATATCAGGATAGTTGAAGTCACCCATCACTACTACATCTCTCTTTTCTGAATGTGTAGTCATCTGTTCTAGAAAGGCATCATCCAATTCCTCCTTCTGACTGGGGGGGTCTGTAGTACACTCCCACTATAACATCCCTGTTGTTTCCCTCTCCTTTAATTTTTTTTCCAGATGCTCTCCACCTGGCTTCCAGTATTGATGTCCTGGATCTCTTCACTGGTGTAAATGTCCCTGACTAATCCCTGGCTATTCCTCCTCCTTTCCTGTTTGGCCTATTTCTCTTTAAAAGGTTATACCCGTCTATTTCTACATTCCAGTCGTGAGAATCATCCCACCAGGTTTCAGTGAGGCTTGTTATATCATATTTGCTTTGCTGTGCTAGGAGTTGAAGTTCATCTTGCTTATTCCCCATGCTCTGTGCATCAGTGTAGAGACATCTAAGACCATGTGCTCTCTTTATTTGTTACCTGTGCAAGTTCTTTTGCCTCCCACTTTTGGGTCCTTGCACGGTTTGCCTTGTTCCCTCTGTATCAGTTTGACTATTTTCTCCAGCCCTTTTGCCTTCCAGAATACTGTCTCCCTCCACTACATATCTCACTTTAAAGCCCTCCTTATCAAATTCTTAAGACTATTGGCAAAAACGTTTTTGCCAACTGGCGTGAGATGCAACCCATCCCTTGCCAGAAGTCCCTCCTCATGGAACCACAGCCCATGGTCCAATAATCCAAACCGTTCTTGACGGCACCATCTATATCCTGGACCATGCCCTTCGACTGGGAGAAGAGATGAGATGACAACCTGTGCATCCATCTCTTTCAACTTCCTACCCAAAGCCTCATAATCCCTTATGATATTCTGAAGGCTGTGCTTTGCAATATCATTGGTTCCCACATGAACCAAAAGAAAGGGGTAATGGTCAGTAGGCTTGACCAGTCTTGTCAGCCTCTCTGTCACATCATGGATCTTTTACCTAGGAAGGCAGCACACCTCCCAAAACATCTTGTCAGGCCCACAAACCACTGGTTCAGTGCCTCTTAGCAAGGAGTCCCCCACAACCACCATACACCTCCTCTGAGGCTTAGCAGCGGCTGTTCCATTTGGTGGAGCTATCAGGTTCCCCTGAAGTCTGTCCCTGCTGCTGTTCCTCATCATCCTTGATAGTAGAGAGAGATTCAAATTGATTCTGCAGCTGCAAGCTCACAGAACATTCCCTGGTTTCCCTACTTCTGTGTGTGTCCTTCCTCCAACTATCTACTTCTGTTGTGTGTGAAGTGACCTCCTCCTCTCCAGCAACTTCTTCTGTGTGTTTCCCATCCAGGACCATCTGATCTGTTCTGGTCAGGAAAACCTCTTGCTTCCTAAGATGCTGAAGTGTAGATACCTGGGCCTCCAGCTGCTGTACTTTCTCTTCTAAGAGGGTTACCAACTTGCACTTAGTGCGGGTGAAGTTCTCCATATCCCTAGGCAAGAAGACAAACATCCCACAAGTGTTGCAGATGACTGCAGCAAGGCCTTCAGTGTCCATACTGAGAAGTCTTAAGGAGGCACTGAAACAAGACTGTGGGCTTCCTCTGCTAAACTTGGCCTTTGTCCCCAAGCTCTGTCACTGAGTTCAAGTCACTGGGCTTATAGTTATGTAGAGCTCCTGGCTACTAGCTCCTTCCAGAGGATGGCCTACAATTGTATGGTGCTTTGTCCTCCTTTACAGTTATAATATCCGGCCATCCTAGAAAACCCATATACATTTGTCCCTCCTTGTTTGTAGACTTGGAGTCCATGATCTCACTCATTCATGGACAACAAGTGGGGAGGGACAAAGTGGCATACATGCAGTTCCACACACAGGAGCATGCACCCATTTTAACCAACAGACTTTAAATATTTGTGGTTTTCCACTTTGCAGGGGGTGGTCTGGAATGGATCCCATGCAAATTGGGAGTGACGACTGTAGTTGGAGGAAGGTTAATTATACTCTTTCCAGGGATTTAGGAAGAGGACTCAAATTCTTTTCTGACCAACTTTGTATCAACTCCAATACAAGAATGAAGAAATTATGTCTGACTTGCTAATAACATTGAGATTTATTTGAATGATCTGTCAATCCCAAAATCTGTGAAATGTCAAGCCAAACACCGGGCACCACAAGTCACGAGTAAGGCTGTATCCGTACTACAGAAATAATCCAGTTTGGCGCCACTTTAACTGTCATGGCTCCATGCTATAGAATTCTGGGAACTATCCTTTGTTCTGGTATTGGCTGACCATATTTCCTTGAGACCAAAACTGGACATTGGGATGGCAAAAACATGACGGGATTATGTCATATTCTGTACTCGTGAAAAAATAAGAGGATAACAAAAGTTTTATTAAATGAACCTATTGAGCTAACAATTAGTCTTCATTGACAGAACTCATACAGGTATTTAAGTAAACATAGAAGGGGACTATATTTCACCAAAATCACCCCATGAATATTTTTCCCATGAAGTAATCTTACACAGCAAATTTCCGTCATTCATCACCTTATCACAAAATTTCTCACACTCCATGACACAATTTTATGTTTTTGTTTTTTTGTTTTGTTTTGTTTTGGGTTTTGTTTTGTTTTTCCTGTTTGCTGACAGTCACAATTTCAAACAGGGAACTTCAAACCATTTTTGCAACGTAACAGGTCATTTTTCTTGAAAACGGGATAAAATTGGCATTTATATTATAAAAAATGGGATGATCTGGAAATATGAAAAAAAGATACTGTCCCATTTAAAATGGCACGTATGGTCAGTCTATTGTGCAAAGCTCCGGTGCCACAAAGAAACTACACTGCCCAGAATGCCATAGCATGGAGCCACGGCAGTTAAAGGGGTACCAAACCAGAATATTTCTACAGTGCAGATGCAGCTGCCAAGCACCTGGATATTCATAATGTATGCCTGAGAGGCTGTGCTGGACTCAGTAGATCACCAACACCAGAACTTTTCTAGAGACTAGTACCATCACAAGGACACATACACCTGCAAGATATTTGTGACCATTTGCATTTACAACTAGAATGGTAGAAGAACTCTCTCTGCTGCTGGAACCAGGATGACCAGACATCCTCCTTTTCCAGTATAAGTCCTACATTTTAATCTTCTGTCCAGGAGGAATTTCAAAATGCCCTCCATTTTGAGCATCTCTAAGAAGCTTGAACTGATATTTATATTTATTGTATTTTATTTGGTAATGTGCTCCATTTTTCTTCAATGTCCCCCATTTTGTTGTGCCTTGTGGTTAGAACATCTGGTCACCCTGGGCAGGACCCACATTTCTTTCTGAAGCTATGAGGCTGTTTTCTATAGCTTGGCTGTTCTTTCCAGCAACCATTGCCTAATAAGTGCTCTTCCTGTGTGAATCATAATAGCAAGATCTCTTAGACCTAGCTTATGCTTGCATTTAACAAATGAATCACTTGGTGTTGTAGTAATTTCCCACACACACACACACACTTTCCGTAATGTTTAGCCATTTCATTTTCTCTCTTGTCTGCTGTTTGAGTTGTTCCAGCTCTTTGGAAGTCTGTGAACTGGCTGTCCTAGAAAAACCTTTGAAAGTGTTCAGCAATAGCTGGCCTTGACTTCCCCTTCTCTGGGATCTTGCCTCGCTCCCTGCTTCTTCTCTGCCTCATGCAACCCATGCTTAAAATCTGTTCTTATTCTCACAGGTCTATAACCCATACCGCTTTGATCCAACAACCATGAGGCATCAGTCCCCGTTGGCTTTTATGCCCTTTTCAGCAGGACCCAGGTGAGCAGGAATTCATAGCTTCCCAAACACTCAGGCATTATTCAGATGGTGAAAATAATCCACAAAGAATCTGGGTTGAATCTTTGTTGTTCACATTCATTTCAAACGCACCCAATTTTTTTTTTCTTCTGTCGGGGCTTCCAAAAGACCCCCTAACACGGGATAGTTGATCTCAAGTTTTTTTCCAAGTTTTTCTAAAAGAGTCACACTTGGCAGTGTGGATAACAGAGGCAAGTAGACCTGGGATAAACTGGGATAAAATTCTGCATACCTCGAATGTGCTTCGAATACATCTGCATCTTCAACTCCATCTTTATTCGAGCGCTGACACATATGAGCAACCAAATTCACAAAGATGTGCATAGATGCTGTTCTGTAGTGTGAATAACAAACCTGAAATGCATAAGTGAGATTATTCATAGTCACACTGAAAAAAACAACAACAATATGTGAACAACCCCTAAATTTTGAGGGGGCTGCCCAAAAATCCACTTTACCCATGATGATCGATCTTGGATTTTTCCTGTGTTTTCCCAAAAGATTTACATTCTCAGCTGTGTCAATAACTGATGCAAACAGACCTAGGATAAACTGGGATAAAACTCTGCATGCCTTGAACGTATACATCCACATCGTTAACTCCATCTTTATTCGAGTGCTTGCACATATGAGCAACCGAACTCACAGAAATGTGCAAAGATGTGGTTCCATAGTGTGAACAACAAACCCAGAATACGTGAGTGAGATTATTCACATAGTCACACTGAAAAACAACATCATCTTAATGACATCTCAGTCCTTGGAGTCAGGCTTCTCAGTCAGTGGTGGGTGGTGGCATCCATTTCAGCAAGACAGTGAATACCCTTGTCCCCAGGTTAATAGAGCTATCCAAGGCACATAAGTTATTTCAAGGATAGGGCTCAATGCCTTTAAAGTTCAGACTGAAATGCAGACTCCATCTGCACTGCAGAAATAATGTGGTTTGACACTGTTTTAACTGCCATGGCTCAATACTGTGGAATTCTGGGATTTGTAGTTTTGTGAGATATTTAGCCTTCTCAGTCACAGAGCTCTGGTGCCACAGCAAACTACAAATCCCAGAATTCCATAGGATGCTGTCATGGCAGTTAAAGTGGTGTCAAACTGCATGATTTCTGCAGTGCAAATGCAGCCTTAGTGCCACCATAACAAGAAGATACACAATAATAGGGTTCAATGCCTTAGATAGCTTTAAAGTTCAGACTGAAACTGAGGCTCTATCCGCATGCCATGGTTCAATTCTGGGGATTTGTAGTTTTGTGAGGCATTTAGCCTTTTCTGTCAGAGAGCTCTGGTGCCACAGCAAACTACAAATCCCAGGATTCCATAAAATGGAGTGATACCAATTAAAATGGTATCAAACTGGATTATTTCTACAGTGCAGCTACTCTCCACAACACAAATTCATCAGTCAAGGAAATCATTCTAGAACATGGGTGAGAGCCCTTTCCTTGCCATGATCAAGTGAAATTGACAGTGTTTTGATAGAGTGGTACCAGAAAATATCTTTCATGCCAAAAAATAGTCATTATGGCATTTTTAATCAGGATATTATTGGGGGAAAGCAACATGATACATTTAAAAGAACTTTTAAAGGATTTTAAAAGAACTGCCCAAGGTGCTGAACCCTTTCCCCCAAATACTTTGGGCTAAAACCTGGACTAGACTGATCAACCCACTCACATGGAAGCCACCCTTGTTTGTTTCAGAAAACTTTATCTGCAAATCTGATACAGATTTTTTTTTAAAAAAAAATACCTCTTTAGTGTTAGTAAAATAAGCAGGTGAATTCAAAAAGGCAGTGCTCAAGACCAAAATTATTGATCTGCATGGAAACTATTTTGATTTATCACAATAATGTGAAGTAGGCCATTTGTCAACTTGAAAAAGGGCATTTGTAAAGTATAAATTGTCCCCTAGTTTGAATATAGTACTTTTCTGCATTAGTGCTATCATATGGCAGTGCTATCATATGCCATGAGGATTTAGCTCCCACTCCCTTTAGGTTTGTAACTGTCGTAGCATATGATTCTTCAGAAGAAAAGTAGGTGGATGCATGCAAGGAACTGCAAGCACAGAACACTGTGCAGATTTGCCTTAAGAAAGTCCTGTACTGTGGAGCATTGTGGGGTAGATGCAGAGCCATCTGTGATTTATCGCTCATAAAAGGACTGTCTTCATCCTTCCTTCATCCTAACATACCTCACCACCTCATGGTTTCTTTTCACAGAACATCAGGCCAGTCTATCTCTTTTGCTGCTAAGATATGAGGTTGTTGTTATGTTAGCTACTTGCTTTCCATAAAACTGACCTCTCTCCCCTTTGCAGGAACTGCATTGGGCAGAATTTTGCCATGGCAGAACTGAAGGTGACCTTAGCCCTGACGTTGCTCCGGTTCGTAGTGAGGATAGATGAGACCCAAACTGTACGGCGCAAGCCAGAACTGATCCTGAGGGCCGAGAATGGGCTGTGGCTGCAAGTGGAACCTCTGCCTGCCAAACCTTGATCAGAAAGCCCTAAGACCACTACCACCACCACCACCACCACCATCGTGCAACTGGAAGTCTGTGGCCTTAGCACTGAATCTACATTGTGATGGTCAGAAGAGCAGTCTTTCTAAAGTGGCAAACCGGAGCAGGACTGTATTAGTTGTGTATCTCTACCACTGTGCCATCCTTGCCATTGCTGTTTAGCCCTGGTTTTGTGAATGAGATAAAGAGATTTTCTACCAGTTATGTGCTACTACATTAAAGCCTTACAGGTTTTGACTATAAAAACGTTGTTTTACTATTTCTTTAAATCTACAACAGTTGTTCTTGCATCATGGTGGCTAGTCTATTTATTTATTGACATTATTATTATTATTATTATTATTATTATTATTATTAACCTTTATTTATAATTTATTTGTAAATTTATATGCTGCCTTTCTCCCAGGCTGGGATCCAAGGCAGATTCCATAACAACCAATTAAAAACATTTACAAAAAGTTAAAAGCACCACATTAAAGCACTATAAAACCGATTAAAATCATACAAAAGTTAAAAACAGATAAAAGATAATCTGTATTAAAAACTTTCCCTGCTTAAGTATTAAAAGCCTGCTTAAATAAGAATGTTTTTACTTGCTGGGAAAAGGAAAGCAGGGATAGGGCCAGTCTAGCCTCCCGTGGAAGGGATTTCTAGAGTTTGGGAGCAACCACCAAGAAGGCTGTCTCTTGGGTCCTCACCATGGGATCCTTTGATGGTGGTGGGAACCAAGAGAAAGCCTTCCCTTGATGATCTTAAAACTCTGGGAGTTTCATATGTGGAGATATGGTCTAGTCTAGTTTAACTACAGTCTACTCTTAGTTGCAAAGGACCATGTCTTAAGGCAAATATTCCAAACACTCTTTGGTTTCTCCTGCACAAGCCCACTCTGCTCCTCCAAAGTACTTCCTTTGCTTTGTTGTGTTCCTTCAAGTATTTCTGACATATGAGGATTCCCAAAGTGAATATGTCATGAGATTTTCTTGACAAGATTTGTCCAGCGGGGGGTTGCCTTTTTCTTTGCCTCCAAGGCTGAGAGGATGCAGCTGTTGAAACAGAGGGGAAAAAGTTTAGTGTGACACATTCCTAAAACCTAGGATTTGATATCTCTTTAACGTTACTGAAGAGGGGTGACCGCATTTATATTCAGATGAGAAGAAGAAGAGCCCTCCATCCAGTCCATCTACCTTGGTCCAGGCCTCGGAGGTAGAGAATAACTGCTGGATCTGATCCCCTTCCTCACCACCATTTCCTTCTCCTTTTGTGTCATGTCTTTTTCGATTGTAAGCCTGAGGGCAGGGAACCGTCTTATTAAAAAGATTAATAATAATAATAATAATAATAATAATAATAATAATAAGCATTGCCTTTTACAAGTTTGTCATTTTAGTTGCAGCCCAAAAGGTTTTTTTAAAAAAATCATATTACTTTTGTTGCATTTTCTGATTTCAGTACGACAGATGATTCCAGGTGAAGAGATTTATAAGATACAGTAATTTTAAAGAAATCGATGGGTTAATAGTGTGGGTTTGGCGGGGGGGATTAATGAAAGAACAGAAAAATGGGAAGAGGGAAGCATTCCAAAACTCCACAAACTCTTGAGCCAAATACAGATACAGGCCAGTGCTTCAGTTATCAACCTAGGCAAACGGTAGTGTTGAGCATGCAAAAGATCACTTGGCAGACACAGACAAGATCCTTTATCAATGTTGTGCAGCATAGCTTTCCTCGTGCAGAGTTACATATTAACTGTGTTAACACAAGCCTTGAGTTGAATGCATACCCTTCATTTCACAGATGAAAACCAGGACAATTTGGCCAAGCAACATCAAACTAGATAGCAAACATTATTAATGAAGAAGAACAGACAAGCTAGGAGAGGCTGCAGCAGTTTACTTTTGCCTGCGGAAAAGTAGATTCCATTCCCTCCTCTCAACTCCCTTGAATTGGAACTCTACAGCCACTGAAGTAAGTTGAGAACAAAGGGGGAAAGTGTGGAGAGCAGAGAGCAGATGAAAAAGAGGGAATTAATCAGGACTGCTTTTACCTAAATCGCTGTGGGTCCCAAGAGAGCACCCGTAAATTGTATTCAATGGGGAAATTGATTTAGCTCAATAGGAAGCAGCAAGAGCACTTTGGTAATAGCCAATATCTTAAGCTTTGTATACCAGTTCCGAACCCAGAGAACTCTAGAAGCAGGTTCCAAATTAGTTTAATTTATTAATTAAAGGGGGAATTAACACAACTGCTCAGCACTCACAGACACACTCACACATAAACTAAAGCCTGTTACAGACTGCCAAAATAAAGCTGTTTTGGGTCTCTTTGGAAGTATGCTATTTAAATGATGCATGGGTCCTAAGAATCTAGAAGCTGCACCAAAGCTGCACTCCAGTGCTTAGGAATGGAGTGTGGCTTTGGCGCGACCTCCGGACATTTAGGACCCATGCATCATTTAAATAGCATACCTCCAAAGAGACCCAAAGCAGCTTTATTTTGGCAGTCTGTAACAGGCCTAAGATACATAAAAATGTGGTAATGGATAGCAACTTGGAGGATTACAATGGACAATGCTTACCAGTTCTAGTCTGGGAGAAAGCTGGGAATTGAATGTGACTCAGTCTGCTTGCTATGTGTATTTATAGCAAGAAACAGGTCCTGGTGCAGTGTTTCAGGAGATAAATGGCTATTCCAAGTTAAATGACTTTCCCAGGGAAGAAGAATGGAATGAGATATGAAGAAACATCTGGACAATCAGCATGAATATTCTCAAACAAAAAGAGTCATTCTCAGAAGAAAACTCCATTTGTCTGTAGCATGCAAGCAATTTCCAGATCCAGGTCCCACCATGACACTGCCTAGTGAAGAGATTATGCTGATTTCAATCCAGAGAGATTTCATCTTGGCTAAGTGCCTTTGGCTTCTCCCAAGCTGAGCCATCTGGATTTCCTAACATGGATGGTTTCCTGTGTGGTGGGGACTTTTGGCTACCTGTCTTAAACATCCCCTTTTTATATATTAACTTGATATTAACGGTCACAGAGGGGTGGCTCAAAGCTAGATATTGGGATAACACTGCTCCTGCCAAGTGGGGACAATTGAAGTATATGTTAAATGGCAAGTTATGCAGTCAAACCCAAGGAGTACTACTGCCAATTTCAGCAAGGGGAAACATGTACCTATCAAGTGAGAATATACATCTACATGTGTGGTGACAGTGCATGCCCAACTTTGCCACCATAGCTTTGAACTGAATGTGCCTCAGACAAAAACCTCCAGCCACTTCTACATGCATAGTTAATCCATCAACAGGGTTCCAGACACATTTCCCAGAGGGCAGGACACCTTTGAGTAAGGTGGGACTGAATTTCAGCCAAATTGGAACCACCACCTCCCAAGACACCGATGCCTGTAGCCAGGCAATTAGGCCCCACATAAAGTGGAACCAAAAGTCCTGTGGGTAGTATTGTTAATCCCAAGGGTGCATTACTATGCAATGTGTCTAGAGATTAAAAAAAAAAAGATGAGAGGTTTGGGCTCATATCCTGCTTGTGGCTTCCCTTCAGTGTTGGAAGCAGAATGCTGGAGTAGAACAGCCTTCTTAAGTCTCTGGTGGCTTAAGACTGGTGATGACTTCCCAGAGGACCTTCTCTCTTGCCGCTCCAAAAATCTGGAATGATCTGCTGGAAGAGACTCACTAGAGAACTTCCCATGAGGCTTTCAAAAAGGCGATAAAAACCATTCTTTCCCGGTGGGCCGTGTTAATTGATTTCAATTTGTTATTGTGATCTGTATTTATGTATGGTTTTATTGTGATAATGTTATTCAGGGAGGGAGGGTGAGGGTGGGATTCGGGGGTTTGCAATGTTTGATTATTTTGTATTGTATTAACTTCTGTTGTTACCCACCTCAGTCCCCAAAAGGGAAGAGGCGGGAAATAAATAAATAAATAAATAAATAAATAAATAAATAAATAATCCACTCTCCTTCCCTTTGTAACAGTTGCCTTCTCTTAGGTTGCATCTGCACTGGGGAAATAATCCAGTTTGACTCCACTTTCACTTTCCTGGCTCAGTGCTATGGAATTCCGGGAGTTGGAGTTTGTTGTGGGGTCCTTGGTTCAAGACTATGGAATTCTGGGAACTGGAGTTTGTTGTTCTCCCCAGCCTCTGATGGCCCCCTCCGTTGCTCCCATCTCTCCCCCCAGCCTTCTGTTCATTCCCTCCATTGCTGTTATTATTATTTATTATTATTAACCTTTATTTATAAAGCGCTGTAAATTTACACAGCGCTGTACATACAATCTTTTTAATTGGACGGTTCCCTGCCCTCAGGCTTATCTACCCTTCCGAGCAACGGAAGCAATTGGGGCAAAACTGCAGCGCAGCATCATGGGAAATTTGCCTCTTTGAAGGTTTGGGGTGTGTACCGGGACGGAAGCAAAGTTGCATTCCACACCAGACCAATTCGGAATGAAATCGAAGTGAGCTTGAATGTGAATTCTGTCAATTCACTTTCTACCGAATTCACCAAAATGAGGAGTCACTTTTGATTCACTTAGGAAGCCCCGCGGAAGTAGCTCCCATAGAAAGGAATCACATGTGATAATACATCACGTTATCACGTGAATTCTCATCGTTGGACCTGCAGTCACATCGGATTTGAGCTATAAAAAGCTGCAAAAACCTCTTGCGTGATAAACGCCACAGACATTTGTTTTCCTGTTCCTTATCCCTAGACTCTTGCTTGTTTTGAAAGGGCCGAAGAGTCTAGTCAGGTGTACTGCTTGATGAGAAAGGGCATTTCCTGTCTCTTGGAGAAGCTAATATTGATTTTGTATATTTGCTCCCCTGGAGAGCTAGGCTGGAGAGCCAGCCTGGCATAGTGGCTTGACTTTGGACTAAGACTTTGGAGACCAGGGTTCAAGTCCCCATTCGGCCATGAATCCCACTGGGTGATCTTGGGCAAGTCATATCTTCTCAGTCTCAGGAGAAGGCAAACCTCCTCTAAACAAATCTTGCCAAGAATACCCATGATAGGGTTGCCATAAGTCAGAAATGATTTGAAGGCGCACACAACAACAACAACAACAACAACAAGCGCTTGCCTCCAAATCTCTTGGCTACCTATGCTACAAGTCAGAATTCAGACCTGTACATTTAATATTTCCCAATCTTTTGCACAAAAAACTAAGTTTTAATTTCCAAAATGAAGAATGCAAGATGCATCATCATCATCATCATCATCATCATCATCATCATCATCATCATCATCGCTGTCGTTGTTATCATCATCATTGTTGCTGTTGTTACTAGCACATCATAACAGATTTCCCATGGCAGTACAGTAGTTCACCAATAAAAAGCCTGGTGAAACTTATAAAGCATCCAGTGAGAGACTTGGTATAATCTTCTGTCTCTCACCAAAGTCATTAGTGAAAAAGAGATTTCATAGTGCCTACCCTATCTACACTGGAGATAACACTAGAGTATTTATTAATTAAAATATCTTGGATCAAACATCATTCAGAGCAGAGACAGCAGTCAAGAGAGAAGAAGAAGACTAGGAATGGGAAGGGCAGCCATGAAAGAGCTAGAGAGGATCCTAAAGAGTAAAAGATCCTGTTCAGAGAAGTGTTCCCAGGCATTGCATGGCTATTGTTTGTTATTTGACGTTTTTATTTTGTTGCCTGCTTTACTCTATTGAACCCTTTCCTGTATTGTTATGTATTATTTATATGTATTATGCTATTATTTATTAGATTGTACACCATGGGCAGGTTTACTTTATCTATGTTATTGTTTGTATGTACAACGCTGTGTAAATCTACAGTGCTATATAAATAAAGCATAATAATAATATACAACTGAGTGCTAAAGTTAGAATTATACAAGCCATTATATTCCCTATTACCATGTATGGATGTGAGAGCTGGACAGTTAAAACACAAGACAGGAAGAAAATTAATTCATTTATTATTATCATTAACCTTCATTTATAAAGCGCTGTAAATTTACACAGCGCTGTACATACAATCTTATTAATTGGATGGTTCCCTGCCCTCAGGCTTACAATCTAAAAAGACATGACACAAAAGGAGAAGGGAAAGGTGGTGGGGAAGGGGATCAGGTCCAGCAGTTCCTCTCTACCTCCGAGGCCTGGACCAAGGCAGATGGACTGGAGGGAGGGCTTGGCTTCATAATGGATGGTTAATCTTCTTCCATCCATTTGAGATGGGGTGCTGGAGACTCTTCTGAGACTGCGGATACCATGGACTTCCAACAAGACAAAAACATGGGTCCTTGAAATACTTCTGGAATCCAAGATGATTAAATTGAGGTTGTCGTACTTTGGCCACATCATGAGAAGACATGACTCATTAGAAAAGATAATGATGCTGGGAAAGGTAGAAGACAGCAGAAAGAAAGGAAGACCACAAACCAGATGGCTGGATTCAATTAGGAAGCTCATGGATATGAACCTACACGATTTAAGCAGAGCAGTGGAAGATAAGGGGTCTTGGAGATGCGTTGAGGTCCACTCAAGGGCAGTTATCAACAGCAACAACATTCTGCTCTCTATCATGGGACCTCCAGATGGTGTGCAATAAAATTGATGGAATCAATATAAAACGTTTGACATGCTGAGACAATTTTAAACCAGTTAAAACAATTCGAAACCATTTAAGTTAATTTGTAATAATTTATTACAGTTACAATAATTGTAACTGTAATAATTTATTTGTTTTAATGTAGCACTTTCATAAGTTTATAATTGTACTGTTTTTTAATATTGTAAGCTGCTCTGAATTACAGTTTTGGGGAAAGGGTGGGATATAAATGAATATAGTAGTAGTAGTAATAGTAGCAGTAATAATAACAATAACAATAATAATTCAGATGGACAGATTTCATTAAAATGGGTTAGGATGAAAAAGCAAACTTTTCTTAGCCTGTTTCCCCTACAGACTGTTGTTAACTAATCCAGCCATATTAAGCACTTTTTGTATATATAAAATAAAAAACAAAACAGCCCACTTTTCCTACACAAGAAGAGTTGAGTCTTTTTCACACTATGCAATTATAGCACTATAATTCCACTTTACCTGTCTTGACTGCATCCTTTGGAAACCTGAGACTGGCAGTTTTGGGAGGCATCACGACCATTCTGCATACTCCCCCCTAAACTACAAATCCCAGGATTTTGCAGGAAGGAACCATGGTTGGCCAAATAGAATCATAGTGCAATAACTGTGTAGCACATTTCTCACTACTTACAACCCTTTTCCCCAGTGCTGGACAGTCAGCTCTTTGTATCCCGATTCTTTATCCATGGATTCACTGATCCAAATGTCCTCCAGTTTGAGCATGAATCTATAATAATAATATAATAATAACTTTATTACGGCCATTTGGCCAGCACAGCATGGATCTATATAAGAGCTTTGAGCTTTTATTGGGCCATGCCCTCCATTTTCCTTGAATGCCCTCCATTTGGCAGTGCCAGGAAGACTTCTGGTCACCTGATATGAAGTGAATGCAGGAGTGTTTTGAGCTTTGTATTTGGTCATGTCCTTGATTTTCCTCGAAGGCCCTCCACTTGTCAGTGATTTGTCCTTCTTGGCGGTTCTGGTCACCCTGTGCGAAGTGAATGAATATCTATATGAGTGTTTTTAGCTTTTTTATTGAGTCATGTTTCCCATTATCCGCGAAGGCCCTCCTCCGCTTGTTGGTGCCTTGTCCTCCTTGGCAGTTCAAGTCCACCCTGTGTGAGGTGACTGAATATCTACCGGGTTTAACTTTTGTGGTTTTTCGAGCTATGTGGCCATGTTCTAGAACAGTGGTCCCCGAGCAGTGCTATTTATTAAGGGATTTGGGACTTCAGCTCCCAGAATCCCAGACTTATCCCATGGCCAACATGGCTAAGGCTTTTGAGGAAAAGCTATTCCAGCCCAACATTAGAAGAAACTTGCTGACAGTAAAAGCTGTTGGACTCCCTTGGAGTGCAGCGGAGTCTCCTTCTTTGGAGGTCTTTAAGCAGAGGCTGGATGGCCATCTGTCAATGGGGATGCTTTGACTGAGAGTTCCTGCATGGCAGGATGGGGTTGGACTGGATGCCCTTGGGGTCTCTTCCAACTCTATGATTCTATCTGTCGGGGATGCTTTGACTGAGAGTTCCTGCATGGCAGGATGGGGTTGGACTGGATGGCCCTTGTGGTCTCCTCCAACTCTAGGATTCTATGATGCTATGATTCTGGGAGTTGAAGTCCAAAATCTCTTACAGTGGGCACCTTTGGAAACCACTGTTCTGGAGTAAAGACCCACAAAAAACGATGGATGCTGTTGTGAGCTTTATATTGGGCCCCCATTATGGTCTCTCTCTCTCTCTCCCTCCCTCCCTCTCTCTCTCCCTCCCTCCCTCTCTCTCTCCCTCTTTCTCTCCCTCCCTCTCTCCCTCCCTCTTTCTCTCCCTCTCCCTCTGTCTCTCTCCCTCTCTCTTTCTCTCTCTCCCTTTCTCTCTCCCTCTTTCTCTACCTCTTTCTCTCCCTCTCTCTTTCTCTCTCTCCCTCTCCCTTCTTCTCTCTCTCCCTTTCTCTCCCTCTCCCTCCCTCTCTCCCCCTCTTCCTCTCCCTCCCTCTCTCTCTGTCTCTCCCCCTCTTCCTCTCCCTCCCTCTCCCTCTCTCTCTTTCTCTCCCTCTCTCTCCCCCTCTTCCTCTCCCTCCCTCTCTCCCTCTTTCTCTCCCTCCCTCTCTCTCTCTCCCTCTCTCCCCCTCTCTTCCTCTCCCTCCCTCCCTCTTTCTCTCCCTCCCTCTTTCTCTCCCTCTCCCTCTGTCTCTCTCCCTCTTTCTCTCCCTCTCTCTTTCTCTCTCTCCCTTTCTCTCCCTCTCTCTCTCCCTCTCTCTTTCTCTCCCTCCCTTTATCTCTCCCTCTTTCTCCCCTCCCTCTCTCCCTCTTTCTCTCCCTCCCTCTCCTCTCTTTCTCTCCCTCCCTCTCCCCTTCTCTCTTTCTCTCCCTCTCTCTCCCTCTCTCTCTCCCTCTCTCTTTCTCTCCCTCCCTTTATCTCTCCCTCTTTCTCTCCTTCCCTCTCTCTCTCCCTCTTTCTCTCCCTCCCTCTCCCCTTCTCTCTTTCTCTCCCCCTCTCTTCCTCTCCCTCTCTCTCCCCCTTCCTCCCTCCCCCTCCCCCTCCCTTCCCTCCCTCTCTCTCCCTCTCTCTCTCTTTTCCCCTCAGGCGGTCGGCCATTTTCAAAAGGTCGCGCGACCCCTCACGTGACTCCAAGGCCCACGTGACAACGGCGCCATTTCGCGTCCCATGACCGGCCGGATGGAGGCCAGGAGGAGGAACCACTCTCTCTGTTGATGGCGTTCGGCGCCGGAGCCGGCCGGGAAGGGATCCATGTTGTCCGCTGCAACACCATCAGCAGCACCTCCTGGGCCTCACGGCAGGGTTCCCCTCCGAAGGTGAGAGGCGAAAGGGGGACTGCCATGCTGAGCATCTGCTTTCCATTTGGGGGTTGTGGTTTTCTTGTTGGCAAGGTTTGTTCAGAGAGCCTTTGCCATGGCCTTCCTCCGAGGCTGAGAGAGTGTGACTTGGCCAAGGTCACCCAGTGGGTTTCATGGCCATACATAGAAGGATGTGTGGGTCGCCATAAGTCAGTTTTCTTCAGAGGGGGGTTGCCACTGCCTTCTTCCCCTGAGAGAGTGTGGCTCAGACCCAAGGTGAGTGGGGATCTATGGCTGAGCTGGGACCTGAACCCTGGTCTCCAGAGTTGCAGTCCAACACTCAAACCACTACTCAACGCAGCCTCCTTCAGTTCAATATCCTAACACTGTTGTTGTTGTTGTTGTTGTTGTGTGCCTTCAAGACGTTTCCAACTAAAGCAAACCTATCCCAGGGTATTCTTGGCAAGTGTCTTCAGAGGGGGATTGCCATGGCCATCCTGAGGCAGGGAGAGTGTCACTTGCCCAGTGGCTTTCCATGGCTGATCCAGGAATTGAACCCGGGTCTTCAGAGTACACCACTTAAACCACGACACCCCACTCCAGTAACTGGCCCTTGCCTTGCTTTGCTTTCCCAGAATGAATGCGCAGCTTGCAGCTTTGAAGGTTTGTGAGTTTGGAGACATTCTTGTCCAGGAGCTACACATTTTTCTTCCAGACCATCAAAAGACTTCTTTATAAGTGAATGGTACGAAAGGAAGGGAACTCAGGCTGGTGCCACACTGCAGCATTAATCCAGTTTGACACTGCTTTAATTGCTGTGGCTCCATCCCGTGGGATCCTGGGGTTTGCAGTTTGTTGTGGCACAGCGTTCTCTGACAGAGAAAGCTTAAAAATCTCTCAGAAAACTGCCCAATCCCAGAATTCCATAGCGTTGAGCCTTGGCGGTTAAAGCCATGTCAAACTGGATTAATTCTGCAGTGTAGATGGATCCTGTGTTCAACCGTTCTGTTTCTAGCAGGTTCGGCCCTGGTTAGTACTTTGATGGGAGACCAACAGTGAATGTAGACTATGGTCCAAAACACACTGCAGAAATAATCCAGTCTGAGACTGTTTTATCTGCCCTGTCTAAGTGCTGGGGAATTCTGGGAACTGTGGTTTTGTGAGACATTGAGCCTTCTCTGTAATAGAGCTCTGGTGCCACAACAAACTACAATTACCAGGATTCCCTAGCACTGAACCAGGGCAGTTAATGCAGTCTCAAACTGGGTTATTTCATAGAATCATAGAGTTGGAAGAGACCACAAGGGCCATTCGGCCCAGCCCCCTGACATGCAGGAACTCTCAATCAAAGCTCTGCAGTGTGTTTTGGAGCTATATTTCAGAGGATGGGACTGGCAAAACTACCAAGTATTATTCCTTGTGTAGGAAAACCCAAATAAATTAATGGGGTCACCATAATTCGACAGGCGACTTGAAGGCATGCACACTTACACACACACACACACACACACACACACACACACACAAGCAGTTGTGGGGGCAACAAGGAAGGAAGTTTTACTTGCTCCCCACCCTCCATGTTTGCTGCTATCCTATGGAGCAGCGATTCCCAAACTCTGGCTTTCCAGGTGTTTTGGACTTCAGCTCCCAGAATCCTAGACTATTGATCAAGAGCACCAAGGATTCTGGGAACTGAAGTCCCAAACACCTGGAAGACCAGAGTTTGGAAATCACTGCTATGGAGGAAAGAAACAGAGAGACGCCAATCCTGCCTAGAGATGAGGACAGGATGAATGTTGTTCATAACGTACATTATATTCTTACCTAGTCCATAAACAAATCATTCAGATAAATTACATGACAATACAATTCCTATAATACAACACAAACAATTAAATTAACACCTCTACAAACAAACCCAAACTGGCCTCCCACTCTCCGAATCAGGTACATACATATTTCTAGAAATTACATATAGTATTTTATTTTTGCTTACTCTGTATTTTCACTTCTGCCAAATCAATCTTCCTAAGTAAAGCTAAGTATTCAAACTCCACAAATTTACATACGTCTTCTTTCCTCTGTAAATACAGTATAGGATAAAAGATTTCCAGTCTAAAAAAAATAATTCAGTGTCCTACCAAAACAAGTAGTTTGTCCATTCCAGTCATCTTTAGTATCAGTTTGTCTTTAGATGAAATCTCTGGGTTCTTCCAGTGTTTTGTGTTTGTACCTAGCTGCCAAATCCATGTAGTGCAGCACCTTATAATTTAGCTCTTTGTTCTGTTGGCATAATAAGTGGCATCATAACTTAATAGAGATAATTACTGTATGTAGCGAGCTAGACATTCCCAGGTTCTGATGAGTCTGAATTACACGCAAGCTCCAGGAAAAGAGATTCCAGCTCAACATTAGGAGGAACTTCCTGACAGTAAGGGCTGTTCGACAGTGGAACAAACTCCCTTGGAGTGTAGTGGAGCCTCCTTCCTTAGAGGTCTTTAAACAGAGGCTGGATGGCCATCTGTCGGGGATGCTTTGATTTGGATTTCCTGCATGGCAGAATGGGGTTGGACTGGATGGCCCTTGTGGTCTCTTCCAACTCTATGATTCTATGAAATGTCAGTTCTTTTCTTCTCTCCTTACAGTATGATTGCTAGACAGACAAAACTATTCTTCACTAGCAACTAGTAAATGTCTTTGCTGCAGACTAAACAGAGCCTTAAACAATAGGCACATGCCTGTTCCAGAGCATCAAAAGAGGCATGAATACATCAATGCTTTTTGAAAAGGTACTCATTAATACAAATAGTATGAAATATTAGAAATTCCCTCCAACTTTGGCATTACCAATGAGCTCATGTCTTAGTTTAAATTTAAGAGCTGATTGTTCAGCCACTTCAGACTTTCATAGTCTATGAAAAAAAATGCTAAATGACAGAGAATAGGGATAGCTGTATTGGACAAACTATATATTTTGATAATATATAGGGTATTATTATTATTATTATTATTTTGAAAGACTGGGAGGGGACCTTTTATTTAAAGAGGAAAGAAGGTGCAAGTACATTTCGGGGACTGAATGCTGAGTTTGATTTAGGAAGACTGATTTGGCAGAAGTGAAAATACAGATTAAGCAAAAATGAAGAAGTACGTGTAATTTCTAGAAATATTTATGCATCTGATTCGAAGGCTGGGTGTCCAGTTTTAGTTTGTTTGCAATGGTGTTAATTTAATTGTTTGTACTCTACTATAGGTCTTGCATTGTTATGTATTGTTTGTTATTTGTATATTGTATGGTTTGTTTATGCTAAAAAAATAGATTTTCTTTCTTTAAAGAACTTGAGTGCTTAATTTTTTTAACATTCTTTAGACAACAGTGACACACAGGATTGTTGTTTTTAAAAAGCAAGTATCTTTACAAGTTGGAGCCACCAGAGTAAATTTCCACTGGATTTTATTTGTGTATCCACAGCCCGCCCACCCACTTCTTTTCAATTTCAGATGAGATTCTGGAAAGTTTAGACTCAGATGCGAATTGGAACAGAAATCCCAGCCTTAATAGCTTTGAAACCTGGGAACATTGCTCAGACTCAATACACTGGAAGGAGTTTGCTCACCCCCACCTGCAAGTGATGACAAGGGCATGCTTGCTGGTTGTTGGGGGCGTCAAGTCCAACAGCCTTTGCAGCCATGCCATCAAGTGGTGAGGACACCTTAAACTTTACTCCGGAAAGATTAGCAATGCCACATGACTGTTCCATAGGCCAATCCACAAATGGGGAGAGGGGGTTAAAGAGCTGTGGAGGCCAAAAGGAAAGAATGGTAGAGGCATAGACTGAGCCTCACCCCTTTAATTGGGGGGAAATCATGTGGCCTGTTTACAGACAGTATGTGGCCCCAGAGGCTTTATTATGGCCTCCCATTCCCCAGTCCCACATGCATTTTTTTTCAGATCCAAAGTGCCCCAAAGTTATAAATTGCATTTCCCAGTCCTAAACCATCAAGTCAAATTCACACACATACACACTTTACTCCGGAAAGATTAGCAATGTTAATCTTCTAGTTTTGATTTATGGTCAAAATTGGCTAAAATGGCAAGGTGTGGCATGTTGAGGGGCTTAAAATTGATACCCACACCCACCTCAGCTGTTTACTCAGCCCTAGATTTAAGTCTTCCTAACCAAATAGACGGTAGTGTACTAGTGTGATACTCAGGTAATCTAATTTATTGTCAAATTCCAACCTCTTTTAAATGTAGAATATTATAGATGCCTGTTGTCTTTCCTACAGGGATAGACACACACTCATATACGCCCTCAGAGACATCAAGAGCAAGGAAACTATGCTGCTGTCTTGGTCTGAAAGGGAGAAATGTTGGGAAACAAAGATCCCTTTAATTTTTTCTTCCAAATGGCAGTCTTATCATTCTTTGTTTATTTGGGGGTATCAATCAGCTTACAATTTAAAAACAATCCTATTAAAACACATGGAATGTCATGGTTTCAAACAATAATATGGGACTGGTGGCTGCTATGGCAGCCAACAAAGAACTTTATTAAAACATCATCGTTATTTTCAGATATGTTGTCCTTTGATCATGATTGATTGGGAGATATATTGAAACCAAGTCTTTTGCTTTGCTCCCAAGCCTTGTAACACTGATGGTGTAAAAGAAAAGCCTCAAAGGAGAAATGAGTGAGTCAGGCATACAAAAATCTTGGTAGTTTAGGGGACACAGAGATGCCATTTCTTTATATCCAGTGTAGTAGTATAATGCTCAGTATAATACTCGGACTGTTGAGTCTATGTACAAATCTCCTGTGAGCCATAAAATGGCCTAAGCCACTATTTCTGTCTCACCAACCTAACAAGAAAGAGTGTTAAATACGGGGAAAGGACATAGATACCGCTTGGAGTTCCCAAAAAGAATGGTGGGATTTAAATGTAACAAATAAATGATTGCTCAGTCTTCACTGACATTAAGAAACCCTCTTGCCTTCAGCCTTGCAGGTGATGTATCTTGAGTTTTGTGCCAGTGAAGAATGTAAATGCTACCATGTGGTGAATTTTCATTTTGGAGATCTTAAAACACTTGAATTTCTTTTGTTCATTGTGCAGGGTGTTGCATCTGTGCCAGTCAGCAGTTTGGATCTGATGTGCAATATTGTCTTTTCACTACCAGCTGGAAACATAGGGTTCTCTCACTGAGCGCCATTGCTTTCTGTGCTGATCCAAAATTTGGAAAAGTTACTTTTGGACTACAACTGTCACCCATCTTGGCCACTGTGATAGATTCTGGGAATTATAGTCCAAAACATAACTTTCCCAAGCTGTGTCCATGGGAATACTTGGTGTGTTTTTCTCCTTATGCCCTGTAGAGGGGTCAGATGACAGCAGTGTTGGTTTTGCCTTGCTTGATGTAAGCAATGAAATCACTTGTTTTGTGGCAAAGCCTGTCTCTGCTTGGAACTGATTTGGTTGACTCACTATGTATAATCATAATCTGATGTGGCCTATCTAAAGACATACACATATGTTCTGGTTTGCCTGTTTATAGATGCTTCCTGACCAACTGTGTGCCTTGAAGGGGATGAAGAAACACTAATAAGCCACAAGCTGGTCTTATGAGAGAGAGCTGATAAGAGCTGAGTTTGCAACTCCAAGATGGGTAAGGAGGGGGCAAGTTGTGAAAACTGTGAAGTTATAAAACTTTTAAGTGTTGATTTTCTGCTTCTCTAGGAGGGATTGTATAATAAAGATGGGATTATTGTACATAGCAGAACTGATGGTAGTAGACACTTATAACTCTTAACTTGATTAAATCACAGGAAATCTAGGGATCACATGAGAGAGAAGGACTCCCCCCTCCCTCCTTGAAGCTGAGATTGTAAGACCTTGTTCTATTTTTTTCCTTTTAGAGACACAGAAGTTGCTAACCTCAGTGAATTGTTATGGGTCCCAAGATGGAGATACAAGGCCAAGCTTAAGGCCTCCTTCTTTTCAACCAGAAGAAGAGGAACTCCGCAGGCGCCTCAAGTATTTCTTCATGAGCCCCTGTGACAAGTTTCGTGCCAAAGGTCGGAAGCCATTCAAGTTAGTACTGCAGCTGATCAAGATCATAATAGTCACCATCCAGGTATGTAAGGAAGGGAGAACCTGGGAGAGGTGCAAGGTGAATTTGATAACAGGGCTATCCAGACACCTTAAAACAAATACAGTGGTACCCCGGGTTACGAAATTAATTCGTTCCGCCGCCGCTTTCGTAACCCGGAAACTTTCGCTAGCCGAAAAGCCCATAGGCGCTAATAGCGAAAGCCGCGATTCCGTGTGAAATCGCGCCGAAAAGCACCAAATTTTTCTTCGTAACCCGAAATAACCTTCGTAACCCGGAAAACTGTTTTTAAATGGATTTTTTTCGTAACCCGGAAATTTCGTAAGGCGGCGCATTCGTATCCCGGGGTACCACTGTAGTTTTCTGTGGGTAGCTTCTTCCTTTCCTCTGTGATGAGACTGGGAACTTTTGACTCTCTATATATGTTAGGCTTCAGTTTGCATAGTCCTTTACTGTTGGACAAGGCAGATGGAAACTGAAATCCTAAAGATCTGTAGGGCCACTAGTTCCCCACACTTATACTTGGTGCTGCATTCTGCAAATCTGTCTGCATAGGTTGGTAATTGTCAGGGATGTGCTCTGGTTATAATTTACCCAGACAATTAACTGCCTAGTGTTTTGATGATCAAAATTACTGTGGTAGCACCAAGCTGTAAAGATACTCGCTTTTTAAAAACAGCAATCCTGTGTGTCACTGTTGTCTGAAGAACTTTTTAAAAATTTAGCACTCAAGTTCTTTGGAGAGAAAAAAATCTATCTTTTTTTTAGCATTTAGCATTTTTTTAAATAGTGAAGTGACTGAACAATCAGCTCTTAAATTTAAACTAGCATATGAGCTCATTGGTAATGCCAGAGTCAAAGGGCATGCCTACTATTTCATAACATTTGTACTAATGAGTACCTTTTCACAAGACTTTGATGTGTTCAAGGTTCCATAGAGTTTGTTTAAGGCTCTGTTTAGCCTTTAGCTAATACACATACTAGTTGCTATGGAAGAACAGTTTATTCTGTCTAAATCAGTTTCTGGGGGCCAAATGATACTATTTTATTCATTTTGTAGCATGATCCTGTTTAGTTAGTCCCATGTATGCCCACTGATTATGTTAAGCTGTTTGGATTGTTATCAAAGAGAGAAACAGAACCTCTTTGCAATGGGAAGCTGAGATTCTGCTCTGAACTTAGAAGCAGCAGACAGCTCCTTAGAAACCCTCAAAAGCAGGTATTTACTTTGCTGCATTTGGGATTGAGTTGGGAGGGAGGTAATGCAGAAGAGGAGGAGGCATAGAAGTGCAGTGGAGAAACATGAGTATGATTATACACACAACATGAGAATATGATTATACACACAACATGAGAATACATTAAAGCAAATTGCTGGATTGAGCTATCCAGAGGCCAGGCAAACTCATTATTATACTTTCTTTCATTGGCTTGGAATAGATCTTGTATTTGACAACAAGACATGTATTTTCCATTTTGGCATCAGTGACTAAGCAGCATGACAATGTAAATAAAGAACTTGGGCATGCCAAACATAAATGGATTCAATATCAGCATTTTGAAGTCAGACAGGCATGAAAAAAATGGCTCACTGGCTTCCTTTGCCTTCAGAACAGAGTTTCTTCTATATTCTGTCACAATAGACTATGGCTGTGGGTGCCTTCACATAGAAGGCACCTAGCATTAATAAACCAAAATGCAGTGTGCACCTGTCTTCCCTGTCTTAACAGATTTTCTGTAGTAAGCAAAAAGGCAGAAGAAGCAATTAAAAACGTTGAGATCTATAAATGGAAAATGACAACATGTAGACCTACAAAATTCTATGAATAAGGAAGGATGATTATATGTTAAAAGCTGTGTTGGGAAGCATCTGGAGTCTCTTACAACAGAAGGGTAATATTTAATCTTGCTCAGTGTTACTAGACCCAAAACTTAATGCTTCATTTATTTTTGTTCTTCACTCAGAGACCAGTGAGGGCATTAGCCCTGAGTGAGTTCCTAGAGGGACCATCTCTATGTAAATCTCAAAGTATGCTCCCAGGGTGAGATGATAGGATACTTGAACACATTATCTCTTCTCTCCTTGCAACTGTCTCAATTCCTTGACAGGATTGGCTCCCAAGCACAGAAAGGCATGGGATGGTCTGATATATCAGGATTCACAGAGTTGAGGTTCTTGCATTCTCCTTAGCTAGGTTTGTGTTGTCTGGTTTCTATTTCTACAGCTCATCCTCTTTGGCCTCAGTAACCAAATGGTGGTGACCTTCAAAGAGGAGAACACTATTACATTCCATCACCTCTTCCTAAAGGACTATGCAGATGGATCAGAGGATACCCACGCAGTCTATACACAGTCAGATGTCTATAACCACATGTTCTATGCCGTAGATAAGGTGAAAAGGGGCACAGTGGTGCTAATATGTGGGTTGTGGGATTTTGTAAGGGGGCAGATGGAACTAACTGTACTGCTGTGATGATGGCAAATTTTCCTTGCAGTATTTGGCCATTCAGAATGAGACAGTTGGTCGCTATGCCTATGTGCGTGCCCATGGCGTTAACCAGTCAGCCCTCATGCTCTGCCAGCACTATTACCGTAAAGGGAGTATTGATCCTGCCAATGACACCTTCAACATTGACCCTGAGGTTATCACAGGTAAGTAACTGCCTTCCTCTGGTCCCCAGGGATCCTACCTGCTCTGCTCCCTTAGAGATGGGAATGGTTCTTTCCCTTATTTGCAACCTATTCACCCATTTGCATCTCACAGTAAGGCTTAAAGGAAAGGCAAATGGTTTTTTTTCTATAGTGTAGCACAATTCTCTGTAGAGTCTGGAACTTGCTTCATTCACTTTTCCTTTCCTGAACTGTAGTTTTGTCTCTTATGTTTTGGAACCTTTTTTACTCATGCTGACTTCATAACCATATTAGCTGGGTGATTATGGAAGTTGTAGTTGAAAATGTAACTTTTCCAAGCTCTGTATTGTAGTATGAAAAGTGATGGTTGAAACTTGGTATGGGAAGTGTGCACACTTCTGGACGCACGCACGCACACATACACATGCACACACACTCTGATATCAGTACCTGCAAGCACATGCATTCACATGCCTTTATGTGAAAGTATCTCCTTTCTCTGTAGAGTGCCTGGGTGTGGATCCCCCAGGGAAGATACCTTCTTCGCTGGACCTTGAAGAGTCCCTTCCAGATTTTGTGGAGCCAGACCGAAGCTACAGAAATTTTACTCTCAAGTTCTACAAGTAATAGCCATTTTTTAAATGTTTGCTATAGCTTGGGATAGTTGGTGGGACTGTGTCCATCCAAGAAGTCACATGTAAAATCCTTAAGGTTTTTTTTTTCTTCCTGTGTTACTTTTAAATAATTGAGACTCCATGTCTCCATTACTGTTTTTAAATCTTTATAGATTTAGAAATTTTACAAATTGCACTTATCAGCTAGCATCAGCTAGCATCTTGCAGCCTTCACCATAAATAACTTGATCTTATCTCACTGTATTATTTCTGGTGCATTTGAACAGTGATGTTACTGTTTAGTAACTATTCCCAACAAGGGCTGACTCTTTCAGTCAATTGCTGAATGGTTAAGTCAACCATTAGTCAACCATGTTAATATGTTAACCACTGATTAAGTTGAACAATGGTTACTATAAATCCCATTGATTGTGTGGATCTAGTCTTGTTGGATCTGGCAACCAGATTTAGGCCATTGTCTCATTTCCCCTCACCCCTACTGCTTAAGCAGCTAAGTTTTCTTAAGCTTTCCTGACAAGAGAAGTTCTCCATTATGTCTGCTTTCACACTCCTATGAAATGTAGTGGGAGATTGAGATCGAGCTGACTCTCCCCATCTTGTCTCTGGCAGGCTCATTAATGTCACCATCCGGTTCAAGCTGAAAGCCATCAACATACAAACAATAATCAACAATGAGATTCCAGACTGCTACACCTTTTCTATCACAGTGAGTATCTCTGTTTGAGGAGATGGTGTCTTTGCCCTTCTCTTCCGAGTCTGAACATTCTTCATCCACTTCTTGGACTATAAAACAGAAAGATGTAAGTCTAGGGCTTCTGATGTTTTGGCTACTGACATGTCTGCTGCTTCTGGTGGGAGGTATATTGTCAGCCATCCCTTATTTTTCTTTATTAATCTAGATCACATTAGACAACAAAGCACACAGTGGCCGTGTGAAGATCCACTTGGACAACAAAGTGAGCATCCAGGAGTGCAAAGACCCCAGTGTCTATGGCAAAGGTACCAGAAGGGACATGGGGCAGCAATATGGCACAATCATAACCTCTGTTTTGAAGTGATTGGTTTGAATCCTGTTTTGGAGAGAAAAGCCAGAGTACACATTAGCACAATAACTATGCCTGGACCTTCCAACATGAAGATTGGTTCCTCATAGCTCATCCCATCTTCAGCATAGCTGGCAATAGCTGATGCCATACCTCATTGATAAACCCACTGAGCCTTGTCTCTTATTATGGCTGTCTATTAATTGGATAATTGGTTGTTAAAGCTACTCAGATTATGAACTTAATAAATTTAATATGTACTCTATAGATCAATGTTTTGGCATTAACTTTCTTGGGCTGATCTCACCTTCTAGTGCACTGAGATAATATTTTCACTCCATGTTGATCTCGCCTTTTAGTGCATCAATACTTTTATCTTGTGTTGATAAATTTTAAACGTTTAACATTGTCTGTCTATTAGTTATTTTTCTCTCTCTTTCAGTTCAAAAGCCCCAGCCTTTCTTAAAGTTTGCATCACAAATCCATTCAATCATCCCTTTTGTGGACATTCTGAAGCTTTGGGTGGATTAAAACTGCACATTGTATTCCAAGTACAGCACAGATTTATATAATAGCATTATCATATTTACTATTTTATTTTCATCTTCATTTCTTACTTTGACCTGCCTTTATTTGACAGTCACATCTTTTCAGAGATTCCAAATTCTGTGTCCTGAGTAGTTTAGGCTAAGTGAAGCTCTATCAGTCCAGCCCTTCCAGTTCGATCTGTGTCCATTTCCCCTTTCCCCCTCCTCACTCTACCCATGCTTACTCGGGGAGAGTCACCATGCTTTCCTCCTCGTTTACTTTAGTTAGCCTTCATTTTTCTCAGGGTGCTTGTTCAAATTCCACCTGGCATTTTCCATGTGCCATCTTGTCATCACTTTTGTTGTCTGTTCACTCTTGCCTACATGTTCTGATCAAGCCTGTTTCGATTGTAACTTCTGTACATAGGGAACATTATCGTATCTCTTCTCTGCATTGTTTTGCATATTGCTCACCACTGTCCTCCTCCTTTCTTGTAGGAGATAATGGTTTCCGGATGTTCTTTGATGTAATCGTGCTCCTGATCTGTGTGCTGTCCTTCGTCTTGTGTTCCCGCTCAATCGTCAGGGGGCTTCTGCTGCAGCATGTGAGCGCTGCTGGGATAGGGCATCACAAACCCACCAGCATCAGTTTAGGCATAAATTGCAGACATATTTGACCAAGTCTAGCCCATCTATACAAAGCAAAAGCCCAAAATATTTTTCAGTCTTTAACATCCTAAGGCTGGAGTAGACCTGAGAGGGCAGCTGCTTCTCCTTTTTTCTAAGCTTTCCCTGCCATATTCTCTTTCTGGGGTGGAGTCTGTCATTCCCCCCCCTCCCCAATATATATTGATTAGTAGTTGCTGTATAAGAAGGTGGTGTTTATGGCCACCACACCTGATTTCTTAGACTGTGGTGTTGCTGGTTGGAGAGGTTGAGGTCAGTTCTGCCAGAGCAATTTTATTCCTAGTGATTTTATTTCTTATGATAAACATTCCTTATAAGGAAAGGCTGAGTCCCTCTGTGCTCTGCTCCCTGCTTATTTTATTGGCCTAGCAGGAGATGAAGTATCAGGCCAGGAAAGCACATAAGATACCCTCCACGTTCTCCTCAAAAGTATGCTTTAATACGAGTTTAGCAGCCATAATAATAATAATTTATATTCCACTTTTTCACAAAGGAATCAAAGCAGATTCCAACAGTATAAATAAAACATCAAACAATTAAAAATTTCAATTAAAAAAAAACCCCCAAACCCCAACCCTTCCCCCAATCATAAAAACGGTGATCAACCCATAAAAAGAGATTAAGCATCCAAAAATTTAAAACTGTCCAATAGGAATACACTAAAATTTTAGGCAGATTAGCCCAATTAGGTGTGTTCTCCTTTGGAGCAAGGGAAAAGGGGTTGTAGAGTAGAGTTTTGTGTTTTGGAGTCAAGTGGGGAAGCTCACTGGAGGCCTGTTTTCCATATACAGGAATTCACCCAGTTCTTCCAACGCTGCTACAACCAAGACATCTGCCTGTCTGACCGCATGGAATTTGTGAATGGCTGGTACATCCTGCTTGTGGTGAGCGACATCATGACTGTATCTGGGACCATAATGAAGATTGGGATTGAGTCCAAGGTAAGGAACTGGCCAGACGGGCTGTGAGACAGATTCTGATGCTGGGACACAGAGTGAGCTGCTCATGACATATCTGCTGGTACTTACCCAGCAGCCCTGCATAATACATAATATTTTGTTTGCTTGCAGAACTTTGCCAATTATGATGTGTGTGGCATCCTTTTGGGCACCTCTACACTCTTGGTCTGGGTTGGTGTCATGCGCTATCTCAGCTTCTTCCAGAAGTATAATGTGAGCTGAGCACTTTTCTTCTCCCCCTAGACCCTGTATCTGAAATGATTGATTTCCTTTATTTTCTTTTTTTAATGAACACTGGGCCTCTCAGTATGATGCATTCTGAACTCCACTGTATTGTAACTTCAGTTTTCATTAACTGGTGACTTTAGCCAGGCTGTCTAGCACGTTCAGTGCTGATGTGGAATTTGAACTTGTGTCACACAGCCCTAGTCCAGGACTCCTTTTTCTGACTTGAGTCTTCTTGCTTGATGTCACCCTAGATCCTTATTGTCACCATGCGGGTTGCCCTCCCCAACGTCATCCGTTTCTGTTGCTGTGTGGCAGTCATCTACCTGGGCTACTGTTTCTGTGGCTGGATCGTGCTTGGACCCTACCATGTCAAGGTATATGGGGAAGGAAGCATGGGTTGCTGGACATGGTGCAGAGGGGGGAAACCAGTGAGGACATATCTGTGTAAAAACAAACCAATGACATCTTTCAAAACATTGTCATCACAATTAACATCCATCATCCTTGAAGAAGGAAGCTGGTTACCTAGATCTTTGAAGAGTAAGCATGAGGAGGAGGCCAAATGGCCAATGGCATTTGTTAGCTTCATCTAGATAGACAACAGAAGTGGCAAGTCTCCATTTCAGGCACCATCCATATTGACTTTTCCTAGACCACTGTTGAGTGTTTACCAACTCCTCAAATGCCTGAAGGACACAGAAGGATTTGGTATCAGCTGAGGAACACATAACCCTGCTTAGGGGTTTCCTGCATCTGACCTAAACAAACACCTTGCATTTTTCCAATCTGAAAAAGACGAAGTGGTTACATTGGAAGTATGGATCCTATAGTGAGGGCTGGACTGGTGACCTTAGAGTATATACATATAAATGCATGTTTTTCAATATTAATTGCACACTTTGTGGGCTCTGCATCCCACTGCAGTTTGATTGGGCTTGGTGCTCAGCTGAGCTGTCAGATCTGCTCTTGCAGTTGAGGTGATTGATGCATGAGAGTCTGTGGAGTCTGTGCTTAGAGAGTCTTCCTCAAATTGCACTGGGTTACAAGATTCAGTCTTGTATGGGGTGTTGGAATAGGAGTAGCATTTCTGAAGTATGCAGGAAGAACTACATTCAGTGCTCCTATTTTGTGGAATTTGCTGTAGTCAATTTACCTTTCAAATGGAGGAACTATCTTTAATTCCTAGTCAATGTCCTGCTAAAAGTGTCACCTGCCTGTTTTCCCCCCCACCGTTTGTGTTTTATCTCTAGTTTTAGGATTTTTCCTCCCATCAGTTCTGTGTTTGGTCTTTTTTATTCTAGTTCCGTACCCTCTCAATGGTTTCAGAGTGCCTTTTCTCTCTTATCAATGGAGATGACATGTTTGTGACCTTTGCATCCATGGAACAGAGCAACTACTTGGTCTGGCTTTTCAGCCAGCTCTATCTGTACACCTTCATCAGCCTTTTCATCTACATGGTGCTCAGCCTTTTCATTGCACTCATCACTGGCTCTTATGAGACCATAAAGGTTAGTCCTTCAGTGAGCCTCTGGTCCTGCTGTAGAGCTGGAACTGAGTAGCTTTCATTCAAGTGTTTTAAAGAAGTACTGCATTCTAGGACTTGACTTTATATAGCTTTCTTCATCCAGTGTTATCTGAGTTGCAGTACAGATAGGGATAGCAAGGAAGGACTGTTTCTAATATTACCTTAGTATGTGTCCACAAAGACTTTTTGGATTTACCAGGGTTCCTGTAGCTGCCTTCAGCATCCTGGTTGCTGTCCCGTTCAGTCTTCTTGAATCATGCTACTCAAAGTCCCTGGACTGGTGGGGGTTCTTGGCTGAAGGTCTATGTTGAGGTTTTAGGAAAGTTAATGGGCACATTTGGTATTGAGCCTGGCACCTTGGGGAAAAATTGCAGCTCCCTCACATTAAACAGCTTGGGAAGCATTGCTGTTGGTAGGCCTATCAGATTCTGCCACAAATGCCTCATGCAGCCCCTCACATCTCCTGTTCTTTCAGCATCAATCTGAGGGAGAAACAACTGTCACACAGCTCCATGCCTATATAGCCGAGTGCAAGGACAGCCCTAAATCTGGGAAGTTCCGCAGGGAGAGTACTTCTTCATGCTCTATCTTCTGCTGCTGTGAGCGGTAAGTCTGTAAAGAAATAGGGATCTGGGTGAGTGCCTTTCCCTCCAGTCATTTTCCTTGGGCTCAGGCAGTTTGGACAGGAAGGCTTCATATTTGCTGCAGAAGGATCAAGTACCTAAGTCTTCCTTCTGTTCCCACCCTCCCCCATCGGAGTCACTTAGGGAAATAAGAAGCTTGGTGACCGATTAGCACTTGGAAGGTTGAAAGCCAAGATATCAGCCAGAAGCTAGGGACCAAAACCAATATATTTGTGTGTGAGAGAGAGACAGAGAAAGAGAGAGAAAGAGAGGTGTGGATATTGTTGCCAGGGGCATAGCACATTTTCTGATTCCATTGGCTAGGGAGGTCGGTTATTTAGTGCAAACTGCTGGAGCCAGAATAATGGAGGTGCAGGTGTGCCAAGCCTTTCCCCAAACACGCATGTCCTGCTAATATCTCCAAGTGAGACACAACACTCTTGTATTCATTGTCAGGGGCAGAAATGCACCAGAGGGTCTGGGCTGATCCTTCAGAATATATATATCAAATGCTATAATAACTCTTTGAAAGCAGAGGACTAGTGTCTGGAGTGTGGAGTGCTGTGGGGAGAGGTGGCCACAAGGCCTGACTGATCTTTCTTTTCTCTTCCTGACATCCCCCCCCCCTCCGGCTTGCAGAACCCCATTACAGGAGAATGTGCTGGTGGTGAACTGAAAAATAATTGGTGTTCCTCATTCATTGTTGGCTGCCTGAGATACAAACTGGCCTGGTTGTGGACTCTTGTGACTGATGAGAAAGTGGCAACAGTCAAGCCAAGCAATTGCCTCCTGTGTGCCAGTTCCACACAGAGTTGCTCAGATACGAGGACAGATGCACAGATGCATCTGAACAGAATGTGTTTGGGGTTGAGCAAGGAGTGGAGTTTCAAGTATGATTAGCCTTTAGTTGGGCCTGTATTAGACCCTGCTGAAGTCACTGCCATATGTACCACCTTTCTCAGGTCATGCAGGACTAGGAGATTTACCAGACAGTTATAGTAAGGGAATGCAGTTTTAAAATGTTTATGTTGAAAAAAAAAAGGCTAGTGACAAGGATGTGGCAGGATTAGATCAAGGCAACCAAAATGTTTCTTTTGAGGGCCTTCAAGACTTTCCTTCTGCCTATAGATTACCACTTCAGATAATGCATTTGCCACATAAATATTGACATGAGGCTGTTCCTGCAAACCAAGGCCCCAAAACAAGATTTTTTTCCTAGAACAGTTTCACATATGACTAGAACCTGGGAGATTTGGGATGCTATCGAATGAAATTTAACCAAGTCCCTAGTGCATAGGGATGAAAGGGGAGATGCTTTTAAAAGACTGGATTGAAGGTGAAGGTTTTTTCTGCCTCATCCTGTACAAGATTCACTCCAGAGCTCAAGTAGATTACCCTTCCTTTTCTGTACTACTCATTTGTGAGGAGGCCTTGTTTAGATATCTTAGTTTGGAAGGAATCCTGTTCTAGATCAGGCAGCAGTTCCAGTGTAGAGAAAGTATAACATGCCACACTCTACAGGTGTCCTGGTAGCTGCCTTGATCCTCTGGTAATGACAACTGAACCTATTAATCATGCACTGGTAAATCAGTTTCTCTTCCTAGCATTGCCTCCAAAATGTTGCAGATGAAAATTGAGGCAGGCTTATTGTTCAAGCACATAGTAAAGAGAACATGTTACTTTAAATAGCAGGCGAGTCCCATGTTGTTTGATCACCCAGCTTTAAACACAGTACTTTGCAGGAAGGCACACGGGACTACGGCAGAAGTGAAATGCACTAGATTGATACCAATACCATGTGCCAACATTTTGGATGAGAAGCTGACCCTGCTCCCTGTGCTTGCTGGAATGTGAAAGGTTGCCAGCTGTGATGCAGAGGGGGTTTCACATCACCCGCCAGATCCTCCAGAATTCACTGGTTCCTCAGCTGGGCTGCCCCACTGCTTTTAAATCCAAGCACTGGTGTTATCCTGAAACAGTTGCTTTAAAGCTGCAGATTCCAAAGCAATACCATTTCCACAGCATTCTCTGTATGGCATTTACAGTTGTGTGCAAGAAACATCCAATTGTGTGCAAGAGAAAGCTCCATCGCAGAGAACGAGAAGCACCTTGTGACTAAAATGCAGAACTGACTATGACCATGCTTACCTTCCTGGAAACTGGAACAGGGAACTATTCCTTTCCATTCATGAATTGTGAAAAAAATCATTTGCTGACCACTCATGTATTGTTAAATAGTGGCCAATAGTTTTAAAACATTTATTTTGTAGATCTGTAACAAAGGTGGAGACCATACTCATTTGGGATTTCATTATTAGTATAATTTATGAAATGATGAAGTGCAATTCTGAACTATAAAGTCAACTGTTTATAGCTAACAATGTTGTTCAAATATTAAGTATGTGAGAAATACTGAAGAGTTAAGCAGTTCCTTTTCACTTTTATCCTGGAGCCTCAAGATTGGTTCAAATACCAGACATACATAGCAACTGTAAAAGACTATTGGTTTTAAAATATGGTCCTTCTTGATCCTTATGGTTGTAATGGTTTTCTATGGTTGTAAACCGCTTTGATCTGTGGAAAAGCGGTATACAAATAAAATTTATTATTATTATTAAAGCTGGGATGCAGAGTCCTCAGCCTTGCCTTTAATTATTGCATCTTCTGCAATGAAAAAGGAAGGCCATCACTGGTATTGTTAGCTTCATGGGATTATTTGTCATAATGGTCCAATTTTGCCTACATGCACAAGGGCTTCCAAGCTGAATTTACTTGATCTCCTTATTTGGGCAGGCTATTCATATTGGGTGCCTTTTGTAGCTACATGGTCAAAACATCCCTTATAATATTAAACTGATATAAAATAATGACTAGGTGTGAAGGAGGGCTAGTCCATGGGGTAACAATGTTTTGGTGGAATTTCTTTTCTTTTAGTTTCAATCCATTGCTCTGTGTTCTAGTTTTTGGAACAGTAGAAAACAAGCTTGCTACTTCTTCCATTTGACATACTTTCAAAGATATCTCATTATGCACATATATGCAAATACAAGTTATTCCAAGATTCCCACCAAAATCTGAAATCCAAAACATTTCTTCCAAGCAATATGGGGTATTTCTTTTAAAAACCATTCGGTTCATATTCGTGTTAATGTTGTTGTGTGCCTTCATGTCATTTGTGTACAAGAATATAAAAACTGCTATGGCGCTTTCCAGACCGCCCAAAAGGGCGGTCTGTAAAGCGCCCTCATTTGCTGCGCGGAGGAGCCTCAGCGGCCAAACCGCACAACTCCTCCGCGCAGCAAAAAGAAGCCGCACAAAGCAAACAGAGTAATTCAGCAGATGAGATGAGGTATCTCAGTATTTCCAGTTGCCAAAGTCTATCCCCTAGATTTCAAGCTTTACAACTAAATGTGTATGTTATAGCATCATTTTTGAAGGAGGGAAGTAATCTTGGAAACACCCTAAACCCAATGGCATATCTTTTTTCAAAAGAAAGAAGCATGCATGTTGCTTTTAAGGTTAATCTGGAACTTCTTAGCAATTTGAGAAATGGAGTAAAAATGTCAGATAGTGATGAATGCAGAAGATAAAACTCCAGAAGGATCGCGAAGAAAGGAAACTAGAATCAGCCATGACTGGTGAAGAAACAGCCCAAAAGATCAAAAATGGGAAGGGTCCTTACTAACGGCTGGTTATGAAGAAATTATCCGGACCTTCAAGGAGTCAGTGCTCATGCTTGTTCAGTAAATCAGCTCAGTCCCTAGCTGAGGAAGAAGAATAACATCAGCAACCATAGGTTTATGAATAAGGAATGTTCTTTGTACATTTAGGTTGTTTCTTTCTGTGGAAGAGAGCCTGCAGGGCTGGCCTTTGCACTACAGTACAACAATTGGAGGGAGGGAAGAGGGAATACCAGTGAGGCACTTGCGCATGGCTCTTACTCATGGTATGCCCAGGCTAGCGCTGACTGCCACTTTTGGAGTCGGGAAGGAATTTTCCTCCAGGACGGATTGGCCTGAGATCCTGGAGGTTTTTCGCCTTCCCCTGGGCACTGAGCAGGAGTCACTTGCCAGGATAATTGGCACATTCAAATCCATTTTTAAAAATAATAATAAAGATAATAAAAATACTAAATTCAACATAAACAGAAATAAGAGCTAATAAAAGAAAAATAAATGTATTGATTAAAAAACTATTTGGTTCCTTTGCTTTTTTTTCACTGATCTGTTAAGCACACTGCTGTCACTTGCTGTTGCATGGATTCTGGGACAACATGGCTTGCTGTGGCAGCTAGCTAGGTATATGGGCTTATATCTTAGAAATCTGGATTTTGTCAGTTTTGTAGTTTAAGCAGTATAATCACTAGGGGAATGTGGGGGAACAGAGCTGCACCAGGTGACACCCGAAGTGGGGCTGACACCACTGCAGCAATGGGCTGTGACAGTTGCCTGTGTCCCTTTAAAACTATGAAGAGATGGGGTGAATAGAGACAGGCTTTTTTGGGGGGGGGAGAGACCCAGGGTTATTTTAATTTTAAAATTTAATTTAATTTTTTTAATTTAAATTAAAGAATATGTGAGGACTTTGTCCATGTTTTGAAACAGGCCCAAAAGAGCCATCAAGCAGCTCTTCTTGTATAGGAAAGAGCAGCAGGGCAGATGCAGAAGGCATGGAACAGTACTACAAGATTTCCACCTTCCTTATTTGTGGAGCTGGAGGGAAGTTGGTGTGGCTTCCTCACTGCTTCTGTGCCCTTTTAAAGGGTGCATCTATAACTAATGCAGTTTGACACCACTTTAACTGCCTACAGAATCCTGGGATTTGTAGTTTTGTGAGGCACCAGCCCTCTTTGGCAGAGAAAGCTAAAAAGACCTTGTAAAACTAAAGATTCCAGAATTGCATAAGATGGAGTTACAGCACTCAAAATGACATCAAATTGTGTTATTTCTATACAGTTGATGCACCTTTTGGAAGGGCACAGAAGCAGGGAGAAACCATTATTTCTATTGTATTTATTGTTTTGTGCCTCTAAAACATTTTTGACTTATGCCGAGCCTTTATGCCGACCTAACAGAGGCTTATCATTGGGTTTTCTTTTCTTCACAAGGGATTTCCTTAGGCAGAGAGAGTGTGGGTTTTTATACTTGAGTAGGTTTTTACATGTGGGCTAGTAGTCCACTCTGGAGACCAGGGTTCAGTACCTAGTTCAGCCATGAAACTCTTTGAGTGACCTTGGGCAAGTCACATGCCCTCAGCCTCAGGGGAAGGCAATGGGAAACTTCCTCTAAATATATTTTGCCAAGAAATTCCCATCATAGGGTTGCCTTAAGGCTGCTGTTAGTTGAAAAATGATTTGAAGGCACACAACAACAAGAAGAAGGGGGACTTATAATGGGATTTTCTTGGCAAGTTTCTTTGCTGGGGTTGCCAGTGCCATCCTTTGAGGCTGAGATTGGAGGTTTTTATACTCAAGCAGTATGTAGAGAGATCTTGTAGCACCTTTGAGACTAATTGAAAGAAATTGGCAGCATGAGCTTTCCGAGACTTCAGTCTACTTCCTCAGATGCATACCCTGATATTGGACTACTAAAGTGGTAGTCCAATGCCCAAACCACTATGCTGGTCCCTCATTTCAACTGTGTAGATCGGGGGTAGGCAACCTTTTTGCGCCGGGGGCCGGGTTGCTGTCCCTCAGACAACTGGGGGGCCGAAGCCGGGGGGTGGAGCTTCCAACCGCCAGGGGTGGAGCTTCCACCCTCCAGGGGCGGAGCCGCATGCCGGGGGCGGAGCTTCGACTCTCCAGGGGCCAGGCCTCCTCCTCTTTGCCGGCCCCTGACGGAGCCCCAGGCCCTGTCAGAGGCCGGGAAAGAGCCGGCAGGGGCCGCTAGCGCTGGAGGCCTCCCCCTCTTTGCCGGCCCCTAACGGGGCCCCAGGCCCCATCAGAGGCCGGCAAAAAAGCCGATGGGGGCTGCCAGCGCTGGAGGCCTCCTCCTCTTTGCTGGCCCCTGACGGGGCCCCAGGCCCCATCAGAGGCCGGCAAAAAAGCCGGCAGGGGCTGCCAGTGCTGGAGGCCTCCTCCTCTTTGCCGGCCCGACGGGGCCCCAGGCCCCGTCAGAGGCCGGCAAAAAAGTCCTAGAGGCCTGCTGCTGCCGCCAGAGCCCTGTTGGAGGGCCCCAGCGATGGCATCGGGCCTCCCAGAGGCCCGCTGCCGCCACCGGAGCCCTGTTGGAGGGCCCCAGTGATGGCAACGGGCCTCCCAGAGGCCCGCTGCCACCGCCAGAGCCCTATAGCAGGACCCCGGCCACCGCGACAGGTCTCCCAGAGGCCCGCTATGGCCGCCAGAGCCCTGTTGGAGGGCCCCGGCCACAACGGGCCTCCAAGAGGCCCGCTGCCGCCGCCAGAGCCCTGTAGCAGGGGCCCGGCGACCGCAACAGGCCTCCTAGAGATGTGAGATGTTCGTTTTCAGCGATGTAGGTGGAAATATCCTCCCTACCCAGAACTGAGGAGGCTGTTTCCCTTGGCTGTGCAAGGGTGGTTGTTACTTAGTTATTTTTAGTTTGACTTTATGATAGTTTCTATTGATTATACTTAGATTTGCATTAAATGCTCTCTGAGTTTGTTTTCTATCCTCGGCTGTAATATTGACTGAGGGATGGTGGGGGTTGCTCCGTCTGGTGGTGACTCCTTCAAGTCTGTTTTTTCCTACCTATTTCGGAGCAAGAGATGGAATCAACCCACGCTATAGGATGTTTCCACCTCCATCGCTGGAAAACTGAAACCGAGGGCAAATCCACTTCTTGACATGTTAAGTATGCATAGCCATGTTAACCCATGTTAAGTGTGAAACCCAAAGGGTTTGGGTATGCAATTAGCCTCTGAATTATGCAAGAGGCCATGTTCAATAAAGCCATGTTCAATGCCCAAATGTGCTGTTGTGTGTGTTTTGGAATGGCGGGGGGGGGCAGTGTTTGGCCAGAAAGGGAAGTACATTTCTGCCATCTGTCTAGGAATAATGCCAAAATGTCCTTCATTTTGAGCATGCCTAAGAAACATGCATTTATATTAATGCTTTTTAAAAAAAATTTTTTAGTTGTTTTCGTGTCCTCCATTCTAAAAATATGTCCTACATTTGGGGCTAAATTTTATCCTACATTTGTCCTACATTTTTTTTACATTTGTCCCGGTTTGGAGGTTGACAGTTATGGCAACCCTACGTATGCTGTATGGATGGACTCAATAAGGGAGGTCAGGCGTAAATCTACAGGACCTAAGCAGAACAGTGGAGGACAGGATGTCTTGGAGATGTTTCATCCACATGAGTCTGGGCCGACATGAGGGCAGTAAATAGCAACAAAAAACGTCCACTTGGGGAGCAGGCAGGCAATTGGCGCATACTCTGCACATGCTTAGAGGCCCTCCCCAGACTGCAAAGCTTAGGCTTGGTGGCAGCATGTTGCTAATATACCACAATCACCACCCTGATTCCTCTCCATTGGTCTTTGACTGTGTTTGGCTTTGATTGGGTCATGTCTTCCATTTTGAGCATGGCTAAGAAGCAGGAAATTATATTTCTATGAGTGTTTTGGGATTTTATTAAGTCATCTCCTCTATTTTGAGCATGGCTAAAAAGCATGAATTTATATTTCTAGAAGCGTTTTTGGCTTTTATTGAGTCTTGTCTCTAGGGTTGCCATAATTGTCCACTAAAACCCGGACAAAATGTGGAACAAAATCTAGACCAAACTGTAGGACAACTGCAGGACAAAACTCAGCCCAAAATGTAGGATGTTTAAGAAAAATGGAGGACCTTAAATGTCCTACATTTTGGGCTGAGTTTTGTCCTGCAGTTGTCCTACAGTTTGGTCTAGATTTTGTCCTACATTTTGCCCCGGGTTTTAGTGGCAACCCTACTTGTCCCCCATTTTGAGCATGGCTAAAAACCAGGAGTTTCTATTTCTAGGAAGGTTTTTGGCTTTGATTGAGCCTGGTCTTCCATTTTGAGCATGGCTAAGAAGCATTGATTTATATTTTTATGGGCCCAAACAGACAGGCCCAAATAAAGCTGCTTTGGGGCACTTTGGAGGTGTGCTGTTTAAATGATGCGTGCATCCTAAGAGTCCGAAAGCCATGTCAAAGTCACGCTCTGGAGTGCAGCTTGGCCACAGCTTCTGGCCTCTTAAGATGTGTGTGTCATTTAAACAGCATACCTCCAAAGTGACCTGAAGCAGCTTTATTTTGACGTCTGTTCGGGCCCTGTAAGTATTTTGAGCTTTTTAAAAAATCGGGTCATGTCCTCCATTTTCCTTGAATGCCCTCCGTCAGGCAGGGATTAAAAACTTGTTGCGTCAAGTTTGGGGTGTGCCTACTTGCCTAAGACACCTCTTCTTGCCAGATTGTAATTAATAAATTGGATACTGCTTCTCCACTTGTTTTGTCCTGATTAGTTTGATTTGGTACTTTGGTTTGGTAATTATATCTCACACAACAACATGAAAACAGAAGTCCTTCTTGGTAGAGAGGAGGGCTTCTGGTCCCCCTGTATGAAGCGAATGTATATTTCGTAGGGTTGCCATAATTGTCCACTACTACCAGGGACAAAATGTAGGACAAATTCGAGACCAAACTGTAGGACAACTATGAGTGTTTTGAGCTTTTCTTGGGCCCGTTCCGAATGGGCGTATAGTACGTCCCCAGGATGTACTAGGGTTAGAAAGGGGCGTCACTTCCTGACGCGCCTCAATCCTAGTACGGACTGGGTCCGTACAAAGTGGCGGCGCTCGTCCACACGGGGGCCGTCATCTTGATGTCACGGACACGTAGCGTCCGGATGTCGCAACCCAGAATTGACGCTGCGAGTGTGCGACTAGCGCCTTGTGGCGCCACTTCCGGGGTGCAAAAAGAAGCACCATTTTGGCGCTTCTTTTCGGCTGAGCCCGGGAATCGCACGATTTGACCGCTGCGGTTCCCAGACACAGCAACTGGTGCTGCCGGCAGACCGCCGCTTTTAGGCGGTCTGTAACGCGCCTTGGGTCACGTCCTCCACTTTCCTTGGTGGTGAGGAGGACATTGAGGCTGCATCTACACTGGAGAAATAACCCAATTTGGTACTGCTTTAACTCATTCTGGCTCAAGGCTATGGAATTCTGGGAGTTGGAGTTTGTTGTGGGCCCGGTCTGCTCTGCGCCCCACAACAAACTCCAACTCCCAGAATTCCATAGCCTTGAGCCTGGGCAGTTGAAACGGTGCCAAACTGGGTTATTTCTCCAGCAATAGTCACCCTATTTTGGATTGTAATCCTAAAAGTAGTCCAATCAACACTCTGAAGAGCTGGGTATGAATAACCTAAATGAAATAATACTCTGCACATGCTCAGAGGTCTTAGACCACAAAGCTTAGGCCAGGGGGCGGCATATTGCCAATGTAACCCACAGTCCCTTAGGCCAGCGGCCATTTCCCCGGTGCCTTTTGTGGGAGACAGTAAATAACTCGGGGTTAGTAGTAGTGAGGGTCACAGTCAGAGCAGAAGACTAGGCCGCGCAAGAGGTCGCTATGGCAACCAGCACGGATGGCGGCGGCGGCGGCGGCGGCGCATTCCTATGACGTCATTTTCCAGGGCCGCCTTCAGAGACTGAATTGAGCAAGAGGAGGAGGCTGTGGCGGCATGGACTGAGGACTCGGAGCCAAGGGCAAGTCCGAAGCAGGGCATCCCCAGGGGTCGGGAGAAGGTGGTCTTCCCTCCATACGGCTGCGTTGTGGGGTGAGTGCCCCTGAGCGTGTGCAGATGTCTCTGGAGACCAGGGTTCAAGTCCCAGCTAAGCCATAGAAACCCACTGGGTGGCCTTGGGCGAGTCACACTCTCTCAACCTCGGGATGGCCAGGGCAAAGCCCCCTCTGAAGAAACCTAACAAGAGGCAGTGAGGCGTTACGGTTTGAGGGTTGGACTCCATCTCTGGAGACCAAGGGGTTGAATCCTGCCTCACTGGCTGACCTTGGGCGAGGAGTCACACTCTCTCGGCCTCAGAAGATACCCCTCCAAACAAACGTTGCCAAGTCAGAAAAGACCTGAAGGCACACAACAACAAGGTGAACCTATCACAGTTTTTGGATTGCCATTGCCATACTGTGAGACTGAAAGAGCGTGACTTGCCCAGGGCCACCTGGTCACTCTCTCTCAGGCTTAGGGGAAGGCAATGGCAATTGGCAAACCTCCTCCGAACAAGTCTTGCCAAGGAAACACCAGGATAGGGCCGCTTTGAGAGGCAGCGTGACATAGTGGTTTGAGCGTTGGACTCGGGAGACCAGGGTTCGAATCCAGGCTTGGCCGTGCAAATCCTTTGTGTGACCTTGGATGAGTTACACTCTCTAATAATAATAATAATAATAATAAAACCTTTATTTCTAGAACATGCTAGATTAAAAAAGAAAGAATCTAACTGAAATACATGTATTAAATACGGGGGGAAGGTTTACATTTTTATTATGATTTAGGGGGGCATGCTGCTGGCGATACTAGGGTTAGGGAGCGCGCACCAACCGCATGCTCTCTAATCCTAGTATATGGCATCCCGGCATCATGGCGGCCTCCCATCCACATAGGGGCCACCACTTCTACATAGCGTCCCCGCGGGGAAGCAACATCATAAGGGCTGCAAATACACGACCGTGAGAACAATCCTGAGGGGAAAGGGGCAGCCCCTTTCTCCTCCTGGCTGTCTGGGTGTCCGTGGGCATGAAGCCCCAAAGACGTGGCCCGGAAAACGCCAGATTGGGGCCGCAGGGCTGCTGGTGAGGTTGCCCTGGTCCCAATCCACTGCAAAAAGGGGTGGTCTGTACCGGGCCTTAGTTTATTTAGCAATCTAAGAAGTTTGCTCTATCAGCCGCAGGGGAAGACAATAGCAAGCCTCCTCTGACCAAATCTTGCCCAGAAAACCTTGTGATGGGGTCGCCTTGAGAGCCACCATGGTGTAGGGGTTTGAGTGTTGGATTAGGACTCTGGAGGTCAGGATTCGAATCCAGGCTCAGCCATGAAAACCTGCTGGGTGACCTTGGGTGAGTCACAGTCTCAGCCTTAGAGGGTGGCAGTGGCAAACCCTCTCTGAAGAAACTTGCCAAGGAAATGTCATGATGGGCCTTAAGGTCATCGTAACTTGGAAACCCCTTGAAGGCACGCAACACACACAACATATTATCTAGTTTGACTCTCAGGTTCCTAAAGTCAGCCCTTACACACACACACACACACTCTCCGCCTCAAGGGTGGCAATGGCAAGCCCCCTCTGTTGAAACTTGCTGAGAAAACTCCATGTTAGCTTCGCCTTAGGGTTGCCACAAGTCGGACTTTGAAGACACACAACAACAACAGCAGCTGTAGGAGTGTGATAGAATATAATAGGATCTAGAAGTATTCAAATTTTGACCTACAGCTTATGATTTGAAAAGGCTTCATGGTGCTGGCAGGTGTGTACTGGAAAAGTTACTTTTGTATTACAACAAAAGCAAAGATGTGTGTGCCAGGAGGAAAGTATGCCAGTTTTATACTACTAGTATATCTAGCATAGTATAGTATTTTGAGCCTTGGACTAGGACTCTGGGGACCAGGATTCAATTCCCAGCTCAGCCATGAAACCCACTTGGTGACCTTGGGCAAGTCACACTCTCTCATCCTCAGAGGGTGGCAATGGCAAAACTCTTCGGAACAAAACTTGCCAAGAAAATACCTTAGATCACCATAAGTCAAAAATGACTTGCAGGCACACAGCAACAACAAGGGTTATGGAGTTTTCTTGGCAAGTTTTGTTCGGAGGAGGTTTGCCATTGCCATGACCTAAATGACCTGAAGGCACACAACAACAACAACAGGTTTGCCACAAGTCAAAATGACTTGTAGGTACACACCACCAACAAGAACATGGCACCCTACACTGACATCCTGGCATTTCTGCTCCTTTTTTTGCTGCCCATTGCTTGTCAGACTGTTTGGATCATAAAGCCACCTGCCCCATAGGAAGACCTGCCTCAGTTTGATTCTGTACTTTGGTGAGCTAACAAATAGGCTGCTGCCACACTGCAGAATTAATGCAGTTTGACACCACTTTAACTGTCACAGCTCCATCCTATGGAATCCTAGCATTTGTAGTTTGTTGTGGCACCACAGCTCTCTGACAGAAAAGGCTAAACATTTCACAACACTACGAATCCCATAGCACTGAGCCATGTCAGTTAAAGCAGTGTCAAACTGCATTAATTCTGCAGTGCAGATGCAGCCATAACCTCTCTGGGAACTGGAGTAGAGACTGGGAGCATCCCAGGTGAAACTGAGACAGTACTCCATCCCCTGGAGGCCTGTCCACCTCTATGGCTGGTTCAGCACTGCAGAAATAATCCTGTTTGACACCACTTTAGCTGCCATGGCTATGGAATTCTGGGTATTACAGCTTTGTGGGACATTTAGCCTTCTCTGTTAGAGAGCTCTGGTGCCACAAACCATTACAATGGTCAGAATTCTATCACATTGAGCTAGGGCAGTTAAAGTGGTGTCAAACAAGATTATTTCTGCAATGCAGATGCACCCTATGTGCAGAACAGGGCATACACTTCTCTGGGGTTTACAGCTGGGGAGAGCTCAGGGCCTCCTCTTCCATAGTAGGAGTAGTCAGGACAAGGAGAGATAGCTTAAAGCAAGATTTTTCCAAAAGTACTTATTGCTAAAGATGAATTTTGGTCTTGACTCAAACCATCTGTGTAGACACTCCTTGGAGTAAAATGATGTGGAGCAAAGGGTTGGGGAGCAGATCAGATAAGGAGGGCAGAAGGGACAAGAGTAAGGTGGACACTGGGATATGGGTCAGGGAAGGACACCTGGTTTTTTTGGGTCCTGCTAAGGGCCTGGAGGAGGACCCAGGCTGACCAATCCCTGCCTCCTCCTAAGATTTGGGCTGATGCCATGCAGTGAGGCTCCGCAGGTCTTTCCACACCAATGACATAGGTTTCAACATAGGGGCAGGTATTTCAAGCAGCCTGGGTTGCTTAACAACCTGGATCTGTTCCAGAAACATGTGCTTCCACCGAGCCAAGCTCAAGGTCATCTGTGTATAATGAAAGAGGATCATCTTGAATAGCAATTAAATTTTGCCATAGTAAAAAAAAAAGGACTGGGCTTGTTGCATGGGTGTCCCAGCTGTCAGTAATGGTAAGGACTGTGGTGGAAAATAGTGGGTGCTGTGATAGTGGGAGGTTCTTTCTGGAGTCTGTGTCTGCTTTTGTAGATATTTGTGGGATTTAATAATAATAATAATAATAATAATAATAATAATAGGATTTATTTATATGTCGCCCAATCACTGGGAATCTGGGCAGCTTGCAACAGAAGGGATAATAGATGATTCCCTGCCCTCAGGCTTACAATCTAAAAATACACAATACAAAAGGAGAAGGGATGGTGAGGGGGGGGGGGAAGGGATCAGGTCCAGCATTCTTCTCTCCCTCTGAGGCCTGGACCAAGGCAGATGGACTGGAGGGAGGGCTCTTCTTCTTCTTCAGGCTAGCCCTGGTGGAGCTGGGCCTGCCTGGTCAACTCCCTTTCAGGCCGGAAGATGACAGCTATGGAGGGAGGAGTATCTTCTTTCAGGCTAGCCCTGGTGGAGCTGGGCCTGCCTGGTCAACTCCCTCATAGGCCGGAAGATGACAGTTATGGAGGGAGGAGTTTCTTCTTCTAGGCTAGTCTGATGGAGCTGGGTCTGCCTGGTCAACTCCCTCATAGGCCGGAAGATGACAGTTATGGAGGGAGGAGTCCTTCCAGGCTAGCCCTGATGGAGCTGGGCCAGCCTGGTCAACTCCCTTGCAGGTCAGAAGATGACAGCTATGGAGGGAGGAGTCTCTTCTTCCAGGCTAGCTCTGATGGAGCTGGGCCTGCCTGGTCAACTCCCTCATAGGCCAGAAGATGACAGTTATGGAGGGAGGAGTCAGTCTCTTCTTCCAGGCTAGCTCTGATGGAGCTGGGCCTGCCTGGTCAACTCCCTCATAGGCCGGAAGATGACAGTTATGGAGGGAGGAGTCTCTTCTTCCAGGCTAGCTCTGATGGAGCTGGGCCTGCCTGGTCAACTCCCTCATAGGCCGGAAGATGACAGTTATGGAGGGAGGAGTCAGTCTCTTCTTCCAGGCTAGCTCTGATGGAGCTGGGCCTGCCTGGTCAACTCCCTCATAGGCCGGAAGATGACAGCTATGGAGGGAGGAGTCTCTTCTTCTAGGCTAGTCTAATGGAGCTGGGCCTGCCTGGTCAACTCCCTCATAGGCCAGAAGATGACAGTTACATAAGCATAATAGATAACAGGCATGATTTGGTTATTATTATGTATTAATACAATTTGTGAAGTGTAAATGTATGATTTTGGAAATGATTAATAAAGATATTTAGTATTAGTATAAATGACATAAGCATCTTGTTGCACCAAAGCGTTTGGACTCTTAGGACACATGCACTATTTAAACAGCATACCTCCAAAGTAACCCAAAGCAGCTTTATTTTGGCTTGTCTGTTTGGGCCCTATATTACTAAACTGGGGTGAGAATTGTGCAGTCCTTCAGACATGGTTGAACTACAGCTTCTAGCATCCTCACCTAGCATAGCCAATATTGAGGAATGCTGAAAGCTGCACTTCAACAACATCTGCTGGGCTTCCTGATTTCCACCTTTGAAATATAGCAGGTTCACACTCTAAATAGAGGTTCAAAAGTGGCCTTCCCCTTCCCCATTCGCACCCTCATTTGCAGCCTTGGAATATCCCTACTACAAATAAGGTGTGTCTATAAAAGAAAAATCTTGTGTCATTTAAAAACTGGCAAATTTTATTTGCTATAAGCTTTCATGGATTTCACCCCATTTCATGAGATGCATGTAGTGTTTCCACATGAGCTAATGCATGGAGTGTGATGTCCCAAGAGATGGCACTGAACCACTTGACAAATTCTTGTGTCATCAACGAGGTCAAAGTGAACTGATTATAATCTCACACTCACAAGAACTTATCAAGGTGTACAAACATCCTCTCTTGGGACATGAAGGAGGACAAAGGCTTTGCATCACATCCTGTGTGTTAATTTAGGCAAGGATATTTCTGTTAACACCCAACTACAGTTTGCTGGTGATTCTTGTTAAGGTAATGATCCCTTTTTGTACTGTTCACGTTTCAGATGCCTTTCTCCCCACTGTTTATATTCCTCGCCCAACTGCCCTATCCTGTGTAAAACAGTCTGCCAACTGAGGCAGCACTCCATTAATCTGATGAAGTAGATTGCAGTCTGTGAGAGGTTATGATAAAATTTTTAGACATTTAAGGTGCTTCAAGATTGCCACAAGAGATTAGGAAAATACTTAGTGTAAATAAGTATGTGTTTTTGTTTGTTGACAGGGCCTTTATTGGCAGGGATTACTCTGAAATACTCATATCCCTGTGATACGTATGGTGCTAGTCTCATAATCATCATTTGCCTCTGATTCTCAGGACCATTAGTCTTTTAGTGGCACTGTTTGGAGCCAGAAGAGGCTGATCCGTTACTGCTGAAAGGTGGGCAAGAGATAGGGGACTCAGAGGTCTGGGCATCCTCTGCTCCCTTCTCTAAGGGTTCTCATAGCAGCTCTAAGGTCTCCTTCACACCTTACAAGCAGAGATGAGAAAAGAATCCCCAATAAGAGATGAGTTGCATATAAATCTGAGCACTCATAAGTGCCCAAAAGCTCTGAGACCTACCTTTTAGCCTGCAAAATTAAAACCTGAACCTTACTGTTTGAGATTTTTAAAAACTGGCAGACTTACACTTAATTGTAGTTTAGAGGCTTATGCCCAAGGTTGAGGCTCTCAGATTCCTCTTATCAGCAGATGCCATTTGATAAGTGTGAATTGACTTCTAGAATAATAGGGTGTCCTTGCTTGAGAGTATTAGAGATCTTTTCTGCTTTTGAACAAAAATGGGCTATATGATCTTCTCCTGCATTTGTTGTACGGTTATGCAAAGTAAATAGCTTTCTTTAATGGAATGGTTGCACACTGGCTCTGACAGAGGAGCTCCTAAATTCAAAGATATAGCCGTGTTAGCTGTAGAATCACTATTTAGAGAGATCTTGTAGTACCTTTGAGACTAATTGAAAGAAAGAAGTTGACAGCATGAGCTTTCGTAGACTTCAGTCTCCTTCCTCAGATGCTTTTGGAAGCTCCTGGTTAGTTCCAGAAATTAAATTAAAAGCCATGATGGCTGTCCTGGGATAAAAAGTTTCTGAATCCACTTGAGTCTCTGTTTGATTTCTATGAGACAATGTTCATGGTTTTCTCCCAGGGCTTTAGGGTTGTTGGGGGTAAGGGTGTCAGTTTTAGTTCCTTTGGGGCCTTTTAGAAGTCATCAAGAAGTGGTCAAAAGTCTTTTAAAAGATTTTGGAGGGATCTGGGGACTTTGGAGGTTGGGGTTGCAAAATGGGGTCTTGGGAGCTGCATGTGGCCTATATTTTCCCCATTGTTACTGTAGAGAGAGTGAGTGACTTTGGCTGTACAGTGGGCCCTTGATATCCTCTGGGGTTGGTTCCAGGACCCCCTGTGAATACCAAAATCCCTGAATATGCATGTCCCATTAAATACAGTGGCACAATAGGATGATGTCTCTTGTATAAAATGGCAAAATCAAGCTTTGTTTTTTGGAATTTATATCTATCTTTTAATATTTAAAGCCATGAATACTTGACTCAGTGGATAAAAAAATCCATGGATATGGAGACTTCTCTACTCTCAGAGGAGAATTCAAAGATATAGCCATGTTAGTCTGTAGAATCAGTACATAGAGAGATCTTGTAGCACCTTTGAGACTAACTGAAAGAAAGAAAGAACTGAAGTCTACGAAAGCTCATGCTGCCAATTTCTTTCTATCAGTTAGTCTCAAAGGTGCTACAAGATCTTTCCAAGGAAGAGTCTTCCACTGTTGAGCAGGTCTTACTGTCAGGAGGTTCTTACATAATGTTTAGATGGAATATCTTTTCCTGGAATTTGAATCCATGGCTCCGTGTTCTAGTCTCTGGAGCATCAGAAAAACAAAATTGCTCCATCCTCAATATGATGTCCTTTCAAATATCTAAGCATAGCTATCATGTCACCCCTTAACTGTCTCTTCTCCAGGTTAAATGTACCAAGTTCCCTAAAACACTTCTCATATGTAATGGTTTCCAGAGACTTGGCTTTCTTTATACTAATTCTTCCACCCTGTCAGCTCTTAGGCACATGAGAGAAAGGGTGGAGAAGCAATGCAGTGGCACTGCTAAAATACAAATGTACACTGAGGCTATATACAAAGAACCATAGTATCCAGTTCACAGGAAAGAATAGTTCTACTCTATCCCACACAGTCTTGGATACATCTGGTGTGTTGTGGCTAGTTCTAGGCACCATGTTTACAATTCATGTAAAGAATGGTTGAAAGACCTGTGTATGTTCAGCAAGGAAAAGAAAATCCAAGCAGAGATGTGATTGTTTTTGTGTGCCTTCAAGTTGTTTCTGATTTATGATGACTGTAAGGCACTCCTATCATGGAGCTTTCTTGGCAAGATTTGTTCTGAGGAGGTTTGCCATTGTCTTCCCCCAAGGCTGAGAGCATGTGACTTGCCCAAGGTCACCCAGTGAGTTTCATGGCTGAGCTGGGAATTGAAACCTGAAGTACAGAGTCGTAGTCCAAAATTCAAACCACTACAAGATTTGATTTTTGTTGTTAACTGCCCTCTAGTCGATCTCGACCCATGGCAACCCTGTGGATGAGACATCTCCAAGACTCCTTGTCCTCCACAGCTCTGCTTAGTTCCTGCAAACACATACCTGTGCCCTCTTTAATAGAGTCCATCTATCACTCATGTGGTCTTCCTCTCTTTCTTCTTCCCTCCACCTTCCCTAAGCATCATTGCCTTTTCCAATGCGTCATGTCTTCTCATTATATGACTGAAGTACGACAGCCTCAATTTCATCATCTTGGCTTCCAGGGAGATTTCTGGCTTGATCTGCTCTAGGACCCATCTGTTTATCTTTTTGGCCGTTCACAGTATCCTCAGCACTCTTTCCCTAGCACCACATCTTAAATGAATTTATTTTCTTTTTATCGTCTTTCTTAATGGTGGTATTCAAATATCTGAAAGGTTGCTGTGTATAAAATGCATAAAAAGTGGAGCAGACTTTCTACTCTGTCTAGAGCCAATTGGTGAATATTACATGAAAGAGATTTGAAACAAACATTGAGATATACCATAAGAGCTGTTTGTCAGTGAAACAGAGTGCCTTGAGAGATGCTGAATTCACCTTTAATTGGGGTATTTAAATAGTTGCTGCTCAGTCATTTGTCAAGGATGTTGTCACATGTTTACATCATGCAAGCGTTGGACTAGATCGGTCCTTTTTAAAGCCATCTGATATGGGGGACCAGAGAGGAAAAAAGCACCTTTGAGACTTACTTGACTTACTGATTTTTATTTAATTATGAGTTTTGTGGATCTCAATACAGTGCAATATAGCCTCAGGTTATTAAGAATATTTGTATGGATTTTTCTTTCATTCCTGGAAGCTCCCTAGGGCCCAGCAGCATTTGGATCAGGGACTGGCACCTATCCACAGGCCACCATTTGATAGTATCAGACTAGATCATCTCCAAAACACCAAATTGCCAAACTCCAAGTCCATTGATATGATACTAAAAACAAACTGATGGCCATACAAAGATTTGTGACTCAGGTGGCTCTTTGCCACATAGACATGTGTACAACTCTTACAAAGATCAGGCTCTTACCCTGTGTGGTGAACAGGTTAACAAAGAACATTAGTAAGTCTGCATGCTTCCTAGCCTCTTCTTTAGAGGACCTTGCCCTTACCAGAACTCACTTGCCTGGTTCCACTCCCATCCAGTCCTGTTTGCCTTTCTGCCAGATTCCTTTATTCTCTCTTAGTCGGGCTGTCTGCCAGGGATGGCATTAACTTGCTTGCTACCCTGGCATCCGTTCCAAGACTTCCTGTTTATTCTACCTAATGTGGTGCCAGTGTTTTAGCTCCATTACTTCTGAAATCAGATTTTCAGTTTCTAATAAGATGTAGGCGCCATCTGGTAGGAATATTTCTTGTATAGCCTCCCCTTGAAGTAAATACGGTTTACAGTGTACTGCAGTCTTTTAGCATTCCCATAATTGTGCTGTGCACCATCTTTTGGGAGAAATGGCTGAGCATCTCTTTCCTTTGAGTGAGGATGCGAGGAGACCACTGCAGCTGAGCTCCCTCTTTTTATTCTGGCTCTGTGAACTCTGAAAAGCTTCTGGCAGGTTTCACTCATACCTACTCTGCTTCTTTGATAGGAGGCTCCCTGACTGAACATCAAGCTGAGCATGTTGCAGGGGAATCAGACTGCTTCCTCGGTCTTTTCCAAGCCTCTGCCTCTTCAGTAGGAAGAATTTGGGAAGGAAAGCTTCAGAAAGGAGGTTCATCTGAGGCTTAGACCAGAAAAAATAGGGAGAAGTGTACTACCTTTATACACTTGTATTTCTTAAATTTTCCATGTGTTTTTCAGGCTGTGTGGCTGTGTTCTGGAAGAATTTATTACTGCCGTTTTGCCTGCAACTATGGCTGGCATCTTCAGAAGTTGGTGGCATGGAAATGTGTGGAGTATATATACCTGTGGGACCCTTGTTTGGGGGGAAGTGTTTTACACATTAATGGTGGAGTTAGTTTGTGTTGTACCATGTTGAATGACGCAGCCTGGGGGCCACAGGGGTTTACCGCATACTGTACAGCTGTGGACAAGTCTACACCAAACGCAGCATTCAAACACAAATCAAGGAACATGAGAGACAGTGCAGACTGGGCCAGTCATTAAAGTCAGAAGTAGCAGAACACATTATAAGCCAACCAGGGCACAGAATGCTATTTGAAAACACCAAAATTCTGGCCCATGCCAACAACTACTGGGTCAGACTGCACAGGGAGGCCATTGAAATCCATAGACATCTTGACAACTTCAACAGAAAAGAAGAAACACTGGAAGTAAACAAGGTTTGGCTACCAGTCTAGAAGAATACAAAAATCAAAACTCAAGACAAGCAAATGAACACCACACAGGCTGTGCCCCCCCAACAATCCCTCTTGCATATCCTCCACACAACATGCCTCCAGGCTGCGCTATTCAGCACAGTACAACACACAAACTAACTTCATCATTAACATGTATACTCCCACTGAAGTCCCACAGGTATATATGCAGACTTCGACTTTACATTCTTCAGTTTGTCCTGATAGAAAACTAGCAGATTTGAAAAACAAGGCGCGGTACAGACCACCCAAATGCGCCGTGCTCCCAACGATATAGGGTTAGGGAGTGTGCACCAACCGCATGCTTCCTAACCCTAGTACGTGTGGATGGCACCATCGTTACGCGGTGCTGATCACATGGGGTACATGATGTGCCACGTCCAAACAGATAGTGTGCGTGATGTCTCTGCACCGCCCCAGGCCACTTACAGCGCCCTGGCAGAGGTGCAGAAAGGAGCTCCAAAATGGAGCTCCGGTTGGCATGGCAAACAAATGGTGTGGCAACCAATGATGCAGAGGAGAAAGGGGCTGCAGCGGCCACCCTTTTCTCTTCTTTAGTGCGTGGGGTGTCCGGGGGCATGAAGACCTTTTACATGCTAAAGAGAATCAGCATTTCGCCTGGAAAAATGCCGGATTGGGGCCGCAGGGCTGTGGGTGAGGTTGCCCTGGCCCCAATCCAGTGGAAAAAGGAGCGGCTACAGGCTGCCTCTTTGGAGTGGTCTCTACTGTGCCTAAAATAAAGAAAGGATGCAGGGGAAAGGAAATCTAGCTGCACCTTTGAGACTTATTTTATTATCAGCTTTTGTGGATCTTATTCCAAATGCAGTATAAAGCCTCAAGTTATTAAGTACTGTATATACTTGTGTATAAGTCAACCTCATGTATAAGTCAAGGACAGGTTTTGGGGGCAAAATCATGGATTTTGATATGACCTGTGGATAGTCAAGGGTCAAACTCAGGTGCATGTAACAAAGGATCTAAACAGAAGAGGAAAAAAGAAGTCCTCCCTCTCTTGACCGCTCCCAAGGGTCACAGTCTGGGTATGCAAAATGTGGATGCAGATCTCCGATTTCCCTCCCTTCCCCACAACTTTCCCCAAGGCTGATGGCTTGCATAAAGTGGGGCACAGACCTCCGATTTCCCTCCCTTCTCCCCAGCTTTCTCAAGGCTCACGGAGAAATATTACTTTATTGACCCGTATATACAGTGCACCCTTACTTTATGTGCGGGATCCATTCCGGACTCCCGCATAAAGCAAATACCATCTATGCTCGAGCCCTATTTAAATGAATGGGGCTCGTTTGTGTGGTGGTGTGGTGGTGCAGCAGTGCGTGCACCATAGGCACACACACCATCCCTATGAGACACACTGCCCCTTCTCCCTGCATGGCTTCCAACGTAGGATTTTGGAGCCCATTTTTGGGCTTAAATTTTTCTACTTATAGACAAGTATATATGGTATATGAATAGTTGTAAGAATGGGATAGAATATAATAGGATCTAGAAGGATGCAAATTTTGACCTTCCGTTCATGGTTTGAAAAGGCATAATGGTATGGACAGATATTCACTGGAAAAGTTACTTTTGTACTACAACAAAATCAAAGAGGTGTGCAGTTTACTGGCCAGAAGGAATTAGGTATGACAGTTTTATATAGTATATCAAGCATGGCGTAGTGGTTTGAGTGTTGGACTACGACTCTGGAGACCAGGGTTTGATTCTCCACTTGGCCATGAAACCCACTGGGTGATCTTGGGCAATTCACACTCTCTCAGCCTCAGGAAAAAGCAATGGTGACCCTCCTCTGAACAAACCTTGCCAAGAAAACAACGTAATAGGATTTCCTTAGGGTCACCATAAGTTGGAAATGATTCGAAGGCAAGCAACAGCAGACCTGGAGATGTCCAGATATATCCTGGAAACCTTTCAGGCTACTCAATAATGGCACTGTGGTTCCATTTCAGTTGTCATGGCTGTGACCTGTGGATTCTTGAAATTTGCAGTTTCAGGATGGAGCAGTTAGCATTCTTGGCCAGAGAACTCTAGTACAGCACTGGTCTACAAATCCCAGGATTCCGCATGATGCAGTCATGGCCATTAAAGTGTATAGTATGAATGGACTAGGTGGTCTCCTATCCATATAACCACCCCAACCCCCCACTTCTGAAATGAGTTGACATTGTTGTGTATAGCATGGTACAGTGGTTGGATAATTACTCAGAAATAGGTTCTCTAGAAAAGTTCATCTACAATATTTATTAAAGTTTATCTACAGTAGTTAGTTAAAAGTAAGTCTCATTTGCAAGGACTTGTTCCTAGATAAACGGGCCCAGCATGGCAGCCTAAATAGCACTGGTTGCTTCAATGTTGAATTGCGTTAGTGTTTGTTGTGGAGGTGGGTGATCATCAAGAAATCTAAAAAAACAGCTTGCTGTTTCTTGTTAAGTATGTGTGTGTGTGCATGTTGAGCAATTTCCAACAAACACTTTAAAAACTTTAAAGGAGTTCCAGTTCATTAAAAAAAAGTTTGTTTGCCTTGTTTTCTAAGGCATGACTAATCTTAGATGGTTCTTACTGCTAGGAGAGGTAATTGTCTCACATATGATGCGCTGTATTTGTACATTGATGGTCAAACAGATGTTGGGTTGTGTACAACATCGCTGTTGAGCATCCCAGCTGTTTTCCTATTGTCTCCTCTTGGCATCTCTCACAAGATTTCTTGTGTCTTTTTTTCTCCTCGAAGTTAGTGTGTTTCTGTCCATCCACTCTCTCTGTGCCTGGAGGCTTTTCCCTAAGGCTGATCATGAGTAAAGAAAGAGTTTGCTGTGTGTGTTGAATAGTATGAACAGGCTGCAAGATGTAGCAATCCTTGGGCCATGAAGCAAGTGCTCTTGTAAAACAGGAAAGATGGCAAGATACTGTTCTGGTCCTGGGCTTCCAGCCAAAGCCACAGTATGTAATTTCTGGGAGTTGGCCTGCAGTCAGATAATGAAAGGAAGAGCAGCCATGGGCACAAATGGGAGTTCAATTATAGGACAAAAGCCAATGCCAGGTGCAATTTTGGGTGCGTTCACAAGAGAGCTGCCTGAGCAGATTGGTTTGTGGGCTGGCAGATTTGTCCAGTACCAATTTGTCCTGGGTTTGCATCCATACTACAAGTAAATGCTTATGTATTCCATGAACACTGTGGGAGCTGGAACTTGCTAAAGTTAATTTAGAGGGGATTTGGGGGTTGTTATGAGCCAACATGGTATAGTAGTTTGAGTGTAGGACTAAGACTGTGGAGATTGGGGGTTCAATTCTCCACTCAGCCATGAAACCCACTGGGTGACTGTGAACAAGTGACAACCTTTCATCCTCAGGGGAAGGCAATGGCATACCTCCTCTGAACAAATCTCTCCAAGAAAACCCTGTGATAGGTTCACTTTAAAGTTTCTATAAGTTGGAAATGACATGGGGGCACAACAACAGTTGGTAAAAAGCATAATTTTTTGAGCTCTAGTAGGTCCTATATGGGTGCTGGTATGTCACCACTCCAGGTTTCCATTCATCAATAGTCGAGGTACTTCTTATAGTGCAATCCTGGCTACTCAGTCTCATCTCTGTCCCTGCGCATGCTGCATTATTATGGGCAATGTCCCCTTTGCTACAGAATGTGTCAATGGAATTTGCCTACCATCATCATAGTTGACCATCTGCTTTAAAAAGTTATCAGCATGAAAATGGACCATATATGGAGAGTGTGGATGGAGCTGGTGAAGTTGGCTTTGAAATAGCTATTCAAATACTGTCCTTGCACGGGGAGCTGGTGCTCCTTACAGCAGGGATGAGCAGATTTTAGCTTTGTAGGAGATACTTAATAATAATAATAATTATAGCAAGAGCAGCTACAGCTCTAGGGCTCACCAGTTATTGCTTATCTATACCCACCTATCTAAAAATAATATATAAGCTGGCTTACATAAAAGAATAATAATTAAACAGATCAAATAGCAACTTCAAACAAGAGCAGAGGATAAAACCATGGTCATAAAAGGCATGGCTTAAAATGACTTTATCTTTACTGCCCAACTAGAAAAAGGAACCGCATATGCTTGTCACACTTTTCCAGATTGTGAGGACCTGGCCCTTTTCTTAAGTATCCACCTGCCATATCTCAGACAAGTTTATACAGTGGACCCTTGGTATCCATTGGGGTTTTATTCCAGAAACTTGTGTGGATACCAAAATCCGTGGATGCTCAAGTCCCATTAAATACAGTGATGTAGTAAAAATGGTGTCCCTTATATAAAATAGCAAAATCAAGGTTTCCTTTTTGAAATTTATGTATTTTTTAATATATATTTTCAAGCCGTAGGATGGTTGAATCCATGGATATGGAGGGCCAACTGTATAGGGGACATGGTTTCTGGGGTATTCTGATTTGAAATTTTAGGATTCTGATGGTCAAAGCCTTTAATTTGAGTACATATGTAGACTAGTGGAGAGTACAGTGGGCCTTCGGTGTTCACTGGGGTTTGGTTCCAGGACACTCGTGGATACCAAAATCGATGGATGCTCAGGTCCTGTTAAATACAATGACATAGTGCAATCGTGTCCCTTACATAAAATGGCAAAAACAAGATTTGCTTTTGGAATTTATATATTTTCTGAATATTTTCAAGCCATGGATGCTTGACTCAGTGGATAAAGCATCCGTGGATACTGAGAACCGACAGTGTTATAATATGGCCTCAATGATTGGTTTCTATCAGATCCTTTTGTTGCTGCAACTGGGCCACTTGAAGCTTGCAGACTCTTTGAAAGCATAGCAGACTGAGGCAAGGAGTGCATTGGCCATAAAACCACACAGCTGGCACACAAAACAAAGTGGATAATAAGTCCTCTTAGGCCCCATTCCCACTGGGCAAAAAAAGGGGCTTATATTGCTTCGATTCTGACTCAGATTTTTTTTCCGAGTCGTATTCGAATCTGGTCCCTCATTCCCATTACGAAAGGGTGCAAACACACTCGGTTTTTTGTTACTCATGTTCTCGTTCCCATTGAAATTTTCTCGGTTGTAATTTGAAGCAGATTTTTTTGCTCCCCATTCCCATTGCCCTTCCGGAACCTCTTTTTTTAAAAGCAGCTGTCAATCAAGCGCTTAGGCTTAGGCGCTTTTCCCCTCTGGGAACGGAGCCTCTATTCCCCCAAGTCCCTTTGCCTCCCAGGCTCTCCTGCGTCTTCCCAGAGTCCCTCTGGGAAAGGGGAAAGGGGCCTCTATTCCCCCAAGTCCCTTTACCTCTCAGGCTCTCCTGCATCTTCCCAGAGTCCCTCTGGGAAAGGGGAAAAGAGCCTCTATTCCCCCAAGTCCCTTTGCCTCCCAGGCTCTCCTGCGTCTTCCCAGAGTCCCTCTGGGAAAGGGGAAAGGGGCCTCTATTCCCCCAAGTCCCTTTACCTCTCAGGCTCTCCTGCATCTTCCCAGAGTCCCTCTGGGAAAGGGGAAAAGAGCCTCTATTCCCCCAAGTCCCTTTGCCTCCCAGGCTCTCCTGTGTCTTCCCAGAGTACCTCTGGGAAAGGGGAAAGGAGTCTCCATCCCTTCAAGTACCTTTGCCACCCCCATTGCTACCTGGGCTGTTTGGGGGGGGGTGATCGAGCAGGCATGGAAAAGAAAAAAGAAAAAAATAGTTTAAAATGCTGTTCAATGGCTCTCCTCACACATGGATCTATGAATGTGGAGCAGGAAGGAGGTTGCGGGGGGGGGGGGTAATGTATTTACTGTATTTGGAGGTCAGTGTAGCAATTTGCTATGTTTGGACACCTGACAGAGCGCCTAAGCAATCGAAAGCTTAATTTTTTCAAAAATAAATTTGTCTACACATGAGATTGCCTTATCCTGCTTCCCACTCCACCGGGGGAAGGTTACGCAAACGGGGGGGGGGGGGGGGATGATGCCAGTAATGCAGGAAAGAGAACAAGTGGGTGACACCCTAGACCAGCCCCTTTAGCACTGCTCCTCCCATCTCAAGCCAGATGAGGTCACAGCACAGAGAAGACACCAGACTAACACACAGTCATAGTTTATTTTATTTATATGTTGTTTTTCATTGATTACTAGCCTCATAGTGGATTACAACAAAGCATTAAAAAAATCAAACAATGCATTGGCATCCATTGTAGTAACTTCTGATATAATAGGCATCATCGAAACCTGGTGGGATGAGTCTCAGAACTGGAATGTAGAAATAGAGGGGTATAACCTTTTCAAGAGAAATAGTCCAAACAGGAAAGGAGGAGGAATAGCACTATATGTCAGAGATATTTACACCAATCAAGAGATCCAGGACATCAATACCTGAAGCCAGGTGGAGAGCATCTGGATAAAAATTAAAGGGGACGGAAACAACAAGGATGTTATGGTGGGAGTCTACTACAGATCCCCAGTCAGATGGAGGAATTGGATGACACTTTTCTAGAACAGATGACTACACATTCAGAAAGGAGAGATGTAGTAGTGATGGGTGACTTCAACTATCTTGATATTTGCTGGAATTCAAACTCAGCCAGATCCTCAAGGTCTAGTAAATTCCTCACTTGCCTTGGAGACAATTTCATGGTCCAAAAGGTGGAAGAGGCAACGAGGGGGTCAGCTATTTTAGATCTGATCCACCCAACAAGGATGACCTGGTTAATTGGGTGCAAGTGGTAGGATCCTTAGGTGGAAGTGATCATGTTCTGGAGTTTGTTATACAGTGGAAAGGAGAAGCCAGGCATAGTCAGACACACATTCTAGACTTTAGGAGAGCTGATTTCAGTAAACTTAGAGAAATACTGGGGGTAATCCCATGGTCAGGAATACTAAAAGAGAAGGGAGTTCAGGATGGATGGGAGTTTCTCAAAAGGGAGATACTGAAGGCACAATTTCTTTTTTTTAATGATTTTTATTAAGTTTTAAAAACATATAAAAAGAAAAACAACATTTGACGATCATCCATGATATATAATAACACATAACTACTATCTGTTGTGTTTATATTCTCAATCGTTACTTCCTTACTGTCAGACTATCTCTTTATCCTATCATTTTCTATTTTAGATTATCTGATAAACAGTAATGATAAATGTTCTAATTATGCCTGTTCTTGCGATTACATTCCCCCTGTAATCTTCATTTTATATATATAATTATCATAACGAGTCCTCTCTAAATTACATATCATTAGAGTTAACCACTGTACACATATTCATTTTATCAGTTGTTATCACCCTGAGAAACAAAATCTTCATTTCTACTTCAGCTTAATCTATGCCCAAAACAGCATTTCGCTCCCATTCTTTTTGGAGAAAGAGAATAATGTTATTCCAATCTTCTTTATATACATTCTTGGGTTCATTCCTGATTGCTCTCGAGAGCTTGTCCATCTCCTTCGTGTCTAATAACTTGAACATCCAGTCCTCCTTGGTAGGGATTTCTTTTAGCTTCCATTTCTGGGCATAGACTATTCTTGCCACTGATAACATATAAAATAATATTTTACCATACTTACTCTCTAAATCAAGATCGATTATATTAAACAAAAAGACTTCAGGTGAGAACTTAAGAGTTATGGTAGTTATTTTCTTGACTTCAAAGAAGATCAATTTCCAAAATTTAATTGCTTCCCAACATGTCCCCCACATGTGGTAGATTGAGCCTTGTTCTTTCCCACATTTCCAACACAAGTTGCTACAGTTATTATACATTTTGCCGATCTTAAGAGGAGTTAGGTACCATCAAAAGTAAACTTTATAATAGTTTTCTCTAAGGTTTTGGCTGCAAGTATATTTCAGTCGCCTTATCCATGTATATACCCATTGGTCCAAATCAATAGAAAAACCAAAATTTTGGGACCACTTAATCATATTGTCTTTAACAACTTCTTCTTCCATATACATTTTAAGAATACATTTATACAATCTTGACAGTAAGGCATCTTTGTTTAGCATTAACTCCCGCTCTAGCTCAGAATCTACTTTACCAATATCATATTGTTTTTTATCCATAAGAAATTGTTCCCTTAGTTGTCTATAAAAGAACCACAATATTTGATACCCTTGTTCAGTAAGGTTTTCCCATGTCTTTATCTCATATACATTATTATTTATCACCATCAATTCTTCATAGATAATCCAACTCTCTTTTGTAGGGTTATATTTTAAAAAAGCTTTTTTTATATCTTCATTTCTCTCTAGAGGATTTCAGTTCTAGCGAGCGTCTATAAAAGCATCAAAGGGACAAATGAGACATGAGATTTGTATTGAAAAATGGTTCTAGTTTATTGAACCCATTAACAATAACTCAGGACAATTAAAATCAACAAAACATCAATAGGTCTATGGATGGAGATGATGAGACATGATGACACAAACATGACATAATTTTTGAGGCATGTGTTTACATTTTTGTAATATAAGCTGATCAAATTCATGTGTGTTTATTCTTAATCAATTTGGTTCATTATTAATCAATTTGGCTGTTAATGAACTTAAGCTATTAGGTGAACTGATGATTAATTTTTAAAGTAAATTAAAATTTTATTTAAAGGAAACAGACTATGAGGCAGAAGCAGAAGGTATAGGTCAGGGCAGCAGGTGATGTTTGGCCACACTCCTGTAACTATTTTTTCAAAAACTAACTAAAAAGGTATAAACGACACAAAAAGGATGAAAATATTCCTTGCTATGTTGCAGTCATAATGTTTAGTAGTTGCACTTTCACTACTGGAGAAAAGAATTAATTATAGCTATTTTTTATAACTGGTTACAGTCAGCCTTTCATATCCACAGATTCTTTATCCTGGAACCAAACCCCAGTGGATACTAAGGGTCCACTGTACTTCCAAGCTCTGCAGTAAGCTGTGATCCCAAGCTTAGGCAACATGAGCAAGAACAAAAGGGCTATAGGACACACTTCATCCATAGTAAACAACAATTTTCCAGAATTCTGGTTTACTGCCATATCTCATCCACATGGTTGCCCTGAGTCGAAGTCCATTTGAGGGCAGTTAACAACAACATGCAACCTTCTGGAAGACAGTTGAGGGGACAGAGGGTTATTACATGGCTCCAAGTCCTACTAAACTCTCCAGAGAAGGCTCTGCTTCTACTTATCTAAAGCCCCATCTGGTGTGATGCACTACCTGGCACCGTTCAGGTTTTTATTCCCTGAGAAACCAAAGTATACCTGCCTCAAACTCTGAAGTTTCATGCAGTGTGCATGAAAAGAATTGAAACTTAAGCTGTCATTGACCACTCTGCCTCAGTTCCACACCTCTTAGCCACAATTCTTCAAAGCCCATTTTTATGAAAAATGCTGCTTTGTATTGCCTTGGAGTGCTACTAGCTGAATTTCTCTTTTTGCAGGGTCTTTAATGGACTGGGCCTGGAAGCAAAGCTGATAGCTGCCATGGGGCAGAGTGAATCGGAGCCACAGGAAGAGTCAGAGGTATTGTCTTCTTGCTCTTATTTTACAGGCAGCCACAAATGGTTAGAGCTCTCCTCCTTGATCACCTAGCTCAGCATCCAGCCCTCCTGCTGCCATTCTCTGCCTAGACTTGCTCAAGAGGAGGGCTTGCCCATGCATGAGTGTTGCTGTGTCCCTCTCAGACATTGAGTGGGCCTCGCTCTGCTGTCCACTTAGCATTTTGTCCTGCACCATGGAGAATCCCAGCTTCCATCAATCAACATTAATTTATACATTTCTTTAAAGCAGTTGTCCTCTTTTCAAAGCCTTGGGAATAAATGGGGTGTGGTTGCCGTCCAAATAAAGTATTTTGCATGAACTAAATGAAAATGTAGAAAATGTTGCTAGTATTGTGGTCTAGTGTATGGCATACTGTGGTCCTACTATACTACTTAGCACTTGCCATACTGGGTGGGGTTAATGGAAGTTGTAATTTAACACATCTGTCAGGCCCAGAATAGGAAAGGCTGGATGGGGCCACAGTATGCCAAACACTAGATTACATTGCTGCCACCCTACTGTGATATATAGAAGAGGCAGATTTAAGCACTGCTGTGCCATAAACCTTCTCTAATCTGTGGGTACGGAGACACTTAACAGCCCTCCAGATATTGTTGGCATTGAAGCCAAGCAGCACCTGGAGGGCCATAGGTTTCTGACTTCTGCTCCCATCAATTTTCCTCCCTTCTTCTGCTGTTTTTGTTCTGCCCTGACCTAGCTCCTGTGCCTCAGTGCCTGCTGCTTTTTTCTCCCCCTGCAGAATGCAACCCTGACAGCTGTGCATCAAGCTCTTTGTGGAGGATCAGCTCCAGACCAGCATGATGAAAGGGTGGGGTGGAATGTAAGAACGTCTTAGTGGGATAGGCTTGGGTTTCAGACCCTGGAGATGGACCATGCAGTCCTCGGATAATGTGTCTGTTCCTTTGGCCTTTTGGAAAGAGAAGTCTAGGCTTCATCTCTCCACCTTTTTTCAAATACTTTCAAAACAGATTTAGGCTAGGATTGATGCTGCATTCATGCCTGATTTGCAAGTCTCCATGGCTCCTACTGGCCAGGTACATGTTGTGTTCATTTTCTCTGCACCACTTTTCTGTGCAGCTGTATGCAAAGCAGCTGGAAATGAATCCAACCATTAAAATGAAAGAATAAAGTATAAAAGCATCCAATAAAAATCTTTAATAGCTTCTGAGTAAGCTAGTTAAACACTTCAGAAACCATAGCAGAGTAAGTGAATTGAATTTTACTTATTCCATTTATTTCATTTTATTTTACTTCTGTCCCACATTCCTCCCAAAGATGGGACCCAGGTAGGTCACAATAATATTAAATACAAAAAGAATACAATTAAAACACTAATCAGGAGCAACCATTAAAACAGAATTAAATTAAAGGCAGAATTTTAAAACAGATAGTTAAGTGAAATGCAACATCCCTTTCTCCATCACAGTAAGTATGTATTGATGTAACTAGAAAGTTAGCTTTCTTGTTTCGGCCATATTTCATGTACAGACAGATCACCGTCCTTTCCTATGTCTAGTGTCTAAAGAGATTACAGTGTAGCTTTGCTGACTCTTTGCTATTCATTCACATTGCTGTACCTCTGCCAATAAGTGCTTCTCTCGCTGTGCTGAATGGACACTGCAAGCTGTCCCCCACCCTCATGTTAAGCAGTACAGTTGCATCTTATTTGAATAGTTACATGTTCTTGAGAATCCAAAACCTGCATAAACAGATGTGTCTTCCTAAAACTCCTGCTTTTAAGGACCTGATAGGGGAGAGAATTTCAAGTGTTCCCACCAGCAATGAAAAGGCTGAAAAGCACTGGGGAAAAAAAAACATCTTTGATGTCAGTCTGCATCTTAACATAGAAGTTCCAACTGAGGCTTTTCAAATATTTTTGGATTGCTGCTCCCATAATCTCTTCCCACTAGCAATGTTTGCTGGGAGCTGATGGGAGTTTCAGGTGAAAAACATTAGGAGGATCCCAGTTGCTTATCCCTGGTATAGCAGGTAAATTTCTGAGAGGTTGTTTGTAAATGCAGAGACATGCATGCACCTTTCGCTCTCTCTCTCTCTCTCAATCTCTCTCTCTCTCTCTCTCTCTCTCACACACACACACACACACACACAAGCTAGAATTAAATAATCTGAATTGATTTCAAAATTATTTATTTATATTTAGTATTAAAATTCTGTTCCACCTTTCTCGCAGTGTGGGACCTGAAACAGTTTACAATGGAAGTTAAAATAAAATAGCTAAAACAATATGTAGTATAAGTTTTTTTTAAAAAAAAAATTGAATAATCAATCCAATTAAAACAATCAGAAACACATTAAACTCATATTACATATTTTAAAAATACAGCACACCCAGTCAGTCAAAAGCTAAAGGACTGTTTTAATAAGAGGGTCTTTACCTGCCATTGCAAAGGGAGCAGTGAGGGATCCAACTGAATCTCCTTTGGGAAGGGGTTCCATAGCTTAGGAACAGCCACTGAGAAGGCTTTCTCCCATGTCATCACTGTCAGGGGTTAATAGCTGACAGAAATGTTTAGATGTGTGGTGGCCATGAACAATTAGCAGTCAGAGGAGAAACAGATCAGCTTCAACTGTGCAGCATGGCAACACAGAGTGTACAAGGTCATTCTACTGCCAGAGTGCAGGAAGCCTGTAATGTAAACATGTGTCTGCCTGGACAAGGGGACAGTTTTCTGGGTGGCACAGGAAACATGTAACAGCCATGAATGGAAGAGGCTGGGTTTTAGGACCGCATGGCATTGGGTCTATATAAGCTCAGAATCTACCGTGAGTGGTTGTGGGTTGTTGGAATGGAGTTGCTTGTTTGGTGTCGGATAATAAAAGCTGTAAAAGTCGCTGAATAATTGGTTTGTGGTTTGCTCACTTGTAAATAAAGATAAGCACTGTTTGGGAGCTCCGCTTGTCTGTCGTTTATCATCCAAGCCTGGGTGAGGTCGGACAGTTCCCAGTGACCTGCATCCTTTCTGGAAGATAGCCATGTTGCTATACAGAAGCTGGGAACAACTTCCAGGATATTTGAGTTTGCTCTGCTGTATCCTGACAATCACCACACAAGCCTGTGAGGATGGTGGAATGAAAATAAAGCCCTCCACTGAAGATCACAAGACTCAGACAGTCTCATATGCGGACATATGCACTTTCAGGCAATCTGGATCGGAGCCATATAGGTCAAAATCAGCACTTTGAACTGTGTCCAGAAATGGACTGGCAGACCGTGATGGTGTTTCAGTATGGTCCCTATAATCAGCCCTGGTCAACAGTCTAGCTACAGCATTGTGGACCTGCTGATGTTTCTGAACAGTTTCCAAAGGCACCCCATATAAAGTGTGTTATAGTAATCCTAACAGGATGTTTCAAAGTATTTGTTTCCTTGGCCAGATCTGGCATCTCCAGGAATGGGTGCAGCTGGTGCACTGATTTCATTTGTGCAAACATACTCCTAGTCACTGATGAAATCTGAGTCTCCTGGCTCAGGGCTGAGTCCAGGACTATGCCCAAGTTATAAACCGGAGATTTCCAGGGGATGAGGTGCAACTTCATGTAGCAGAGACTGAATCCTTATTTCCTGATCTTTCAATCCATTAGGAACACCTCTGGTCTCAATTAAGCTTCAGTTTATTCACTCTCATCTAGTCCATTAATGACAACAGACACTGATTTAGTATTGAAACAACCTCCTTAAAGTTAGATGGAAAGGAGAGATAAAGCTCTGAGCACTCCTTCCCGTTTCACCATAAATGCTTGCTTTGTTAGGTGCAACACAAGCCTTTGTTTCCCTGGATGTGATGTGCTGGCCTGGCTCTGAGAGCACAGTTAGTTTTCTCTTCCACCTACCTTGAGTTCTTCTTCGTGGTCTCTGCCAAGCACACAAATGGGTTATTCTGCACCTGCGCAGGAATTTCAGATCCTACTGGAATCACTAGGGAAGACTTTTTGGCAGTAGTCCCGCCCACCCTCTATATAGACTCGGTGTCTTCCCACCCTTTCTCAGTTCCTTTTGTCCGCTGCGTGAGCAGCACAGGGAACCTCACTTGGAATTTGCTGCTCCCTTCGCTTTCGCTTTCGACCAAGTTTTGGGATTCCCAGCCAGAATGTGCCTCCTTTGCCTGGGTGAGGGTCACAGTGTCTCTGCGTGCCCTCATGCAAGGCCTTTACACCTCAGGCCAGGAAAAACAGGGAGATGCGCCTTCGTTCTTTACTGTATGCACAAATCCTCAAGCCTCCTGTTCCTTCTAAGGTCACTCCCAAGGCTTTTTCTGCCGAAGACATACCCACCACTGAGGTTCCGCATTCTCCTCCTTTGGAGAAACGCAAGGCTACTGATGATCAAGGGTCTGGGCAGCAGCCCTCCCCTAAGCAGAAAAAATCCTCAGATGGCTCCAAGTCCGATAAAAAGAAGTCTTCTAAGGACAAGGGCAAAGTGTCCTCTTATCATCAACTGAGTCAGCTATTTTAGATCTGATCCTAACCAACAAGGATGACTTGGTTAATGAAGTGCAAGTGGTGGGATCATTAGGTGGAAGTAATCATGCATTCCTGGAGTTTGTTATACAGTGGAAAGGAGAAGCCAGGCATAGTCAGACACACATTCTAGACTTTAGGAGAGCGGATCTCAGTAAACTTAGAGAAATACTGGGAGTGATCCCATGGTCAGGAATACTAAAAGAGAAGGGAGTTCAGGACGGATGGGAGTTTCTCTAAAGGGAGATACTGAAGGCACAATTTTAAACAGTTCCAGAGATGAAGAAAAAGGGGAGGTATCTCAAGAAACCAGGATGGATGACTAAGGAACATTCAACTGAGCTGTTTTAAACAGAACACGTATAAGAAATGGAAAAATTGGGAAATCACCAGAGGGGAATTCAAACAAATAGCTGACCTGTGTAGGGGGTAAAGTCAGAAAAACTAAAGCGCGGAATGAATTCAGGCTTGCTAGAGAGGTTAAAAACAATAAAAAGGGCTTTTTTGGATATGTCCGCAGCAAAAGGAAGAAAAAAGAAATAGTAGGGCCACTACGTGGAAACGATGGCAAAATGCTAACTGAAGACAGAGAAAAGGAAGAATTACTCAACACCTTCTTTACCTCTGTGTTCTCAGAAAAGGAAAAGGGTGCTCAACCTCAGGATAATGGAGCAGAGGACAGAATAGGGGAATTTCAGCACAGAATAAGCAAAGAGATAGTACAGGAATACCTTGTTAATCTAAATGAATATAAGTCTCCAGGACCTGATGAACTACATCCAAGAGTATTAAAAGAACTGGCAAATATTATATCGGAGCCATTGGCAATAATCTTTGAGAACTCCTGGAGAACAGGAGAAGTGTCAGCAGACTGGAGGAGGGCAAACGTTGTCCCCATCTTCAAAAAGGGGAAAAAAGAGGATCCCAACAATTATCGTCCAGTTAGTCTGACATCAATACCAGGAAAGATTCTAGAGCAGATCATTAAACAGAGATTCTGCGAACATCTAGAAGGCAATTCCATAATCACAAAGAGTCAACATGGGTTTCAGAGAAACAAGTCATGCCAGACTAATCTAATCACCTTTTTTGATCAAATTAGCAGCTTGGTAGATGAAGGGAATGCTGTGGATATAGTATATCTTGATTTCAGTAAGGCCTTTAACAAGCTTTCCCATGACATTCTTGCAAACAAGGCTCTTTCCTGGGCCCAGTGCTATTCAACATCTTTATCAATGACTTGGATGACAGAATTGGGGGCATACTTATCAAATTTACAGATGACACCAAATTAGGAGGAATAGTGAATATTCCAGAGGACAGAATCAAAATTCAAAAAGACCTGAATAGACTAGAAAGCTGGGCCAAAGCTAACAAAATGAAATTCAACACGGAGAAATGTAAGGTACTGCACTTAGGGCGGAAAAATGAAATGCATAAATATAGGCTGAGGAACACCTGGCTGAATGAGATTACATGTGCAAGGGATCTAGGAGTCCAAGTAGACCAAAAGTTGAACATGAATCAACAGTGTGATGCGTCAGTTAAAAAGGCCAATGCAAATTTAGGCTGCTTCAATAAAAGTATAGTGTCTAGATCAAGAGAAGTAATAGTGCCACTGTATTCTGCTTTGGTCAGGCCCCACCTGGAATATTGTGTCCAGTTCTGGGCACCACAATTTAAAAAGGACATTGAGAAACTGGAGCATGTTCAAAGGAGGGTGACTAAAATGGTGAAGGGTCTGGAAACCATGTCCTATGAGTAATGACTTAGGGAGCTGGGGATGTTTAGCCTGGAGACGAGAAGGTTAAGAGGTGATATGATAGCCCTGTTTAAATATTTGAAGGGATGTCATATTGAAGAGGAAACAGGACCTGGAACAATGGATGCAAGCTACAGGAAAAGAAATTCCAGCTCAACATTAGGAGGAACTTCCTGACAGTAAGGGCTGCCGGAGTGTAGTGGAGTCTTCTTCCCTGGAGGTCTTTAAACAGAGGCTGGATGGCCATCTGTCGGGTATGCTTTGATTGAGATTTCCTGCACAGCAGGAAATTTCCTGCATGGCATGGACTGGATGGCCCTTGTGGTCTCTTCCAACTCTACGATTTATGATTCTGTGATTCTAATAGCTAGCTGGAGGAGAAAGGGCTTGAAACTGGCAGGAATTAGACAATAAGTTTCCTACTCCTCCTCCTCGACCCTCAGGGCGGCTTGTATGGGTGAAAGGGCAGCGGAGGTAGCAGTATCATGGGCTGGGAGCCAAGTTTCAGTAGGAGCAAGAAGAAAGAAAAAGATCGTGAATTGCTGTCGCTTTCGGAACAGCAGACAGTTCCGGAGTGAGCAGAAGAAGGGAAGCTGGGAGATAGGGAGAGGACGAATAGGGATCAGGTTAGGAGAAGTACGTGGAGCCATGAGAAGGAATGAATTCAGTGCCCAATAATTAACAAGAGAAAAAGTGACAATGAGAAAAGCAGAAAAATAATAGCCGACAGTACTTTGCCTGAATACCACAAAACACAAAGGATCCAACAGGAAAGGAAGGGGTGGCTTGGAAGCCTTAGCCCGATGTCCCAGCTACTGAGGAAGATGGAAGGAGAGGTGGCTTAAGAACCCACTGCAGCTGCTTCCTCGTGTTCCCGGGGTTAGCTGGCACTTAGCTGGCTTGCTGTCTGATGTTCCAGAGGGGGGCCTGAGGCTCCAGGTCACGCCCCTTCTCACTGCCGGTCTGCTGGTGCTTCCTCAGAGTCCAGGTGTTAGAAGGAGAGAAGGGAAGCTCAGCATCCTGGCTGGCTGGCACTTAGTGCCTGATGTTCCAATACTGGTTTCTCTCCATCTTCAATTCGCCCTGTGACCATCCACGGAAATGGATCACCATCCCGAGGCCGGTGGCTCGCTCCCTCCATCGGTGGCTCGACCCACGGAATGCCTGCATGGTCATGCCCTTTCTGCTTCCTCAGCCCGAGGTCATGCTCACGACAGATGCTTCCACCACTGGATGGGGAGCCCACTGCAACGACCTTTCATCAATGGGAGATGGTCCCCAACAGAGTGCTGCTACCATATCAGTGTCGTGGAAATGTTAGTGGTCCAGAAAGCACTAAAGTCTTTCGAAACCTTGCTTTGAAAGCAGGTGGTCTGGCTCCTCACCTACAACACGACAGTGATCAACAAGCAAGGAGGCACAAGATCTTTCACCTTCCTCGATCTCACCCTACAGATATGGAACTGATGCATCCTCAGACATGTTGTTCTACAAGCCATCCACCTCCCAGGGGAGGAGAATGAGCTTGCAGACAGACTGAGCAGAGCTCATTCAACCAGGGCGGTACCCACTTCCTCTGCCTTTTTGACTGGCATCTCCTTGGAAGACATTTGTAAGGCTGCAGTCTGGTCACAACCGCTGACCTTTATCAAGCATTATAGATTTGATTGCAGACACCGCCGTGAGGCAGCCTTTGGCAGAGCTGTGCGTCTTTCTGCAATTCATTAAGGTTAGTTGACAACTGTTAAATGACACACTCACATTGTTTTCCTGGTTTAATAGCTTTATTTATTGTCAGGACACACCCTCCTCTGGGAGACATTCAGCTTGTCAGTCTAACCCATTTGTGTGCTTCGCAGAGACCACGAAGAAGAAGGACAGGTTGCTTACCTGTAACTGTAGTTCTTTGAGTGGTCATCTGCTAATCCACACAAATCCTGTCCATCCTCCCCTCTGTCGTGTCCTGCACTTTCTTCCTTGTCTGCTCTTTCGGCAGACTGTTTGAACTGAGAAAGGGCGGGAAGACACCAAGCCTATATAGAGGGTGGGCAGAATACCACCAAAAAGTCTTCCCTAACGATTCCAGTAGGATCTGAAATTGCTGTGCAGGCGCAGAATAACCCATTTGTGTGGCTTCGCAGATGACCACTCGAAGAACTACAGTTACAGGTAAGCAACCTGTCCTTCCAGAACCCTTTGAAGGCAAGTGGTATCTCTCTGCTCTGTTGTTCTGACTGAATGTTTTCAAATGATGCCCTGGCAGTAGTGACAAGATTTAAATAACTTATTAGAGAAGAGTTGAAAAGAAAAGGACATCACCTGACCCAGAGAAGCAAGAATAGTTTTTACCTTTGCCTGCTTATCAGCACCTAGGAGAGAGAGCATTACACTCAGGCTGTTGAATAACACTGCAGTACATGTCAGAGTTTGGGGAGGGTATAGAATCATAGAATTCTAGAGCTGGAAGAGACCACAAGGGCCATCCAGTCCACCCCCTGCCATTCAGGAACTAATTCAAAGCACATCTGACAAAGGGCTGTCCAGCTTCTATTTAAAGTTTAAAGTTCTATTTAAAATTTGACGGAGTGTGTTCCACTGTCAAACAGCCCTTACTGTCAGGAAGTTCCTCCTAATGTTTAGTTCCTGGAGCTTGCATCCATTGTTCCGGGTCCTGTTCTTTGGAGCAGCAGAAAACAAGCTTGCTCCCTCCTCAATATGACTTCCCTTCAAATATTTAAACAAGGCTATCATACCACCTCTTAATTTTCTCTTCCCTAGGCTAGGCAGGTTAATTTATTTGGACTACAGATCTCAAAATCAGCCAGCTAGCATACCCAGTGAGCCTGCTGGCTGAGGTGTTTCAGGTGTCGTAGTCCAAAAAAGATAATTTTTCTGAGCCCTAGTGCATGCTGGATCCACTCAATGCAAGCTGTATTTAATTTGTCCTGAAAACTTCTCACTTTCCAACTGCTGTTTTCTGCCATTCTCTGCTCAATTCCAAGGATCAGTTTTGCAGCAAGCAGCAAACACCTCCTCCCCCATTATTGTTCACACCAGAGAGGAGGCTATGCCCATCTTCAGGGGGCTTATTTTCTTGTAGGTCTGGTAAGCTATCCTTTACTTCCCTCCCCTGCTTAGGCAACCCCAGCTTTGTTCCTCCGTAGGATCTTCTGATAGCTGCATAAGCCCAGAAAAGCAGGCCCTCTTGACTTGTGTCTCTCCCCAGGGGACAAACTGGGGAAAGTGACATTTTTGACTACAATCTCCCAGAATCCCTATACTGGCTAGAGGATTTAGGGTTTTGTAGGCTTAAACACTATCTTTCAAAAAATTTGCACAATGGGAGGATGCTATTCTGAATATTCCTCCAGTAAAGCAGATGAGTTTCTTGTTGTCTGTGGACTGCACATTAACCTGGCTCTACCTCTTACCTACAGGTGTTGGGTGTTGTAATAGGAGTTGGACTTTCTGTGCTTCTTGTTGCTGCTTTGATCCTGGTGTTGATCCGACGGTTTCGCCTTCAGAGTAAGTTACTCTTTGGTGTTGGGAACTTGTCAGATCTTAGCAGCTTGGTGTGTGTGTGTGTCTGTGAGGCAGATTTTGTCCAGGCCTGCTGGTTTCCTCACCTTGTTATCTCTGTCCCACTTTCCTCTCAGAAGTTCAGGCTCAGGAACAACCCAAGTATCGATTTCGCAAACGAGACAAAGTGCTGTTCTATGGGCGGAAGATCATGCGCAAGGTAATGGGAAGAGAAGGGCACAGAGGGTAAACACTGGAGCTAGGGTCCTCAGCCCTCCATTCAGATAAATTACTTGACCACTGTATAATGCAGTGAGACAGATTTTATGTGCCCTGCAGCTTGCCTGCGTTTCGTGGAGTCTATATTGGATATCATGAAAGAGTTCTGTACAGTGGCTGAGACTGAGTATAGTAACATCTGAAATCCACAAAATAGCAATGCCTTTATTGTGCCAACCAAACACACAAAATACACAATGCAAGTTTTTGTAGCTCCTCTGGCTTTTTCATCAGGCGGTGTTGAAAATCAAACAGGCGAAAGAAAAAAGATGATGTTGGAGATACAGAACTATTGTGCTGTTATAGTTGTTGTCAGTTAAGATTTCAGTCCATGAAATAAAATTTAAACTCTATTAGCAACATGAAAAGATTCCTTCTTTGAGATCCAGGTTGTCTATGTCTTGTGCGAGGCTGCCTGCCCCATTCTTTGGCAGAAAACATTACATTTCTCAAGAAGTCACTTTGTTGTTGTTCTTGAAAATCTTTTATTGCTATTTAAGTAAAACATGTCAAATGCAGTCTCGATTTTTTAAAGGGGTGAAACAGATGGGCCAAAAGAGTGGTCAGAGGCTGCTCCAGCCCTGATTGACTCGAGACTGAGGTGATCGCATGGCCTGCTCTCAAAGTGGCCTGCCGCCATGGTCGCAAACAGGCAACCGCTGGAGCAGATTTAATCTGCTGCTGAAAAGTCTGGCTTTTGCTGCTTTGGGGCCCAAAAAGGCCAAAATAAAGCTGCTTCGGGTCACTTTAAAGGTATGCTGTTTAAATGATGCATGTGTCCTAAGAGGCCAGAAGCTGCGCCAAACCCGTGCTCCAGTCCTAAGGACCGGAGCGCAGCTTTGGCACAGTTTCTGGCCTTTTAAGATGTGTGTGTCATTTAAACAGCATACCTCCAAAGTGCCCGAATCAGCTTTATTTTGGCCTGTCTGTTTGGGCCCTTGGTATGGCTTCCGGCCACTTTCGGGGGGGGGGGGGGAGTTATCTAAACACCACGCCCCCAAAGTGGCCAGAATCTGCATTATTTGGCCTGCCTGTTTCAAGCCAAAAAATGTTTTACCTTTGTTGGACGTAAAAACCTCAAAGAGTTAAGCCCCAGTCCCTTTTGGCTCCCTCTTTAGGATTTAAGATTCTGTTGAGAATTTGTCCCTGGGCAGAAAGGGACTTCTATCTGACTGTCTTCCCACTCCCCCCCCACCCAGTATTTCAAGGTACACCTTGAAATAATTACCAAAAAATTAATATGCTTGCCCATTCATTGATTTTTTTGTCAAACATATAAAAATGTTGTTTTAATCGCTAAACGGCAATACAGTTGGCCCTCAGTATCCGCAGGGGATCTGTTCCAGACCCCCCGCCCCCACGGATACAAAAATCCATGGATGTTCGAGTCTGCATTGTTCTCAATGGTGGTATGTGCACATGGCTGCACCGCCATTAAGGACAGTCCTCATTGTCCCCAGTGGTGGCATGTGCATGTGGCCAGGCTACCTTTAGGGATAACAGGACTTCTTGTTCCTAATGGCAGCACAGCCAGGTGCACACGCCACCACTGGGGACAACAAGAGCTGTCCCTAATGGTAGTGTGGCCACGTGCATAGGCCACCATAGGGGACAACGCGGGCTTGCTGTCCACAGATTGTTGAATCCATAGATGGCAAGTCCGCAGATACAGAGGGCAGTCTGTATTATTAACATTTTCTCAGTGTTCTAATTTGTTTTAGGCCATTTTTAGTCTTTGTAAATGATTGTTAGGTTTACAGTATCCTTGCTGGATTAGCACATTAAGTGCTATTCTTTTTCCTTGCTACTTGATTCCCTGTCACTCCAGCACACCTCTTGTTATATACATTCACTGGTCAGGACTAGGACGCCTCAACAGCTGTAAGATCATCTTCCAAAGCCATGTTCTGCAGGGGAACAGGAAACTATTCCACCCTTCTGAAATGGTATTTGTGGCCAATGCAGAAATGTAAAATTGTTAAAGAAAATGTAATTTAATGTTTATAAATTAATTAATAAGATGAGCCTACAGCTGTGAGGTGCCCTGGTCTTGGCCAGTGAATGTACATAACAAGAGGTGTGCTGAAGTGACAAGGAATCTTCCCATATTTTAAGATTTACACCATGGGCCTTCTACTAACCATATCCACTCTCTTGGCAGGTTTCTCAATCCACATCCTCCCTTGTAGACACCACCATGTCTGCTTCTCGGCCACGCATGAAGAAGAAGCTGAAAATGCTAAATATTGCTAAAAAGTGAGAAGATACGTTGCTATGGGGGATGGGATGAGAAACCCTATTGTTAAGGAATTAAGAGTAATCTTTTGACAGTGCACTTGGAATACTGAGGAGCCTGAGCTGAGCCCAGAGCAAGGGGTTTAGGTTCTGTAAAGGACACTAAAGCCCCACTGAGAAAGGAGGCCTTTGAAGCGAGACTATGGTGTCCTAGACAATTCCTGTAGGGAGGTGGCAAACTCACCTGGGTATAAACAAGCCCCATCAGTTGCCTAAAACTTCCAAGGGGAAGGGATTCTGCAACCACCTTTCTAAAGCAGCCCATACATAGGGGAAGAGTCTGATTACTTGACTGCTGGGATGCTTTCACTTTAGCTGCCATGGCAACATCCTATGGAATCCTGGGATTTGCAGTTTAGAAAGGATCATTTAGAATTCACAGCCAAAAAACCTTTTGTGCCTCACAAAACTACAAGCCCCAGGATTCCATGGGATGTTACTGTGGCAATTAAGGTGGTATCATAGTGCAATAATTGTCTAGTGTGAAAGAGCCCCAATGATTCAAAAGCTTCTTGCCTTGTCCTCTTTAAACAGCCCAAACCATTACTCTTTTATATTCTTTTTATCAGATATTTGAAAGTTGCAGCTATATTTTTCCATTCTCTCCCAAGGTATACACCTGTGTGTCTATGTGCCTTCAAGTCACCTATTGACTTAGAACAATTTCATGAATTTCACAGAGTTTTTTAAGGCAAGAAATACAACACCTGGTATGTGTTGGTCTTCCTCCAGGTCCTAACCAGGTCTAACTTGGCTTAGCTTCCAAGATGAGACAGGATCTGGTGTCTTTAGAGTATTTAGGCCCCATAAGCTGTACACATACACATGCACAAATTAGGCTAGGCACACCAGATGCTCCCCCGCCACTAGATGCCATGGTATAGAGTGGCGTAGTCATGCCTCCCACCCATATTACTGCTTCCCCAGCTAAAGCACCCAGTGCAGGTTTTCTACCTGTTGTTTTGACCAGTGAGGTGGCTTTGTTCCCCCTTTTCTTTCCCCATTTGAGGAAAACATGAGATGACTAAATCCCAGTACCAAGAGCCATCTGAGTGTGCTTCACTTTCACTTTCCCTCCTGGCCCTGCTCACCTTCCCAATTTGGATGGGTGTATTTCCAATCACAGATCAAGATTGGTATTTCTAATGACAGATCAGAAATAACAAAGCAATTCCTTCCTGCCTCCCCCAAACCTCATGTTGCTTTTGGGAGGAGAGGTACTCTTAGGAGGTGGTAGTGCTCTTTCTGGACCTATTGTGAGCCAGATTTGGACCATTCTTAGGCTAGTTCAGGCCTGCAGGCCAGAGGACCCCCCCCCCCCCGAATTAGCCAATTCTTTGGCTATTGCTCTGCCACCTTTCCAATTGAGCAAAAAGTGTTATCTGCAACAACAAGGGCTAGAAACAACAAGGACGTCAAAAAATTTTAAGTGCTTTAATTTTTAAAAGTGCATGTTGTTTAACCAGTAGTAGCTAACTGCACTCAAGGCTAACTGCCATTTTAGAATTGAAATATTAGATATGTTCAAGGTTTGTGGGTGGACTGGATGCTCTGCTGTTCAGAAATATACCGACTCACCTCCTGTAAAATTGATGCATTTTCACAAACCCAAACCAAAGTGGAATAAAAACTGGCTATTGGCTGCTTGTTTTCTTGGGTAAGTGAGGGAGAACTTGCTTTTGCTCCCTCTTTGGTTTGAGCAAGTGGATCCTACTTTCTTGACTGAGGGATCTCAATCTTTTCTCTCTGTGTTCAGGATCCTACGCATCAAGAAAGAGCTGCCAACCCTTCAGCTGAAGGAGCCACCCCCCTCTGTCCTGGAAGCTGATCTCACAGAATTTGATGTGGCCAACTCACACCTCCCCTCTGAGGTACTCTACATGCTGAAAAATGTGCGGTGAGTATTTGCCAGGGGTTCATGTAATCTCGTTTCAGGGTCTGGATATACACAGAAGGAAGCTGCAGAAGGTGGCTTGGCACTATAACAGAATAGGGGCTGCTTTTCCTCTGCAAAGAGTCTAGATCCTGTTTTCAGGTTCTGAACTCTTTTCTGGAATGTAAGAAGTAAGGCAATCATGGCTGCAGCCAGAGAAGGATAGTTTCCCAGCTCTTGCTTTCTATTCTGGCGTTGAGGAACATGGCATCTCTAATAAGATTGTGGTATATTCAGGACTGGCTCTAGGTATTTTGCCACCCTAGGCAAGAAATATTTAAGCACTCCTGTAGCGCTTCATAATTATTTTCGCTCCTAGATTTCCGCTGTTTCATTTGTTAAAGCTAAACATGACATAAAATTTAGGTTCTAATCCTTGGTCATAGTACTGAGAATTAGTCAAAAAGCCAATTAGATTTTTACAGGTTAAAGACTTTTTTTATTGCTGTGATATTTGGAATGGAGACTAATGCACACATATTCCTATTTCACGCTGGAAGCATTATTCATTCTAATGATGTGGAAAAATCTGGATCCCATCCCCATGAATTTATGGGGTAGTAGTGGTCCATCTATGACCCCTAAAAACTAAAAATCTTCACCTAAGGGGCAGAAAAGGGTGTCACAAGAAAGAGAAGAAAATCAGTAGAGTCACCAGGTGAAAGGCCCAGGGCTGCAGTTTGACACCACTTCAGCTGCCTTTGGCTCCCATGGTGACCAGCTGTCCTAACCGCAAAGGAGGACAAGGCACTTGTAAAATGTAGGGCTTTCAAGTAAAATGGATGACATGACCAAGTAAAAACTGAAACCCCTCATATAACTATAAATTCATGCTTCTTAGTGATGCTCAAAAGGGAGGACATTTTTGGAATTCCTCCTGGACAGAAGACTGAAATGTAAGATATACCCCAGAAAAAGAGGACATTGGTAATCTTGCTGTTTCCATGCTATGGAGCACTGGGATTTGTAGTTTGTTGTGGCTCCACTGCTGTCTGACTGAGAAGGCAAATTCTCCTCCAAAAATCCAAATCCCAGGATTCCATAGCATGGAGCCACATTATTTCTGCAGTGTAGATGCAGCCCATGAAAAAAGGATGGGAATTGTAATTGTAATGTGTTGTTCACCGCCCTGATCATAGGAAGGGCGGTATACAAATAAAATTTTTATTATTTATTTATTATTATGGCTCCAGGGCGAGAAAGAAAAGACACATAATAGGCACAACCACCAAGAGTGGGCAAGCCACACTCTCTCAGCCTCAGAGGAAGACCATGACAAAGCTTCTCTGAACTCATATTGCCAAGAAAATCCTATGGTAGGTTCGCCTCAGGGCAGGGCAGACCTCCTCCTCTTCCAGGACATGTCCTCCATTCCAACCTTCTGTCCAGAAGGTATTCTAAAACATCCTCCATTTTGAGCATGACTAAGAAGATGCATTTACATTTCTAGGAGTGTTTGGAGCTTTTCTTGAGTCCTGTCCTCCCTTTTTCTTGAATGTCTTCCATTTTGTGGTGCCTTCCTTTGCGGTGAAGACATTTGGGAAGAAGACCAAGCTTTTAAAGCGTATTGTTGGAGCCAGTGTGGGCTAGTTGTTTGAGCATTGGACTGTGGATTCAAATCCCAGCTCGGCCATGGAAACCCACTGGGTGGGGGCATCACACTCTCTCAGCCTCATAGGAAGGCCATGGTGAGCCTCCTGTGAACAAACTTTGCCAAGAAAACCCCATGAGAAGGTGGCCATGAGTCAGAAAGAGGTGAAAAGGGAAATGAATAGATGGAAGAACTTAAAAATTTCCTGGATGGGCAAAATTTCAGTAATTAAGATATCCATACTCCCGAAGATGATGTACCTGTTCCAAAACTTGCCAATTATTACAAATGAAATCCCTTTCAAAAAGTGGAATAAGGACCTATCTGATTTCATCTGAAACGGCAAAAAAACGAGGATTAAGACAAAACTATTACACGATGCAGTGGAAAGAGGTGGCCTGGCATTGCCAAACCTAAAACTCTACTATCAAGCCTCGGTGTTAAGCTGACTGGATAAGACTGAAAAAGTTAAAGGTTTTGAATTTAGAATGTGCTGGCGTGATTTATGGTATACATGGGTATCTACTATATGAGAAATCTAAAGTTAACCAGGAATTTAACAACCGTTACATCAGGAAGTCACTTTTAAATGTATGGAAGAAAGTAAAACCAATTTGGGCCTCTGTTAATGAGGCGTGGTTCAAGAATGAGAAAATGTCTTGCCAAAAGTGACATTACAGTGCTGGAAGGAGGACAAAGACGCTTGAAATCAGAATCAGAACTTTTTAAGGACAGATATAACTGTAATTGGTTTCTATATAGACGTCTAAGAGAAAAATTTATGACTGACCGAAAGATAATAGGGATAGGGAAAGGTGATTTGGAAATTGAAAAAATAATTAAAGAAGAAGGCAGACATGAAATTTCCCGTTTATATAAATTGTTGCTAACGTATGATCTCGAACAAGAAGTGGTGACTGGGCTAAAGCTATAGGACAGAATATATCAATGCATCAATGGGAAAGAAATTGGAAAAAAATAATTAAATACACACCGAATCGGGGACTAAAAGAGAACTTAATAAAAATGCAATATAGATGGCACCTGATCCCGCATGTTTTAGCTAAAATTAACAATAACTGCAACAACAACTGTTGGAAGTGTGGAAGGGAAGATGGCACGTATTATCATTGTTGGTGGCACTGTGAAAAGGCTTGTAAATTTTGGTCAGAAATACACATCACAATGGTAGAAATACTGAAGAAAAACCTTAATAAGGATATAAAATCGAAGTGGAAAAGAAATTTTGAAAACTCGTTTTTTATATGGTTTCAGCAGCCAGAATCCTATATGCGGGGAAATGGAAAAATACTATGATACCAACCAGGGAGCAATGGCTGCCTAAATCTATTTCTAAAAGGGAAATCGCCGAATGATCTTTTGGCAACTTGGAAACCTTTTATAGACTATATGAGGGCCAAGAAGGGGAAATATAAAGTTATCATATTTGATGAGTAATGGATCTTAAGAATGTTTAATTAAGATAATAGGTGCAAGTATTAAAAAATTCCATCATGTTGGAGGAATATGTACGTTAGTAGACTAATGAGGTTTATTAGACATTTCATTTCTGATATATCACTGAGAGAAGGCAATTAAGAGCTGGACGACAGTGGGAAACTATAGTAGAATATGGATGTTAGAGGGAAATGTTATGGAAGTAATAAATAGTAAGGTCGACATTATAGTCTTACATATGGACAGTGTAAATATGAAGAGAAGGTCCTTTCCTGTGTCGAGTTATGTAGTATGTAAGAATGATACAATATGTTTTAATTTATGACTGGAAATCAATGAAGAATGTATGCTTAAAAAAGTGTCTTTTTCTTTTTTTCAATAGGTCACTATATTTTAACCACCCTTTATCTATTAATTTACCTCTTTTCATGAACGCCCCATGTGGTGACACCCATGCTGGCATTTGTTTGTATATTTTCTCTTTATATTTTATCCAGATTCTCAACAACATTCTTTTAATTATATAGTCATTAAACTCTCTGTTTTAGGCTAACTTGCTGTAACACAAATATGTGTGCCACTCTTACCTTATGTTAAATCCCTCTAAATTCAGTAAATTCTCGTTTTCTAACTTGATCCAAAATAATTGGTAAATTCTGAAAATAATACATTAATTTCAGTAGTACATTCATTTTTATAAGAGCGATTTTACCCATTAGAGATAGTTGTAATTTTCCCCACTTTTCCAATTTTATTTTCACTTCTTGTCAGCTTCTCTAATAATTATTTTCAAAGAGTTCTGCTTTTTTAGTTGTTATTCCTATGCCTAAATATTTTATTTTCTTCTGTATTTGAATATTTGTCTTTTCTTGGAGCTTCTCCTTTTCTTCTTTAGTCGTATTAAGTGCTAACATTGCTGACTTATTCTTGTTAATTTTCAGTCCTGCCCAACGTCTGTACTCTTCTATTTTTCCTAGAGATTTCCGTATGCTTCTCATCGGCTCCTCAGTTATGATTGCAATGTCATCCTCATGCACCTTGATTTTTATTTCATTCCCTTTTAGACATGTTCCTCTTATTATTTTTTTCTTGCCTTATTTTTATACAGAGGGTCTCTAAACACATAATAAATAATAGAGGTGACAGGGGGCACCCTTGTCTTGTTCCTTTTCCAATTTTGAAGTCTTCTGTTTTATTTCCATTCACTATAAGTTTTGCCCTTTGTTCTTTATATATTTGCTTTATCCACATTGATATATTTTTGCCCAAATCTAATTTGTTAATTAGTTCCATTAAAAAAAATCCAAATTATCGAAGGCCTTTTCAGCATCTAAAAAAAGGAGAGTTGACACCTTTTCCGTTTTTTTCTCCATAATATTCAATCATATTTAGAATTATTCTTGTATGGTGTTTTGTATATATTTTATAATCATTGTTCAGAAGAAATATTGGCCTGTAATTTTGAGGGAGTATCTTATCCTTCCCTTCCTTTGGTATTAATACAATATTGGCATCCTTCCATGTATCTGGTACATCCTTTAAGATGACATTTAATGTTTTTTGTAGGGGGTCAATTAGTACTTCTTGGAAGGCTTTGTAGTAGCTTGCAGGGAACCCGTCTGGACTCGGTGCTTTTCTACATTTTGCTTTTTTGATTGCTTGTTTTATTTCTGTTATGGTAATGGTTTGATTCAGTATCTCCTTGGCTTCCTCCGTTATTTTTAAATTATCTATGTCTTCCAAATAATTCTGTATTTTCTTACTTTGTGGTTTCTACTCTGGTGGTTCTTTATATAATTCTTTATAATATTTAAGAAAAAATTATTTTTATTTCCGTTAACTCTGTATATTTTTCCTGGCCTTCTTTTATCTCTAGAATCATATTTTTTTCTCTTCTCTTTCTTACTTTAAAGGCTAAATATCTCCCGATTTTGTTGCCAAATTCAAATTGTTTTTGTTTCAAATATTTCAGCTTTTTGCTTAGTTGCTTTGTCATTTTACTGTTCAGTTGTTTTTTAAGTAAGCTCAGTTGTTTTTTAAGATTTTTATTATTTTTGCCCAAATCAGTCATAATTTCCTTTTCTTTCTCTTGATTATTTTCTGAATTTTTAAAATTTTTTTCATTTTTCTCTTCTCTGCACTTTTTTTCATAATGTAGCCTTGGATAACTGCTTTTGATGCGTCCCATACTGTTTTCATCTTTACATTTGGGTCTATATTTTCTTCAAAATAAAGCTTTAGTTGTTCACTGATTTGTTTTTTTCGTTGACTCTTCTTTCAATAGATTTTCATTTAGTCTCCATGAGAATTCACTTCTCAATTGTTTAACCTCCATATATATATGATTATGATCCGACAGTTTATTTATCTTTATTTTCACATCTTTAATATCTTTAAATAGCTCTTTAGAGATGAAAAACATGTCAGTTCTTGAGGCCAAATTGTGTGGGGCTGAATAGAATGTGAAATCTTTAGTGCATTGAAATTTCGGTCTCCAAGGGTCTATTAGTGAGAAAAAAATCTTGTAACTCGAAGAATTTGTTCGGGAGCTTCCCCTGTTTTTCTTGTATTCTTCTCCTTGACTTTCTGTCCATTTTGAGGTCTAAGACGCCATTCCAATCTCCCATGTATATGTGTTGATTAAAATTATAGGTTTTAGGAACTTCTTATAAAAATTCCCTTTATTTTGAATGAGTCCGTAAATACCTAATACAGTACCAGTGTTTTTTCCCCGATTAAATTAATTTCTATTCCAATATACCTTCCATCTGCATCATTAATTATTTCTTTTGCAGCTATTGAGCTTTTTACATAAATGGCAACTCCATTTTTCTTCTTTTTCCCTGCACTTACAAAGACTTGCTCTAGTTTAGGATTTTTTAGATATTTTGTGTCTTGTATTCTATTTCTTGTTTCTTGGATGTTCAGTATTTTGATTTTCTCTTTTTTCCAGAACATTAAAGATTTTTTTTCCCTTTTGTAAGCAGAGTTCATTCTCTTAACGTTCCATGAGAGGAACTTCATCTTTCTTCTTTATTAAATTTCTCTCAAATCTCTTAGTTTCTTTTCTCTTGTTCTTCTTTCTCTCCTTCTTGCTCTCCCTCTTCCTTACTGTCATTACTTGAATTTCTTAAATCTTTGTCGTCTCCTGCTCCTCCAGCCGCTCCCAATTCTTCTTCCTGTGTCTCATCTCTATATATTTCTCCAGTGAAATCTTTCTTCGATTCCATAATTTTTCTCCTTATGTCTTCTTGTGCCTTTCCTTCTTATTTCTTTCTTCTTCCTCTCTGAACCATCTGTTGTAGAAAGTTCTTACTTTATCTGGTGTGTCTATTTTATACTGTTTTTGTCTTCATGTAAAGGATATCCCTTCTGAAGGTTCCCATCTATATCTCACATTTTTCATCTGAAGCATTCTTGTTAATGTTGTGTATTCTCTCCTTTCCCTTAATATTTCTGCTGGGACATCTTTGAAAATTTTGATTTCCCCTCCATTTATTGTCAATCTTCTCTCGTAGCTTGCCTGTATGATCTTGTCCTTTATTCTTTCTCTTGTAAAATATACTACAGCATCTCGAGGTAAATTCTTATTTCTTGCCATGGTAGAGTTAATTTGGAAAATCTTATCTACATCTATATCATATTCTGTTGAACATTCGATTGATTCTGCCAACACTGGTATAATTTTTTCTTATAGATTTTCATTGAACTGTTCTTTCAGACCTCTAATTTAAATGCATTTTTTCCTATCCTTTACTTCTTTCATCCTGTGTAGTTCTTTTTCTTGATTCTGCATTTGTGAGAGGTTCTTAGTGATTTTTTTCTACTTCTTCTGTTCTCGTTTTGAGTTCTCCCATTCTCTTATTCATATCTTTGACATCAACTGTTATTCTTTTCATGGTCTCTTTTAAGTCATCTATCTCTTCTTTAAAGTATCTCTGTAATTCATTCCTAGAGACTTTTATCTCTTGTCTTATATTCTTTTCAATCCTTTGTATTGCTTCCAACACTTTAAAATTGGAGTCTGAATTTTTTAACTCTATTGATGATCTTCTTACCATAATTTGCTTCTGGTCTGCTTGTATCGGTGTTTTCCTTTCTTTTTCTTTTGCTACCATGTCTCTTGTGGCAGTTGTGGTGATGGTGTCCTCTTCTTTTTCCCTCTTTCTTTTCCAGTGTGTTGGGGCACTTTGAGAAGCCCTTATTCCTAGAGCTGTGCAAACACATGACCTTCCAACAGTTCCAGCAAGGAGAGTATGTCTTTCGGCCAGGTCAGCCAGATACCAGCATCTATGTGGTCCAAGATGGAAAGCTGGAGCTCTACCTATCTGAACAGGTGAGTGTTGTTGGAGGAAGAATTCAGTAGGTCAGTGCCAAACATTCTGTATGTGGCTGCACTAATTGCTTCTGCTCATTCCCTAGGGCAGGGCCTATATAGCTTGGACATCTTGCAGCAGACCTGCTGAAATGAACAAGATGGGATAAGACCACTTCCATGGTTGTGTCCATATCCCAAACATTTCAGCAAGGCTTCCATGGGAGGCCATGATGGTGTTTTTTGCTCAAAGGCCAGGGTTGGGGTGAGAAAGGGTATTTTCCTTTGGACACTATGGGTGATTCTCATCATGACTCATACGTCTTCGTATGTGTGATTTAGGATGGGAAAGAGACTCTGGTGAAGGAGGTTTTTCCAGGGGACAGCGTGCACAGTCTTCTCAGCATCCTGGATGTTATTACGGTAGGATCCGACTAAAGTATCCAACTTGGTATGGATGAATCTGGCAGTTTCAATTTCTCCTGCATTTTCAGTGTTACTTTAGCATCATAATGTTACACATCCATTTATGTTTTGAAAAGTCAGCATAAAAATATTATATATTTTTATTTGCAATTCCCATAATAAATACATTTGTATTGATATTTTTTCATGTAGATACAGTTTTGCAGCCTTTTAATCCTAATATAATGCCTTTTTCTGTGTACTTTTCTGCAACACATGCATTTTTAAAATTGCAGAACAATGTTGAAAAACCCAGAGAAATGGGAATACTGGAGGATAATTGCTTCTTCTTCATGGTCTTTGCGAATCACACAAATGAGTTATTGTGTGCCTGCACAGCAATGAATCATAGAATCATAGAATCATAGAATCATAGAATCGTAGAGTTGGAAGAGACCACTAGGGCCATCCAGTCCAACCCCCTGCCATGCAGGAAATCCAAATCAAAGCATCCCTGACAGATGGCCATCCAGCCTCTGTTTAAAGACCTCCAAGGAAGGAGACTCTATCACCTTCCGAGGAAGTGCATTCCACTGTCGAACAGCCCTTACTGTCAGGAAGTTCCTCCTAATGTTCAGGTGGAATGCTCGGACACCTCTAGAATCTCTGGGCAAAAGTTAGTTTTACAACTTTCTGCAACTTTTGGGCGGTAGCTCCGCCCACCCCATATATATCCTCTAATGGTCCCGCTCTTCTCCAGTTCCTTCATTCTGCTGTGCTAAGCAGCTCAAGGAACTTCACTAGCTTGGTTTACCTTGCTATCGGCCTTTTCAAATTGATATCTCTGGACTTTGACCAATGCTACTGTTCTTGACCACTCTTACAGATCATCCACGGACCTTGTTACCAATCCAACGGCTTGACTATGGTATTTCTCACTACCCCCTTTTCGCCCAAGGCCTCTTTCAAAAGGTGGGCCAAGTGCGGGGTCAAGATCCCCATGTCAGTCGGACATGACAAATGTGTCCTTTGCCTAGGGAATCACATATCCCAAGGGATTGCCCCCACTGTAAGGTCATGACTTCACAGGCCCTAAAAAACCGTAATCAGAAATTGAAGGCTTCCCTTTATGAGAAGGTCTTTCAACCCTCTCTATCCTCTGCTGCATCCTCGGCCGTAGTTCCCTCCGCAGAGCCGGCCACGAAACCTTCCACCTCAGTGGACCCCAGCGAGAAATCCCTGAGATCAGGAAAAGATTTGTCAGCAGACGCTCCAAAAACTTCCAAGAGGAAGCATGAAGACAAACATAAATCTTCCAAGTCCTCTCATACCGGACAGGACTCGGGATGGGCCAGATCTGCCTCCCCAGTGGCAAAATCTCGCCATAAAGGTCCTCCTAGCATTGTCTCGGCGCCTCCGCCAGACTTGGGACCAACCGCCACTCCAACTCCGACTGCGGCCAACCTGACCACCGACACCGAGTGCCAGCTCCATGGCTTGGACATGCAGAGGGCATTAGCCTTTTACCTTGACAGCACTTCGGTTTTGAGGCGCTCCGAGCGGCTGTTTGTACGCTACTCGGAGGCCAAAAAAGGCCTACCTGTGATTGCGCAGAGGTTTTCCAAATGGGTGGCCAACACCATCCACCTCTGCTATGAACTGTCAGGTAGACTTCTTCCAGTTCGGGTTCCGGCCCATGCAACGCGGGCGGTAGCTACATCCTCCGCCTTTTTGACTGGGATCTCTTTGGAGGATGTTTGCAGGGCTGCTGTCTGGTCCCAGCCACTGACTTTCATTAAGCACTACACCAGAGCCAAACTAGATGCAGCCTTTGGGAGGGCAGTGCTGCTTTCTGGGTTACACTGAATATTATGGTCAATTGCATGTTGACAAAGGACAATGACAAGAGCTCTACCTTTGCATAGTTTTTATTATCATTAATTTGAACTTACAACCTATGTCATGACACTCCCTCCTCCACTGACCCAAGCTTGTCAGTCTAACCCATTTGTGTGATTCACAGAGACCACGAAGAAGAAGAGGTTGCTCACCTGTAACGTGGTTTCTTCAAGTGGTCATCTGCGAATTCACACAAACCCGCCCATCCTTCCCCTCAGTGTCCTGCTTATTTGCTAGCGTTACTGCCGCACTTTACGCGACTCATTTGGAACTGGAGAAGAGCGGGACCATTAGGGGCTATATATATATGGGGTGGGCGGAGCTACCGCCAAAAAGTTGCAGAAAGTTGCAAACTAACTTTTGCCCAGAGATTCTAGAAGTTTCCAAGCATTGCTGCGCAGGCGCATAATAACCCATTTGTGTGAATTCGCAGATGACCACTAGAAGAAACACCGTTACAGGTGAGCAACTTGTTCATTTCAGTTCTCATATACCTTTGGGGTGTGTAAAATAGGGACATTTATGTTAAAATGTGAACCAAACAAATTTTCCCTTTGTTCCTTGTCACATCTCTTTTTTCTCTATCAGCTTCCTGCATTCCAGGTATCTCAGTCTTTATAGATCTTAGATTAGGTGCCTTTTAAACCAACACACCCCATATCATAGAATCATAGAGTATGAAGAGACTCTAAGGGCCATCTAGTCCAAACTCCTGCCATGCAGGAACCACAATCAAAGCATCCCCGACAGATGGCCATCCAGCCTCTGTTTAAAAACTTCCAAAGGAGACTCTACCAAGGGAGTGTGTTCTCCTGTCAAATAGCTCTTACTGTCAGGAAGTTCCTCCTAATGTTTAGGTGGAATTTATTTTCCTGTGGCTTGCATCCATTGCTCTAGACCAGCAGAAAACAAGGTTGCTCCATCCTCAATATGACACCCCTTTAAATACTTAAACAGGGCAATCATATCACCCCTTAACCGTCTCTTCTCCAGGTTAAACATACCAACTCCCTAAGTCTCTTCTTATAGGGCTTTATGGTTTCCAGTCCCATCACCACTTTGGTTGCCGCCTTCTGAACACGCTCCAGTTTGTCAACATCTTTTTAGAATTGTGGTGCCCAGAACTGGACACAGTATTCCATATGAGGCCTGACCAAAGCAGAGTAGAGTGGCACTGTTACTTCCTTTGATCTTTACAATATACTTCTATTGATGAAGCCTAGAATCAAATTGGCCTTTTAGCTGCCACATCATACTGTTGACTCATGGTCAACTTGTGGTCTACTAGGACTCCCAGATCCTTTTCACATGTAGTCTCTTTCAGCCGGGTGCCCTCCATCCTATATCTGTGGGGTTTTTTTTGTCCTAAGTGCAATACCTTACATTTCTCCCTGTAGAAGTTCAGTTTGTTAGTTTTGGCCCGTTTTCTAATCTATTAAGGTAATTTTGAATTTTGATCCTCTCCTCTGGGGTATTAGCTACTCCTCCTAATTTGGTATAATCTGCAAATTTGATGAGCATGCCCTGTATTCTTTTCTCCAAGTTGTTAATAAAGATGTTGGATAGCACTGGGCCCAGAACAAAACCCTGTGGCATCCCACTGGTCACTTCTCTCCAAAATGAAGAAGAGCCACTGTTGAGCACCCTTTGGGTTCGGCCAGTTCCTTTGGAGCTTGAACTGGGCAGATGACCACAATATAAGACATGCCACCTCTAACTGGTGCCGCAGAAAGAACTGGGTGGGTTTTACCAAGAGTAAAGCATCTGGTTGGGCCTATGCAGGAGGTGTGGGATAAATACCTGGTTCTGAGAATGGGACATCCTCTGTGGTGGATAAGGTGTCTTACCACTCACATCAACAATGTCCATGGGAGATAGAAGGTTCTGTAGACTGTTTAGATCTCTTGGATGTCTTTCTGACAGGGCCACCAAAGGCCATACCGGACAGTGTCTGCACGGGTGGCTGAGGACTCCACAGTGTTGTGTCTTCCTGTAGAAGCCTTCTCAGCTGTCTTTGAGAAATACCCTGAAAGCCTTGTCCGTGTGGTACAGGTGAGTCCCTGCCAATCCCACTCAGAGACTGCATTTCCATACTGCCATCTCTGCCCTCTCACCGTCCCTGTTTTGCTACTTCTGCATGAATTGGTTTATCCCTCATGCCACAACTATAGCATTTGTTTGGAATGTATTTTAAACATCTGCAGTGGCAGAACTTCCAGTGATGGGAGAGTGGTGTAGGAACTTGCTTCTTCCTGTGGCTTGCAGGAATTATGGGGTGGGGGGATAAAATAATGCAAACTTCCTTGGTTTCCTTAGGGATCAGCTGCATTTTCTCTGCAACATTTTCAAGGGAATTTGCTAATATTGGCTGATCCAGTGTGGAAATATGGGGCTCAGTTTTTCTGGTAATGTGAGAAATGCCTCCTTTCATCTGTGTCAAGGATGTGATGAAGAAGAATAGGAGGCTATTGGAGAGCAGGTCTTCTTGCTCTCTGTGTTATTCTTCTGTAACAAGTAACCTCAGATTTTGTTATTCTGGACAAAATAGCCGATAGACTTTAAAGCAAAGCCAGCTCTTTGAGGAACTAGTTATGATGGACTCAGGTGTACAAGAGATTTTTGTGGATATTGAAAGACTGGGGGAGAGGGGCTTTCCTTCTAGTGTTAAACATTTTAATGGGCATCAGTCATGCCCCTACTGCCATGCAAATCTCTGCTTACTGATTCAGCTCTAGATAATCTTCTGCTGTTGTTTCTTCCCATTTCAGATCATCATGGTGCGCCTACAGAGGGTCACCTTCTTGGCCTTGCACAATTATCTTGGTCTCACGAATGAGCTTTTCAGCCACGTGAGTTATTGGCCACATCTTTGTTGTGTTCAGTTCCACCCTTGAGAGAATCCCTCATCTTTTCTGTATCCTGTGGAAGCCTGTTTTCAACACTCTGGGTTTCCTGCAATTGTTAGAAGTAAATGGTCTCTGAGCATGTACAGAACACATTGTCCTTACTATCACATAAGGACTGAAGGCTGAAGGTGTGATTTCCAAACACTATTAGTCAGTATTAGTCTGTAACCTCGCTTCGATCCACCGGGAGAGGCGGGGAAACATAAATAAATTTTATTACTATTATTATTATTATTATTATTATTATTATTATTATTAGACGCTTGGGCAGACCATCCTCTTCTAAATTTAGAACTTGTCTGCCAGGGATTGAATGCACTGTACAATCTTCTTTTTTTCCTATTGCCAAAGTGTGCTTTAGCACTGCACACTGCTTTTGAAAAAAAAAAATACTGCTGAAAAGTGACTTTACATATTGTGTGCGTGTGTGTTTGTCATAAGAAAAATGCAACAAATTGGTTACAATACAGAGAAAAGGAGGGAGTGACAAAAAGAGAGGAACCTGAATTTGTATTCACACTTCAGCTTGCAAGTTACTGTTCTCAGTAAATGCTGTATTTGTTTCCTTTTAATTTCTGGTTTTATGTCATTGTTCCCCCCCTTCTTCCCCATTGCTATCAGACATTATAGGGAGAACAAATTACATTCATAAGGTTTTTTTAAAAAAACAACCTTTGGAATGAATTTTAAAGAACACTTTGACAATTCTTTTAAAATGCATTTATTTACTTATTTTTATTCGTGCCAGGCATATTTTTCTCACCAAATGACCTTACTTATAATAAGTCTTGTTTGTCTCTGTTTACAACCATGTATTTATTGTAATGTATATACTGTAATGTTACTTGTAAATTATAAGTTCTTATTATAACATCATCCTTGCCAGGGTGGTGTTGCTATATTTGGAAACTCTTGGTGAGAGAATTAATATTGTGAATACATATTCCCTTTGTACATTTTCCCTCTCCTGTAATATATCCTATATCCCTATGGGATAGTACTATATGTCAAATACCTTCATATGAAATTTTTATATGCAATGGAAATAAAAGCATGAGTTGATTCTGCCTAAAATAATAAATAAATGTAGAACTTGTCTGCATGATAAACATGGGTATGTTTCCTGTCCCCAGGAGATGCAGCCATTGCGCCTTTTCCCCCAGTCAAGCCACACCTCCCGCACCAGTCCCATCCGGCACAGCAAGCGGGTCATTAGTACCTCCTCCATTGAAGAAGTGAAGGATAGTGTTGGAAGGCAGCAGGATGCTTCTCCCAAGGACCAAGGTAAGAAATCTGTCCTGGGCTTTTCCATGGGAAGTCAGTAGTGTTCAGTTCTGCCATGGATGCCTGCCTTGGGAGGCACACATTCACTTTGCACTTCCACACCTTTGTCTCCCCTGTTCTGTCAAAGCCTGCTGTAGCTCCACATCAGCATCATTAGGGCTAAGGTTAATCAGCTTCTGAAGTTCCTGCTTTACCCAGATTATTGATTGCTGCCTATACTCAGCTAGCGTTTCAAGTATGTGTGGGTCAGGTAACTCCATGTTTACTGTGCCTTCTGAGTGACAGCATCTTAAATTTGCAGGTGACCCACTGAAACCAGGTTTACTAGAGCCATCTGCTGCCCCACCGTTAAGTCGTTGCATCTCCATGCCAGTTGACATCTCAGGTAGGTTTCTGTCTTGTCATTTTCTCCTTTTCCATAGTAATGGAATATTTGTGGTCTTTAGACCCTAGCCTTCATAGCTCTGGTGACCACTGAGCTCTTTTTTAAAATGCAGGAATCCAGAAGGGGCCCCGTTCAGACTTCGACATGGCCTACGAGCGAGGCCGCATCTCAGTATCTCTACAGGAGGACAGCTCTGTCTTTGCCAGGGTAGGTCCCTGCAGATAGGAGTGCCCTACTCAACCTCATTTATTGAACATGTTAGCCAGAATCCAAGAGACACCCAGGATTTCCAGAGGAGCTATTTGTGCTTGACATTTAGTTGTAGACTCTCAGTCAAACACCAGTAAGAGGGATAGAATTTGGACTGTCCTGATTTTTGGAAATGAGGGATGAGGTATTTTAAGGTGTTTTTAAAAAGTACCTTTCGTACAGGTAGGCTTCTGTTCCTTCTGCATGCTCTTCTCTTACTTTGTCCACCCCATCCTTGGCAGTCAGTGTCCCACGAGTCCCGTGATCGGAAGTCTGTGACGCTGGAGGAACAACCATCTGGGATCTACCACTACAACTACTGTGAGGATGACTCAGCAACTGGTGACTGCCCTTTTGGGCCCTACCAAGGCCGCCAGACAAGTGCCATTTTTGAAGCTGCCAAGCGGGAGCTGGTCAAGCTCATGAAAATTGAGGTAGAGGCTGCCCTCAGTGTTCCAGAAGATGGGATTCCTGGAGATCTGCCCCACTCAGTACACTTACACTCTTAACAGGAGTCAAAATAGAGAGGGTTGTTAAAGCAAAACAAGGGTTCTAATAGTCAGTGGATGGGCTGTGGGACCTACTATGCATGACTCTGGCTGTCATAGCCCTAAAACATTATTGCCACCACTCCCTTCCTCTTTCCACAGAATCCCTCTTTGCTGAATCATCGGGTATTACTGCACCATGCCAAGGCTGGTACTGTGATTGCCCGACAAGGAGATCAGGTAGGTATCATGGAAGACAATCAGTAAAGTAACATGGGACAGAGGGGAAGGGGTTCTAGGTATTGTAGGCAGCTTCTTCTCTCCAATAACTAAAAAAACCCAAAACACCAAACATAGAAAGTGGTAGAACAATTCATATAAACGCAAGCTAGAAAAGGAGTGAGAAATGTTCATGGTAGTGGTGCTTTTTGCAGAGAATGGCTGCCTCTGTCTATAGTCCCAGTTCAGTTCTTGATGCATGTGCCTTCTAGGAGGCAAAGTACCTACAGATTTCCTTTATCTCAATGCACACACATGTACTCTTTTATTCTCCAGGCTTCCCACCTTCCATTTCATTGTGACTTGCTTTAGGTAATTTGTCTTGCAAACACTTAATCATTTCCGAAATCTTTTTCAACTTCTCTCTGATGACAGACAATGTTGTGGAACAATAAGTGGACAGGCAGGTTTAAATGAAACATGATGAAAGGCTTTGTGGCTCTTCAGAGGAAGATGTCTGGGAAGAGGGGCTGTGGAGGCAGCCCAGAAGTGTTTGAATAGACATTTCGGGAGCAGATTTGTTTCAGGTGCTCCTAGGGCTGTTGACTGGATAACATAACAAAGGCAGGTGAAGGAAATTCCAGCCCCTGGCTCAGTGTGAGAAATTGAGGCCTCTGTCCTCACCTTTCCACAGCAACAGAGCTTTTTAAAAATCTCCATTCTCTGGATGCTGTCAAGAAGAGACTGACTAATCTTCCCAGTCTTCTACAAACTCCCATTCCCTTTGAAAAGCAACTTGCCTCACTGCAATTAGTGTCCATGGCTGTGTGTGCATCGCAAGAGTCATAGTTCAATAAATCCAAGCTTTGCTGGCTTCCGAACTATTTTCTTGGCTCTTTTCAAAATGTCTGCTCTTGAGCTCCCTGCATTCTTACATAACAATTGCTGCCAGCGTGGTTTCATAGTTTAGGAGGTGTTGCTTCAAAATGAATACACTAAATCTGGGCTATTTCTCCCTTGAAGCTTCCAGTCCTGTTGTAAGAAGCTAAGTTTTTGTGCCCCATGGAGAAAGTGCCAGCTTATGTAAATTCCTAGGGACCTAGGCCTTCTGCTTATCTTTGCCCCTCCCAGCCCTGAATCTCTTCCCTGTACTGGTGTTCTCTTGGCAGGATGTCAGCCTGCACTTTGTGCTTTGGGGTTGTCTGCATGTTTACCAGAGGATGATCGACAAAGCCGAAGATGTGTGCCTCTTCTTAACTCAGCCAGGTGAGATGGTGGGCCAGCTAGCCGTCCTCACTGGAGAGCCACTCATCTTCACCATCAAGGCCAACCGTGACTGTACTTTCCTCAAGATCTCGAAGTCTGACTTCTATGAGTGAGTGATATGAGGGTGTGCTCATGTGCATATACTTGTTTGCCACACAGTGACTAACACTTTGCCACACAGTGTCAGGGTTCATGGAATGGCCAATCACAACTCCATGGCCACTCTTTTTCCTCCTTACATCCCCAATATATGGAGTTTCCTATGTTCCAGTTTATATTTTTCTTTCATAAACTGATGGGAAACTAAAGTGTGAGGCTCTACCCAACTCCATTGAACCTCAGATGGCTTCACACGCTGTGCCTCCAAAACCTCTACCTTTTTTTAAAGTTATATTTAAAAATCAGAATGCCCCCTGTAACATTTAGGAGTCAATTTTGCAGTATTCCTGTTCCCCATTGTATTGTTTTTGGCCACAGAGAGACATTTTTCTAAAAAAAGACGTGAACTGGAAGTCTTTCCCTGGTTTCAAACAGCATGGGGGACATGAGGGTAAATTGATAAATTTTGTCCAAAAAAAACCCTGGGAATAGGGGTGTTGTAAAACCACACTTGGAGGGGGTTGCTTTCATCCTACAACCCATGCTTCCCTGCTACTCCCCCCCTCCACACACACACACTAATACCAAAACAACCATTGAATAATCAAACCTTTCCTATCTTAACCATGTTGGCTAATCTCTTTTAAAACAAGGAGAGTTGCTTGAAGTTAGTTAAAATTAGTGCTGCTTCTTGGACACCACTATATGTTCATACACACACACACACACACACACACAGAGTTTCCGACATGTAACAGCTCTTCTGGAAGCTGACAGTCGATTAATCAAGCCTTACACTGAGACAAGGCACTTTCTTCAGAGGCTCTAGTTCTGTCTACCCTCAGTGATGACAGTGCCTTTCCTTGGTGTCACTCAGAAGTATTTCCCAGCCCTGATATGGGAAATGCTTAAGACTTTCTATATGTGGCACAGCATAGGCTCTGCCTTCAGCCCATGTCTCCGTCTTATTCCAGGATTATGCGGGAACAGCCAAGTGTGGTCCTGAATGTAGCCCATACTGTGGCAGCTCGCATGTCTCCATTTGTGCGCCAGATGGATTTTGCTATTGACTGGATGGCTGTGGAGGCTGGACGAGCCCTTTACAGGTAAGGAAGAATAGCAACTTTTCCCAGTCCTGTCTGGAATTCGCCCTTTACCTTGCTAAAGTTTCTCTGCTTCATCTTAAGACTCAACAGGCTCTTAGCTTGTCTTCTGTACAAGTGAACAGTGGGTTCTTCTTGTTCCTGTAGCTACAGTTTGGTCACTTCAGTCAGAATGGGAAATAGAGGCAGACTCTTCAGCAATTGCACTCTTAAACAAAAAAAGAAAACATTTCCTTCCTCTGAAAATAGAGTGGACTGATGAGACATGTGCATACCCATTGTGTCATGACACTACCAGACAAACACTGTGTATTACCAGACCCAGGGGAAGGTTGATCAATTTCTCTTTCTCTTTCATGTTAACCCCAGGCAGGGAGACAAATCGGATTGCACATACATTGTATTGAATGGGCGGCTGCGCTCTGTGATCCAGAAGGGCAATGGCAAGAAGGAGTTGGTTGGAGAGTATGGGCGTGGGGACCTCATTGGAGTGGTGAGTAGGAGGATGGGAAGGAATCTGGCAAGAGCAGAGGACTAGACTGACCAGCACCCTTCATGGTTGACTTGGCTGACTATGGCATTACATGAAAGCTGGGTGCTTTTGGTCTCAGATGTTCTCTGTCCCTTCCCTCCCACACCCTTGCCTTAACACCCTTGCTGTTGGATTCACCAAGACTTCTAATTCTAGGCGACTTCAACATCCCACTCAAGACCAGTCTATTAAATCTTACAGGTGCGACTGGGGTGTTCATGGAATCCATGACAAACATGGGCCTATCCCAGTTGGTCAGCAGGCTTACTCATTGTGCAGGTCATACACTCGATGCAGTCTTTAGTACGGAACAGGAATACTCGTGGGTGGAGGTAACGAAAACCTCCCCATTGTCATGGACGGATCATTTCCTGATCAAGGCTGAACTCAGAGCCACTGTCCATCCCGTCGGGGGTGGAGGACCCATTAGAATGGTCCTCCCTCGAAGGCTGATGGAATCAATTGGATTCCAGAAATCCTTGGAGGTTTCATTGGTTGGTAATGCCAATGATTCTGTCGAAGCTTTGGTTAATACCTGGAATAACAATCTTATCAAGGCTATCGACACGATCACTCCCAAGCATCCTTGCCAGCCCACTTCAAACCACCAACCATGGCATACAGAAGAACTCAGAAAGATGAAGCGAGTTGGACAACGTCTAGAGCACGTCTGGCGAAAAACTTGACTCTTATCTGACAGGACTCTTCATAGGAATTTCCTTTGTTCCTACAGAGAGGCAATGCGTGCAGCGCAGAGAGCCTTCTCCTCTGCACGTATTGCATCTACAGAGTCTCGTCCAGTAGAGCTATTTAGGGTGAAGAGGGAACTGACACAGGTTCCACCCATGCGGAACCCTTTACGTAACCCGACAGTGGCCTGCTGCGATGCATATAACAACTACTTTGCAGATAAAATCTCTCAGATAAGAGCAGACTTGGACGCCGGAGTTACAACAGAATCAACTGATGAGGTGTCCAGCAACTTTGCTGATGTGGTTATACTGGATCAATTTCAATCTGTAAGTACAGATGACATGGACAAGCTCCTTGGTAAAGTGAAGAAAACAACTTGCCCTCTCAACCCTTGCCCTTCTTGGCTGGCCATCCAGGGGGGAGATGCCTTGAGGGTGTTCTTAAGGGTGTTCTCATCATCATTCCATCCTGTTTGAAGGAAGCGGCAGTTAGGCCACTCCTGAGAAAACCTTCCCTTGACCCCCTGGATATGAAGAACTACAGTCCAGTCTCTTTATTGCCATTTCTGAGCAAAGGTGATTGAGAGAGCGGTTGCTTTTCAACTCCAAGCTATCTTGGATGAAACCGATTAACTGGCTTTGGGATGGGAGTTGGAGTTGAGACTGCCATGGTTGCTCTGGCTGATGTTCTTCGCCTGAGCATCGACAGGGGTAATGTGGCCTTGTTGGTGTTACTGGACCTCTCAGCGGCTTTTGACACAATAGACCATGACATACTCTTGAGTCGCCTGGGAGGGCTAGCGATTGGAGACACTGCATTGCAGTGGTTCCATTCCTTCCTCTTAGGGAGATTCCAGGGAGATTCCAGAGGGTGATGCTTGGGGACAGTTGCTCTGTAAGGAAAGAGCTTAATTGTGGCATCCTACAAGGCGCCATCCTGTCACCAATACTTTTTAACATATACATGAAGCCTCTGGGAGAGATTATCCGGAGGCATGGGGCAGGATGTTAGTACAGTGATGACACCCAGATATATTTCTCTATGTCTCGGTCATCGGCGTTGACTTCAGATGGCGTCTCTCCTCTCAGTGACTGTTTTAATGCAGTAATGGACTGGATGAGGGAAAACAAATTGGAGCTGAATCCAGACAAAACGGAGGTACTTTATGGTATCGGCTCCAAACCCAGGTATTGGGATATGACCTCCAGTCCTGGAAGGGGTCACACTCCCCTCAAAGGACTGTGTTTGCAGTCTGGGGGTGCTCCTAGATCCATCGCTTCACATGACAAACCAGGTGAATGCGACGGTCAGAAGTGCCTGTTATCAGCTTTGGCTGATACACCAGCTGCGTCCTTTCCTGGAAGTCGGGGACCTTGAGACCGTAGTACATGCACTGGTAACCTCATGCCTTGATTTCTGTAATGCACTCTACATGGCGCTACCCTTGTGCTTGGTCCGGAAACTTCAATTAGTTCAAAACATGGCAGCCAGACTGGTCTCTGGTACATCCAGAAGAGACCATATAACACTGATCTTAAAATTACTTCACTGGATACCCATTAGTTTCTGGGCCCAGTACAAGGTGTTGGGTATCACCTTTAACGCCCTAAATGGCTTGGGTCCAACCTATATTCGGGACCGTCTCCTTCCATATAATCCTCCCCACACATTTAGATCCTCAAGGAGGAATTTGCTACAGCTTTATAAAACAAGGCTGTCCACGACCTCCCAAAGGACTTTCTCAGCTGTCACGCCCAGATTGTAGAATGGCCTGCTGGATGAGATCCGTCAAATTACCACCCTAAACAGCTTTAAAAAAACTATAAAGATGGCTCTCTTCTGACAGACCTTTCCTGAATAGTTTCTCTGGCCATCAGAAGAACTCTAAGATCTCCGACTGCACTTTAGTCACGGTCTATAGTTTGCTGTCTCTCTTTCTATATATATATAATTTATTTTATTTTTGTGTATTTTTTAAAAACTCTTACATCGTTTAATTGTATTTTAAAAGGGGGGATTGAGGGTTTTGGAATACATGTTTTTTTAATCTCTGTAAGCTGCCCTGATTGCATCTTGTAGAGGGGCTGGATATAAATAAATTTTATTATTATTATTATTATTATTATTATTATTATTAACAACTAGTTGCCTGCAGTGGTTGCATACCAAATACCTGTTTTTGAAATGCAGAGAAAATGGGGCTATTTGGAAGTAACACATGTGTGTGCTTATGGGGCTGGGGTTATTTCACATATTTTCGTGCGTTTGAGGGGCTTTCTGTGTGATTTTGGGACAAAAATTGCGTGAAAATCATGCTGATTTTTAAAAAGTGGTGTTGGGGGCCTTGAGAGAATAGTGATAAGTCTCAGGCCACAGTATACCAACCCCTCCACTAAAGGAGTGCATACACTCTCCGGGTGTGATATCCTTCAGGTAATTTAGTGGGTTGGGGGATCTCTCAGTATCCCTTCATTCACTGGAGAATGTGGGCCTAAATCCCTGATCATCATAAACAAGAGAAATCCCCCTCCAAGTCCATTTGTAATCTCCATATCCATTTGGTCTCTCAGATGTGATGTCCCCTTTAGCCTCACAAATTGTATCCTTCTTATGTAAGACCCTTTCTTTAGCCCTTTCTTGAGCAAACTCATATGGTGAACATCTCTGCTTTTGCCCTATCATAATATCCTAGATTATTCTTTTGTCTATGTTTGCCCCTTAATTAATTCTTCTCGTTTTTGCATTGACTTCTGAGGAGCTCCTCTCTTTCATGCTAATAAAATCCTTAGGTGAGGGTTAACTAATTTGACTCAACTATTGTATCTTCAGGTAGAAGCCCTGACCCGCCAAGTACGAGCCACCACCGTCCATGCTGTAAGGGACACAGAGCTGGCCAAGCTCCCAGAAGGCACCCTCAACAACATCAAACGGCGTTATCCTCAAGTGGGTTATCGGTAATTCTGTATTTGGATTATGTTTTGCATGTTGCATGTGCTGAAACAGTCGTCAAGGCCTTTTTCATATTTTAACTGTGCAGTGGGTTGAACACAGAGACTCCATAACTTGGAGTCTGTGTATTATTGGTACAAATATAATATAACTAGTGTAATAATTATATATGTTTAGGACATAGAAATGCTTAAGTAGAAAGGCCTTATAAATAGACATAAACACTCAATATAAAGACTTAAAAAGTGGTAAACAACATATTTAAACAGATGAGACTGCTTCATCCCTTACACTTCTGCCCAGTCTCTTTAATCTTTATGGGAGGCCCTTTTGGTGATGCTGAATGCTCCTCTGATCAATCTGGCAGCAGCTCAGAAAGCAGTACTTAGACATCTTGCCTTTACTTTTTGGAACACTTTGCGTGGAACTGAGGCAAATATTTTTGTCTCATGCTAATAATATTTGACACCTTCAAATATATTATCAAAAATATCTATCTTTGCATGAATTGGAACAGCTCCTAGCCTAATAAACAACAGTGTTCAAGCAAAGGTATGTTGCTGTCACAGATAGACGTCTGAGTTAAGGTCCCTTGGCAAGCCTGTTGGTATGGTGCAGCCTTTCAACTCCATGAAAATGAGGTCTGCCGACTCCACAGAAGAGGGCTACCATATAAAAAAGGTGTGGGAATAGCCTTCTAACTCTGCCTATTGGCATACTGTTATCTAGCTGCAAACTGCATTAACTATAAAGCTATGTGCTCACTAATGAAGTCTTTCACCTACTGACTGCAGAATTACACTGCAAGTTCAAACACATGAACACATTAAATAAGTAAAAATTAATTAATGCATTTTACAAGCAAGGTAACCACCAAGCACATATAGAATGCATGTCAACTTTCACTTGTCTACAAAAGAGAGATGGCTGTCACATACACACAGATTTACGTGCCTGCATATACATGCAAAATATATTTTATTTGTTTGTTCATTGCACATTGCTTTGGTAAATCTTTTAATAAACGATATATATTTTAAAAAGTAAATAAACCAAGTACATCACTAACATGCAATCATATTGTACGTAATGTACATACTGAAAGTGAAAGAGTACACTTCACTAATGTGATCTCATCCACTGCTGAATTGAATTATTTTCACAAATTTCAATCCATTAGCAGAGGTATGAATAAGGACAATGGCTTCAGAGTACACCACATATCTTACTAGAACAGTAATAAAGCACATATAAAAATGAATCTTTTCAAAGAGAGTTTTAAATGCTAGGAAACTGACATTGAGTAAACAGATTTATTGCTTTCACACATCAATGCTAACTGACCATTGCAGTTTTCAAAGAAGTAGCCATGTTAGTTTCTTGCAGCACAAAAAGGAGGAATGGGGGGGGGGAGATGAAATGTGGCATGACCTTTAAAACTAACTGGTTTTTATTTTTGCATGTTCTTTAGTGGCTAGAAACCCACTTTTTGGCTGTCTTAAATGTGCTATCATGTTTCCTCCCCCCCCCCTTTTCCTGCCTGCTTTTTATTCTACCTTTGCTGAAACTGGTCAAGGCTTTGGGGTCCTAAAGATGGTTCTGTATGTAAGTGATGTCTGTATGTTTCTCAAATACTAGCAATAACCTTTCTGTCTTTGACCAAGCTAAGTAGGATACAGGTTCTGCCTCTGTGACCTCTTGACTCGCCAATATGCTTATGCTTTATGCAGGTTGTCACCCGCCTGATCCATCTCCTGAGTCAGAAAATCCTGGGAAACCTGCAGCAGTTGCGTGGCCCTTTCACAGGTAGGAGTGGTGCTGCATGAGGCACAGAGCATCCCCCCTGTGCTACATTGAAGGTTCAAAGAATATTCCTGTGTGGGAGGGAAGAATGAGGCTGATATGGTATGCAGATTTCCCGACCAGTCAGGACTCCATACTTCAGTGAAGATTGTATCTGCTATGTAGGTTCTGGTCTTGGCATGACCTCCAGCTCAGAGTTGACCAATCCAGCTAGTAACCTCTCAACCGTGGCAGTTCTTCCTGTGTGTAATGATGTGCCCATGGCAGCCTTCACATTGGAACTAAAGCATGCCCTAAATGCTATTGGTGAGCTTGCCTTTTCTCTGTTTCTCTGTGTTACTTGGCTCTAGTTTCTTCAATTGTGACTAATTTTCATCTGGCTTTACAGGTCCAACACTGCTACTCACCAGTGACATCATACGGGCTCGACTTGGAGTTTCGGCATTGGACAGGTACTGTTGGTGTTTAAACGTGTGTACTCAAGGTCTTAGGCAGAACTATAATAATTGATATTGGCATTAGCATGAATGTGTATTGTAGAGGCACTGAGTGCTTCTCCCAGTATTGCCCAGGACTCTATTGCTTTCACCTGTTCCACGAATGTGCCCTTACTATGGAGCAACTTCCTAGCAACTCTTTTAATCTTCTCTGGAGGTGCACTGCTGCTTCTTTAAGTAGTGTGCCTGGAAAAGTGCAGTGGGTTGGGAAGTAGGATGTGAGTTTTACAGGACCACAAAGGATGAAAAAGAGAGAGATGCTAGGTTGCTTTTGGACTCTGTCCACCTTGCTTCCTCCACAGTTGAGTGTCAGTGAGTGAGGAGGTATGCCATGACAAAAATAGCTTCTCTTGTTCTTTCTCTTCAGCATCCATGAATACCGACTATCTGGCTGGCTGGCCCAGCAAGAGGATATCCATCGCATTGTGCTGTACCAGACTGATTACACCTTGACACCTTGGACAGTGCGCTGCATTCGCCAAGCTGACTGCATTCTCATTGTGGGCCTAGGGGACCAGGAGCCCACGCTGGGTGAGGTAAAGGGTTATTTCATAGTGGCCAGAGTGGGGTGGACCTGGAAAATGAGGCTCCCCTTGCAAGGAAAAGGGGACAAGGCTATTCCACAGCATGGGGCACAGAGAGCTGGACAGATGGCTTTAGTTGCTCCTGCCATACATTGGCCAGAGTGGGTATAGCTGTGTTAGTCTTTGATAAGTAATTGATTAATGGGGACATTTTTATTAGTTGATTGATGTTGATACTTGCTTTTTTCAGAGCCTGGAAAAGTTGCCTTTTTTGGACTCCAGCTCCAAGAATCCTCCCCATCCCATGCTGGCTGGAGCATTCTGGGAACTCTTGTCCCCAAATGTGTACATTTCCAAGTTAGGTTTTACTTGAAGTCCTTCCTGCCCATGTGACAGGCATGGATGACCAGCATTGTAATGGTCATAGGTTGTTGTCTTGTCTCTTGGGAATGGTGGTTACTGCTCATTGGGAAGAACTACAGAGAGGATTAAGGTGATAGTGAAGTGAAGGAAGGTTGCCAGCCTTGTGTGTGCTGTGATGGGCATGAAGTCAATGGGACCGACTTCTTCTTTGTCTTCCCCTTTCTATCCTTTACCCAGCTAGAGCAGATGCTGGAGAACACAGCCGTTCGTGCCCTGAAGCAACTTATCCTCCTGCACCGTGAGGACGGTCCCACTCCTGCCCGCACCGTAGAGTGGCTCAACATGCGCAGCTGGTGTTCAGGACATTTACACATCAAATGCCCACGTAGGGTCTTTTCCCGACGCAGCCCCAACAAACTGGTACCCAACAACTCTGCTCTGTGGTTTGGTTTTTCTTCACAGCTCCCCCTCCACCTGTCCTCATACACCCAGAAAGCCTGCTCCATAATCTCATCATTCTGCTTTAGCGGGCCAGATTTATTTGCCCTTCATGAAGATACTACTCCCTCTGAGGGGCAAAACATATTGCAGGAATAATCCAGTTTGAGACCACTCTAACTGTCTTGGCTCAGTACTAGAGAATTTCCCAGTAGATAAGACCCCCACATCCTGTAGTTTGGCTCTCACTCACTCCAGATAGGCAGGCAGTAAAAAGAGACCTTCTGATGACCCTACATGAGTGGAGCTAACCCTAGAAGGCCAGTCTTGTCCTGCCTATCACAACAGTGTTTACTGTTGCTCTGCAACTTCTTCACTACAACCACTCCAGTCCTTTTCCTTCTCTTCGTTTCTCTTGCTGCCTTGGAAGCATGAAGAAAAATTTACTATGGCAAGGGCTCCCAGGATTGGAGAAAGGTCTTGGCTTTGCTGATGACTCTCCCTCTCCTCCAAAGCTGCCACCTTTCATGGTGGGAGCACAGGGGATTTCTGCAAACAACTTTACAGTACATGGGAGCCGTGGGAACAGATGGTGAGTGGTATCCCCTCCATGTCTCTGTTTCTCCACATTACCTCCGCCCAGCGCATTCAGGACCAGGGATTAGGGAGGCAGCTGGCCAGAAGTTATGGAATCTTCCCTTCTCAGCATCTCTGCCCAGACCGTTTAGAGCCAGGGTTCAGGGCACATTACCTTTGAATTCTTATGAGATGATGTGGAAGGAGACAGAGGACTCCTCCTCTAGCATGTGCAGCCGCCATCTTGGCTGCATGGCTGTAAAGGAAGCTAGATAGGGCCCAGCAGGGGCTGAGGCTTCCAATTCTTTTTTTTTTTTTTTTTTGGCTGTCACAGATAATCCCACAAATAAAGCAGAAAATGCGCTTGCAAGAGGGACCATGCCCTTGCCAGAGGGACTATGGCCTCTGCCACCCACCTCTTTGGGAGAGCACATGGGTATAAATCCTCCATCCCCCCTCAAAAGGGGGGAGGGAAGAGAACACTTGTGGGAAGGATGAAGAGAGAGTTCCCTTTACCATCATCACCATCCTGATTGTGCCAGGCTGTACCAAATTGTGACACTCTTACTGAGAGCAGTTGGGGCTCTTGGCCTCTCCTTTCCATCAGAGATGGTCCCTTCTCAGGATTCAGACATATCTCAGGAAAATGGGGAGCCCTGTCCCACAGCAGCCCCCTCTGTGCCCTTCCCAGCTAACCTATGCAAATGGGAAGGGAGTTGAGGACCAAAGCAGCCCCTATATTCCAGACAGATTACTATAAAGCCTGCCTGAGATTGAGAGGGCTAAGCTTATCTACTGGAAATTGACATATCACAGGTAAGAGCCAATGTCCCTTTCTGGATACTGTAGTTTTGTGAGATATTTAGCCTTTTCTGTCAGCGAACTCTGGTGTCACAACAAACTACAGTTCCCAGAATTCCCTAACACTGAGCCAGGGCAGTTAAAGCGGACTAAAGATGGATTATTTCTGCACCGTGTTTTGGCCCAGAGGCTCTGCTTGACCTCACATCCTACATATCTGCCCTCCATGTTACCTTTCCCACTGGAGCACTGTCCCTGCTAACCCTACCACAATGTTGGCTTTTGGCTTTTTGGTTTGCACTTCTGTGGTGAAAGGTATGAAGGAACACAGGCCTAATTTTGTCAGGCTGTTGAGAACCCTACTGGGAAAGAAGAGCCAGATCTGCTTTTCAGACTTGTAGGGTAACCTTATGTCCTCTCTCTCCCCCCCCCCCTCCATTTCCACTGCCTCCTACAGAGGGAGATGTACGAGAAAGTCTTCGAGAAGAATGCTGATCGCCACAGTGACTTCTCCCGCCTGGCACGAGTCCTTACAGGCAACACGATTGCTTTGGTTCTAGGTGGCGGTGGGGCCAGGTAATTTGCTCTAAAATACTGGGAATCATAGAATCACAAAATTGTGGAGTTGGAAGAGCGGTCCAACCCCCCCACCATGCAAGAACACACAATCAAACACCCCCAACAGATGGCCATCCAGACTCTGTTTAAAAATCTCCAAAGAAGGGAGATTCCACCATTTTCTGAGGGAGTGTGTTCCACTGTTGAACAGCTCTAATTGTCAAGAAGTTCTTCCTAATGTTCAGCTGGAATCTCTTTTCCTATAGGAAACTTAGGGAATGTTTTTAGGAGTGGAAGCAGGGCTTCTATATGTTTTTCTGTATACCTGAACTGGAGAACCACCCCATCCACCCATAGACAAAGAGGAGTTTGGTTCTTTCTCTACCATGTTTTAAACCCCTAGACCTGAAGTGAGAGAAACAAATGCCATGTTCAGAATCTAGAAAAGTGGAAAATGTGCCTTCGACTTCACAGTGCCCCAGTTTCCTTGACTTAGTGGGAAGGAGAGACGAAATGTATTCCCCTTTGCTTTTGAACAGCTGAGGGTAAGGTAGGATAACATGCTGCACTGACATTTGATATCTGCTTTAGGCATGGGTCTTCCCTTCCTTGCAGGGGCTGTTCTCACATTGGTGTGATCAAGGCCATGGAAGAAGCTGGACTCCCTATTGACCTGATTGGAGGCACCTCCATTGGTTCCTTCATTGGTGCCCTATATGCTGAAGAGAGGAGTGCCGTGCGCACAAAGCAGCGAGCCAGGGAATGGGCCAAAGTGAGTATGTGTTGCAGTCCTGTGAACATTTACTAAGTGTAGTGGGACTTACTTCTGAACAGACATGTCCATTACTCCATTTATTCATTCGAGGCATTAATGTACTGCCTCTTGACCCACCAGGGCTCCTGAGGCAGTGCACGTTTGATAAAAACTCATTAAAACCATTAAATAAATAACTTTGTTGTTGTGCACCTTCAAGTCATTTACGACTTATGGCAACACTTTCACAATGTTTTCTTGGCAAGATTGGTTTCCAGGAGGTTTGCCTTCCGCTGAGGCTGAGAGCATAGGACATGGCCAAGGTTACTCAGTGGGTTTCATGGCTGAGCTGGGAATTGAACCCTGGTCTCCAAAGTCAAGTCAACTCAACATAGTCAGTTCAAACCACTGTGCCACTCAGGCTCTAAGAACAAATTTAAAACAGTCCAAATTCCTCTTTAAAAGTAATTCTAAAACCAGCCAAACGGTTTTAAAAACAGCCAGAGCAGAAACCTCTAATTTTAAGAGCCAAGGGCCATGTAAAATAGGAGTGTCTTCACTTAGCTTGGCCTTAGTCCTAGAGTCTAGACACTGAACTGTAGGGCATAAAAGAATTGGGTATGAGTGAATAAACTGGAGCTCTATCCAGACAAGCCTGAGTCAGTGCTGTTGATCAGTAGGAAGGCTAATCTGAGACTGGGATGACAGTCTGTTCTGGATGGTGTTGCACTCCCTCTGAAAGATCAGGTTTATAGCTTGGAGGTGATTTTAGACCCTGTGCTGCTCCTGGAAGGACAAGCGGATGCTGTGGAGAGGAGTGTCTTTATTCAGCTTCAGTTAGTATACCAGCTGTGCTTTTACCTATAGAGGATGCATCTAGTCAGAGAGGTTCATAATAATAATAATAATAAATAAATAGTTTATTTATATCCCGCCTTTCCAATTTTGATCAAAGCAGCGTACAGATTTAAGTAAAAATACATCAGGATAAAAGCAGTTCAACATTATCTAAAAACAGACATAATAGCAATAAAAACAACAAGTTCAGCTGAGTGGGGGAATCCATAAACATCACAAGGTCATCAGACCGAGGGGGTGATAAAAGAACATCTCATGGGGGAAAGGCTTGAGAAAAGAAGAAGGTCTTAAGGTTCTTCTTAAAAGTCTCTAAAGATGTGGTGGAGCGGAACTCATCTGGAAGATTATTCCACAACCTTGGGGCCGAGATGTAAAAGGCCCGTTGCGAGGTCCTAGCGTAACATGCAGTTGGGACCTCTAGCAGATTCTTCCCTGCTGACCTGAGTGAGCGGGGCGGATTATATGGGGAGAGGCGGTCCTCCAAGTACCCTGGCTTAATCACCTACTGATCAGATTACTGTTAAAGTATGTTCTTCTTCTTGTTATTTCTATCCCGCCTTTTCACTAGATTGGGCTTCAAAGTGGCTTACAGTGATTAAAAGGCATTGTTAAAAATCTATGAAAAACAAACATTAAAACACAATTAAAAATGAGGAAAAATTAAAACAGATTAAAACATATATCATTAGCACACACACCAGCACCATTGGCAATATCCAGCACATGGCGTAATTGTAATCGTCGGGGGGGGTGGGGGTGGGATATGGGAATGTATGTTTTAACTTCTAAGCCGCCCTGGTTGTGTTGCATAGAAATGGGATGTAATAAATTTTGTTATTATTATTATTATTATTATTATTAAAAGATTAAAACCAGGTTAAAACACATATCAACACACACACACACACACACACCATTAGCAATATCCAGCACACTGTTGTTTTTGTTGTTGTTCTTATCATTATCATTATTATAATATTTTTATATCCTATCTTTTCCCCTGATTGATATTCAGAGTGGCTTACAACAATTAAAAAGCATTGTTTAAAAAGCAATCAGAAAAAATTAAAACCAGGATAAAATATATATCATTAGCATGCACACACGCACCAGTGCCATTAGCAATATATCCACCACATTATGTTGCTGTTGTTATTGTTGTTGTTATTATATTTTTGTATCACCAGATTAGGATTCAAAGTGGCCTACGATGATTAAAAAGCATTGTTAAAAATTCACCAAAAACAAATGTTAAAACACAATTAAAAAGCAGAAAAAATTAAAACCAGGTTAAAACATAGTATCATTAGCACACACCACCACCAGTGCCATGAACAATATCCAGTACATTGTGTAAGATGGACTCTGCAACATCACTCATCAAACCACTGAGAAGGTCCTCTTCCATGTTCCCCCCAATTGGTCCTGTGAGGGTAAGATGAAGAGAAAGGCCTCCCCAGCAGATCTCCGAACATGGGCTGCTTCGTAAGGAAGAATATGATCCTTCAGATTACTTGCCCTTGGCAAGTGTTTGGAAGCTACAGCTAGTGGAAAGTGCAGCAGCTAGACTATTAGGTATATATTTTAAGAGACCTTATAGCCACACTGGCTTCTCCTTTGCTTCTGATGTCAATTCAAAATGCTGGTCGACCTATAAAGCCCTAAATGGCTTGGGGCCAGGAGAGCTGAAAGACTGTCTCCCATATGAGTACGCCCAAAATCTAAGATCGTCATGGGAGACCTTGTTATGTATCTCACCACCCTGTGAGGCTAGGCTAGTGGGTGCATGTGAGAGATCTTTCTTTCTAGCAGCACCTGACTGTGGAACTCCCTCCCCACATAAGTCAGGCTGACTCCATTGCTTTTTAGTTTCTGGAGGGCAATGAAGATAGAGTTACCATAAGTCCTGGAAAACCAGATAAATCCTAGATTGAAGGGACTAAAAATGTCCTGACTGGCTGGGTGGGTTGGTTGGTTGAAGCAGTAGATCCTGGATTTCTATAGTTTGTCCGAGACTTCAGTCTCCAATGTTTTCACTAAAATTTGGGTCTGAACTTGGGAAGCTCCTGTCTTATACCTCTGTTCCATCACACTTATTTTTCCCTCCCACAGAGCATGAATTCAGTGTTTGCAACAGTACTGGATCTCACCTACCCCATCACCTCCATGTTTTCTGGCTCTGCCTTCAATACCAGCATTCACAAGGTTTTCCAAGACAAGCAGATTGAGGTATGCCTCTGTTTGTGTCAGAGGAAGATTTATTTTCCCCAAAAGCATTTGTGCTCCAGACCGTTACAAACTAATGAAGCTCTGTATTTTTGGTCTAAACTGTCCAAAATGGACTGTGTTCAAATGTTAGAACTTGGAAAAGTTACTTTTTTGAACTATGGTTTCCAGTATGACACATCCAGCATGGCTAGTGGGTTCTGGGAATTATAATCCAAAACAGCCGCTTCCAAGCTCTGAGAACTTGAGATCTGCTGGTATACAATCCTTCATTCTCCAAAAGAACTGGCAAATGTAAATCAGACCCATTGGCAATAATCTTTGAGAACAGGAGAAGTCCCAGCAGACTGGAGGAGGGCAAATGTCCCCATCTTCAAAAAGGGGGGAAAAGAGGATCTCAACAATTATTGTCCTCAATACCTGGAAAGATTCTAGAGCAGATCATTTATTATTATTATATTTTATTTATTTTATTTTTATCCTGCCTTTCTCCCAAAATGGGACCCAAGGCGGCGAACATATAAACAGAGAGTCTGTGAACACCTAGAAGGCAATGCCATAATCACAAAAAGTCAACATGGGTTCCAGAGAAACAAGTCATGCCAGACAAATCTGATCTCTTTTTTTAATAAAATTACCAGCTTGGTAGATGAAGGGAATGCTGTGGATATAGCATATCTTGATTTCAGTAAGGCCTTTGACAAGGTTCCCCATGACATTCTTGCAAACAAGCTTGTAAAATGTGGGCTACACAAGGCGACTGTTACATGGATTTGTAATTGGTTGTTCGGCCGAACCCAAAGGGTGCTCAACAGTGGTTCCATTTCATCCTGGAGAGGAGTGACCAGTGGAATGCCACAGGATTCTGTCCTGGGCCCAGTGCTATTCAACATCTTTATCAATGACTTGGATGACAGAATTAGGGGCATACTTATCAAGTTTGCAGATGACACCAAATTAGGAGAAATAGCTAATACCCCAGAGGGCAGAATCAAAATTCAAAATGATCTGAATAGACTAGAAAGCTGGGCCAAAGCTAACAAAATGATATTCAACACAGAAAAATGTAAAGTACTGCACTTAGGGCGGAAAAATGAAATGCAGAGATATAAGATGGGGGACACCTGACTGAACGAGACTACGTGTGAAAGGGATCTAGGAGTCCAAGTAGACCACAAGTTGAACATGAGTTAACAGTGTGATGCGGCAGCTAAAAAGGCCAATGCAGTTTTAGGCTGCATCAGTAGAAGTGCAGTGTCTAGATCAAGTGAAGTAATAGTGCCACTCTATTCTGCTTTGGTCAGGCCCCACCTGGAATACTTTGTTCAGTTCTGGGCACCACAATTCAAAAAGGATTTTGAGAATCTGGAGCATGTCCAAAAGAGGGCGACTAAAATGGTGAAAGGCCTGGAAACCATGCCCTATGAGAAATGACTTAGGGAGCTGGGGATGTTTAGCCTGGAGAAGAAAAGGTTAAGAGGTGATATGATAACCCTCTTTAAATGTTTGAAAGAATGTAATATGGAGGAGGGAGCAGGCTTTTTTTCTGCTGCTCCAGAAACTAGAACACAGAACAATGGATGCAAGCTCCAGGAACAGAGATTCCACCTTAACATACGGAGGAATTTCTTGACAGTAATGGCTGTTGGACAGTGGAACACACTCCCTCGGAGTGTAGTGGAGTCTCCCTCCTTGGAGGTCTTTAAACAGAGGCTGCATGGCCATCTGTCGAGGATACTTTGATTGAGAGTTCCTGCATGGCAGGGGGTTGGACTGGATGGCCCTTGTGGTATCTTCCAACTCTACTATTCTATGATTCTATGAAATCAAATGTTATTGCTCTTTTAGCCCCAGATGCATACGGTCCAGTTAAACCCTTGAAGGCAGGTTGGATAGAACTTAAGTACTCAGTGTGGTTCTCCTTTGTGGTCTCTGCGAAGCACACAAATGGGTTATTCTGTGCCTGCGCAGCAGTTCCAGATCCTATTGGAATCGCTAGGGAAGACTTTTTGGCGGTAGCTCCTCCCACCCTCTATATAGGCAGGATGTCTTTTCGCCCTTTCTCAATTCCTTTTGTCTGCCGCATGAGCAGCTTAGGAACCTCATTCAGGAATCGCTCCTCCCTTAGCTTTCGCTTTCGTTTACTGCGTTTGCTCTGACTTCGTTTTGTCTTTGACTACTCTTTGGGTTGTGATTTGGACTTGGTTTTGGACTCCTCCACTATTCCCTCTCTTCATCCCTCAGCTTGGTTGAAAATGTCTGCGCACTCTTTTAAAAAGTGCTCTGATTGTGAGACCAACATCCCGGCACTTGACGGACACTCCTTGTGCCTTCTCTGCCTGGATAAGGGCCACATTCATGCTTCTTGCCCTCACTGCATGGCCTTCACCCTGCAGGCCAGGAAGAATAGGAAGATGTGCCTGAGATCCATGCTCTACGCGCAGATATCGAAACTTCCCTCCTCTAGAGCCTCTATCAAGGCTGCTACCGCTAAGGGCAAGCTCTCACTTTTGGCTTCTGGGGTCCCTGCCAAGGCCACTGCTGCCGAGGGCACTACCCCTTAGTCTCCTCTGAGGGTTCCTGCCAAAGCTACTGCAGCTGAGGGCAAACCCCATACGGATGTCTCTGGGTCCCAAACCCCAGAGAAACCGAGGTCCACAGACCAGGATGTGGCTGGCCACCCATCTTCATCAAAGAGGAGTAAGTCTTCCTCCAAACCGGAGAAAAAGAAGCACAAGTCCTGGGACAAGTCCAAGGACTCATCCCATCACCCCACAAAAAACCTCCGTCTTTCTGCGGACTCTGACACAGACCGCTGGTCCCGTACCGGCGTGGCAGCCCAGCCTGCTGACACCGACCTGGGCTCAGTACCATGCACCCAACCAGTGCCTCAGACCCAGATTCTCCTGATCCCAATTCTCGAGCCCGGCCCAAGACAACCACCTTTTTGCATTCTCTCTCTGACCCCTACCAACTGTCGGAGGGTGAAGAGGAAGCTTCACCCTCACCCATGCGGTGATTCCAGACCGACTCTCCCAGACTTCGGAGGTCATTTACTTCAAGGATTAACAAGACTATGATACTGTATGTCCTCTGTTATTCCTGAACCCCCTAGATGAGATGTCATCTTTGATCAAGCTACAGGCTCTTATTTCCTGCCTCTTGCTCCATCTGAAGTTCGTGGCAGCCGGTTCGTCTCAACTTTCCAACATATTGAACCTACCCTATCTCCACCAAGGTCATCTACTGCATCCATCCCACCTTGGTCTCACCTCTCCTCGGCCTCCCGTCAACCTCTGCTGTCTTCTTGCAAGTTTGCCCTTCGTTGACAGTACTGATAGCTTCTCAGGCCCTCTCGACCCAGAGGGTCAGATGACATTTTCTCCTTCTCCAAGCAGATAATCCGGATGGGCAAGGCCTTGAACATTGAAGTCCTCCATGCGGACTCTCAAGCCCTTGACGAGAGGATCTGCAACAAGCTCCCAACTCCAACCTCTATTGCATTCCTGCTGTCTATGTCCAGAATAGCAAAGAGTTCTTGGCCCACTCTGGCCATGGCCCAACCTTCCACCAGGAAATTGGACAATCTCTACTGCATCACGCCCTTGGAAGAGATTTGGCTCTTTGAACATCCTCGCCCGTAGAAGCCTCCCAGGTCCACTCAGCCCCGAAGACAGCTCTGACCCCCCATGACAAAGAGGGTCGTAAGCTTGACTCTATGGCATGGAAGTTCTACGCCTCTGTAGTTTTGGATCTCAAAATCCAAAACTACTCAGCGTGCATGGCTGTCTACCAACAGCAGTTTTGGAAGAAGGTTCTTCCCCTCTATGAAGACCTCCTTGAAGACAAGAGAAGGATGGCCATGGCCATCCATGCAGAAGCCCATGCATTGGCCTGGCACTAGATTTCAGTGGCCTGACACTCTGCTGACTGTACCTCCTGACAGCTTTCGAGCGCCTTGGCCCTCTGACGTCATGCCTGACTAAGGTCTTCGGATCTAACACCTCAGGCCAAACAGGCTATTGAAGAGCTCCCCTTCGACACCACGGGACTCTTCCATAAGGAGAATGATGAAAACTTGGACTTTAAAAACAAAATGAAGTGTCCTCTCTTCCTTGTCTGCTCTTACGGCGGACCTTTTGGAACTGAGAAAGGGTGGAAAGACATTCTGCCTATATAAAGGTTGAGCAGAGCTACCACCAAAAAGTCTTCCCTAGCGATTCCACCAGGATCCGGAAATGCTGTGCAGGCACAGAATAACCCATTTGTGTGGATTCGCAGATGACCACTCAATGAACTTCAGTTACAGGTAAGCAACCTGTCCTTCTGTGTCTTTGGGGAGCAGAAATTGACCACATTGTGGAAACAAAGTAATAAGAGGCATGTACATAAATTATTCAAGTTGTAGAATGTTGACTGATTGTTTGCATAATTGGGGTTAGTATAGTTTGTGTGTGTGTGAATTTGTGTCCCTGCACATGTGCAAAGTAGAGGCATCCCTCTTTGTGGCTTTTCCCCATCCTTCCCCACACTTCTTGCAGGTAGAGTCCTGTGTGTGATCTCCCTTCTCTTCTACTCTGTCCGATTCAGGATCTGTGGCTCCCATACTTTAATGTGACAACAGACATCACAGCATCTGCCATGCGAGTCCACAAGGATGGTAAGTGAGCTTTTGCTCCAGCACAGAGGTCATGAGCTTAGGGTTCAATACACACCTCCCCTCAACACCTTGCCCCTAAAATCAGTAGTGTCCTGGGCTGTACAGCCTCTTATGTCTCTAGCCTCCTAACTGGTAGATGATTGAACCTGTGGATTAGGAAGAGCTAAACAAAAAGAGCCAATGTGGTGTAGTGGTTTGGGCATTGGACTATGCCTTTGGAGACCAGGATTCAGATCCCTGCTCAACCATGGGAACCCACTGGATGACCTTGGGCAAGTCACACTCTCTCAGCCACAGAGGAAGGCAAAGGCAAACCCCCTGTGAGCAAATCTTGCCAGAAAAAAAATTATGATAAATTTGGCTTAGGGTTGCCATAAATCAAAAGCAACTTGAAGGCACACAACAACAAGGAAAGAGACTCTTTTTCTGTTGGAAATAAAATATGATTAAAAGGAGCAGCTGCTTCAAGAGAGACCTGGGAGAAGTTCTTACCCTTCCTTTTGGTTCCACTCTTTGATTTTGATTCTACATTAGAGAAGGAAACCTTCAGACAGCAGTTGCTCACAGTTCATTTGGCCCCAGTCCATTTTGGCAGTAGATAGGTTTTCCTTAGGGTCACCATAAATCAGAAATTATTTGGAAGCGCACAACAACAGAGCACTCAGTTCCTAGCATAGGAAGAGGCCAGAGGCAAGACAGGTGCCCTTGTTGCAACAAACTAATGCAGGTAGATTAGTAGGGATATGACATGAGCTTGTGCCAAGGAGTGGTTGGGGGGAAATGGCATACCTGATTTCTTAAGTGAACTCAGGTAAAGAGATGTACACTTAGAGAGTTCATCTTAGAGTTCCTGTGTAATATTCAAGACCCTCATATTGGAAAATTCTAAATTACAGGCCTGTTTCTAGATTCACTAGTTATGGTACCTAGGTGAGGGTGTGTGTGTTCCTCTGGCCATCAGTAGTCAGACACGCAGAATTCCCTGGAAAATGCTGTACATTTCCTTCATGTCCTATGCTACTGCTAGCAACTGTTTCTCCAAAATATAGATCCCTTTAGAAGCATTGTTGAACATTCCCAGTATCCCCAGATAGGCCTTTGTGCTATTGTACTTTTTCCCCCTCTGGACCTCAACCTTTCATTCTCTAAGTGTTTTGCACTTCAGCTCGAAAAACCCCAGCCAGTCTGGCCACTAGTCAGGATTCTGGGAGCTGAAACCCAAAACATCCAAAAACCAAGTATCGAGAATTACTGCTTTCGTCCAAGGTCCAAGTTCTTCTTTCACTCATGAGTAAAATTCAGTAAAGATGGTGTCACCTGGAAATGAGCTAAAGATCTTTCTTAAGCCTATTGAATTAGGCTAGGAAGATCTGGGTAGCCACAACAAGTTGATTTGAGCCCTTTTGCTGGCTTAGCCTGTTTTTATTTATTTATAGGACTTGGATGATGCAACACCTTAACAAGGGCACTCACATCTTTCCCTTGTCTCCAGATGCAAATAGAAAGGGGTCAGAATTATTTTGAGGGGAGCCCCATTTCCCTTGGATTGACCAAAATGATAACAAGGCCAATAATCCTGGTATTCAGCAGGATTTTAAACTCAGAAGCAAAGAGAATGCTTTGTAACCTAGGGAAACCAAGACCCCCTTCGCAAATTGCTTTTCATGTCTCTTTGGTAGCCTCCTGAAGCTAGCTCTGGGTCTGCCTCTCTTTGATAACATTTCTGCTATCCACTAAACCCACTAACTGTACTTCACTTACTTTGTTTGCCCCATGTTTTAGAGCAGCCAGTGGGTTTCTCACCCCTGCCATTCCAGGCATGTTGTGGGTGTTGCTAGGTATCCCCTCAGCCCAAGTGGATTCTGTGAGGGGTGGGCAAGCAGTCATCTCTAATAAATGTACTGAATGAATGGATTTTACAATTAGCTTTGGAAGGGGATGGATTGCATTTGGGACAGAGAAGGGAGGCGGGTGGGTTCTGCTGTGTCCCTGCCTCACCCTCCTGGTTGTTGCAAGCATGTGATCTCACCTGGGACATTGTCAGCAGCCATGCCCATCTGCGGGGCAAGGGCAGGGGCTGAGGAAACTGTAAATGCCTGGCTTTCTTCATTTTCTGCCCACTTCCCTGTCTTTCCTAACCCAGCTAACACCTTTCCCCTTCTCCCCACACCTTCAGGTAGGTAAGCCTTGGATACCTACCTCTGTGTGAATGTGTGTGTGCACGTTTTTCTCTCTCATAGAAACCAGAATAAAGAGGAGGAAATTCTCTGTTGCCTCCCAGTGGAGATGGTACAGAAAAGTATTTGTATATGTGTGTGTTGGAGGGGGGCACTAAGCTCTGTTCTGAATGCCAATATGTCTGCTGTTTGGGACTCAAGGGCTTTCTAGGAATTCCTGCCCCATGGAGAACATGTTTCTCGTCCTCTTGTGTGGGGGGCTACTGTGGTTTTTGCTCTGGCTGGGCAGGGCAGGGTTGGGATGTCAGGCAAGGAAGAGGAGGCCACTTGCAAAAGCCTTGTGACTGTAACGGCTTGTCTGCAGCTCCTCTGGTGCCAAAGCAATGAGAAACAACATCTAATTGTTGCCTACTTTATTCCTCTTGGAAAGCATACAATCATGTCAGAGCTTCTCCTACAGAAGGACGATTAAAATGAATGAACATGCTCACTACTCATTCCTTTCAGTGAGGCTTTGTGGCAGAAGTTCTCACACATTTTTTCCCATTCTGCTTGGGCCACATATTACTGTTTCACAGGCAAAAGTGGTTTGGCCTGCCTGTCAAACTGGCCTCCCCATTCTTGTCCTCTTGATCATAATGGCTCATGGATGGCCTCACTGAAATTAAAAGAATAGCAGCTGGATGTGATGTGCTTCATTCTGTTTGCACAGAGCACAGAGCTCTCTGCTTCCCTATAAGCAAAGGCTCCTGTGGCGAGAGAGGCTGTGGCATTTCAGTGCCACAGAGGACAGCCATTGGGCAGGGAGGGTGGAGAAGAAGAAGGCACCTTGAGAGACATTTCTGCTCTACTGTGTCACGAGGCTCCATCATGGAAAGGACTGAAAGCATGCATCCTAATTATTTATATCAGGAGTGGGCAACTGCTTGGCAACTATTATTTTTCATGGGTCATTGCCCCCCCCCCACAAGTTCATATACCTCAATTCCACAGCCCTTCTCAAAATGGTGACAGGATGTGATGCTAATCCATTCCTATCACCATTTTGAGAGAGACTGCAGAAGAAGATGGAAGCATTTCTGACTAGTATGGGATTCTTGGGTGCTTGAGGGCCTGACTGGGGATAGTTTGCATATATTTCGGGGGTTTCTGTGTGGTTTAAGAGCAAACCCTGCCCCCAAATCATATCAGTTTAAAATTATGGGGGCTTTGGGGGACTAGTGGGCAGATTATGGGGCCACAAAAGCATGTGGTGCATGGAGAGGCAACCACAGTGACCCCTTGCCCTCAGTGAAACCATCACAGTATTTGGAAATCAGGAAGAAAAAAGACTGGGAAATACTGTAGCCACTGCAGTGGAACAGTAGGTAAACTGAGTTATTCTAGGAGCTGGGATTCATTGTTACATGGGAAGGCCACACTGCTACCTAGGCTGGCCTTACTGCCTTAGTGGCTCAGTGGCACTGAGGACAGATGTGTAACCAGGAGTTCTTCCAGTGAAGAAAGCCTTCTCACCATTCTCCTCTGTCCCATATGCACTGTGTATTTCTAAGCTTCTGTCATGATGTCATTTCCTGTCCTGTACTCCTTTCTCCTACCCTTTCCCTCCCCTTCTCCCTTCCCCCCAGTTCCTGCAACTCCCTTTGATTGTATCTCCATCTTCATCCGGCAGGCAGCGTGTGGCGCTACGTCCGAGCCAGTGCATCTTACACCCCTTATTTGCCTCCTATCTGCGACCCCAAGGACAGTCACTTGCTTGTGGATGGCTGCTATGTTAACAATGTCCCAGGTCAGCATCACATTCGCCTCACTACCTTGGCTGGTGGACATTGGGGACGCACATGGCTCAGAGGGACAGAGACAGGCATCATTGGCCTGGGATGCAGCTTCATCTCTCCCTCCGAACCACTGTCATCCTTCTTCTGCTAGGGCTGGGTATGGCAGGCTTGGGTTTGCAAGCCTGGCTTCTGTCCACAAGCCACACTTTGCTCGGGCTGGTAATTCTGCATGGCATAGGAAGGCATGGCCTTTCATAGGGTACATGCAAAGCTTCATCCACCGTGGCTGATCAGGGGGAATATAGAAGCTAGGTGGTGGTGGTCTGAACTCTTATAGGGGTACATTTGGGAGCCAAAAGGCAAACTGAGCATGGTTGCTGCGCTGCTCCATACAAGTGCTGTGCAGGATTTTCCTACCTGAGCAGGTGGGCCGGGTGGGCTGGGGCTGCAGTGCACCTCTTGCCATCCCTCTCTGAAGGGCTCGTTGCTGCTCTGGGTTTCTCTCTGCTCTTCTGATTGCATTTGTTCCCACACGGTTAGGCTCGCTGTGGCGGTACGTGCGAGCTAGCATGACCCTTTCCGGGTACCTACCGCCACTCTGCGACCCCAAGGACGGCAATTTACTGATGGATGGCGGCTACATCAACAACCTTCCAGGTAAGTATTGGCCCATCTTGGAGACAGGATGGCAACCACCTGCAGCTGGAGGTGGAGAAGGCCTGTGGAACCACTTTTAGCCTTCCTGTGGCTTCCATTGCTTCCACTGTAAACGTACCATAATCCTCAGCTGTGAATACCCAGATAGCAGCTGATGGGAGAAGAGGGGAAAGGCTTGGAGAATCCAGTTAAATCCTCTTTTCTTAGGGGAATCAACAAGCAGCAATGCCTCATAAATTTGGTGCATTTTTTTTTGTGGCTGCCAGTTTTAATCAGCTTCTCAGTCCTGATGTTGGTCAGAGTTGAGGTTCCACCTGCCTGACAGTGATACTCTATAGTCTGGTTTTGTTTTGTTTTTAAATCCACTTTGGGAGGCTACACTGAGTCTTCATTGTTTAATTCCACATTCCCTAAGGGAAGGAATGGCAAGAAGCTGGGGAGGTCATGTGTTATGTAGGGATGGCCAAAAGCAAGTCCTCCATGATGCAGTTGTAAGAAGAGGAAGGGCATGTCATTTGTCAAGGGGTCTGAAGGTATTTTTAATCTCTACAAGTCATACCTGTCTGGGGTTTCTCTTTCACTGCCTTCCTGTTTGGCCCTGTCCTTGCCCAGTGCAAGTGCAGTGAGAGCAGAAGACATACTGTGTGGTAGGAATCTTACTTTAAGCCTTCCTGTGGAAAGAGAAGAGACCCAAGTGCATTTTATTTGTATATTAAAAGGAGTTTATACCCACTCCTTCAAATGACTTCTTATCAGAATGACTTAGGCCTGAGATAGACGGGCCAAAAGGGGCGTGCCACCACTGATACTAGGGTTCAGGAGCACGCATTAACCACACACTCCCGAACTCTTGTGTGTAATGGCGGCAGCGGCAGCATCATGGCAGCATTATGTTCACACGGGCGCCGCCATCTTGACGTTAGGGATGTGCTGTATATACACGCTGCTGCGTGTTGCTTATGGCACCGGTATGCCAATGGTACACTTGTGATGTGTGCCAGGCACCGTGAAAAGAACCTAGTTTTTCTGGGTTCTTTTTACTCCGAAGGGACACTGCACGATATAGCTGCTGCGGCGTCCCTTCAGAGTTGAAACGGACGCCTCCAGTCCACCGTTTTCTGGCAGTCTGTCGTGGGCCTAAAAAAGTTTTTTAAACAGTAACAGTGACGGCATATGGTATTGTATAAGGTAACATAAAGTAGCAGCAGCTAGCAGAAGAAGAAATCTTGTGACCAGATGAAATAATAAAATAATAAAGCATACAGCCAAAAGAACTAAAAGGCATGAGCAACTAAAATGTATCTGAACAAAATTAAAAGCCTTTACCTAAACTACAAAGCAAAACATATCAAGCCTCAAACCCATCAAAAACAGTCCTCACTGAGAGTCTATAGGACACTGCAGCCCGGGGGTCCTGTCCCAAGTTGACACTCATCTCACTTCTGAAGCTGATGGACCTGAAGCAAAATGACCACTGAAGCAGATCTGAACTGCTAGGGAGACTTATGTCGGAGTAAGTCTCAGTTCCATCCTGTCTCACACAACCTCATCAGCAAAAGACATCCAGAAAAATTCTTTGACTGCTGCAGTCATGTGGCAGGCACTGGGCTGAAAAGTTGTGGGAAAGTCTTTAAGTTGGAATCTTCAGCCATTTAATGACAATAGCAACAAAGCTAGAATTATTATTATTATTATTATTATTATTATTATTATTATTTCTTATCTGATAAGCCTGCCAGAAGAGACTGGTCTTCAGTGCTGTTTTAAATTTGGACAATGTACTCAGCTGTCGAATCTCTTCCAGCAGGTCATTCCACAGTCTAGGGGCAACTGAAGAAAATGTCCCCTGGCTGTGGCTCCTTCCTTCTCCTAGTCCTGTATATATGTATTCGCAGCACAAAGTTCACACCCATAGTGTGGTTGTGAGGCAGTATGAAGAGCCAACTAAACTCTGGTTTCCTTCTCTATTTGTCAAATAAACCCTTTCACAGACAGCCTCTAATTTGGCTAAAAACTGAGGTGAACCTAAGATCACACCTATCTTTCCCTCAATAATTCAAGCACTGTGTGAGGTGGGGGCATTAGCCAATTCCATGAAGCAAATCCTTACTCCATCCTGTAGAATTGTGGATTCATATAAAAACGATGCATGGCACAATGTGAGTCTTGTAAGTTGTGTGCAAAGTTTGAATTAGGAAAAGAGTTATACGCACACCAGTTTCACAGCCATAGTTCAATTCAACCTCAGTGTGGCCACTTTTTGCAAATAAAAATAAAATAAGGATCCTGGGAATTCCAGTCCTGACTCTCACATGATCATTTAGTTTTATCCTGAGCATTCACCACACTATAATTTTGAGGTTTCCTCTTAGGTAAAGTTGCTTCTAGTTTGCATTGCAGATGATCTTATGGTGGGGTTGTTCCCATTTTGCTCAGCGTCTGCACTGCAAGAGGCAGTTATGTAAAACGACAAAATCTTCAAGACTTATCTTAAGAAGAACTCTAGATGGGCCACAAAACAAACCCTTGCAAGCAGGGATGGGCACCTGCAGAAGGCTAAGGGGCTGCATTAACCCTCAGGAGACTTTGGAGAGCATCCTCATCCACCTCCTGCAAAAACAAGCATCCTCAAATGTTTGCAGGAGGCATAGGAAGCATTTTTGTTGTATTTTTAGTCCCCTGGGCGATTTTCAGCCCAGGAGAGTATTTTTTTTTTAACAAGACGTGCGTAGAAATCACATCCTGTTCTATAAAAAGCCCTCTTGGGCCTGCAGTGGCCTGGGATAGACCCAAAACATGGCAAACACGCTTCCCATGCCTTCTAGAGAACATTTGGGAGCAAAAAAGCATTATTGGCTCCTGTGGGGCACACAATGGCCCTTGGGGCCATATGCTGCCCACAGGCCAGAGTTTGCCCATGTCTCCTCTCAAGGGTCTTTTTTATGAAGCACCCTCTTAAGCAACTACTGCATATTGCCAGTCATCTGTTTTTATGTTAACTCTATTACTGAATTGCTCTTTTCCTCATGTTTAAACCAAGTTGTTTTTCTTTGAATGCCTGGTTCTTCTTCCTCTCTTTAGTGGAACTAATTAATACTTGTCCTTTTTTTCCTTCTCCTTCTATAACGGTAAAGATTGTCACCATACTTGAACCTTTTTAAAATCTTGCTTCCTCGGAACAAAATCTGTTTGGTTCCTCCAGCCTTTGTCATGTGACTTGCTTTCTTGATTTTCTTTTATCTGAGTAAACTTCCTCTGGGACCTTTCTTCCTGATTTCTCAGCATCCTTCCTGAGTTGTGCTATCCAAACTCCAGCCTCCCAGACAAGGTGTCCTTGGTGCTGAGCAGAGAGGAACGGATACTTCCACAGTTGCCTTGGTTTTGTCCAAGGCTTTTGTTATTGCAGTCTTGTTCTTCTGTGCTACAATAGCTCAATGTTGATTTCCTGTTTGTCTTGTTTTCCAATGCAAGCGGAACTTACTGTATGACATTAGGCCATGAAATTCTGTCACCTGAACTGTTTATGCTAATTATACAGGAGGTGAAAAAAGCATGGAATCATCTCACTTTTTGGCTTCTGTGATGCCACAAGGCACTGACTGCCACGTGGCTTTAAGATTATCTTTCTGTCTACATAAGGATTTGAAACATTTTTTAAAATCTATACTCAGGATACTGATTTTAATTCTGTACCAGACACTTGCTTAACACAAGTATAGACACATACATTCCAAGTGCAACAGGTACAAGTTGAAACCTACATGCAAACATCAGATGAAAAGCTGCGGACATGATGTTTCAGCCTGTTAGTTGTGACTTAGTAAAAGGAAGGGCAAAACAAATATAGCTTAATGAGCTACCAAAGTTTCTGGTTCTTTGAATTACCAGCCACCTGCATGTTAACACTGATGTTTGTACAAATTTGTGCAGCTTGCTGGGAAATGGAATTTGGAAATAAGGCTGTTTTTCCAAGGAAAAGCGAGAGACAGTTGGTGTTGCTATTGCTTGCACCCTGCTCTAAAAACGAATAGTGGTGGCACATTTTAGGGCTCCAAGCTATTGACTTCAGCAGGATATTCACATTTTGTGGTTCAGGGAAATGTGGTGGGTGGTTCCATTTGTATTGTTGGTAAAAGAAAAAGCCATTTCTTCATGCTTGTCAGATTATGCACAGTTCATGTATACACAGACGTGCGCATGCACTCACCCCCCACCCACCCCGAGTGTTGAAAGGAGAAGAAGGGCAGAGGGAATCTGCTTCTCTTAAGCACTGTTTATACCCACTTCTCTGGTTCTTTCATGACTTCTGCTGTATCCCACAGCTCTCTTTCCAGAAATGAATATCACTCCTAGCTTTCTCCCTGAAATTTCTTCTCTCTCTCTCCTCCTAATATAGCTGACATTGCTCGCAACATGGGGGCTAAGACCGTCATTGCCATTGATGTGGGTAGCCAGGATGAGACCGACCTGTGCAACTATGGGGACAGCCTGTCAGGCTGGTGGTTGCTTTGGAAACGCCTCAACCCCTGGGCTGAGAAAGTTAAGGTCAGTGTCTCCCTTTCAGCCTTTCCTTCCTTGCTCCATGCGCTGCTGGTGCATCCATCCCAAAGTGTCTGCCAAGCCTGAGAAGTTCCTTTGATTGCTGTTTTCCCATCTCCAAAGAATTTCTGTCACATTTTACCCATCGTTCAAGATGCTGCTGTGGGAAATGGGATTGTTTCTCTAATATAGTTGATCATTGGGATTACTTTAGAATAGAATCATGGAGTTGGAAGAGATCCCATCCACTCAAACCCCTTCTGCCATACAGCAAGACACAGTCAAAGCACTCCCAACAGATGGTCATCCAGCCTCTGTTTAAAACCTCCAAAGAAGGAGACCCTGCCACTCTCCCAGGTAGCGTATTCCACTGTCAAATATAGTTGTATACATCCCCTTAAATGTATCACCCTAAATAACGCTTGTGGAACAGCTTGCACTTCTTCACTCCACCCCCCAACTAGAGGTGAAAGAGAAATGACTTTTGCACTGCCCTACCAAAACTCCACCCAAGACGAGCAACAAGATGAGCAGATCTTGCCTCAGAAATCCATACATTTCCAAGTCTTGCAGTGTTGTGTTGTTTGTTTGTTTTTTGTGAAGATGAAATAGTACAAAACTATGTGTACATATGAAAAAATGCATAATGCTACAAAGTCTGTATTTAAAACATAAACACAAACACACTTTATGAGGAGAAATGCATAAAAAGATGCACTTTGGTAAAAATGCATGTGGTCTGAAAGCTGATAAGATATTCATGCATTCCCATAGAGAAAAGATAGGAAGGACTTGGCTGCCTGATACAGGGCTGGGCTGGGGATACTGGTGGGATTCAGAGAAATACCAAAATCAAAAGAGGATATTCACTTAGCCTGAATGTAAATTTTGAAATACAATTTTCTGTCACTGCATAATACAGAAATAGAGCAAAGTTATGCTTAAAAACACACAAAGGTAATACTTGAATTAGATTTGTCTCTGGGGTACAGATGTGGCTTCATTTCACTGCTTTTCAAGCTCTAAGTCTGTACCAGAGGATCAAGCTGGAATTGGGCTCAGTTTAGATATGCCACATTTCTACCTGACAGATGCCTGTCCAGGGTTCTTGTTCCACTTACTGAACATTCTGTTAACTTTTCTTCTCAAACTCCTGCCCACTGATACATATGATACATAATCTAGTGGCTTCTCAGTAATTTGGAAAACAAATGCCAGAAGCCTCAGTCAGCATGGCCAATGGTAAGGAATTATGGAAACAGTCATCAAAAACATTTGGAGGGTGCCAGATTGCCTTTCCTTACTTTATAATGTTACCTGAGGGAGGGAGCACCATTGTTTTGGGTAGCAAAAAGGGGAGGGAGAAATACCTACTGTGGGCATCTTCAGAGTTCCCTGGTATGTCACTCCCTTTCATTTCCTTTTTGGGTTGGCCCCTTTTTTTTGTCTGGCGCAAGGTCCCTTCCTCCACTCTAAACTGGTTGTGTATGTGTCTGTCCACCTTTCTCCTATGTCTTGGTTGTGCAAGTAGTGAGACATGCTAGGGATTAGGAAAGCTGAAAGAGGGAAATTAAAGACGCAGACAAAGCCTCATTTTTCTGTGCCACCAAGCAACTTTGTCCTCCTATTCAAGGTGCCTGACATGGCGGAAATCCAGTCCCGCCTGGCCTATGTCTCCTGTGTGCGGCAGCTGGAGGTGGTGAAGAGCAGTTCGTACTGTGAGTACATCCGGCCACCCATCGATCGCTTCAAAACCATGGACTTTGGCAAGTTTGACGAAATCTATGTGAGTTCTGAAGGCCCAGCTGGGTCAATTCATAACTGAGATACCAGAGAATTGTCAGGCTGGGTGGGCTGCACTGGACAGAGAAGCTGTCTCATCTTGTTGTCCCACAGAGTTTGGAGTGACTAGCTTTGTATCCACTAAGACAAGGTGGCCCAACTTTTTTTGAAATCTGTCAGCCTCCTTCCAGGAGTGAACTGCACTCATAATTGGGCCCTATATGCAATCTAAATCTGGTGCTAGCGCCTGGCAAGTTTGGGTGTTTATCAAGATTCAGTCCTGTTATGTAACTGAGCATGGGAGCACTGAGGACATAGTAAAAAACCACCTTTCACTCTGGAAACGGTACTTTTAACCATACAATAATCAGTAATATATTTTTGCTGACTGTGTAGGGTAAGGAAGAGGCACTCTGTTCAGGAGTCCTTTCAACTGTTGCTATTCCATAGCCTTCAAGGTTAAGTCCTGACACTGAAAATAGAACGTGGGCTAAGGCCTACATGAGCCATCCAATTCAAGATCCAGCATGATATTTGACTTTCCCAGACCAATAAGTAACCACATCACTTTCTCATAATACCTTGGCCACAGACAAAGGCCATGCATGGCTGTCCTTACAGCATCTCCAATAAGGGGGGGGGGGATAAAACCCACCCTGACCCATTTTTCTAGACTCACCAAAAGACTCTTGGCTTCTGAAATTCCCTGGCTGTGTCGTTCAAACCCCCTAGGTTTGCTTTGAATTTAATATGTGGTAAAATTTGGTGGCAACTATATAATCTCCAGCATAGGGCTGCAACAGTTGAAAACCCTAACAGGAGGTTGCTGCTTCAAAATTTCCTGTAGCCCCAGAATACTCTCAAGTGATTTGTCTTTGCCTGTTTCTCATAGGATGTGGGTTACCAACATGGAAAAGTGGTATTTGATGGTTGGAGCCGCGGAGACATTATTGAAAAAATGGTTAAGGACCGGCATTCAGCAGATTTCTATGAGAGCAAACGAATGGATGTAAGCATGGGGATCAGGGAAGGGAAGAAATTACCCTGCCATGGGGGTTGCAGGACTACTTTTGCTGGCAGCTTTTTCCAGTAATTTGGGGGAAATACATTGGGGAGAGCTAAGCCCAGGGATCCCAGTTCTCCCATAATAGGCAAGGTTCATGGAGAATGAATTTGCTGACCCAAATCTGCTGACTCAATTTGAGGACACCATAAGAATGGTGGTTGATTGATCACATCAGATCTTTCCTTCTGTCCAAAATAAGCTCATTTTTAGTACATATGTTTTGCTGCAGGGAAAAGGTCCCATGTTCGTTTTTCTGTGTTATGCCAGTGTGGATTCTGTAATAATAAATAAAATAAAAATAAAAATTTTATTTTTATACCGCCCTTCCGTAGATCAGGGCGGTGTACAACATGTAATACCTGCTTTATGTGTGAACACCTGTTGTTGTTGTTGTTGTTGTTGTTGTTGTTGTTGTTGTGTACTTTCAAGTCATTTCTGACTTATGGCGACCCTATCATGGAGTTTTCTTGGCAAGTTTCTTCAGAGGGGAATTGCCATTGTCATCCTCTGAGACTCAGAGACTGTGACTTGCCCAAGGTTATCCAGTGGCTAAGCCGGGGGATTCAAACCCTGGTCTCCAGAGTCCTAATCCAACACTTATGCTTATATGGCACTTTCCCATCTTATAGAAAAGAAGAGAGTCTTGCTCAGTATGTTGTATGTTGTGGAATAGGTTCTGTCCTCCTTGGTCCAGGACACAAAAGAAATCCCAAAAACTAATTTACAGAAATAAATGCTACTTAATGGAGTGATTTATTTCAAATCCTGGAGTTGGCAATACACAGTATCAGTAGCCCTGAATCTGCTGCTTCACATTCCTTCCCTTCCCCTTCACCTGACTTTCTTTCCCCAGGTGCTGATGTGTCCCAGTGCAGGTTTCACAGACCTGGCAGAGATTGTGTCTCGTATTGAGCCTGCCAAGAGCTACCTGTCAGACAGCTATGGAGACGGTAAGTACATACCAGTGCTTTAAAGCAATGTTGTTGGCCTACTGTTTCCATCAGCCCCAGCGAGCATAGGTGCAGGATGATGGGAATATAATTGGCCATTCACATTTGTGGCTTTGATTATTTGTAGTTTTGATTAATATGTTATGTCTAGGAATTTTAAGTCCTCCAGAGCAATTCTTGTCAGGACCATGTGGCACACTTGGCCTGGAAATGACATGGATGTGGCCACTAGATGGAACTGCAAAAGAGGTAACCACAGTTCAAGTGGCAGGTGTGCATGAGTCAGCATTTGGGAGCTGTGCATCATGGGACATCTGATGCAACATGCACAGCTGGTGAAGTCAGTCAAGGAGTGCATCATGGGAAGTGGTATGATGCAACCTGCCCTGGGGATGAAACCAGCAAGGTTTCATTGGTGGCAAGACACCACTACATGACTTCACACAAGACCACCAATAAAAGGGATAAGATGTTTATCTCCGGTGTTGGGTTGTTGTGGTCGGTGACTGGCGAAGCACTTTGTCTGTATATAGAGCTGTGAGTATCCAAGACGGCTGTCTGGTACTCTGTGTGATCTTGTAAATAGCTTGCAACAAGTGATTAAAGCCCTCTTGTTTGAGTGAGAGCCTTGCTGTCCAGCAGTGTTTATTTCTTCAAGCCAGGAGCTCAAGGCTGGTCAGCTTGCATGGGAGGAATTTTTCCTTCTCTGCCTGAAGCCTTTGCAGATGTCTTTCCAAGAGCCTTCTCGTGGCATCCTGTCTGCGTGGATCAACTCTGCACGTGGTTGTAGTGGACACAGCACATGTCTCTGCTGGAAGTTCACCATAGAATTGTGCTGGAAGTTCACCATAGAATTGTGCTGGAGAACTTAGAAGTTCCTAGAGAATACACTTCTCTAGGCATTTGTAGGTCCTCCAGTGTGTTTATATGATCAACCTCTGGCAGAGAGTGGTGGACTCTTCCTCCTTGGAGATCTTTAAACAGAGGCTGGATGCCATCTGTCAGGGATACTTTGATTGTGATTTCTTGCATGGCAGGGGGTTTGACTGGATGGCCCTCGTGGTATCTTCCAACTCTATGATTCTGTGAGATGTTTACCACAGAGTTGCACTGGAGGATCTGGAGATTCCTAAAGAGATGTTCTCTTAGATAAAAAGAATAGTGTTGTTGTTTTTTTATTTGCTGTTTTTCCACATTCACGGTGGTCCTTCACCCCTAACCCCAACTAATGTGGAGGGACCACTGTAGTTGGCAACTAAAAGACCACAGGTTCCCTACATCTGGTTTAGAGGGTTAGATGTAGACTTCCAGAGTCCAAAATTTGAATTACAGCTCAGCATGGACCTGTTAGCCTTCCTAAGGAGATCTGAGGAGCTCGACTCAAGCTTGCATCCTTTCAAGGTTGCTAAAATGAGTACCCAACTTGTTGGGGGCAATTAGCTTATACATTGTAAACTACTTAGGGAGTGCTTAAGTGCACGGATAACCGGTGTAGAAATACACTTACTATTGCTACTTGTTATTTGGCAACTGACCTCCCGGGCAGAAGAAAGGCAGAATTTAAATAGATGGGTGCTGTATTTTTTAACTGTGTTTTTAAAATGTAGTTTATAAATATATTTTTAAATGTATTTTTAACATTTTGTTTTAAGCCACTTTGATTCTCATTTTGGGAGAAAGGTGGAACATAAATAAATAGGGCTGGTTTCAGCATATCTGCACTCTGCCATCATACTCCTGATCTTCATTACTCTAGTAGCCACACCACAGCAGCTGGCATATGTGCATATATGTGCATTTCCCATCTGCCTCTCTTTCACACATATGTATACATTCCTCTACACTAGGATGGTAAGGTCCACCATTTTATGAACTTTAGTTTTCTAAAAGGACCACTGTGGAAGGTGGACCTGAAGGAAGTACTCTACTTTGGCTGAAGAAGTGAATGGGAATGATGGAACTTCTGTTTCCCTACCAACCAGGAGAAGAGTCAGACTACCTCACTGAGTATGAGGAAGAAGGGATGGATGCTGTGCGGGAAGAAGAAGGGCAGGAATTGACGTTTGCCCCAGCAGAGCAGAATGGTGTCTTTGAAACAGTAAGTTTTCCCAATTAGCTCAAGGGGAGCCTACCTGGGTATGGGAGTGGGGTTTGCCTATGCATGGAGAGCCCAAGTCTAGGCCATGAAGATCCAAGCCTTTCCACTTGCAAGGGTTCGTAGTTCCCTAGATTGTGAATTATTGCAAAACCATTATCATGAAAGATAAAATGTATATTATGTTTCTACCCATGGTGCTTGAAAACTTAACAAATTCCTCATTTAAACTAAATCCAGGAGTTTGCAATACACAATATCAGCAGCCTTGAAATTGCTGCTTTTCATTCCTCACACCCCCATTTCATTCCCTAGGTGCTGATGTATTCCAGTGCAGGTTTCACAGATCTTGCAGAGACTGTGTCTCACATCGAGCCTGCCAAGAGCTACTTGTCAGACAGCTACATTTTTTAAAAGTAAAATATACATTAGGCTAAAAACTGGTTGTCACGACCAGAATCCTATTGATAGTCCCAACTAAAATAGTATATAACTAAAATTATTTTCAGTGTTTGGTCATCCCATTCAAGTAGTTCTGAGTACCTTAATGGGGTGCCTGTATTAGTTACTACTTCAACTTTCCAAGTCTCATGTGGAGATACCCAACTCGGTATTTGTCTATAAAATTTGTTTTTGACTTTGTTCCATACTAATAATAATGATTTTCTGATAACGTGGTTTTCAAATTCTTTGTTAACAGCTAATCTTTTTATACCATAGATATCCATGCCACCCAAATATTTTGTTGAACCCTTCCAGATTTAAGAATTTTTTATCTTTGAGTGTAATCCAATCCATGATCCAAATAAATGCGCACACATAGTAATATAATTTGAAATCAGGGACCCCAAAACCGCCTCTTTCTTTTGTATCTTTCATTATTTTCCATTTTATCCTTGTTCCCCCCCCCCCCCATGAACTTGGAGATTTCCGTTTCCCACGGTTTAAATATTCTGTCATTATGAATAATCGGTAGGTTTTGAAATAAGAACATCAATTTGGGTAGCAAGGAAATCTTAATTGCAGCGATTCTTCCCATCATTAATAGATTTAATAATTTCTATCTTTGGAGTTCTTCCTTAATTTTTTTCCAAACAGCTGTATAATTATTGTCAAATAGTTCCAAATTTTTCGCTGATAATGCTATTCCTAAATATTTTATCTTTTTGCAACAATGACAACCTGTTTCTGCTTGAATTCTATCTGTTTATTTCTTTCACATGTTCATGGCTAAGAAATTGGATTTTGTCTTCTTTACTTTTAAACCTGCATATTTCCCGAATTCTTCAATCTCTGTCATCACTTTATGTATATTTTCTTTGGGTTCTTCCAATATCAGTGCCAAATCATCTGCACAAGCCCTTAATTTTCATCCCTTTTATTTCCTTGTTGTTTCTAATTTTATTAAGTAGTACCTCCAAACACAAAATACACAATAAAGGGGATAAAGGGCATCCTTGTCTGGTGCCCTTTGTGATATTTCACTGTTCTGTCAATTCTCCGTTAATTATGATTTGGGCTGATTGTTTGTTATAAATGGCAGAGATCCATTTTAAAATTTTTTGACCTACATCCATAATATCTAGTGTTTTTGTCATGAAAATCCAATTAATTGAGTCAAATGCTTTCTCCATATCAAGAAAAAGAAATATTGCTTTTGTACTGGGGTTTTTTTCATAATATTCAACAAGATCCATCATTATTCTTAAATTTTGTCTCATATGCCTATTAGGTAAGAATCCACTTTGATTGTCTTTTATTATTTCTTGTAATATTTTCTTTAGTCATTTTGCCAGAATTGATGTGAAAAGTTTGTAATCTAAATTTAATAGTAAGATAGGCCTATAATTTTGTGGTTCTGTGGGATCTTTATTTGGTTTAGGAATAAATGTTATGAAGGCATTTGACCAAGAATTTGGTATCCCATTGTTTTTAATATCATTAAATGTTAGATATATCATTTTGATCAATTCTTCCTTTTTTTTTTTTACAGTATTACTTCAGCCATCCAACTTTTATTGGATTCCTTTTTTTATTAATATTTTTAAGTTTTACAATACAAAATGTTACAGTTTCATCATATCCAAATATGCTTTAACACTTTATTTATTTTACACTAAAAACACCTCAGTGCACCCCTTCCCCAGAGCCATTCTCATCCATATAATCCAACCAAAATTTTAATTCATCTCATGAAAGTAATTTTCCATCTTCTTTTCCTAATACTTTTTCAATAAATTTTTTCCATATTTCATCAAAATCATTTCTTTTCCATAATCCTTTTTTCACTTTCAATGGTAATTTATCATTAATCGCTATTTGCCAAACTTCTTCATACCAATCCTCCAGTTCCACATTTATTTTCGTTTTCCAACTTCTCGCTATGATTAATCTCGCTGCTGTAAGCAAATTTGTTACAAGACTTCTTTCTTCTTTTTTCCATTTAACATCATTTTATAGTGATAGCAATACTATACTTGGTTTTCTATCTATTCTTATATCCATAATATTTTCTATTTCTAATAATACTATTTCCCAATTTTTTTTACATATTTACATTGCCACCACATATGTATATATGATCCCACTTCATTACATCCTCTCCAACAGTATTTTGAATTATTCTTATCTATAGTTATGTAATCTCACTGGCGTTAAGTACCATTTCCAGATCAGCTTATAATAATTTTCCTTAATTCGTACCGATAGATTTTTCAAATTCAATGTTTCCCAATTTTTATTCCATTCATTTTCACAAAATTTACATCCTAATTCTTCTTCCCATATCTCTTTCCAAATATTTTGGTTTATTTTTTTCTTTTATTCTCCATTAATATTTTATAAATTTTGCTAGTTATTCCTTTCATATTTTCATTTTCCTCTAGTTCTTTTCCTTTCGGAATTATTTGTTCAAATTGCGTATATTTTCCCTTTTCTATATTTTTTCTTCCAATTTTTGAACCATTGTTCTATTTGCATTTAATGAAACCATGACATTTTTATTCCCCTAAGTTTTTCTTTTATATTATCTCTTCCTATTTTTTATTCTATCCAATTTTCTATTTTATCTATCTCTTTCCTTTAATTCCTTATATAATACATTTCTTAAATTCTTTGGAAATGACTTTACCATTATTATTGGTACTATCAATGAATTTTAATTCAATAATTCTTTTTTATATTTATTCCATATTTCTAGTATATTTTTCATACGTGGGTTTTCAATTTCCTTGATTTCTTTCCTACTAAATTCTTTTTTAAAAAATCCCTATTTTCATATGTATCTCTTCTTTTCCTGTTTCTAACCAGTCCAGATCTGATATACTTTACATACTTTCTATTACATATCTTAATTGATTAGCCTCATAATATCCCTTTATATTAGGGAGGCCTAACCCTCCCTTTCCCTAGGATCTGTACCAAAATTGCTTATTTATTCTAGTTCTTTTTCCTCCATTAGAATATACATTTACTAATTGTTGCCACTTATTTAATTCGGCTTCTGATATTTTTAATGGTATCATTCTAAATAGAAAATTTAATTTTGGTAAAATTTTCATTTTAACTAATGCTATTCTTCCAAACCATGATAGTTTGATTTCCTTATATTCGACCATTATTTTTCAATTTCTTTCCATAATCCAACCAAATTTTTTCCTTCCATTTCACTTAAATCTTTCGTAATATTTATTCCTAAATATTTTATATTACTTTTTAATCTTATCCCTAAATCTTTTTGTTCCGCAAACTCTAATTCTTTTTTTGTATAATTAAATAACATCATTTCTGATTTATTCCAATTAATCTGAAGTCCTGTCATCTCACCAAATAAATTCAAATGTTCTTTTTTTTCCTCATTTTTTCTTTTAGATCTTTAATAGTTAATAAAGTATCATCAGCAAATAAACTAATTTTGTTTTTTTCCAATCTTATTCCTTCCAGATTTTTATCCTTTCTTATAACATTTGCTAGCATTTCTATCACCATTGCAAACAATATTGGTGAAAGCGGGCATCCTTGTCTTGTACCTCTTGTTACTTTTATTTCACTTGTTATTCCATCATTTACTATTACTTTAATTGAATTATTACAATATAATTGTGAACCAATTCTTCCTGTAATTTTTTGTAATATCCTGCCGAAACTCCGTCAGGCCCTGGCGCCTTCCCTTGTTTCATCTCTTTGATACCTTCTGTTATTTCCATTATAGTAATATTAGAATTTAGGGCTTCTTTTTGCTGATTGTTGATTTTATTTAAGCCATATTTTTGCAAGTAAATTTCACAATCTCTTTCCAAACTCTTACTGCATTTTCTTTCATGATATAAATTGTTGAAAAAGTTTTTGAATATTTTTTGAATTCTTTTTTAAATTTGTTGTTAATTCATTCCCCATTCTTCTTCCAAATCATCTTTTTTTCTTGTTCTTTTCTTAACTTAAGCGCTAATAATTTTCCCACTTTATTTCCTGCCTCAAATTCTCTTTGTTTCATTCTTTGAAGTTTTTTCTCAATTTGTTCTGAAGTTATTTCAGCTAGTTGACTTCTCAATAATCCTATTTGATCTAATATTTTACTATTTGTAAGGTCCTTACTTAGTTCTAATTCCTTTACTCTAATTTGTTGATTTAATATTTCCTATTTCTGATTTTTCTCTTTATCCCATTCTATATTTTTTTGAATAAAGAATCCTCGTATCACTGCCTTTGATGCTTTCCAGACCGTTAAAATGTTTGTGCCTTTATTTAAATTTTCTAAACAATAATTTTTTAAAAAATATTCTTTTGCCTGCCTTACTATTTTTTCGTTGTTCAGTAAGTATTCGTTAAGTTTCCAAGCCCTCCTTGTCTTATCTTTTCTAAGTCTTAGCATGATAGGATTATGGTCTGATTTTTTTTTTTTTTTTTTTTTTTTTGGCTAATATTTCTATTTCTGTTATATCTTTCATTAGACCAGCCGAAACTAGAAAGAAATCAATTCTAGAGCTGGATTTGTGTACTTTTGAGACATATGTGTATTCTCTAGATATTGTGTTGTGGATTCTCCATGGATCGAGTAAAGAAAGTAGATCAGACATCTCAAAAAAGATAGTGGCAATTTGCCTTGATTTTTCTTTATATTTTTTTAGTTGACTCTCTGTCTACAAGTGGGTTTGTCACGCCATTCCAATCACCCATAAGTATTAAATTTTCATATTCTAATTGGGTTAATTTATTCAAGAGTTCTTTGTAAAATTTTGCTTTATTTTCAAGGGGACCATAAATGTTCAAAATTAAAATTTGTTTTCCCTCTAAATAAACTTCTACACCTATGTACACCTACATAAACTTCTACACCTCCATCATCATTGATAATTTCCTTGGCTTGAATTTGATTAGAAATATAGATTGCTTCCCCACTTCTTTTTTTATTTCTCGCTGCTACAAATAATTGACCTAATTTATAATTTTTTAATTTTTTTTGTCTTTCTTTCTGATGTGTGTCTCTTGAATGCCGTTTATTTGTGCATTTTCTTTTTCTAAGAGATGGAAAATTTGTCTTCTTTTATGTGGCGAATTCAATCCCCTGACGTTCCAGGAGATTAGTTTGGTCATGTTTAAATTATCCTATGTATAATTCTTCCGAATACAATCCAGTTGATGAGTCCCATAGTTTGTTTACTCCGATTACTTCCAGTTCTTCGACTTCTTCCTCTCTTGTTATGTTTAAACCTCCTGCGGCTCCTAATTGGTATCTCATGGGAGCTTCCGGTGGCAATGGCGGGCGCGAGGTTCATCGTTTGAGTCGCTCTGAACGACGATCGCTCACTGCAAGGATTAGCCCCGCTCCAGAGACACTCGGGGTGAGGGATCTGCTCCCCAAGAAAAAGGGGAAGACAGAGGGGCCCTCAGCCGCGATCGGACGGCATCAGCGCACCCCAAATTTATGGGTGAGAAGATCAGGAGAAGTGCTGGGAACCGGATTGCAGAGGGCGAGCCATGTCCGCAGTGAGTTGCGTTTGCCGCCACTTGTTTAATAGAGAGAAATCACTAGGGAAGAAGAAAAGGAAAAAAGCTGCAACAAATGTAACTCTGTTAACTATTCCCTGAAAAGTATATATTTTCGATTATTGGAATACGTTTTTAAAAAGGAACCTGTATGATAACCCTGCCTCCATTGGAATTTGGAATTTGGGAAGATTACATCTACATGATATTTTTGGAGCTAATTAAATAATCAAACACTCTACTCTACTTGAGAAATGTTTTCCCCTCTTTTTTTCCTTATATAAATATACCTGTTATTTACCAGAGGTTTTTACTTGTATCAACAAATCATCCAAACTTCTGCAGATCAAGGACTAAATTGGAGGGTTTAAGTGAGGAATATACTGAACTGATTGGATTTTTCCTTTTTCCCTTTTTCTATTTTGGGGGATCATAATGAGCCAATGTCTTGGATACTGTGAACAGAACAGAAAAGATTGGAAAGAGACCAAAAGACAAAAGGACGTTGGGGAATACATTTGGGTTTAGATGGGGACAATACCTGGCATTTGAGAATCTGGTTTATTTGGACTATTTGGACTATCATCTTTGTGAACTATTGATTAACAACAACGTATAAGAAGAAATCCATTGCTTAGCATCTAAAAGGAGACTTTGCTCTGGAATTATCCCCCTTGGGAGACCTTCTTCTGGAACTATCCTCACCATCCCCTCAGAAAGGAACATAAATTACTCAATTGAGTGATGAAACAATTGAACAATAGCTTAATATTTGAAGGAACCTGTAGTTGAAACCTAATACTTAATTTGGACTGTAATCAAAGAGGGAGAGGGAGAAAGAGAAGAGAGAGACTGAGATAGAAACAGAGATAATTTGCAAGTAAACTTAATAGATAATTCGGTTTTTAGTGATTATTGAAGAATTGGGTACTTGGAATATAGCTTGGAGAATTAGATACAAGAGTAAAACTGATTTATTGAAAATATATTTGACACATAGATGAGGATGTGATATTTTGTATTTTTTCATGTGATTATTGAATATTTCTCTTCAATTGATTAATTGTCTGGGTACTGTCTGGGTATTGCTTGATTATTTAAATATAGAGGGAGAAAGTAACTGAAAGAAAAAACAAGAGAAAAAGAAACGACCTTGGAAACGCTGACTAACATAAGATAAGGCAGCTGAATACACAAGGAGGTGTCTTGTTTAGTCTAGCCGGTATAAATCGCAAGTAATAGGAAAGTAATAAAAAGTAACATCTGGTGGAGAGGAAAGAGGAAATAAGGAAGGAGGAGCAGAAACAAATCAAGCTTTTAAAACTTAATTATAGTCACTGTTCTCTGATCAGACTTTGAACTGTTAGTATTTTTAGTGGCTAAACGTTATTTGTATTCATCTCCAGTCCTGTCATTCAATGTTCTTTCTATTTTTCCTTTTCTTAATTAATTGTTGACATTGGTAGCTGATATACAATAAGAGACTCATTGCTGCTATATTACTAATATTTAAACAAGCTATTAGATATAAATCAGGCACTGACTTGAAGAAGTACAGAAGTAGAGGGAAAGGGAAAGAGAGAAGGAAGGAGAGGGGGGAAAGAGTGAAATTGGAAGCTTTTTAGGAGACCTTGGTACTCTCCTCTCTTTGTTTATGAGAAGTTGAAATTGGGAATTGGAGAAAATCTCGATTAAAATTTGGAAATTTTGGAAAACCGTAGTAATGTATCTGACTCCTTGTTGAGAAACCTTTAAACCTGCTGTGGAATTTGCAAATCTTGAATTGTTTTGGGGGAATTTGAAATTTTTTGTAAATTTAGAAATTTGAAGAATCTAAATAATTCATATACTCACTTCTTTGTAAAGAAACCTAATTCCATGGGGAAATCTGTTAAAGTTGGCAATTTTTTGGAATTGTTTCGAAAATTTCAAAAATTTTCAGAAAATTTTGGAAAACATAGAATCTCTGTTATTAATTTCACTTTGAATAAATTTGGTAGGTATTTAAAAGATTAGTCCAATTCGGTAGTTTTAAGGAAATTTTAAAATTTTGGAAATTTTGAAGAAAATTTTGGAATTTTGAAGAAAAATTAAGAAATTTTGGTATTTTATTAATTTTCAGTCTTGAAGTAAATAAATCTCATGCTTTAAACTGAATAAAATGGCAATGGGAAAGAAACCATACCAAACAAGGACAACCAACCAGGGAAGATGATCCGGTTAGACTCTCAGAACAAAATGAAATAATGTTGGAAGAAATGAGACGGATTAGAGAAGAGATGAGAGAAGATAACTTGAGAATCAAAATGGAAATGAAGGACGAGGCGAGACACGATATAAAAACAGGTGAGAGAAATGAGACAATCTTTAGAGAAGATTACGGTGGAAATGGGGAAAACCACAAATAAAATGAAAAAATTGGAAACTAATGTTTAAGATATAGAGGAAGAGGTAGGAAATTTAACACAACAACAAAGAGAGAATCAAGAAATAATAACAAGAATGGAAATTAAACAGAAATAGAATTGATTTAATTAAGAGGAATTCCAGAAAGCGGCGATGAAAATCTATACAGCTTACTTACAAAGATATTGGCAACATTCGTAGAAGAATCAGAAGATCACTTTCCTTGGGAAATAATCTATAGAATTAACTCCAAAGCAGTGAGAACAAGAGATTTACCCCGTGACGTGATTGTATATTTCGTAAAAAGACAAACAAGAGACCTTGTCCTACAAATAAGCTACAACAAAGAATTAATCATAGAAGGGAGAACGATCCAGATTTTCAAAGATATTCTGGGAAGAATTTTGAAATCCAGAAAAGACTATACTTTTTTGATGGATCAATTAAAAATCCATGGAATACCTTTTCGACGGGAAGAAATCTAAGGACTATCTCTTACTTGGGAACTAAGAAGATCTAGATTGAACTCAATAGAAAAAGCATGTGATTTTTGGAAGAAACACAGAAAAGAGATAGAAGGGTACAAAGAAAGTAGTCCCAGAGAAGAAAGAATTGGAAAAAGACCAAGATTACAGGAATCATTTGAGAAAAAACAAGAGGAACCAGGAATTCAAGAACCAGAAGTAAACAAAGAAGGAGAAGAAGGAGAAGAAGCAGAAAATAGAGAATAGTAACTCTTAGGAAGGGATATATACATACTTTTTTCTTTGTTCTTCTCTCTTTTGATTTTAATTTCAGTTTAAAAATCTGATTTTTTCCTTATTGAACATTGACAGTGTATAAATTGCAATAAAGTGGTTTTGATTTTTACATCTAATTCTGTTTGTTTCCTTTGTAATGAAGGTTCTATCTTTAAATGTTAAAGGACTAAACTCACCACAGAAACGCAAGAAAGTTTTTACGTTCTTAGAAAAACAAAAATGTGATATAATCTGTGTACAAGAATCTCACATAAAAACAGGAGATACTAGATTGATTAAGAACTCGAAGCTAGGACAGGAATTTATAACATCAATAGACAAAAGGAAAAAAGGAGTGATTTTATATGTTAATAAAACATTAGATTCAAAAGAAATTTTTAAACATAAAAAAGGTTGTCTGATAGGAGTAGAGATCATATGGGAAGGGGAAAAAATCTTATTGGTAGGAGTATATTGTCTACAAGAAAACAAAGCAAAATTTTACGAAGAAATAAATAAGAAATGGTTGGAATTTGACTATGAAAATATTATCGTATTAGGTGACTTTAATGGAGTTATTAATCCCAATTTAGATAGGAAGTCTGAAAAGAAAAGAAAAGAAAAACAAGGTAAACTGCCACAAACTTTTTTCAATCTAATGATAGACCAAACGTTAGTAGATCTATGGAGACATTTATATAACAGAACAGAAGGATATACATTTTACTCAGAAAGCCACAAATAAGGAATTACTGGTTAATGAAATAGGAAAGAAAGTAAAGGTGGATAAGGGATAAGGGAGTTGTTTTGATAACAAGATATATAATATGCTGATGTGTTTTTCTTTTTCTGTTTTTTGCTTTTATTAGTTTATGGTATGTCTAGTGTATACTGTATATTTGTGCAATTAAAAAAACCTAATTGATATCTCACATCTTCATTGTCTTCCTCTGTAACTAGTTTGTCTTCTACCTCATCAGTCTTCCCCAGTTGGTCTCTTGGATTTTTCCAAATTTCCCTGTTCTTTTTTCTTCTTCCTCGTGGGACTCTTCATATTTTTTCAGTTTATCTAGAAATTTCTTTGCTTTTTCCACTGTATTTATTTTGTATGTTTTTTGGTTCCAGGAAACTGTCATTCCCTCGACTGGTTCCCATCTAAACCTTATGTTTCTTGCCTGCAAATGTTGTGTGAGAAATTGGTAGTCCTTTCTTCTCCTGAGCACAACAGCTGGAACATCTTTAAAGACTTTTACCTCAGAATCATTTATCCCTAATTCTCTTCCGAAGTGCGTTTCCAAAATTCTATCACGCATCACATAGACCACTATATCTCTGAATAGATGTCTTTTCCTAGCTATAGCAGAGTTAATACAGAAGATCTTATCCGTCTCAAAGTCCATCACTTCTAAAGGGATATCCATTAACTCCGCTAAAAATTGTATTACTGTCTCATAAATGTCCTCATTTGCGTTTTCCTCCAATCCTCTTATTTTGAGACATTTTTCTCTGGCTTTAGATTCTTTCCTTACGTTTTCCTCTCCATCTTGTTTTTGAATTAGTTCTATTATTTTTGTTCTTCTTTCTAGGTCTTCTGTCTTGTTTTCTAACATGCCAATTTTTACATGAGCTTCTTTTAAGTCTTCCGTCAGTATTTGTATTGTTGATTTTAATTCATCTGTTTCTTTTTTGAAATCTTTTCTGATATCTTCTCTAGATCTTACTAATTCTTGTTTGAAGTTTTTTTTCGAATGCTTCTAGGATCTTTGCATTAGGATCAGATATTTTCAATTCAACTGAGGGTCTTCTGCTCAAAGTTTGACTCACTGCTTGCAGCTTTTGTGCTGCATTTCTAGTTACCACCAACATTTTAACTATTTTAGCAATATCCCAGTACAGTTATCAAATAGAAACTTTCTTTATCTCTAACAACAAAGTTCATCAGTTTCCAACTTCAAGATGGAGCGCAGTTCCTTCAATTTGCTCTTACTCTATGAAGATAAGGTATACACATGTGACTCTTTTAAAGTACAAAAAATTACTAAACAAGTATCTTCTATTATTTCCAAAATCAGTATTCAAGCTTAGTATATTTATAATAAGCAAATCCCCAACTACATTGATAAAGACAGTTTATATGCAAATTATGTTGTAAATATTAGTCAAAAAAGGCCCTTTTAGAATTATTTCCTCAGCAGGCAATTTAAATATGCGATTTACAAGAAAAGTCTGCTGTTGTGCTGTTTTACCAAATGTATCTCCCTTTTTACCCAGTGATTCTTTTTGTAAATTTCTATCGTCTTTACACTTCCCAGCTCCCTCTAGCTCTCTGCGATGTAGTCTTGTTATCTTTGGGCTTGGGTTTTGTAATCTATTGTCTCTGTAGTAAACTTCCCCCCATTCTCTATTCCATTCTTCTCTTCCTCAGTCTTTGTTCCTTGTACAGTGTGCCCGCGCCATACGCGGGCGCGCCATATGCGGCCTTGAGCATACGCGCTCAAGCCGCGGGGCGCGGAAGGGGTGGCGCGTCCCATTCAATTGAATGGGCACGCGTGCCTGTTGCGCGCCACGCCGCCGCGCACAAGCCCCATTGTTTCCAATGGGGCTCGAGCATAAGTGGAATTTGCCTTACGCGGAGGGATCCGGAACGGATCCCCCGCGTAAGGCAAGGACGGACTGTATATATTTATTATTTGCTAATTGTTCAATGTTTTATTAGGTATCTATTAAAATCAACCACAAGCTAGCCAAATGGCAACTTTATCACCGTTGTCTCCTCCCCCGTCTTCTGATCCGACGCACTCTTTCTTTAATTACTCCTGATAGCTTGTTTCCTTTTATTGTGGCTGTTTTGTTTCCACTCTTCATATACTGAAAAATCCAAATCCAAGAGGCAATAATGTAACCAGGTGTAGAAAAGAGAAGCAAGTAAAAAACAGTCTTCCCAAAGGCGATTATATCAGTGTGGTCTCGTCCCCCGTCCTCTATTACGCCGCATTCTTTCTTGTAATTCCCTTTGCTTATGTTATTTAATTATTAATATAAACGAAGATAGTATAATGCCAAAAAGACAGAGAGAAAAATCAGAAGAATTTAAATCGCGTTGTCTCCTCAATCCTGTCCTCTAATCCGGCGCAACCTCTTTCAAACTAGTTCATTTCTTAATTTGTAGTTCCACCAGTCCTCCTTGCTATGCCACCATTTTTCTTTCATATTTATAACCCACACAGTGCATATTCAGATCCTTTCGCATCTACTTTGAATTTAGTCTATTTCAATTTAAGTTCTCCTCTTCCCAGGATATAAGCCTCTTAAATTTGTTGCCCTTACTGTATTTTATCTTAGGAACTCTTTTATATTCTTTTTAAGAGGTTTATCCTGTATTAGTAATCATCAGCACGACCGTGTATATGTCTTCCAAACAAAGAGAGAGTTCTCACCGCAGAGCCCTGCACGGGTAGCTCTGAAAATTTACCGTGTATCTGACACAAGTCCAAGTTGATGAATTAGAACCGTTTGCCAAACTTACTTCAGTAGTTCTTTATAAACCCGCTTCTTTCATTTTGTGTCCCCTAAAACCGGCCGGACGAAAATCTGCTCAATTCTCGAAGCCCCGAACATGGCCGTGGCGGTCCACGATCTCAAGTCTCTCTCATCAGCAACTCTCCGCTCCTCCAGCTGCCGAGAAAGGGGCTTGTTTAAAGATCTTTGCAAACCCGTCTGTACCCAGAGTAACGACGGGGAATTTTGTAGAGACACAGGGGTCTCCCCTTGCTCTACCCTTCCACTGTCAGTTTAACTAGGACCCTGCTCAAAGGTCCCGCTGTTCTCTTCTTGCCATTTTACCGGAAGTCCTGAAACTTATTTCAAGGGTTCCTCAGGTAAAATATGTTGAGAGAGGCTGAATATGCAATATGGTTTGAGCACATTGCTCTCCTGTGCTTTGCACTTTCCTACTATAATTTTGGCCTGGTCTAGCCATTCTGCTAATGTACCTGTCACAGGTGCAACGCATTAGGTCTTCTGCTAGCATAGAGTCGTTTCCAGTGAATCCCATAGCCTGTCAGACAGTGGATGTCCTATAGAGAATGAGGCTCAGACTTTCATACACTGACTTGAACTACCCAGCTATAATTTTTGGCTGCAATGTTTTCTGCTACAAATGGTCATCTGAGTCACAGTAACATAACTTTTTTTCTTCCTTTAGGATGAAGAGAAGAGCCTGCGACACCGCCGAGGGACCCCAGGGCCATCTTCTGCCCCTGTAGCTACTTCCACACCCTGAGAGGGAATTGCTGCTGAGGATCTGTGACCAAATGTTGCACCCATCCTCTGAGGGGCTATGTGACCAGAGTGACAAGGTGTCCCCAGATCACATGGTCTAACCTGGCAGGCACAGTGGTAAATCTCCATGGCCCTGGTGAACACTTTCTGCATTGTCAGATGGCATCCTGCTCCAGCTATACCTCCCAGTATGAACCAGAGTGTTGCAAAGGGAACACAGTCCAGAATCCTGGGCAAAGATGGACACTGTCCAGGCACTGCTGTGTAGGAATGGAGCTGGCCAGTTTGCAGTCTGAGTCCTTTCAGTGTGGAACTGTTAACCACTAATTTGTTTGCTAAGGCAGGGGTGAGAGGTAGAGCTCAGTCCTTATTTGCCCCTCTACTCCTTAGTTTGCTGCTACTTGAAACAGCCCTGAAATGTGTGTTGATGGGAACAACACTTTACTTAGATTACACTCCGTGTTAATAAAGGAAGAGGATGCAGATTAGCTGGTTGGTTAGACAACTCCTGCTTTCTAGAGGAGGGAGGATACCATGATGGAAGCCATGTGCAAGAACCCTTAGCAGCCTTCCTGCTTCAGTCTGAGCTTCCACAACAGGCATTAGCAGTTATGGAAGCACCACCATTGTATGCAGTGCAAAAAGCACTTGTTCCTTTGTTGGCTAATTTACTCCTACTTTGAGCTGAGTCCCAGCACCTTTTGGCTTGTATGTCCCTAGGCCAGAGGTTTTAAGCTGTGGGCCACACTGACTTTTCACTATTTTTTATTTTAAGAGAAATGAAACAAATGAAAAAAGTTGTTTGTGTCTTGTGATATATATGATGTAGAGTCCTGGCAACTTTGGCACTGGCAGATGTGATGCAAACCTCTGGAGGACACCATGTTGCCTATCCTTAGTGTTAGACAATTCAGTCAGGCGACATTTTTTTAATTTGTTGAGAAGGCAGAACCTGACTGTCTAACTTATAACTTAGGCCAGTGATGGTGAACCTTTTCGAGGCCGAGTGCCCAAATTGCAACCCCAAACCCACTTATTTATTGCAAAGTGCCATGTCCCTCTGGTTTTCTAGTAACAAACTCTGGCAAACTCTGTGCTGGGGTGATGGCACATGTGCCCACAGAGAGGGCTCTGAGTGCCACCTCTGGCACGCGTGCCATAGGTTTGCCATCACTGACTTAGGCTGTCATATTCCACCTCAACATTCTGAGGAACTTCCTGACAGTAAGGACTGTTTGATAGTGGGATACACTTCTTCAGAGAGTTGTGGAGTCGCCTTCCTTGGAAATCTTTAAACAGAGGCTGGATGGCCATCTGTCGGGTATGCTTTGACTGAGAGTTCCTGCATGGCAGGTGGTTGGACTGGATGGCCCTTGTGGTCTCTTCCAACTCTATGATTCTATGGCGCGGTACAGACCGCCATAAAGCGGTGTACTCACGCAGATACTAGTGTTAGGGAACATGCACCACCCGCACGCTCCCTAACCCTAGTACATGTGGATGGTGTCATTGTTACATGGCGCCAACCCTAGTACATATGGACGACATCATGCACGTGCCGCGTCCAAATGGCACGGTGCGTGTGTGATGTCTCCGTGCTGCCCCAGGCCTCTTACAGCGGCCTGGTGGAGGCACGGGAAGGAGCTCCAGAATGGATTTTACCACTTCTCTTTAGCCTGTGAGCTGCCCTGGCCCCACTGTGAAAATAGGCAGGTACAGGCCGCCCCTTTGGCGACCCACACCTATGATATGTTCATCCCCCCTCAGTATACTGTCTTCAGTATACTGTCCAAGTTCTGGGACATAGGAGCAGGTACTATTTAACCATCCAGTGTCAAAAACTTTGCAAGCTTTCAGATCAAGAGGAACAGCAAAAAAACAATTAGGATCCCCTTACCCAACCAAAATTATTCAGTGTGTGACATGCAGGGGATAGTAATGTTCACTTTGTTGTTAGGGAGTGCTTCATCTTAAAAGTACGATCCTGATCCTGATCATCCCTATTCATGGAGGGAATAGAAACCCTGAATATAACACTGCTGTTCTCCAAAATTAAAAATGAACAGGTCCAGATCTGTGGTTTGTGACTCGCACTGCCTGCTTTACAGCAGAGGCACTAGCTAGCATAGTACAGGAAGCCTGGCCCATGAACAGGAGTAATCTATTCCATGTGTCTATGGTGAAATAGTAGGTTAGGCTGCAGTGATCCATTCCTAGAGTCATGATAAGCAAATAATGAGCAAAAGTGCATGCATATGATGTGACCTATTACTGTGGCACTATCCTGTCCCCATTGGACAGAGTTTGGTTGATCAGCAGCACCTGACCAAGAATAAGTGCATCCCAGCTTACTGAAGCCTCCAAAACTGGACAAGTACAGAGTTTCGTGGAGTTACCTAAGATGAAATAAAAATTATACCTCACATCACATAGCCTGTGCAGTCAGTACAGCAATTTTTTCACCATTTTTCTTGCAAATTAATTCTAAAAGTTGAGAAATGTTCAAGGTTTATTGTACCCAAAGCAACCTTTTGTACTTAATTAGAGAAATGTCCCTTAAGATGCTGGAGAAGAGGGCTCTTCCACCAGCTGGAAAACAATTCAAAATCATACTCAGAGGAGGAAATTACACATTTTGCTCATATGGTTGGGTGAGATAAAGTGATATTCCATCAGGAATGAAGTCCTGCTCTTTTCTTAACACCTAACCACATGTTCCAGTTGTGTGGAATGTCATTCAAATTCCACATTTATATCCCAAAATCATCATCTGGGCTGTCTTCTAGTATCTTAAAGACAGTGGTCAGTTTGGGATAAGACAATGGATTTTATCAGACAAGGGAAATTGGAAATAAAATCCAATGGCAATCTGAACGCAATCATAGGGTTTAACATTATTGCATGATAGACTACCACACACAATTTCGGGCAATGGGAAGACAGCCCGAATGCTATCATGAGGTTTCACGTTATTGCATGATAGACTACCACACACAATTTTGGGCAATGGCATGCTATTTTCGGGCAATGGGAAGCTACTGCGAATGCAATTCGCATTCACGTAAATTCACTGAAATAGTGACTTCAAGTAAATGCATTCTGGCCTCACTTTTCATTTGAAATTAAGAAAAATTCTTCACGTGTGATAAAGTCCAATACTTCATAAGCCACACTTCCCCATGTGTCTGCGGCAATGGCTTTACTTCTGTTTTTGTGAAAAGGTAGAGTCACAAATCATTTTGTTTGGAGCAAGAGTGAAGAGACAAAAGCTCCAACTCAGTTTTCTGTTGCCAACTGAATTCTGTGAGACAATATCAGCAGGGCAAAAGCTCATGCACATGAGGCCAAATCTGCTGCTTGACAGAGCCAATGTCGAAAGGGACTCATGGCTCTGAGTCCTGGAGAAAGGACAGCACATCTTGAGGGGGGACCTTTCAATAGTACTAATCAATACAGTACTAGTTATTGTTTGAAAAAAGGTGAGGTGTTGGTATAGGAGAGACGGATCCTGACTAACAAATTATCCAGTTTTCTTCCAGGAATTTGGTATAGAAATTGTTAATTAGGCCACCAAATTAAGATGGATCTTAAGAGTGACTTCAGTAAACCCAGACTTATGCTGCCATCTTTAGCTGTATGATGACCCCCACTATAGCCATGCTCCACAGTATGTGAGGTGATGGGACCTGCAGAGGGAGAGTTGTGTATGATGATTACCAGATGTAGTTGTGTTGTGCTGCAATTAGTTGTAGTTTCAGGCCTCTCAAAAAGTTGGCACCCATTCAAGAGCAGCTTTCTTGGTGGCAGATGATGCACAGCAGATGGTATACCGCAGAGGTGCATTCCAGCCTTTTCACAGGAGAGGCCAAGCATCCTCACAGCCTTTGGTAGAACTGAAATTCCAACTTATTCTTCCTAGGCTATCCCTCAGATCAAAATCAGTCCCCACTGCTGGTTATGTGGGCCTCCTGGACAGGGGTGCACCCCCTCTGGGGCAAGGCTAATGGAAGATGGATTCCCGATGATTGGAGTGTGTATCTTAAGAATCCAAAGAAAGAAGTTTGCACACAACTTCTCTTCCAATTCTTATTTCCTGGAAACTCCAGTCCAAATCCTGCCCCAAGACAGGTTTTGCCCTATGAATATGCCCACCTAGGCACCAACAATTCGATCTTGCTTGAGATAAACACTTTTTCATTTGACTCCTCTACACAGCTGGCTATATTCAGGCAGCTTGCTGAACCACTTCACTTCCCAGCATCTCCTGATTGGAGTCCCACTTCTGGAGTCGGTACGGTATTGTCTTCTGCAATACTTTAAGTCTCTGTCTGCTACCATCTTTCATTTTGTTAGTTCTTCAAGGTGAATGCCTTGATTCATAAATAAAACTATTTTGGAACTTGCAATCTGGAGTTCTGTTTCTCAGAACTGGTACACACAGGTTTGGTCCCCATGTTAGGTTATCCGAGCGCTTTGGCTGCTTTCAAATTGAGTCAATAAAATTTCCCCATTGAATATTGGCTGTGAGTGCAGGAGCTTGGCATTTGGGTAACAATACATGGAAGGTAAAATTAGGGTTAGGCAATGGCAAACCTCTGAAAAAGCCTCTCCTTCCTGTTGCTTCCCGTTGTATGAGGGAGAATAATCTAGTTTACATTAAGGAAAATATAAGCAATTCAAAGACAGAAAGAGGAAGGACGGGGGTGGGTCATTCAGTATCAAGACCTCTAATAATAATAATAATAATAATAATAAAATTCTGCTTAATCTCAGGGAATCCTAGCGGATTAGAGCAGTGAAATATGGTACAATTAAAAGAGAGACATTAAAAATTCCAAAATCCCCCCCTCACATAAAAACATAATCAAGTCCTAAAAAGAGATTAAACTGAAAGATACAATACACTAAAATGAGATAAAAATTTCACTTCTACAATAGCTGAAAATCAGTAATAAGCAGTCTGCAAACCCTAGCTGCAATGCTTCTAGCAAACTGAGCTTAAAATATACTTTAAGTGCGCAGGGAGATAAAACTTGCAGCCTGCTGTACAATTTGGCCTTGGAGGGCCTGTGTGCAAATGTCAACACGTCATCGGCTGGATGAGAGAGGGAACAGGATGCAGGGTTGGGGGAATGATAAGCAGCAGGGCCTGTGGTAAGCGGGCTGCATCCGCCACCTAGTCCAATTGAGGAGCTGGCTATCAGCAATGACAAGATGTGGGCAACACAGGAGGCTTCCTGTACCAGCTCAGAACAGAATGCACAGGAGAAACAGACTTTGCAAGCCCAGTTGATGGACTTTCCTGCTTTGGAGGCCATTATGTGGTGTACTGGTTTGAGCGTTGGGCCATGACGCTGGAGACCAGCAAATGTGGTGCTATTCAATGGGTTATTCAATGCAGCCCTTTCCAGCCCTGTGATTCTATTATTCTTTTCACCACCGCCTGACCCTCAAATAAATGTTTAGTTGCCTTTCTTCCTATTTCAACTATGTGTTCTCCCACCCTAAAAAAAAACTCTGACCGGTATCCTTCTCTATAACCCTTGTAGCCACCTTGAGTCTTATGTTGGGAGAAAGCCAAGATATAAAATAAGCTGAAACAAGACTCAACCAGCAAAATCGCCACAAAAACTAACACCCTGATCAAAAACTCCTCAATTCAGCCAACCACAAGACAAAGTTTGTGCAAATCTGAGGCTCTCCCACCAAGACGCTATGGACTTCCCAAGATCCACAAGGATTCCATTCCACTCCAACCTATAGTGAGTGCTATTGGATCCCCCACATATGACTTGGCCAAGGTTCTGGCCACACAGTTACAAACCCATATAGGGCAGACCCCTCACTACATCAAGGGCTCAACTTCACTTCATAGGAAAAATCAAGAGCCTGGAACTAGGAGACATTTTAATCAGCTTTGATGTGGTCTCCCTGTTCGCCAAAGTCCCCATAATGGACACCATGACACTCATCCAACAGATTTTTCCAGAAGACATCACAGCCCTGTTCAAACATTGCCTCACCACAAGCCATTTCCAGTGGGACAATGGATTCTACGAACAGAGAGATGGGGTAGCAATGGGAAGCCCTCTAAGCCCGGTTATAGCAAACTTTTACATGGAACACTTTGAAAAGCAAGCTCTGAAAACAGTACTGAAAAAGCCCACAACTTGATTCCGATACGTGGATGACACTTTTACCATTTGGAGCAATGGAGAAGAAGATCTGGCTGTGTTCCTGAACTATCTGAACAACATCCACCCCAACATCCAATTCACTATGGAAAAAGAAAAGGAAGGAACACTGCCATTTTTGGATGTCCTAGTCATCCGCAAACCGAACCTACGTTTGGGTCACACAGTATACAGAAAACCCACACATACAGACAGATACCTGCACAAGAACTCCAACCGTCACCCAGGAAAAAAAAGAAGCACAATCAAAACACTTATAGACCGAGCAAAACGCATCTGCAAATCCCACTTCTTGGAAGATGAACTGAAGCATCTGGACTGGACTCTACAGGCTAATGGTTATTCCAGCTCAGATATCAAAAGGGCTGCCAGGCCAAGGAAAACCCAGAAAAGTGAAGACAAGCAGCCACCCAAAAGGAAGTTATTTTTACGATACATCAAAGGAGTCACAGACAGAATAGGCAAAGTGGTGAGGAAGCACAACCTTCAAATGGTTTACAAACCAACAAAGAAAATCCAGCAAATGCTTCGCTCAGCCAAGGACCAGAGAGACCGTCTCACAGCCGCAGGAGTTTATCGCATACCATGCAGCTGCGGACAAGTCTACATAGGGACCACCAAACGCAGTGTGCAAACAAGAATCAAGGAACACGAGAGACACTGCAGACTGGGCCAGCCAGAAAAATCAGCATTAGCAGAACATGACACAAACCATCCTGGGCATAAAATACTATTTGAAAACACTGACGTTCTGGACCATGCCAACCACAACCATGTCAGGATGCACAGGGAAGCCATTGAAATCCACAAACACCTGGACAATTTCAACCGGAAAGAAGAAACCCTTAAAGTGAACAAAATTTGGCTACCAGTCCTGAGGAATAGCAAAATAAGGACTCAGCAAATGCAAATGGGAAACCATTCAGAGTCAGGGGCTTTTCCAGCAGACAATGATCACCAATTAGCAGACATTAATCCTCGTTTGCATTAGCCTCCCAGCCTGAGGCCTGCCATCAGCAACAGAACAATACACATGCAAATCACTTCTGCATTCCCAGGCTCACACAGTATATATACACCCAACTTTTTCCAGGCAAAGCATTCTCTGAGGATGCCAGCCACAGATGCTGGCGAAACGTCAGGAAGAAACTCTTCTGGAACATGGCCACATAGCCCGAAAAACCCACAAAAACTATAAAATAGATTTTTAAGAAAACAACCTAAATACCTTTTGAATATCCCAGGCTAATTTCTAGATAGATAAATATTTATTAGAATCAGAGATGAGCGTAAGGACAACAAAAAACAGCATACAAAGTACAATATAAATTTTAAAAACTCATAAAAGAAGTAAAAATACATATAAATATACCTAATAAATACAGGCAAGCATTTATCTGTCATATGGTTTCTAATGTCTTTGCTCTGGAATACAGAGAAATTTGTTCTATAAAGACATCTTTTTCCCATCTCAGGGCCATGAGGTGAGCAGAAACACACTTGATCAGGCAAACCTTAATTAAAAGGGGCAAAAAAAATGGTCCATCAACCAACTAGTCCCTGCTATGGTTAATAGTCAAAATATGAAGAACACAGACACAGCTTGCCCTTTTTCAGGTGTCTGGAACATAGTATGAGTTTGCTTTTTCCATACATATTTATTCTTGTTCTTACCTATAAAATTACCTAATATACTTGAGAAATATCACAAACAAACATTTAAATTAAAATGGCTTCCACTCTATCATATGAATATCTTTGCTAATATAAAAGACTTCCCAATCAAGGCCATATAAATAATACATGCTAAAAATATTTTTTCTTTTATCATTATGATATTTATATTAAAATTTTGATTTCTCCCTATTTTCATTAATTATTCGACTACCTTCTTCATCTTTTCTTCTTCTCTTATCTATTTGTATTTATATTTTCTTAAAAGAGATATACAACCATCCACATGCATAGTTATTACATTTGTATGCCTCAGGTCTGGCAAAGCCCCTCAGAGAGGAGCAGGGGCCACGGGCCTCCTCCTCCTCCTCCCCGCAGGGCTTCGCTAGACCTGAGGTGTCCTTTGGAGGACACCTCAGGTCTGGCGAAGCCCCTCAGAGAGAAGCAGGGGCCTTGGGCCTCCTCCCCCTCCTCCCCACGGGGCTTAGCTAGACCTGAGGTGTCCTTCGGAGGACACCTCAGGTCTGGCGAAGCCCCTCAGAGAGAAGCAGGGGCCGCGGGCCTCCTCCCCCTCCTCCCCGCGGGGCTTAGCTAGACCTGAGGTGTCCTTCGGAGGACACCTCAGGTCTGGCGAAGCCCCTCAGAGAGAAGCAGGGGCCGCGGGCCTCCTGCTCCTCCTCCCCGCGGGGCTTAGCTAGACCTGAGGTGTCCTTCGGAGGACACCTCAGGTCTGGCGAAGCCCCTCAGAGAGAAGCAGGGGCCGCGGGCCTCCTCCTCCTCCTCCCCGTGGGGCTTAGCTAGACCTGAGGTGTCCTCCGAAGGACACCTCAGGTCTGGCAAAGCCCCTCAAAGAGGAGCAGGGGCCACGGGCCTCCTCCTCCTCCCCCCTGCAGAGATTCGCTAGACATGAGGTGTCCTTTGGAGGACACCTCAGGTCTGGTGAAGCCCCTCAGAGAGGAGCAAGGGCCACGGGCCTCCTCCTCCTTTCCCCCATGGGCCCTTACTGGTCCCCAGCTGTCTCTGAGAGACATCTGGAAGCCAAGGAAAGGGCAGGAGGAGCAGGTTGTCACCCCTCCCCTAATTTCCCCCAACTTCTAGCTATCTCTCAGAGACAGATGGAGGCTGGGAAAGGGCTTGGGGGAAAGCCCCACCCCGAGGCTTCGCCCCCGGAAGGGTAGAAACTCGCCCCCGGCACGTGGCCCATCTTTATCAGTGACATGGAGGACAAAATTGGGGGCATACTTATCAAATTTGCAGATGACACCAAATTAGGAGGAGTAGCTAATACTCCAGAGGACAGGATCAAAATTCAAGATGACCTGAATAGACTAGAAAGCTGGGCCAAAGCTAACAAAATGAAATTCAACACGGAGAAATGTAAGGTACTGCACTTACGGAGGAAAAATGAAATGCACAGATATAGGATGGGCAACACCTGGCTGAATGAAACTACATGTGAAAGGGTTCTGGGAGTCGAAGTAGACCACAAGTTGAACATGAATCAACAGTGTGATGTGGCAGCTAAAAAGGCCAATGCAATTTAGGCTGCATCTTTAAAAGTATAGTGTCTAAATCAAGGAAAGTAATAGTGCCACCATATTCTGCTCTGGTCAGGCCCCACCTGGAATATTGTGTCCAGTTCTGGGCACCACAATTTAAAAAGGATGTGGAGAAACTGGAGCATGTCCAAAGGAGGGCGACTAAAATGGTGAAGGTTCTGGAAGCCACAGATGGAGAAGAGAAGGTTAAGAGATGATATGATAGCCCTGTTTAAATAGTTGAAGGGATGTCATATTGAGGAGGGAACAAGCTTGTTTTCTGCTGCTCCAGAGACTAGGACCCGGAACAATGGATGCAAGCTCCAGCAAAAGAGATTCCACCTCAATAGTTTTTGTGGGTTTTTCGGGCTATGTGGCCATGTTCTAGCAGAGTTTCTTCCTGACGTTTCGCCAGCATCTGTGGCTGGCATCTTCAGAGAATGTTTGTGAAAATGCCAGTCACAGCTGCTGGTGAAACATCAGGAAGAAACTCTGCTAGAACATGGCCACATAGCCCGAAAAACCCACAAAAAACTATGGATGCCAGCCATGAAAGCCTTCGACTGTACATTCCACCTCAACATTAGGAGAAATTTCCTGACAGTAAGGGTTGTTCGACAGTGGCACACACTCCCTTAGAGTGTAGTGGAATCTCCCTCCTTGGAGGTCTTTAAACAGAGGCTGGATGCTTTGATTTGGATTTCCTGCATGGCAGTGGGGTTGGACTGGATGGCCCTTGTGGTCTCTTCCAACTCTATTATTCTATGATTCTATGATTCTACCTTCTACCATACCATCCCATACAGAATCCTTAGGAATGTTTTTGTACCAATATTGTTCATAAATCGTAATTCCCATATACCATTGAATGTAATGGGAATAGTTGTGACAGAAACAATTAGCAAAATCAATTTTTTAAAGAATTAGATTTTCACATTTAACTAAAATAGTGAAGAGACTGGAAACCTCTGAGGAGCTAATTAGGTCCAAAACATCCAGTTTGAGATCATCTAAAATGCCCTGGCTCAATGCTAAAGAATTCTGGGAACTGCAGTTTTGGGAAGAATTCTGGGAACTGCAGAGCCTTCTCTGACCGAGAGCTCTGGTACCGTATGCTGATCCAAAGACACATTCACTGCCTGATCTTCTCGACCCTGGTAGACTAGAAGAAAATATTCCCCAAACCTCAACCAAAAACAAGCACATCTGGTGGCAAAATGACACCCATGACTGCCGTATCTCTGCCAGTCTACCAATCAGGAGCGGAGCTGGCATCTGCACCCCACACCAAGTGGAAAAGGGGGTTCACAGTCTGCTTGGTGTTGCTATGCCAGCAGTGTAGTGGAAAATCTCCATGCATAACAATACTTCTATTTCCTGAAGGACTGAATCCTAGAGATGGAATTGACCACAAGGGTCATCCAGTCCAACCCCTGCCATGCAGGAACTCTCAATCAAAGCATCCCCGACAGATTGCCATCCAGCCTCTGCTTAAAGACCCCTAAAGAAGGAAACTCCATCACTTTCTGAGGGAGTATGTTCCACTGTTAAACAGCTCTTACTGTCAGGACATTCCTCCTAATGTTGGGGTGGAATTTTTTTTCCTGTAGCTTGCTCACGTCCTATTCTCTGGAGCAGTGGAAACAAATTTCCTCCATCCTCAAATACTTAAATCACCTCTTAACCTTCTCTTCTCCAGGCTAAACATACCCAGCTCCCTAAGTCTCTCCTCCTAAGGCTTTATGGTTTCCAGATCCTTCACCATTTTAGTCACACTCCTTTGGACACACTCCTGCTTGTCAACATCCTTTTTGAATTGTAGTGTCCAAAACTGGACACAGGATTATTTCAGGTGAGGCCTTGTCCAGAGTTTCCAAAATAGACTTTTTGGATAATGTCTGACCAACTATGTTGGCTTGGGGGGGGGGTGGGATTCTGATCATTGTTATGGAAAATTAATTCTCATAACTGTTAATAAAAGAGTAGCTTTTCCTGGCTGTACTTGGTCACAAGATCTGATGTTCTGGCCATCAGGCTATAGTTGGGAGCTGCCACAATCTACTTCAAGACACATGGAAGGAGTGTGGGAAGGGTTTCCGTCAGTTGTTGCTGACAACTAGGAGCTTTGTGCAGCTCCAACTTCATTTGCCTCACAGAAAACTCAGCTGTGGCCTTTGTGGGATCCTTCTGCACCTTGTTTTCTGACTGCTGTGCTTGACCAGCTGGCAAACATCTAATACTGTGGGACTTTGCAAAGGAGCATGTCTGTGTGACAATGGCATCGTGGAAGGGACTCTACATCAATGTGAATGCATCTGAACATGCAACGGAGGAGTCAAGGGACCATGAGCCAAAAGGTCAGCCAGGTATGTTCATGGTAGTACAGCACATGATCACAAATGGGACAGAAATGGAGCTGCTGCAGAAAGTCTGGCTCTTTCTTTCCCCAGTGTCACAATCCACCACCACCATCATTCCAATTCCCATATATCATTGATTGTAATTAACTGGTGTTGTTTATCTGTTAATTGTTATCTGTTAGTAATTATTATTATTATTATTATTATTATTATTATTATTATTGCAATCCCCATATATCACTGAATGTAATTAACTGATATTGTTTATCAGTTGGTTATATGTTAATAATAATAAATATTATTGTTGCAATTCCCATACTGAATGTAATTAACTGATGTTATTTATCTGTTAGTTGTTGTTGTTCCCCGCCTTGATCCATGGGAGAGGCAGGTGAGAAAAGTTGTTGTCTTTCCCATGGATTGAGGTGGAAAATAACAATTAACAGATAAACAACAACAACAACAATAAATAATAGTGATTCTGACTCATGGCAAGCCTGTTGATGAGACATCTCCACATATCCCTATTTTCCACTGCTCTGCTCAGGTCCTGCAATCCCAAGCCCATAATCCCCCTGATTGATTCCCTCCATCTGATCTGTGGTCTTCCCTTCCTTCTTTTATTCTCTACCATTCCTAGCATTACTGTTTTATCTAGTGATCCATGCCTTCTTATTATGTGGCCAAAGTATGACAGCCTCAGTTTGATCATCTTGACTTCCAAGCAGAGCTCCGGTCTGATGTGTTCAAGGACCCATTTGTTTGTCTTCTTGGCTGTCCATGGTATCCTAAATACTCTTCTCCAGCACCATATCACCATAAAATGAGTTTATTCACTTCTTGTCCACTTTCTTCACTGTCCAGATCTCACATTTGTACATGGTAACTGGGAATATAATGGCCTGAACAATTCTGACTTTAGTGCTCAGTTAGTTGTATGTCTTTGCTCTTCATTATCTTTTCTAGTTCTTTCATAGCTGCCCTTCTCGTTCCTAGTCCTCTTCTTATTTCTTGACTTGCAGTCTCCATTCTGGTCATCGTTTGATCCTAAATATGGGAATTCTTTAATTATTTCAGTTTCTTCATTGTCTAGATTGAATTTGTGTATTTCCTCTGTGGTCATTATTTTTGTTTTCTTTATGTTCAGCCTTTTCACTTGGCATAATAAAATGGTGTACCTTCTATAAAATGGTAAAATCAAAATTTGCTTTTTGGAATGTACATATATATTTATATTTCTTCTTCGTGGTCTCTGCGAATCATACAAATGGGTTACAAATGGTGCAGTACAACCCATTTGTATGTATTCGCAGATGACCACTCGAAGAAATACTGTTACAGGTATGCAACCTGTCCATTTTCAAGCCATGGATGCTTGAATTGACAGATAAAAAATCTGTGGATATGGAAGACTGACTGAATTTGAATTGTGGTGCCCAGAACTGGACACAATATTCCAGGTGGGGCCCGACCAAAGCAGAATACATTGGCACTATTTCTTCCCTCCTTAGGATTGAAGCGTGGCGTTGGCACAGTGGTGTTGTGGTTTCCACACCAGTGTGGTGTTGTGGTTTCAGCTGCAGACTAGCACCAAGGTTTGAATCCTCACTCAGCCATAGAAATCCACTGGATGAGCTTGGGCAAGTCACACTCTCTCAGCATCAGAAGAAGGCAAAGGCAAACCCTCTCTAAATAAATCTTGCTATAATAGTTTCCCCTTGTGTGTGTGTGGTGTGCTTTCAAGTCATTTCCCACTTATGGCAAACTTAAGACAATCCTATGATGGTGTTTTCTTGAGATTTATTCAGAGGAGGGTTGCCATTGCCTTCCCCTGAGACAAATTTAACCCTAATCTCCAGAGTTGTAGTGCAATGATGAAACCACTTTGCCAGGCTGGCTCTTTTAGGGCCATCATAAGTAAAAAATGACGCGAAGGCACACAATAACAAGACCCACAGTGCTATTGTGCTAACATAGCTGTACATATCCACATACACTTTCTTACTGGCATTCTCCTTTCTTCATAGCAGGCTCCAATAATAAACTTGATGAAGACAGGTTGTATGAGGCTGTTGACCCTGCAACCAGACTGGAAGAAAAGCCCAAAGATCAAGTCCCTCCAGCATGGTCTCCAGGTATGTGGGAACCAAGCTCCCCAGGGATCCACGGTTGGTCTGTCATCCTTACACGTACACACTCAATGTTCCCTGTCACTATTTTGTAGCCAGTTGTCTGTCATCAAGAAACTAGTTGCACAACAGCTAAGAAAACCACACAAAAGTATCTACATTTTGACTGCAGCCTGAAGAAGATGGAGGAAATGGGAACTTCCTTCCCAACAATTTTTAGATTTCTCAGGATTGAAACGTTCTGCAGCAATGATGTGGTGGAGTGGGGGGACAATTCCTTACAGAATATGTACAGTGGGAATCTCAGCGTCCACTAGGGTTTCATTCGAGGAAACGTGCTCAAAATTCATGGATGCTCAAATCCTGTTATATACACAGTGTAGTGGTTTGAATGTTGGACTACAATCTGGAGACCAGGGTTCAATTCCTAGCTTAGCCATGAAACCGACTGGGTGACCTTGGGCAAGTCACACACACTCAGCCTCAGAGGATGGCAACGGCAAACACCCTCTGAACAAATCTTGCCAGGAAAACCCTGTGATTGGGTCGCCTTAGGGTCACCATAAGTTGGAAATGACTTGAAGGCACACAAAAACAAAGTAAAATAGTGTCTCTTATGTAAAATGGTGAACAGCAAGATTTACTTTTGGGGGGGGGGGGGGGAGGGGGAAGTCCACATATTTTTGAGCCATGGTTAGTTGAATCTGCGGATGCAGAAACTGTGGATGTGGAGGGCTGACTGTACTGAGGTAGTGTAAGAACTGTACAAAAATATTGGGAGATGGCGAAGCATTTTCATTCATTTTTGAATGAAGGTATATGTAGTAGAAATTGCATTACATACTGTGGGAATTTTGCCCACACTCATTGTGCTTCTGCAAGTACTGGTCTGAGTGTTGGACTCCGACTCTGGAGACCAGGGCTCCAGTCCCAGCTCAGCCATGAAATGCACTGGGTGACCTTGGGTAAGTCACACTCTCTCAGCCTCAGGGGAAGTAATTACTAACCTCCTCTGAAATCTTACCAATAAAATGCCATGATACTTTCACCTTAGGCAGGGTCTCAATAAGTCGGAAATGACTTGAAGGCACACAACAGCAAAATGCAATTAGAGAGCAAGCAAGGTGTAGTGACTTGAGTGCTAGACAATGGGAGACCAGGGTTCAAATCCCTGCACAGTCTTGGAAACCCACTGAGTGACTTTGGGCAAGTCACACACTCTCAGCTACACAAAACCCCATTATAGGTTTGCTTTAGGGTTGCCATAAGTTGGACATGGCTTGAAAGCCACACAACAGCAAAAAGTAATAATTTGAAGCCTATTCATATTGTGCTCACTGCCAAGCTAGATCCCACTGTAACAAATAGGGAAATAACAAGAAGGAGAGACCCAGAACAAAATGTTGCAGCATCACTCAGCCTTGCCTTTTTGGGGAATACGTTAAATAATGCTGTATAATTGTGATGCAAATAAAGCAATAAATTACTTACAGCAAAAAAGCATCAAGTCTGGAGAACCGAAACATAATTATGCGTGCATGATGTCAATGAGGCTGGAAAGAACTGCTTCAGATTCATTCTGACTTTCTTTTCTCTTCCCAGCCAGGAAGCCAACGTATTCTCGCAAGATGGTTATATTGACTGGTGCTGCTCTGCTGTCTGTGTCTGTGTTCCTGAATGTGTTGCTGCTCACAATGGGGACTGTGCATTGTACGTGGCCTTCTGGTTCTCCAAATGGCTAATGCTCAGGGAACTGAGCCTTCTTTACCTGAATGTAATATAGGTGTGCAGAACACATCTACATGAGGAAGGTGGCCTGGGTTTTAGGTTCAGGGCTGTAGCTCAAAGGTGGAGCACACACGCTTGGCATGCAAAGGATTCCTGTCCCATGCCTAGACTAATAAATCCTGCTGTTGTTGGACATCATCTCCCTGCATTCTTCACCTTTGGTTATGCTGGCTAGCAATGATGTACACTTGAGTCAAGTGACTCAGACTCTAGAACCCGGAGCAATGGATGCAAGCTCCAGGAAAAGAGATTCCACCTCAACATTAGGAGGAACTTCCTGACAGTAAGGGGTGTTCGAGAGTGGAACACACTCCCTTGGAGTGTAGTGGAGTCTCCTTCCTTGGAGGTCTTTAAGCAGAGGCTGGATGGTCATCTGTCGGGGATGCTTTGATTGAGATTTCCTGCATGGCAGGGGGTTGGACTGGATGGCCCTTGTGGTCTCTTCCAAGTCTATGATTCAATAAATGATGCAGTGACTTGATTCCAGACTTGTATATTTTTAACAACCAACTTGCTTGTCTAACTTCATCCAGAGACAGCAAATGTATTAGGCAATGGGCTTATCTGTTGTCTGTTCCTGCTGTACATTGAAGGAGTCTTCCAAAACTTTTGAAAACTTTTGAAAACCTTAGAGGGATCCTTCTGTCTCAAGCCTATTATTTGTTGGTCCCCTCTGATAATTCTTTTACCTAACTGTGTGCATGTCTTCTGGATTTTCTAGTTATTGAAAATGATCCCACACTATCTCTACCTATAGTTTTGCCTTCAACTTCATATCTCCACCTACTTTTTCAGTTAAATTTGGCTTTCAGACTTGAGACTTGAAAGTAAAGACTTGGAGTAAAAGACATCACTGCTGGCTAGGGATGGGGAAGTTGAAGTCTGACACCATTTTGAGGGCTTGTGTAGACAATACTGAGCTAGATAAGCCAATAGCTGGCTCAATATAAGGCTTCCTATGTTCCCCAAAGGAGAGGGGATACAATTTTTTATGCTCTCAAACCAGCATGGGATCTGTGGGAAGCACCCGGGGAAAACCTTTTGGGGAAAACTTAATTGGCTAGGATGTGTCATGAAAATGCTGAGGCCCAGGGCTGTCCCAGGATATTCTGAAGCTTGAGGCAGACCCTGACATGTTGACTAAGGGGTGATTGTGGTTGTGTGCCTCCAAGTTGCTTCCAACATATAGCAACTCTAAGGTGAACCTATCATGGGGTTTTCATGGCACGTTTGTTCAGAGGGGTTTGCCATTGCCATCCCCATCCCACTCTCTCGGCCTCAGGAGACAGCAATGGCAAGCCCCCTCTGAAGAAACCTGCCAAGAAACCTCATCCTTAAGATCAGGAAATGACTTGAAGGGATAAGGCAGCAACAACTCCCAAAGCATAGTACACAAAACCAGGTACCTGAGGTAGCACCCACAAACACCTTTCGCTTTTTCTAGCTGAAAAATGCAATAGTAGGTAAGAGTATGTAAGTAATACCTTGTTCCTTTTATTTTTCTGACACTGAAAAGGTCCTCATCACTCCTAACAGTAGAGCTGGCTGTGTGATCAATGCTAGATTAATTTGGTCACAGAGACCACTGCTGTGATTCTAGATACTTAGATGGAGGAAAGGGCTCTGATCATTTAGGCTACCAAAGTAGGCACATCTTTTGAAACATCAAGCTCAACTTAGATCTTTTCTTCACTACAGCCAATATATTCTCCTCCCCTGTGCTATTCCATCCTCTTAAGAATACCATTAACTTCTTATTCACATGCAACTGCTAGCAATTTTACCTGGTTCTGTTCAAGCATTACACAGCACAAATGTGTTGAAATATGGTCATTTCTGTAAACCAGTATCTCTTCCCCAAACTGAAATACAACTTTTATTTAGCCCCATGCTCCAAGAATACAAATCACTAAGGAAATTTAGTAAGAAGGCATTAAATGTGCAGGAAGGTTTCTGTTATTGTTTTAGTTGCTTCCAGTGCCTATCCTTTGGTCTTTCTAATTTGTGCCTATCTGTTTCTGCCTGTACAGATTATAAAATGGCTGATACTTTGGAGCAAGTGCAAAAAGAGAACAAATGGCTTAAGGAGGCAGGTGAGTATCTCTGCGGTGCTCATGGAAGTTGTGAGAAACATTGTGGAATTCAAGCTCTGCATCTATGGTCAGAAGATGGTCCATGAAATGTTGCTGCCTGGTGAACAGCAGCAAATGGTGCCTCATCCCCCCACATCCCCCAAGTCAAGAAGAAGCATATCCAAAGCCAACCAAGCAATTTTGGCGCCCTTTAGGCAGAAAAATACCATGGGTACCACTTTCTATTTCTGGCAAAAACAAAAGAAAACAGAACAAAGACACTTGGCACTTTGCTACCTATTTGCAAGCTTCCCTTTGCCAAGCATGGGAAGTTTCAGGAGCATAGAAAGAGCTTCTCTCTTTGAACACCTTGAACATGTGGTCCTAAACCCACCTAAAAATATTGGGCTGTAGAAATGGTCAGTTGCATTTCCCGAATCCTCCAAGGGGGAAGCGGACCTATCCTTTTTTCAAGCCCAGATCACTTCAGCCTAAATCACATCTGGGCTCCTGCCAAGTGGTCCCAAATGATCCTACTGAAAGCTTCTGAGACCCATTGGTGGTCATTTCACATCCCTAAAAATTATTTCAGGATGATGGAGAATCAAAAATGGCAGGTGCCGGTTCTAAAGGTGGGGATAACCTTCTAAACCCTGGAAGACGGTCACCTGTGCCCTAGATGTTTGCCACATCATTCCATAAAAGTCCCCAGAATGGTGATACATTTGCCTCTGAAATGTCATTTACAGAAATACCATTCCCTCTAATAGCACACCTCGGTGAGTGAATGCTGACAAGACTGGAACCAAAAACAAGGACCTCATAAGAAACAAGTGAGGGAGCATGGTTAGATAAGTCCCAAAACATATAGAATTGGCAACATTTTAAACAAACAAAAAACTAGGGGAAACCAAACAAGCAAACACCCTAATAAGGAATGGGTATGCCCCATGGACAACATCATACTACTAGCGGAAAAAAACATGGATTTAAAACAATTACTAAGGAAGGTCAAGGAAGAAAGTGCAAAGGCAGGCTTAATGCTGAACATAAAGAAAACAAGAATAATCCCAAAGTCGCTAAAATGAGTACCCAGCTTGATGGGGGCAAGTCGCTTACAGTTGTAAACCACTTAGAGACTGCTAGTGCATTAAGAAGCAGTATATAAACATAGCTGCTATTGCTATGTGCCTTTTAGACTTCTTGGTCCTGTGGTTCTGAGCACAGACCTAAGTTTATTTTTCTCTCTTTCTCTCTCCCTCCTTCCCTCTTTCATGCCATTGCCTATGTCTACTACACCATGCTAACTCATCCCAGCTCCAAACCCTTTCTTGCTGTACAATGAGAATAAAAATGTTTGTGCAACTATCCTGGAACAAAACTATCTCACAGCAACTTCCTGTAGCCCTGACGTCCAGGACCAGCACTTTCAGCTACTCTCTGGTGGCCTCCTCGGTCATTTGGTCTCACATCTATGTGTAGCGGCCCAATCGAGAAAAAACAAAATGGCCCTCATTCTGACGCCCTGCAATCCACGGAGTTCACTCCAGCACTGGGAATGCCGCAACCATGATCTCCTGGCCCTCAAGGGCACTGATCTCTATTTCAACTATGGTAACAGTGTCAATAAGCGGGTGATGCTTTATGATGGCAATGGGCCCTGGAGTCGCTGGCTCATCTACGGGACCCACAACAACATCTGCAACTGTGAGTCCAAACCTACCTGCATCCACCTCCAAGGGACTTGTTTGGCTTTGCCAAGGGCGGAGGAAAGCTCATGGTCAGGAAAGTAGTATAAATAATCAGCTATTTTGTTCTAGCAGGGAGGAATGAAAAATTTCAAATGATTTCTTCCCTTAGGGCAAGAAGGCTATATGATTTCTTTTTTAAATTTTTAAAAATTTATTTATTATTTGTCTTTTTGCACATTTCCCCATTATTTTTCATATTCAGGGTATTTTCCTTTTCATGGAAATGTTTGGTTTGGTTTTGGTTTTTGCTGTTCTTATTGTTGATGAAAAGGTGCTGTTCTTTTCACTGCTCTGTAGGGCCCACATAGGGTTGCCATATTGCAGTCCTCATATCCGGGCATCAAATTTATATATTGTGCAAATTATTATAATTATGTGTATTATTAACGTGCATTGTGCTTATCCAAAGTCAAAACATTAATCATTGCATTTCCCCCTATCATTATATTTCATCCTCAGTACCACTAGCAAGCTAAGAGATCTCTTTTCCTTCTTTTCCTGCTAGCTGGCCTGGAAAGAGGGAATTTCCACCGTGCTTCCTAGCCCTAGGCTCAAGCCACTGACACAATCACCACATAATACAAGGCCATCTCTGCTTGCCTCCTTTCCTTTCCTGCCTTCTGAGCCTGTTGTGGGAAATGGGAAGGGAATGGAAGAATAAAGTGGCAATGCTGTGCCTGTTCAGGGTAGGATGAGGCTCCCACCATTGTCAGTCTTCTTGCACGATTTCTTCCTACCCATCAACATATGATGGCCATCTGTCGAGGATGCTTTGATTTAGATTTCCTGCATGGCAGGAGGTTGGACTGGATGGCCCTTGTGGGCCAACTCTATGATTCTATGATGAAGGGACAAATCTGGGATTTAGTGCTTCAACCAGCCAGCCGGAACATTTTTTAGTCTCTTGACTCTGGGATTTTCTGAGCAGTGTCTTCCACTGCTGAACATCTCTTACTGTCAGGAAGTTCCTCCTAATGTTGAGGTGGAATCTCTTTTCCCTAGTTCTTCAAGGGTTGCTGTCTGGAATTTATACTTCTTTCGAATATTTTCAAGCCATAAAGAATCCATGCATATGGAAGGCCAACTGTATTTAACATGTCGGTTATGAGTTTCATGTACTGAACTCCAAACATTCTGTGGTCTACTGGATACTCTTCTTCCCTGAAGAGCTTATAATATGCATTAAACAGACACAACAGAAAATTACTTGGCAAGTATGAGGACCAAAAGCTGCAGAGGCAATATGTCACAGGAATTAAGAGAATGTTTCCTATAAATAATGTGAATTGCGGCAATGACTTAAAATGAAACAGGTGTTACAATTTTTGCATTGGATTCATCAACAAATGACAAAGTCTCAATGGCTGCCCCAATTGTCCCACTAGGCTATGACATACACACCCTGTTCGCATTTGGATTTTCAGAACACACATGCTAAACACATAGAGCATCACAATGCAAGTGTTCATCTCCTGGTCATTTCAATGAGCTTTTCACATTGAGAAAAGGAACTGTACAGGTTACATTAAAAGGGCCTTCCCTCCTCCTTCCCATGCACACTACGCTCCTACACCAAAGGAAAATAAAATAATGGCTTATCCTACACCAAAAGTTACTAAGTATTTAGAGAGATCTTATAACACCTTTGAGAATAACTGAAAGAAAGAAGTTGGCAGCATGAACTTTCGTCTTCTTCCTCAGCTGCATTAGTTACTAAGGCCTCATTCTCACTGGCAGGATGAATCGCTTCGTGATTCGCTCCTGTCCCGGTTTGGAAAGTGATTTCAAAAGACCCCTAGTTCTCATTATGAAAGGATTTTCTTCCCCCTTACCCTGTGTGATCAGGTTTTGGGGTTTTTTTGAGGTGTTTGTGGATCCTACCGGCAGCATCGCTTTAAACTCCCTTGTCAATCATCTGATGTAAGCCCGGCTTGGAAATTGGAGGGGGGGTGTTGGAGGCTAAGAGAGTGTGTTCTGAGGCTGAGAGAGTGTGACAAGGAGGATGGCATGGACGTAGCCAAGGGGGGGTTCTTGGGGTCCGGACCCCCCCCCCTTCCATTAGAAAAATGAATGGTGTGTGCTCCTGCACCGCCACACCCAAGCCCCATTATAATGGTGGCACTTAGTCTGGACCCCCCCCCCCCTTCCTAAAATCCTAGCTACGTCCCTGAGGATGGCAATGGAGCAAGGCAAGGCAGGGAGGGAGTGAAGAAGAGGAGGAGGATGAGAAGGAGGCAAGGTTGGGAAGGGAGCTTGGGGCCGGGGAAGGGACATCACCAGGGTGGGTAGGGAGAAGAGGAGGAGGAGGAGGATGGAAATGGAGGGCACTGAGACCCAGGGAGGCTTGTGAGAAGAAAGACAGGGCATGTTTTCTTTTTTGTAAATGCAATTAAATGCTTAAGCAACAGAGTGGTTTAGCACCTTTGCAAATAGTTGCTAAACCATTCTGTCACTTCATCACTTAGTTAAAAAATAAAGGAACCAAATATCACACCAATAATGACAAGAGGGGGAGAGGGATGACATCTCTCAAAAAATGGGGAGGGATGGCCCCTCTGCCATTAGTCCCTCCCCTCCAGAATGCTGCGATTCCAATCCTTCATTCCCACTTCCTCCACAAGCTTTGGAATTGCATTTTTAAAAAAACCTCTTTTTAGCTGATGTCTGGAAAAAACAGTTCTTTTGCCTTTGCTTTGCTTCATCATGACAGATTCGATCACATCGTGACAGAAACTGGTTTCAAGTGGGAACGAGGGTCATTTAATTCATTCAGCAATCCGATTCTTTTTATAGTGGGGATGGGGCCTAAAAGTTATAAACAAAGGAGGGTGACAGCTTCCACTCCAGGGATATATGCAGCAGGTTCCCCAAACTAGAACATTTAAAGAATCAGGAGCCATCTTTGGAGAAGAAGAAGGATCAAACCTGAAATAGTGAGTGGACAAACTTTTGTAAGTGGTTGCTGATGTATCTCTGCCCACGCCTAGATTCAGGGAAAACCCAATGCCATAAAATCGATTATGCTTGTCTGTTAAAGATCCAAGACTACTAACAATGAAAGGGTGGAAGATATTTGGATTCTTATGGAATCCTGGGATTTGCAGTTTGGTCAGAAGAAACAGAGCAGCAACCAGAGTGAGGTTTCTAAATGGTCTTCACTAAACTACAGATCCCATGATTCCGTGGGATGGAACCTTGGCAGTGCAATCAAAATGATATAATTGTGAAGGGTGAATGGACCCAAGGATGCCATTATTCCCAAATGGATCTGTAATTCTGTCCAATCAGAGCATTGTGTGGTTCTCAGCAGAAAATGGAAAAGTTGCCCTTTATTCCTTTTACATCGGAATGCCCATCCAGTGAGAGATCCAAAAAGGCAGCTCGTCCAAGCTCTGGTTTCCAGAGTTGACTTACCACCTGTAAAACAAACAAGGTGTGAATCAGTGCTAAGGAGGTGTTTCACCACTTCTCTTCTTCATTGCAGCTTGCAGCCCTTTAGGCAGGGACTGGAAATCCTTTCAGGAAAGCTACTACTTCTTCTCACACTCTCCAGGATCCTGGGATGTGGCCAACCAATCGTGCATCTCCATGGGATCCCACCTGGTGACCATCAACAGCGCAGAGGAGAAGGTTAGTGAAGCCAGAGGAACTGGACAAAGGCAGTGTTGTGGGGAATATGCAACCACTAGACAATTTCATCTGGGACTTGGTGGCCACACTCTCAAATAAATGCCTCCCCAGGATGAAAACTGCCATTTCTGTAAGTCATTACAGAAATTAGCTTGGCCTGTTTATGTCTGACATTCAGTTTCATTGGCATATTTCACTGAATGTTTGAAATGGACTGATAAAGTGGCAAACCTGAAGATTTCGCTGTGGCGAATTCTGCATCAGGATTTGACTTGGATTATCAAATCAATCCAGTTTCTAATGGCCATTCTTTGCTTCATGGGGAGCGGGCAGGATCGCAAAAGTGTCTTCCTGTAGCCAGGTGCAAAACAATGACATCAACACCACGATCCGTTGGAGTCCTCAGGAGATCTCAGCATTGCTGACCTGCATTTTGCCCTGGCTATCAGGATGCAGCCAGATACTTCTGGGACCCTGCCTGCTCACATAACGCAAAGGATGGTCATGGTGGTGGCATCTTCAGAAGCTGTATGGTAAGCGAGGAAGATTAGGCTCAGCCTAGAGCTAGAGCACAGTGGTTTGAGGGATGGACTAGGACTCTGGAGACCAGGGTTCACTTTCCAACTCAGCCATGAAACCACTGGGTGACCTTAGGCAAGTGACATTCTCTCAGCCTTAGGGGGAAACAATGGTAAACCACCTCTGAACAAATCTTGCAAAACAAAACAAAACAAAACAAAACACCACCATGATAGCTTCACTTTAGGATTGCCGTAAATTGACAAGGCCTAGGTCTGTATACGAACCTACTATGCTTACACTGATCTATACAATACTGCATTGTATGGATGTGACACAAACTGACTCAGAAAGAGTGGGTGAGGTGGGTTTTTTACAGACATATCTGCCAGTCATTGATACACAAAGTGGCTGACATATTCACACTATGTACTCTTTTGTGTCTGATTTGGATGCCTGGTCATTTTGTTGTTGTTATTATATTTATATCCCATCCTTTCCTCAAAACTGTGACTCAGGGCAGCTCACAACATTAAAAAACAGTACAATAAAAAATATACAAAAATAATACATTATGAACAGAACTTTCAACCTTTCCCCACATGTTTTGTTCTAGAATCATAGAACTGGAAGAGACCACAAGGGCCATCCAGTCCCAACCCCTGCCATGCAATCAAAGCTGGAATCTCTTTTCCTGTAGCTTACATCCACTGTTCTGGGTCCTATTCTCTGGAGCAGCAGAAGACAAGCTTGCTCCCTCCTCAATATGACATCCCTTCAAATATTTAAACAGGGCTAACATTAGGAGGAACTTCCTGACAGTAAGGGCTCTTTGACAGTGGAACACACTCCCTCAGAGTGTAGTGGAGTCCCCTTCTATGGAGGTCTGTAAGCAGAGGCTGGATGGCCATCTGTCAGGTATGCTTTGATTGGGATTTCCTGCATGGCAGGGGGTTGGATGGGATGGCCCTTGTGGTCTCTTCCAGCTCTACGATTCTAAGGTGTTTATCACACTGAGGTTATTGGAGCTAAGATCAGGGGTGACTGCGGGTCGAATGATGCAAATTGACGTTATAATGTGACTGTTTTATCACACCTGGTTGCCCTTCCGTTGCCCTTCCGAATTGAGAGGGAATCTAATCCAAGGCAAGTCACGTGATGTGGATTCAGGCAAAGCGGAGTGAGTGCACATTGTATTACCACACCGGTGCATACCATGCGGATTCAACGATTTGAATTGTGACCCTTGGGCATGCTCAGTGGGGTTCTGGACGCATCCTGAACCTTTGCACTTCCAGGGTTAAGAAGGGATCCTGGTTCCACTTTTATGGGAATGACAGCTTCCCCTTTCTTCTTCCCTTCTATTTTCCTATCCCTCGCAGCCAAATTCACAGGGGTCCTCCCTGTCAGAGCCCTCACCCATTTCATCCACATCTACAACTATCCTCTTGTCATTCTCCTCATCTATTCCATCTACATCTCTCCTTCCCTTTGTAACAGTTGCCTTCTCTTAGGTTGCATCCACACTGGGGAGATAATCTGGTTTAACTCCACTTTAACTGTCCTGGCTCAGTGCTATGGAATTCTGGGAACTGTAGTGTCCTGAGACATTGAGCCTTCTCTGCCGGAGAGCTCTGGTGCCTCAGCAAACTAATAACTTAAATTATTATTATTATTATTATTATTATTATTATTATTAAAATTATTGTTATTAAAATTATTATTATTATTATAAAATAATAAATTATTATTATTTTATTTTAAAAATAAATAATAATTATTATTATGGGTGTTGGAGTTTGTTGTGGGGTCCTTGGCTCGAGGCTATGGAATTCTGGGAGTTCCATCTCTCCCTCCAGCCTCCTAATTTTGCAGTGAAAGAATTTTTAATTAATTAATTAATTAATTAATAATAAATTTCTTTCATTGCAAAATAATCAGTGTAGAAACTGCAGTTCTACTTGGAAGTAAATCCTGCCTCCACCTTGGCCCCTCTTTGGAGGGCGTCCTGCCCCCACTCCCAAAGAGTCCTTTGGAAACTTCACTAACCCCACTCTCTCTCTTTGCCTCCCTCTTTTCCCTTTCTCTCTCCCCCCAGTCTCCCCCCTCCTCGCCAGCATGTCTCCTGTCCACATTAAAACGTGAATGCATTCATTCAGGGGGGAGCACCGGAAGCAAATGGGGCAAAATTGCAGCACGGCATCATGGGAAATTTGCAACCCCGGGGGTTTTGTGGTGGTGTACCAGAGCACAAGCAAACTGGCATTCCACACCAGACCAATTTGCAGTGAATTCGAAGTGAGCCTCAATGCGAATCCTGTCAATCCACTTTTTAGCGAATGCTCCAAAATGAGGAGCCAGTAAGGATTCAGTTTGGAAGCCCCACAGAAGCCCCACAGGAGGAGCTCCCATTGAAAGCAACCGGGTGTGAAAATACATTAACATTATAACACGAATTCACATCGCTCAATTCGCAATCACCCTGGATCTGAGCTGGAAAAACCCCGTTTGATAAACGCCTATGAGGGAATGCCCTTTAGCTGACAAGGCTTTGGATCCTTATTTGGGGATGACATCCCATCCTTATTTCCACTACACCTCCTTTTGACCTTCTCCCATTTGGAAATTAGACAGTGGTGCTTCTCTGATACTGAAGCATCTATGTAGGTGGAGAACAAGACTTTGGGATTCTATGCCAAGGATAAGTAAAGTGTAGCCCTCCTTTTAGACTGCAGTCCCCAGCATCCTTTACTATTGGATACGTTGGCTAGGGCAAATGGCAAGTGCGGACCAATAACACCTGGATTTTGCTCACCCCTATTCTAAGGCTAATGTAGTGCCTTCTATGTCCTATTCCTCCACAATGGTCATTTCTGACCCATAGGATCGCACTGCTACTGACAAGTTGTGGCAGACATTGCCTAGTTTGGACAGACCTTTGAAAAATCTCATTGCCTCTAGCATCCATGAGCGCATGGGTCTTAGAGCCACTCTTTCTCTGGATAAAATTCAACTGGGCTTACTTCCTACAGAATAAAACAGATAAGATATACAATCTTCTATTACAAATAATGAGGAAGAGGAACTGGGCAGCAATCCACATCAGGTACAATGAAATCCTGAGTAAGCAAACTCATGTCTAAAGTGTATCCAGAGGGCAGCAAATGGCTAGGGAAACCACCATGGGCCAATTTGGATGGCCACGTATTAATCATGCTAGCACATATTTATGACCTGTCCTATAGGAAAAGAAACATATATCAAATGCTTATTATTATTATTATTATTATTATTATTACCGAGTATTGAAAAGTGAGCTTGGGGACTGTTGAAACCACATGGCTTTGAAGTCTTTAAGGCCATGTGCATATAAAGCTCTGGTTAGAGCATTGCTGGAAAATCTGTACTTTGGCTGAGATTCAGATCTAGTTGGTGTACTGCCTAAAAATCTTAACTTTCGGTGCATCCATACTGGAGAAATAATCTGGCTTGACATCTCTTTAACTGTCATGGCTCAATGCTATGAAATCCTAATATTTGTAGTTTGCTGTGGCATCAGACCACTCTGACAGAGAAGGCTAAATATCCCACAAAACTACACTTCCCAGAACTCCATAGCATTGAGCTATGACAATTAAAGTGGTGCCAAACTGGATTATTTCTGCAGTGCAGATGTTTCTTTTGTTCCACCTACTCTAACTTGTATAAAAAAAATATAACTTTGCTATCCTTGTATTTTGTTGCATGGGCATAGGAAATATACTTGCATATCAACTATGACTTTGATGCAGTGGTATGAATACCTATGCTTACTGGTGCTATTTATAACTCCCCCCCCTTTTTTTTTTTTTGCAATTGATTGTATATTCCAAAGCTTTTATACCTTTGTTGAGAGGTGTTCTTGCTATTTTAAAATTGTGTATCTATGTGTGTGTCTTCAGGTCTTATGGCAGCCACATGAATTTCATAGAGTATTCTTAGGCAAGGAATACTCAAAGGTGATTTGCCATTTCCTTCCTCTGAAATACAAGCCTAAATCTTGTGGTATTCATTGTGTGTATCTATACCATGGGCAGTTATAGAAGTCCATGTACCCTTGGTATCTGCTGGGGTTCCAAGACACACACACACCCCCCCCCCATGGATACCAACATCTGTGGATGCTCAAGTCCCATTATATACAATGGCATAGTAAAATAGTGTCCCTTATATGAAATTAGAAAATCAAGACTTGCTTTTGTAAATTAAAAAAAAAAAATCTAGGCGTGGATGGTGGAATCCATGGATGCAGAATCCCTGGGTATGGCGGGGCTACTGTACTTGGTCTGGGAAGAAACTGAATTGATTTGGTAACCCAAGTCAAATCCTGAGGCAGAATTTGCCACAATGTACCTTCCTCAGCTAATTCTGTAGGATCTTCTTTATGGTCTCTGTGGTGTGTTACAGACCGCCCCTTTGGGGCGGCCTGTAGGCGCTCCTTTCCCCACTGGATCGAGGCCTCAGCTGCCAGAGCGGCAGCCTCCGAGGCCCCGATATGCCGCTTTACAGGCCGCGGGAAAGCGGCAAAAGGCTGCTTCCCCGCGGCCTGGAAAGGGGTGTCCTTGGGGCTTCATGCCCCAAGGACACCCAACGGCGGCGGGGAGGAGAAGAAAGGGGCCGCTCTGCCCCTTTCTCCCTTGCATCGCTGGCGCAGCCATCTAAAGGCCACGCCAGTGACGCAAATTGCAGAAGGAGTTCCAAAACGGAGCTCCTTCCTGCGCTGCCAAAAGAGTGCCCCAGGTGCTCTCGCGCGGCATGACTACGTCACTTCCGCTCTGCCTCGTTTGGAGGCAGCGCGGTCGTGACGTAGTCATGGCAGCGCCCGTGTGGATAGGGCACCACCATTTTCTACTTGCATTTTCTACGCGTAAAGTACGGAGCACGTACTTTATGCCCGTATGTAACGGGCCTGTGTCTCACACAACGGGCTTATCCTAAGCCTGCCATCATATCGGTCCAAGTCAAACATTAAGTGAAATAGGCCAATAACATTAAATGTCAAACCTAACAAGCCAAGCTAATTTCTTTAATGTCTTTGAGCTGACTTACACCAGCTGATATGTAGCAATGGATTTTTGCAGAGATGCTTCCCAAGTGGTGAAAAATGTCTTGTCTCCTCTGTATCTTGTATTTCATGTGCTTTGCTTTGTCACTGAAAGGTAAACACAGGATCAGTTTGCAAGTGTGACTGCTGAGGAAGTTCAGTTTTTGGAAGGAAATTCAGTTTTTGGAAAGAAATTGGGTTCATGTTAGAGAGCGTAAATGCCTCTTAATGCCTAGTTTGACCCGAAAATATATGTGTGTTCTGAACTTTATTCTCTCTGTATCAGGACTATGTTGCAACCATCATGAAAACTACTTCCTACTGGATTGGCCTTACGGACCTGGAGCTTGAGGGTACCTGGAAGTGGGTGGATGGGACAAATGTAGGACCTGAAAACAGGTATGCCATAACTATATATTTCAAAACTTGGTTGTTGATATTTAGTTCCCTATAGGAGCAGGGACGTAGCCAAGGGGGGGGTTTCTTGGGGTCCGGACCCCCCCTTCCATTAGAAAAATGAATGGTGTGTGCTGCTGTGCCGCCACGCCCAAGCCCCATTATAATGGTGGCACTTAGTCTGGATCCCCCCTTCCTAAAATCCTGGCTACGTCCCTGATAGGAGCAAGAATGAAGTGGAATCAGCGATGCTGATCACATGCCATTGCCAATCACACCATTGCACAGGTGGAAAAGCCATTCCTGGGGTATTTGCATGATTGGCAATCACATGGTGTTATTGTCCCCTCCTCCCCTTTTCCTCTTCCTCTTCACTTTTCTTTTCTTTTTCCTCCTTTCCCCCCCAATTTTGGAGCGCTAAAGCCTCACAATTTTGAAAAATTTTACAAACCTTAAATTGGGGCTGCATTGCTCCGTAATTGCTCAAAAAGTTGAAAAAATACAACAACAACACCCTAAAGGCATGCTGGGTAGATCACAAGGGAGGGAGGGTGATTCTAAATTCTTACCGCAAGCAGAAGCTATCCTTTACAGACCTTTCAGTCAGAGCCTGGAAAAGTTATTCCTTGCGGCTACAGATCATGTAGCAGTTGTAGTCCAAAAATGTAAGTTTCCTAAGCTATTTGTTTTCCCAGACTTTGCTTCTGAGTGTTTTCAAAGGGGTGGCAATGGTGCACGTAACACCCTAAAATCAGGGATTTTGACCTTTGTTTTCCTAGATATTGGCATTCCACTGAGCCCAATGGTGGAAAGAATGAAAATTGTGCCATGGTGAGCCATGGTATGTGGTATGACTACCCCTGCAAAGAGAGACACCACTGGGTGTGCGAAAGAAAGCTGTAGTTCCAAGGCGTGGAGTGTTGTCGCTGTCTGGGTTAAGCATCAGAATTCCCTGAGAAGCATAGCAACTGTAGAGGTAGAGCTCATGCTGGTTCCAGTTCATCTGTACGTTCACTCATCCTCTGGCTTCTTCCAGTCAATAAATGCTAAGAAAACTGAGAGTCTGTAATGCCAAAGAAGTTGTGAAGCATTCAGAAAACACGTAATTAATATAAATATACTTAATATACATAGTTTTCTTGCCAACAATTTGCAACTGCTTGCATGTGAAACAGTTTAATTTTAATTGTATTTTATTTTATTATTATTTTTGATAATTCTAAATTTAATATCTTTCTTGTATTAAAAACAATTTATTTTAAAGACATTTGTAAATCCATGAATTTTAAATTTTAAATCTCTTTAAATTTGGTTGGTAGAAATCTTGGAGAGCTTTCGATTTGGTGGCAGTTGTGTCATGGATCCTGACTTGTCCAGATTAGGATTTTCTTTTCTCCAGCCTAAATATAGTCAGCTCTTTCAACCATTCCTTATAAAGCATAGTTTCCAAACCCTTTCTTTTCCAAGTGCCTTCTTCTAGACACAGTCGAGTTTGCCATTATCCTTCTTAAAATATATCGCCAAGAAATTAGCACAATGTTTTGGATCTGGGGAATAGTCTTGTTATTCAAATTTACGGCCCTTATCACACGTGGGGGGTTTGCAGCTCAGATCTGCAGTCACTCCTGTTCTAGCAATGCGAAATGTCGTGTTTTTTCACACCAAATACAGAGTCACTCCTGTCTAGCAATGCGAATTAAGTTATGTTTTACCACACCTGGTTGCCTTTCTGTTGCCCTTCCAAATTGAGGGGGAAGCAAAGTCAGTTCTATTCTAAGCAAGTCACGTAATGTGGATTCAAGCAAAGCAGAGTGAGTGCACATTGTATTACTACACGGGAGCATACTTTGAGGGTTCAACGATTAGAATCGGCACCCTTGTGCATGCTCAGTGGGACTCTGGACACTGTTCTCCTTCCCTGCCCCCTCCTTAGCTGTCATCTTTCATTGAGGTGAAGGAGGAGACAGGGGATGATGGGATCAGTGGCAAGTTGAAGGAGAGGAACAGATCGGGGTCTAGAAGGACACAGGGGATGATGGGATAGGTGGCAGGGTGAAGGAGGAGAGCAGATCGGGGTCTAGGAGGATGCAGGGGGTGATGGGATAGACGGCAGGGTGAAGGAGGGGAGCAGATCGGGTCTAGGAGGACGCAGAGGATAATGGGATAGGTGGCAGGTTGAAGGAGGGGAGCAGATCGGGGTCTAGGAGGATGCAGGGGATGATGGGATAGGTGGCAGGTTGAAGGAGGGGAGCAGATCAGGGTCTACGAGAAGGAAGGGGATGATGGGATAGATGGCAGGGTGAAGAAGGGGAGCAGATTGGGGTCTAGGAGGATGAAGGGGATGATGCGATAGGTGGCAGGGTAAAAGAGGGGAGCAGATCGGGGTCTAGAAGGACGCAGGGTATGATGGGATAGGAGGCAGGGTGAAGGACTAGAGCAGATCGGGGTCTAGGAGAAGGCAGGGGATAATGGGATAGGCGGCAGATCGGGGTCTAGAAGGACTCAGAGGGTGATGGGATAGGCAGCAGGGTGAAGGAGGGGAGCAGATCGGGGTCTAGGAGGATGCAGGGGATGATGAGATAGGCAGCAGGGTGAAGGAGGGGAGCAGATCGGGGTCTAGGAGGATGCAGGGGATGATGGGATAAGTGGCAGGGTGAAGGAGGGGAGCAGATTGGGGTCTAGGACGCAGGGGATGAAGGGATAGGTGGCAGGGTGAAAGGGGAGTAGATTGGGGTCTAGGAGGATGCAGGGGATGATGGGATAGGTGGCAGGGTGAAGGAGGGGAGCACATCGAGGTCTAGGAGAAGGCAGGGCATGATGGTTTAGGTGGCAGGGTGGCAGAGAGGAGGAGATGGGGTGAAGGAGGAGGAGGGAAATGATGGAGCAGGAAACAGGGGGCCACGGGGGAGGCGACATTGGAGTGGTTTTCCACACCAGACCAATTCGATGTGAAAGCGAAGTGAGCTTGAATGCGAATTCTGTGAATTCCCTTTTTCTGGAATTCATCAAAATGAGGAGTCACTTTGGATTCACTGCGGAAGCCCGACAGAAGCAGCTCCCATAGAAAGGAATCGCGTCTGAAAACACATTCACATTATGACGTGAATTCGCATCGTTGGACCCGCACTAACGTCGGAACTGAGCTGCAAAAGCTCTACAAATCTCCGTGTGATAAACCTCTTTGTAGCTATGATACAAATTTGTTATGTTAACTGAACTGTAGAGCATGAAGCTAAATATATGGCTGTTAATATAAGGTCTAAATCACTTGATCCTGTATAAACAAGGGCCTGTTACAGACAGGCCAAAATAAAGCTGCTTCGAGTCACTTTGGAGGTATGGTATTTCAATGATGCATGAGTCCTAAGAGTCCAAAAGCCACACCAAAGCTGCACTCCAGTCCTTAGGTCTGGAACGTGGCTTTGGTGCGGCTTTTAGACTCTTAGGACACATGCATCATTGAAATACCATACCTCCAAAGTGACTCGAGGCAGCTTTATTTTGGCCTGTCTGTAACAGGCCAAGGATCCTTTGTTCATGTGCAGTTGTTGATGGTAGTATTTTTAAAAATACTATCCTGTAAATGTGTATTTATGTGATTTTGTAACTTTTTATTTTTGCCATACAATTTAAAATTGTTCTTAGGCATGAGAAAGATATGAAATGACTTTGAGTTCTTGCTCAAACATGGGGATGGGCTGCTATCTTGTTTTGGGGAAGATTTAAAAAATACCTGGTTGCAAATCTAGGATCCTCCATGAATTGAGTTTTTCCCCCCTTGTGTTTTTATGTTTTACAATGACAAAAAATTTATGGAATGCCAAAAGTAATACAGAGCCTCTATATAAAATCATTCAACTCCCATCCTTTACAAATGATTGAAGTGTATGTACCAGTGTGCATTTATGGTAGCAGACCCAACCACTGTCACCAAAGGGTAACTATATCTTATTGATTCATAATGGCTTGGGAGTCATAAGCTGTGTGAAGTGAGGTATCTCTGTTGATAGAAATAACTTCAAAGTTTGCACCAAGGTGGTATTGGCTCTCAACATAAACACTTTCTCTTTTTTGCATGAGACATTGGGCATCTTCTCTTTTTTATCTTAGTAGCATAGTAGTTACCCTGACTTCTCCAAAATAGCCTGCACCTCTCACATTATGCAAGTGTCACAAGGCCATAGATGAGATCTAAACACTATGCACAATGAGTTCAAGTTTGCACCACTTCAGAATGAGGAGAGGGTGAGTCTAAGGGTTGGATCCTGCTTCCACTGTATGAATATTCTCTATGTTCACACATGATGCTTCTTCTAATATAAAGGAGTGAGGAGAACATCACTGATCCTCCTTTTCCTCTACAGCCATCAGTGCCATGTTGCTCACTTTTCTTGAGGGTCTTCTAAACATTCAGAACAGCTTTGGGAGCCAGGACAAGGGGTGAAAGAATACACCAATGTTACTGCCACTACCTCCATTCTGTAAGGAGCTCCATCTGTGTGAGGTTTATGCAACTCATTTTTTAATGTCCCCCTACACTGGAACAAAACAAAGCCCCTCATGAGAGAGTTTAATGTCGCCATCTCTATTAAACCCAGAAGAGTTTAGCGTCACCATCTCTATGCTGATGCATAGACATGAAGCACTTTTAATCTGGCAGGACATTTAAAATGAAATGACACAGTCCAGGATTATCTGATGATTCTTACACACTGGCTTAAGAAAACAAAGCTAGACATGCCCAGAGCAGAATTACGGATTTTGTATAGCAGAATGCTAAGAGGTCTTACAAATGTTAAGCCATGTTTCAGAATGGCAACACAATGGCTGCCATCCTGTTGGTTAGTTCCAACTAGAGTAGACCCATCCAAACAATTGGTGAACAGTGAGTCAACATCTAGGTAAATTCCAGTGGGTCATTGAGTCTACTCAAGGCAAAAAGCAGTGTGAATAGTGCGAAACATGATCAAGGCAAGGCTCCAAAAATGTGCTATCGATATCGATAGAGGACAGAAGGCAAGAGGCAACAATAATCAGGTTTATATATTCACAGATATTTTAATTGTCCATGAGGACATACACATTTTGTTTTTTTTTAAAAGGCCCATATCCTCTGTACCATGTTGCTCCGTTAGGTTGGCTGTGGTTATATGCCCTAAGAACTTAGAGCTGAAAGTGCAAGCTGAAAATGGCACTGCAAGTAGAAAGGTAGAAACAAACACTTAAAAACTGTAATACTCCTGACAGGGCTTCCTTTTTCACAAATGGGAAGGGGATCAACCAACTCCCATAGCCCTCTGTAAAATAGAGCTAGAGCTTCTCCTGCAGAGACTCTGGTCCATCATGATGTAGCTGACACACTAAGGACTCAAGTCTTTGTTGCAGAGAACATGCCCTCACTGTTGAAACATAACATCTACTAGAAGGAATACATAGCACATCATCACGTTCATGATTTTCTTGCCCTCACTCTTTGGCTGCTGCTTTAGGGAAACAGCACTTGTGAGGATGCTGCAACACTTGTTATGGAGGGCACAGGATCCTAGTTAATTCAACCATATGCAGACCTGGGGAAAGTTACCTTTTAGAATTACAACTCCCTGCATGCTGAAGCATTTGAAGAGCTGCAGTCCATACAGATAACTTAACCAACATATTGCACATTACAGAGTTTTGTGAGTTAGACCCCTTGAGAAACACTTTCTCCCAAGTACATGTCTTCTCACTTAAAGCAAAATGGATTTACAAGGCAAAGGTCGGTGGCACAACAGCGCTTAGGAAGGTGCTACAGATTTATTCTAACGTAGTGGATTACAATTAAAGCAGAATGCTGCCTTCTTCACTTAGAAAGTTTCTCAGTCAAAGAAATGTGTGGAAACTATTATGAACTAGAGTGAAATTAATCCCTTAGAAGGGCCCAGCATCTGGCATAGAGGGAGGCAAGGGCAAGCCATACATTACACAAAGATGCATGTAAACAAGAGCCCAACAACCCATTTTTGTACAGGAAATACCATTCTGACAGGAGGCACTAAGGGGCAGTGAAGTGGAGGCTTTAACTCTTGCACTACTGTACACCCGCCCCTTCATGGCTTCCAACATTTGGAGTGCCAAAAGAACAGGCAGGCATAGAGTTCTGCACTCTCAGGCTGCTCCCAGCTGCCACTTCTGGAAGCAGCTTCTTCTATCCAAAAAAGGGGCATTCTACTGACTTTACATATGAATATTACATGTAGTTAGCCCTACAGCATCAGAGACTTATAAGTTTCCTTCCTTCTTGCTGAGAAAAAACAACAACAACAGAATGAGGCATATTTCTCCCCTTCTTGCACCCAGTTGCTTTGCTGGTGCCAAGAGCTATTGCCCTATTGCAGGGCAGGGATGTTCCTACAAAATAACTTGGCAGCAGGTTACTTCTGACGCTCCACTCACAATGGTCTGTTTCTGTGTTCTTATGGACCTAAATACTCTGTAACAGCCATTTTGGAATCTGAACACAACTAAGTAAAGGGTACACAGTTATTTTGATATTTTCCATAGAGAAATGTGTTGTGGACACTATTTCTTTCCTTTTTTTCTCTGCAGAGGTTTTTTTTTTTCCTTTTCATTTTTTCAGGAATAGATGTTGCTATATTTCTAAAGAGGGCTCACATTTTAGCTGACTGCGGTCTAAAACACACTGCAGAAATAATCCAGTTTGAGACTGCTTTAACTGCCCTGGCTCTATGCTAGGAAATCCTGGGAACTGTAGTTTTCTGAGACATTTAGCCTTCTCTATCAGAGAGCTCTGGGGCTACAGCTCCCAGGATTCTCTAGTCCTCCTGAGCCAGGACAGGTAAAGTGGTCTCAAACTGGATTATTTCTGTGTTTTGGACCTAAGGTACTAAAAGCTGGTCCTGGGGGGGCTCTGAGTTCCCAGAATATTGCAAAATGTTATATGCTCATCCCCCCATGTCATAACTTCAGAGGAGGACAAGGCACTGCAAAATGTAGGACATTCATGCATGCTTCTTAGTCGTGCTCAAAATTGAGGTCATTTTGAAATTTCTCCTGGATAGAAGATTGAAATGTAGGATGTCCTGGGAAAGGAGGGCATCTGGTCACCCAGCCCACAGCAAATGCTGCAGTTGCAACAAGAGGAGGAAACCTTGTGCTGCAGAGTAATGCAGAAAGCAAGTGCAAGAGGGAGACGATGCTGAATATCCCGTCACACAGAAGGGACTGTCATGAGAATCATCAAGGCATCAAAAAGGGAATTCTGTCTGTGGGCAATATGTGTTTAAAGCAACCAAGTTAGCGGAGAGATTCTGGGAATTAATATCCCTCCCCTCCCCTGCAAAAATGACTGAATTTCCCGAGCTCTATTTTTAAGGCTTCAGATGCAGAGAGGCACCAATCAGGGTTGTGCTTCCCTGTTTTGCTCAAAGGCTGCCAAGACTTTGGTGTTTCACACAGCTGGCTTTTCCCAGTATCCTTCACACAGGAAAGAGGTGAAGAAAAAGGCACTGCCCTCCCAGCACCACAGTCAAACATTTTAAAAAGGGTATTGTAACACGTTTTAAAAGCCAAAGAGGCCCCAAGCTACAAGATGAGGCTTGGTTTCTGCATACAATACCCTGGCTGGATCTAAAACTGAGATCTTCCCATCTTTCTAAAGAAGTGTTTTTCAAATGCTCCAGTGAGCAAAGGATAGCTTGGCCTGGGAGCCACCATTTAAATTTTCCAGGAGCTCCTGGGCTTTGTCAGGGGTGTTATGGGCAACTGAAACGGTGGCTCCCAGAATCCCAGTGCTTACCAGAACACTGTGTCTCCCAGATGAGCCCACCAGAGCTCACTCCCATAGAAGGGGGGCTGGTTGAAAGTACTTGGTCAAGGACCCCACTGAGACCTACAGCTGACTCTCAGCACAGTGGACAAAGTAAGAGCGATGAGCCATTGGTTCGAACCACAACTCAAGCCATTAACTCATCAAGCAGCCACAGCTGGGAAGCCACACACCTGGGTCCTGTCTATAACAAGGGAGGATAAGAAAACAGGCCCACCTTCAAGGATTTTTTGAAGTGCTCTGAATGATTAGGAAAGTGTGCTACATAAATAATACTTATTCGATATCACTTTTTCAAGCAAATTAAAATAAAATGTCAACCGCTTCCTTTCTTCCTTGGACATACTGAAACATAGAAACAAGCCACTGGGTTGCAAATGGTCACTCCCTCCTTGGGAGGTTAAAAGTCCTCAGTGGCTGGACCCTGAGAGCCAATCTGCAACAGCACACACCCTGGCTCTTCACCACTGGGCAAAGAAATCAAACCAAAACAATAAAAATAAAAATAATAAGAGCTGCTCACTTGGCACAAAGTACCGTGAACAGAAGGAATACTGATAAAGTCTCAGGAACAGGAATGCCTGAGTTTCACAAACAGAAGAAGGGTTCTTCTATCTTGCTCACAGGCAGACATTAATTTGCTTGGAGAGTTCTTGCTCCAAATCCAAGATGAGAGCATCAAAGTCCTTCAGATTGAGCCTCGGGCTGAAGGGAGCTTCCTGCTCTTCCACCAAGGCAAAGTCTCCCATGAAGACGGTCCGGCTGTGGTGTGCCAGCCCTTCCCTTAATGCCTCCTCTTCATTCCTCTCCTCATCATTGTCACTCTCACTCCCAGCCACTTCATCGTAGTCCGTGTCCCCGACCCCTGGCTTGGGTCCTGCCAAGAACTGCTGACCACACACGCTCCAATCCCCGGCATAGCGATTGCTGGGGGGACTTTCCAAGCCTCGGGGGCGGCTCCGGGCCACAACAGTAGTTTGCAACAGCGGCAAATTCAGGGAAGGCCGGCACTGGCGTTGGGGCAAGGGATGCTTTTCCTCTGTCTTCCTGCGTGGGACTAAGAACAAAGGAAAAACAAGTTAGGCAGGACTGGATGTGGGATGCCAAGGGAGATGGAACAAAGCTTGAGGGAAATTACATTTTGGATTATACAGTGGGTCCTTGGTATCCACTGTGGTTTGGTTCCCAGGTCTCCCATGAATAACAAAATCCACGGATGCTCAGGTTCTATTAAATACAATGGCATAGTAAAATGGTGTCCTATTTTATACAAATGCAATAGCAAAATGAAGGTTTGCTTTTTGGAATTTATACATTTTTAAAATATTTTCAAAGTGTGGATGCTTGAATCCATGGATTAAAAAATCCATGGATACAGAGGGCTGACTGTAACTCTTTGCCAAGCTCTGCAACTACCTCAATGTGGCAGATAAATAGTGGGGAGAACTGAGATATCAGTTCCCACCATGACCACCCCAAGTATACGAGTGTATGTGGACTACGGTTCAGACTCTCAGTCTGTTTGAAAACATGATTCTATCCCCTCCTGCACAGAATAGCTCCCGGCAGGAGCAAAGCAGAACAACTTTATTAGCACAAACCAGAAATTTATAAGCTTGCAATGTGGTGATGCAGAAAGCTGTAGACCCACATGTACTAGAAGTTCTCGTAACTTTGTCAGGCGAAAAATATCAGTTTAGAGTGAGTTTCAACAACCATCAATATGGTATTCATTTCAGCATCACTGTTTAGTTCATGTTGCACTTATGGCAGCTGCATAAGAGCCCATGCCTCATTATTGTATCAATGGAAGCAGGGTCTCAGTTCCTCCTAGAAGTTTCGCTGTCTGATCTGTAAAGCTTTTCACTGCTGAGCTCGGACAAGAGAGCGCTTTCTACAAAGCCCTAATTCCTTTTTATTTTGTTTGGATAAGCTGTTTCATTGACAGAGGGTTTGAGGGCTGGGGCCTGGATCAAATTAGAGATCCAGGAAATGACCGGCCCATCATTCTCTCCCAGGAATGTTGGCACAAAGCATGAGGGCCAGTACTGTCCAACAAACTAAAGAACACCCCTTGCCAAGGAAGAATCAGCATATCTTCTGCAGAGGGAAGTCTAGCTTCCCCAATTATTGGGGGCATCAACAAATATATGCAGGAAGTGGAAAATAAATGAATATATACTTGGATTTTCAGACTGTGGCTGCATCCATAATTAGACAAAGGCACATTTGTGCCACTCTGCTAATTTAAAACTAGACCCTAACAGGTTTGACTTTGACATTTTTGATATTTCAGTATTTTTGTTTCCTTTCTAAATGCTGAGGCCTTGGGAAACTTAAATTACCCTACATTTTCCCTAAAATATTTGCAATGTTGACTGTGTGAGTAAACAATGCAAACAGACCCTGGATAAAACGGGATAAAACTCCTTGAACGTGTTTTGAATACATCCGCATTGTTGACTCGATCTTTATTCACAGTAAATGCAAGAGCACTCACAGAGATTTACAGAAATGTGGTTCCAATAAAAACAACAGCGTGAACAACAAAACTGGAATGCGTAAGATTATTTATATGGTCACGCTATAAAACGACATCTGAATAACCCCTGATACAATATAGGGAATGGCCAAATGCTGCACTGATCCTCCACATTGCTTATCTTGCCCATAGCTCACTATAAAAACCTCACTGTGTGGCTAACAAGTGCCCAACAGCCCCAGTTATGGCAAGGCTTAAGAGAAAGCCAACAACACTGCAATCCTTAGTAATCCAGTAAAAGACCCCCCCCCCCCCGAACTGCATGCCTCCAGTAGCCAGTAAGAGAAAGCCAACAACCACTAGCACGGCATGCCCTGGGTAGCCAGTAAGCCAGTAACAGAAAGCCAGAAAAATCCTAGCACTGCATGCGCCTGCTTAGCCTGTATGTCAGTAAGAGAAAGCCAAGAACCCCGTAGCACTGCATGTCCCTGGGTAGTCAGTAAGAAAAAGCCAGAAACCCCATAGAACTGCATGCCTCTGGGTAGCAGTAAGCCAGTAAGAGAAAGTCAACAACGCTGCATGCCTCTGGGTGGGTATCCCCTGCGTGTGTGTTACAGGGAGTTCTTATTCCCTTGCCTCCCACCACCCGGCACTCTGGGTTCACTCACTTGGCCAAGCCTGAAGCAGGTAATGCAACACTTCAATGTGGTGCTTGAAGTCCATGGTGCTGGCAATGGTGTGATGTCGCTGTCTGGGGCTGCGGGCCCCTGGACCCCCTGTGCCCTGGCTCAGTAACACGGGTCCAAAACACACAGCGAGATTCTGGGCATTCATGCGGTTGAAGGTGTGGAAAGACGCAACCAGGCTGAGGTGGTCCAGCAGCATGGTCAGTGTGGCCTAAAAAATAAAATGGAGGAAACCAACTTCTATCAGCCCACCCTGATCCACATGGGTCTAATGCAGGGTGACCAGACACCCTCCTTTCCCAAGACATAATAATAATAATAATAATAATAATAATAATTATTTATGTTTCCCCGTCTCTTCCGGTGGATCAAAGCGGGGTTACATGTCCTACATTTCAACCTTCTGTCCAGGAAGAATCCCTAAACATCCTCCTTTTTGAGCATTATTAAAAAGCCAATTGAATAACACCGTGTCTGCTGTTCCCCTTTGAGAAATGTGTGTACTTGGCAGCCTGTCTTCATTGCAAAGAGGGGAAATATGATTTCTTCCTAGGAGCAGCAGCAGACAAGACTTTCCACCAGTTTCTCAGAGGGGAAAAGACAGCAAATTTGTTAGGCTATGGGCTGCTTGAGGACACAGTGCAAATTGAAAGAGATTTTCCCTTAATTTCAGCTCAGTGGACAAATGAGAGGAATAATTTAAAAGTAGATTCAGTTAATGGTTTGTATGTAGTGTACAATGTCTTGCTCAGAGCTCTATAAACCTCTTGCAAGCCAAGAATGCATTTTAACAAAGCTAAGTTCATCAGAAAAATGCAGGAAAGATGGCACCACCAAAGCCATTCTCTTTCTGTGTCTAGTCCTCACCTTCTCAGCTTCTGGCAGGCAATCCAGAAGCACTGTTGTTGCTGAAGTCTCCTTAGCTTCCTGCCCTTCTGTCCGACTAGACATGGCTTCCAGCACCACCTGGTAGAGTGGGTTGGTGATGAGAGGGGTGGGTAGTTCCCGCAAATAGTCCTTCAGGATCCCTGGGAAGATGGAAAGCAGCAAATAGTCCATTTGAAGACCACCACAGCTAGCCTCCCAGGGTATACCCTCAGTCCATATGAGAGGGGGCTACTACCACATGGGTGGACAAGAGAGAGCAAGACCTGAGTATATATTAAAGCAACCTATCCTGGCATGAAAAGAGCCAGTGTGGCATAGTGGTTTGAGTGCTGGACTACAACTCTGGAGACCAGGATTCATTTCCCCCCTTGGCCATGAAACCCACTGGGTGACCTTGGGCATGTCACACACTCTTAGCCTCAGTGGAAGGCAATAGCAAATCTCCTCTGAACAAATCTTGCCAAGAAAACTCCATGATAGGTTCACCTTAGGGTCACCATTAAGTCAGAAATGACTTGAAGGCACACAACAACAGCAATCTTGGCATGGAGAACTCTTTCAGGCAAAAACCTGCCACACAAAGGGTGGAACTGGATAGATGGTGGATGTGTTGACTGAAGTATGTGGTGGGTATATCAGTGTCCAGACAAAATACTGTGAGAAGACATCCTATGCCTGGCCCTTTTGCTCCCTCAGACCTGCTCCTCTTTAGAGGGCAGAGAAAATTGTTGTTGTTGTTGTTGCTGCTGCTGCTGCTATTATTTCATACCCACCTCTCCTCATGGATCAAGACAGGGAACAGTAACAATTAACAGACAAACAACATCTGTTAAAAAGACATCATTTTAAACACACATCAATTTAAAAGGACAAATAAGGTAATATTAAAATAATTCCCATGTAAAATTCATAATTTAACATTCACAATTTAAAAATAATCTGGAAAAGCCTGCCAAAAGAAACTGGTCTTTAATGCTCTTTTAAATTCAGACAGCGTATTCAGTTCTTGAATCTGTTCTGGCAGGTAATAAGGTGAGGAGGACAATGTGCTTTTCAAGACAGCCCAGGAGAGCTTTGGGATTTCTCAGAACAGCCATCCAGCAGTGTCTCTATCTGAATCCAGTAGCTGTGTGCAACTCAAAATGTCCTTGCTGGTTCTACTAGCATAGCTTGACCCAAGAATGTCTCACTTTTCCTCCATCCTCCAAAAGATATGGAAAGGGGAGCAGCCAAATAAGCAATCACCCAGGAGAGATAAAGAGGCCACCAGCTTGGAAGAGGAACAGGAATTGTCAGCATTCTCCCAGCCTCTGCTCCTTTGGATGCAGGCAAAGGGCCAGGACACAGAAAAGCTTCGCAGTTGTTGACAAAGAATGTCCACCCACACCTTGGCCAGACTACTATTAAATGGTTGCTGTCCTGCACTCACTCCACACCTCACTGTTGCTGCCCAAATGTGTCTGTTTATGCTGCTAAAACTGTTTTGCATTTACAGATCAGCCCCTTGCATTGCAAACCACCTCCTGATGGAAGGAAGTTGCTTTGACCTCCACTGAGTCTAGATCCTGTGGGTCAGAGGCAGCTGTGGAAAGAGGGAAGGGAAAATGGGGCTCCCTCTTGCTGAAGGAATCTGGATCTCCTTCCTGCAGAAGGCCCATCTTGACCCCACTCATGCTTTACATAAAGCAAAAATATTGCAGAAGACGGACATTTTCCCCTCCTCCTCCTCTCTCTCTTCTCAATTACTTGAATAAACTTTCTGAGCATTGTCCTCTTCGGTTTCCGTTCCCCTAGTCTTGTCAACACGGAGGAACGCAAGCTATGAATCAGCCTACCAGCAAAGACCTCCTGTTGGGTTGACACAGCCTCTGCCTTCATTTCTTCCATGGCTGATGTGCGGTACAATGCTTGTTTGGAGCTTGGAAATCTTACTTTTCTGAAGCACCGTTCCCAGAATCCCCCAAACAGGAAGACCAAATTCTGGAAACGATGCTCTAAAAAAGTACAAAAAGACGTTGGCTTCACCAAACCCCTCTCCTTAGCTAGGAGGAAACAAGAAGCATAGCATCAAAGATGCAACTCTCCTTCTAATGCCCAGGAGGCTCCACTGTACATCAGGACCCACAAGGAGCTGAATGGTAATGGCACTGGTGGACACTGAGCAAAGAATACCTCTGGACAGAGGTCATTCACCTGTGATGACATTGATGTCTGGATAGAGGTCTTCAGAGAGCACCACGGCAGAACTGTCCCTCTCAAAGGCATCACGTAGCTCTTTCTTCACTGCTGCTGAGCCGCACAAGCGATACAGACCTACAACCTACAAAGAAAGCAGAGCCCATTGCTTGAACAAACAGGTATCTTCACCAGAAAACAGAACAGGGGAAAGAGGGCTCTTTGGTTGCCTGAAGAATCTGTGGAAGACTTTCCCAACCTGGCCTCCAGGGTTTTTGGCTAGAACTCCCATCAGCCCCAGCCAGCCTGGATCAGGGTTGTGATGAGAGTTACTGTATACACCAAAACATCTGGAGGGATGCAGATAGGGGAGGTCAAGCCATAGGTAAAAAAAGGCATCTCCATTCCTAACGATGCTACAAACCTGAGACAAAGACAGAGTATATGGCTGTAATTCTGTCTCAACAGACGGTTTAACTCGTGTGCTGCTTGAATGCCCTGTTTATAATGATCTCAGAAACAACTATATTTATCCTCTGTAAAAATCATTTACGGGAAGTTAATCTCTTGAAAAGGTTTGTTTTCTGTTGCCTGATGTAAAGAAATTTGTATCTTTTAGAACACCCAAATTTCTTGTTAAGGCTCTACAAATGTGATGATTGCAAGATTGGCAAAGGGTATGGAAAATGATTTGACCCTTGAAAACTGACTATCAGTAATTTAATTTGTGCAGATTTTCTTTTCTTCTTATATATTTGTGTGTAATGGCTGTTTGCTAAAACACAACAAACAGACTTTGGCTTTGAGAGAAAGGGGGAAATCCTGGCCAAAAGATGAGATCTACAGATGATGCATGTCCCCAAAATCCTCTGTGGACCATCCTGTGTCTTGAGGGGCAGGGGAGAGGTGAATGATCACTTGGGGGGAACAGCACTGACCTTCAAGCCCCTTTTCTCAATCTGGGCGATGCACTTATGGATCAGGAGGGGAACTTTGATGGCAGCTCCTTCCCTTTCCACCAGCTGACTCAGTTTCACGCCAAACACCTGTGGCTCCCAGTCATTGTTAGCTGGGTCCCACTGATCCACCAGGGTGAGCTTGACGTAAAGGAGCCCTCGTGGCTCCAGCTGCATTGCCAACTGCTGGGTTTTGCAACCTGGGAGGGAAGAGCAACAGAGTGAGGCTGTGAAGACTGCAGGGGTGTGTGTCTTATTATTTATTTATTTCACAGAATCATACAATCGTAGTGTTGGAAGAGACCACAGGGACCATCCAGTCCAGCTCCCTGCCATGCAGGAAGACACAATCAAAGCACCCCCCACAGATGGCCATCCAGCCTCTGTTTAAAGACTTCCAAAAAAGGAGACTCCACCCCGCTCCGAGGGAGCATCTTCTACTGTACAACAGCTATTACTGTCAGGAAGTCCCTCCTAATGCTGAGGTGGAATCTTCTTTCCCGTAGTTTGAATCCATTGCTCCAGGCCTTATTCTCTAGAGTTGCAGAAAACAAACTTGCTCCATCGTCAGTATGACATCCCTTCAAATATTTAAACAGACTATCATATTACATCTGATCCTTCTCTTCTTCAAACTAAACATACCTAACTCCCTAAGGGTTTCACAGCTTCCATTTTGGTTGCCTCCTCTGCACATGCTCCAGCTCTTAACATCCTTCTTGAATTCCAGATGAGGCCTGACAAAAGCAGAATAGACTGGGACTATCACTTCCCTTGATCTAGACACTACACTTCTATTGATGCAATCAAGAATTGTAGGAGCCTTTTTAGCTGCTACATCACACTATTGACACATGTTCAACTTGTGGTCTGTAGATCCCTTTCACATGAAAATGTTGTCTAGCCAGGTATCTCCCATCCTATATCTGTGCATTTCATTTTGTTCTGCCTAGGTGTAGGATCTTACATTTGCCATTGTGGAAATTAATCTTGTTAGCTTTAGCCTAACCTCCTAATAAGCCCAAAGTCGTTTTGAATGTTGATACTGTCCTCTGGAGAATTAGCAACCTCAGTTTGGTATCATCTGCAAATTTAATCATCATGCTTTCTATTCCTTCATCCAAGTAATTGATAAAGATGATGAATAGCACAGGGTCCAGTACAGATCCGTGTGACACTCCTCTAGTCACTTGAAGAGAGCCTTTGGGTTCGGTCAATCGGCCAATTACAAATCCACCTAACAGCAGCATTGTCTAGATCACAATTAACTAGCTCCTTTTCAATGATTTATACCTCACCTCTCTCCCACAATGGGATTCAAGGTGGGCTGCAATAATTTTAAAAGACAGAAATAAAAACATGGATTACAAAAGTTAAAAACTAATTAAATATTCCTAATATTAAAACATAAGTTAACAACAGCATAGTTGAAACTAGTAAAAACCATAAAGCATTTACAGCACAACAGAAGTAAAATTAATCCACCAACAGCCTGCCTAAACAAAATGTTTGGAGGAGGCTTTCCCCCGAGTCCTCATCAGCCACATCTGCGAAGGAGAGAAAGCCCTCTGCTGCAAATCTTCGCACTCAAGCTGGCTTGTATAGGGACATATGGTCCTTTACATAGTCTGGATCCAAGCTGTTTAGAGGTCAAAACAAGCACCTCTTCTCTTCAACCTGTCTCTGTCCACCCCAGGAGGTACCCACATGATTCAGCACCATGGACAGGAAACAGGACCTGTACCTAGAATTCAATCTGCTGTCCCCCATTCCACCCCATCTGTCAGGACCTCTCATCTCTGACCTGCTCTTGAGGCTCCCATGACCCACAGCATTCATTCCCTCACTTCACGACTAGCAATAGGAATCCATTACACCAGTTCGTTCTCCCTGAGCACCTGTGTAGCAACAGCACTAATGGGTAAGACAGGGAAAGTGCTGGCCTAGCAGGGAAGAAGTGTACCTTCCAGGGTGACCAGAAATCTTGCCTATGATAGATTCGCCTTAGGGTCACTGTAAGTCAGAAAAGACTTGAAGGCACACAACAAACAGTTGATCTACCTTACTGGTAAGGATCTGGCCCCATAGCACATCAAAGCACTGTCGCGGGGATGTTCAAGGGACCAGCCTTAAGATGTTTTTACCTGTTCTCCTCCTACCTGACCAAACTTTTCTGTCTCCCTTGAAAACGTCTTGGTTGCCCATGCCTGAATTTCAGCATATCCTTTCTCTCATGTGTCCCACCTTACCTTGAAAAACATGGGGTAAAATGATGGTGCCATGACAGCAGACACGATTCTTCCCCACTGCAGGATCGCATGAGAAGACCACAACTTTGAGGAGCTGGGAATCCTCAAGCTCCAGCTGGAAGGAGTGGTTGAGGCTGAGGAAAGCCTCCTGGCAAGGCAGCAGGGCAGTGCGGGCCTTGTTGACTGAGTCTACTTGGAGGACACAGAAGGCTTCCTTTGCTTCAGCTTTGGGGGGCCTGAAGTCTTGCACCCCCAATAGGTGGATGCTGACAAGGCCAGAGAGATGCTGAAAGCAGCCAGGTTGCTCAGCAAAATTGTAAGGACGGAAGGAGCCATCATCAAGCCCCAGGTAGGTCTCAGCTTTGGCCTGGAGCTCTGGAGAATCGCCATCACTCAAGTAGCCCCCTTTGCTGGCAGCCTTGCCCCGAGCCTGGAGCTGCTGAGAAGTCACGCTACTGTCTAGGTGGTAGCGGCTGATGACGCTGCCCGGCTCCTTGGGGGATGAGCCGCCCTCTGGTTCTGGTCCTCGGGGACGGGAACTACGGAGGCTAAGCTTCCTCCTCAACTCTGGTAGCTTCTTCATCTTCATGGAGAGACTTCTCACTGGGCCAGGAGACTTTGCCTTACCAAGATGGTGGACCTTCTTGTGGGAGATGGGACTCTGGGCCCCTGAAACAGGGAATGTGGCCTTTTCCTCAGGATCTGTGCTTGCAGACAGCATCTTTCCTGGGGAGAGAAACTGTATAAGACAAATCAAACTAACTGCAACTTGCCCTATGGGTGGGCATGAGTGACCAGATGTCATCACCAACAAGGAGGATAAGGCATCGCAAAATACAGAACATTAAAAAAAATGTAGAACATTACCAAATAAAAGCTAAAAATACTAATATAAATGGTACATTCATGCTTCTTAGTCATGCGTAAAATGGAGGACATGTTGGAATTCTACCCGGACACAAAGTGGAAATGTGGGACATGTCCCAAAAAACAGAGGACATGTGGTCACCCTGACGCATACAGTCAGCCCTCCATATCCATGGATTCTTTATCCACCAGTTCAATCATCCATAGCTTGCAAATATTCCAAAAAATATCTAAATTCCAAAAAGCAAGGCTTGATTTTGCCATTTTATATAAGGGACACAATTTCACTATGCCACTGTCTTTAATAGGACTTGGGCCTCCACAGATTTGGTATCCATTGGGGTCCTGGAACCAAACCCCAGTGTATACCAAGGGCCTACTGTATTGCTGAAATGTCCAAGAGCATGGGGCAGAAAGGAAGAAGTGGGTTCCAGAGTCACTCCATTAAACAATAGGGACAAGAGAGAGAAGCCAAGGCTTCCCACAAAAAAGGCCAATGGGGGACCCCATTTTCTGCATTGGGTCCCACACTAGGAGAAAAGTGAGATTCTGTTTCCAAGGAAAGAGCAACACCATTAAATAGATGATTATATCTTGCAATGCTGTGTATAGTCAGCCTCATTTAATCCATTTTGCAAATCAAAATTGACCTTAATTGATTAGAAAGCTGAGCCAAAGCTAACAAAATGAATTTCAACATGGAGAAAGGTAAGGTACTGCACTTAGGCAGGAAAAATGAAATGCACAGATGGGAAACACCTAGCGTAACAAGACTACATGTGAAAGGGATCTAGAAGGCTTAGCAGACCACAGGTTGAACATGAGTCAACAGTATGATGCAGCAGCTAAAAAGGCCAGTGCAAAGCATTGATAGAATAAAGCATCTAGATCAAAGGAAGTAACAGTGCCACTCTATTCTGTTTTGGTCAGACCTCACCTGGAATACTGTGTCTAGTTCTGGGCGCCACCATTCAAAAAAGATGTTGAGAAGTGTGTCCAAATGAGGGAAACTAATATGGTGAAAGGTCTGGAAACCATGAAGTCCTATGAAGAGAGACTTAGGGAGCTGGGTATGTTTAGCTTGGAGGAGTAGGGAAGGTTATAAGGGGACATGATAGCCCTGTTTAAATATTAGAAGGGGTGTCATATTGAGAATGGAGGAAGCTTGTTTTCTGCTGCTCCAGAGACTAGGACCTGGAGCAATGGATTCAAAGTACAGGAACAGAGATTCCACCTCAACATTAGGAAGAACTTCCTGACAGTAAGAGCTGTTCGACAGTAGAACATACACCCTCAAAATGTGATAGAGTCTCCTTCTTTGGAGGTATTTAAACAGAGGCTGAATGGCCATATGTTACAGGGAGTACTTTGATTGTGAGTTTCTGCATGGCAGGGGGGTTGGATTGGATGGCGCTTGTGGTCTCTTCCAACTCTATGATTCTATTACAAAAGGCATATGAACAACAAGTAGAAACAGTATAACTGATGGTTTGTTAAGCATTTGGCATGTAAAACCTTTTCTGAAAAATAATTTTAATAGATATATATAACCTTTGTCAATAAATGTATAAACTTAATTAGAGGAAGATTTTTGAATGGAATATTAAATATTTACAAACTACAAAATACTCAAATAATTGTGAATGGGGAAAAGACATCTAACTGTAGGACAACCAAGGGAACACACCAGGGATGTCCTCTATCTCCGTTGCTTTTTGTAATGATGACTGAAACATTACTGAACAAAATAAGAAATATGGAATTAATATGTTTACCAGAAATAAGCAAGTGCAAATACAGCCTTAGGGCATTTGCAGATGACATAGTTATTTTTCTAGAGAATCCAGTCAAAAGTATTTAAAAATTGGATGAATCGTTAGAAAAATTTGGAATAATCACAGGTGTTAAAGTCAACAAAAGTAAAAATGGTATACTAACCAAAAATTTATCGAAAGAAGAAGAGGAAAGAATTTTAAAAATTACGGAATTCCAATTAATAAAAAAAGTGAAATATCTAGGGGTTATAATCATGAAAAATAACAAGGAATTATATAAAAACAATTATGAACCACTATGGAGAAACACCAAAAAAGATATTACAAGATGGGATAATCAACAACTTTCACGGGTAGAACTGCTACAGTTCAAATGATGATTTTGTCTAAAATGATATTTATGTTTCAGGCACTTCCAATATTGTAAAACAGATAATTATTTAAAACCTGGAAGCAGGATTTGACAAAGTTTATATGGCAAGGCAAAAAAACCTAGAATAAAGATTACCATACTGCAAGATAGAAAGGAAAATGGAGGACTAGGCTTGCAAAATTTGGAATTATATTATAATGTCTCAGCTCTTTTATGGATAAAAGATTGGATATTACTTGAAAACCAAAAATTATTAGAACTAGAAGGAGCAAAACTGAATAGGAGATGGCATGCGTAATTATGCTATGAGGAAGCGCAAAAGGATAAAGAATTTAATATGCAGTGTATATGGAGAGCCTTATATAGAGTAAAATTAAATAAGAGGCACTTCTATATCAAATTACCTAAATGGGCTTCCTTGCAGGAAGCCTTTCATAAAAAAGAAAGGATGCATAATAGATCTTGGATTACCTATGGAAACTTACTGAAAAGAACAAAAGACGAAATAGAAATTAAAACAAAGGAAGAGCTAGAACAAGAAGGCCTAGTAGTAGACTGGTTCCAATATTTACAAATAAAAGAAGACTTTAAAAAGGACATGTTAAAAAGTGGAATAAAGACTTTGATAAAATAATAATGGAAGAGGAAAAATCAATTAATAAAATGTACAAGTTATTGTTTGATATAGAATTTAAAGAAGAAACGATTAAAGAAAGCATGATTAAGTGGATGAAAAACATAACTAAATCAATACCCCTCGAAAAGTGGGAAAGCTCATGGAGAAATAATAAAAAAATTCACTAATGGTAACAATTTAAGAGAAAATTATTACAAAACATTTTATAGATGGTATTTGACACCTTCCAGATTCGCTAAAATGAAAAAACAAAATAAGAACAAATGCTGGAAATGTAATGAGAAGATAGGAACCATGTATCACATGTGATGGCAATGTGATAAAGTACAAACTTATTGGGAAAATATACATAAGGTAATCCATGAATTATTGGGGGGAAAACATTCCGTTTCAACCAGAGCTATTCTTATTGAATATAATAAACATTACACAAGAACAAATAAATAAGGACAAGAAAAATATAATCCTGTATATGATTACGGCAGCCTGTATGATAAATGCGAAATACTGGAAAACTAATATAATACCTACTCTAGGAGAACGGAAGATTAAAGTGAATGATTTGGCAACTATGGACTGACTGTCCATGTATAGGGAAAACAACCCAACAATATGAAAAAAAAGTGGGGGAAAATAGGAAAACTTTGGCAAGAGTGATGTTAAGGCAGCTATGATGATTCGGTAATGTTTATTTGATGTTGTTTTATTGTAAAATTAATAAAAATGTATGATACAAAAAAATAAATGTATAAACTTTATAATGTTGTAATTGTATAGCTCTTGAAGGAGGGTCTTGCAGTTCATAGCCCTTGTGGTCTCTTCCAACTCTATGATTCTTCCCGAAATGTGTCAACAGGAGAAATAAAAGCCTTTTTAACAACAGCACAGCTTATCAACAGTTTGTTCCACAACAACTCCAGAGTACATCTCTCATTTTCCCATAAGAAATGTGGGGACCATTTAAGAAGAATTAACTCTCACCACCACAAGCCTGGGGCTGGGGGTTGCTCATCTCCTCAGCTTGTTTGGCTGGTCTCATTTGACTTGGTGAAGTCTGGAAACCATCTCTCCTGGCTTGCTGTGAGCTTCCTAGGCAGATATCTTCCCATCCAGCTTTAATTTCCACTGGCTTCCCCTTCCTGGTCCCACTTTCCCACTTCTTCTCAAAGCCGGGGGGCTGCAGGTCCTCATCTTCTGGGATGGGGTTGTACCAGATCTCCCCCTCGTTGTTGCAGAGAATGTGAGGCTCCTTCAACTCAATGCTGGAGCTGGTAGCTGTTACTTCTTCCATGCCCTGGGTCTTCCCCGAAGAGAGCACCCAATGGCGGCTGCTTCTCTCCAGGCTTTGCAGGTAGGCACCTTGGCTGCTGCACTTGGCACTAATAAGGCTAGAGCTGCAGGACTCCATGTAGCCTACTGGCACTTCAGTATCTTCCTTGGGCCCGCTTGCCACCAAGCCAACCTGGTGTAGGCTCTCTTGGGATGGCACCTTGTCCTGGTCAGTAGGTCCCTTTGAAGTACTTGAGGAACTCTGGCCCAGTTTCCTCTTGTGAGAATCCTCTTGACTACTCCAAGTGAACTTGGCCCAGTTCTGCTTCCTTGACACTGTGATAGTGGTGCTTTTCTTGGTGCATCCATCCTCCCACGGGAGAGATCCTACCGTCTGAAGACCTACAGCACACCCTGAAGCACCTGGTGGCTCTGACAGAGAATCTGTGGAAGACAGAAACAGAAAGAAAAAGAAAGTTACTTACTTGGACTATACAATGGGAACTTGGTACCCGCTGGGGTTTGGTTCCAGGACATAGACACCAAAATCCATGGATGCTCAAGCCCCATCATAGCACAGTAAAATGGTGTCCCTTATATAAAATGGCAAAATGGGGGTTTGCTTGTTGTAATTTATCTTTTTGAAATATTTTAAAGACATGGATGGTTGAATCCGTGGATAAATAATCCATGGATTGGAGGAATCACTGTAAAACCCAGAAGTCTATGTTGGGAGAGATGTTGTCCACAAAGTATTTATTTCATTCCATTTCACTTCACTGACATGCTGCCTTACTCCTGGAGTGGAATCCAAGTTACCTCGCAAAAAGAATGAACTAAAGCCTAACAATAAAATATTAAATATATATAAAAGCCACCACATTAAAACTGATTGTTGTGTGCTTTCAAGTTGCTTCTGATTTCTGGTGACCCCAAAGCAAACTTGAGGCTTAGAAAGTGTGACTTGCCCATGATCACGCAATGGATTTACATGACTGAGCCGGGATTTGAACCCTGGTCTCCAGAGTGACAGTCCAACACTCAAAACACTACATCAGCAGCTTTTCCAAATTGACTGATATGTCCTCAATGTAAGCCTAGTTGGAAAGCTTGAATAAAAATGTCTTTGCAAACTGGGAATGGAAAGTTGTGGAATCTTTTTCTTTGGATGCTTGGGAAAGGGAACATTTAGTTACCAGGTATCCAGTTTAGAGCATGGGTCTGTGAGAGGAGTGGGTAACTTGTGGCCCTCCAGATGTTGTTGGGTTGCAGACCTGGCCAGCACAGCCAATGGTGAGGAACAATGAGGGTTGAAATTCAGCAGTGGCCAAAGGCATGTTTGGACAGCTAAAACTGGTGTGCAAGCTGCACCTGTTCCTTGAGAAGTCAGATCTGGCTGTGGTGACATCCCATTGACATGGGGCTGCCTTTGGAAACTGTTTGGAAACTTCAGCAGGCCCAAAATGCTGTAGTCGGCTGTTGAGAAGGGCTAGGTACAAAGATCATTTGTTGTTGTTGTTGTTGTTGTGTGCCTTCAAGTCATTTCTGTCTTATGGGGATCCTAAGGTGAACCCATCATGGAGTTTTCTTGGCTAGATTTGTTCAGAGGTTTGCCACTGCCATCCTCCGAGGCTGAGAGTGTGGCTTGCTTAAGGTTATTCAGCAGATTTACATGGTTGAACTGGGATTTAAACCTTGGTCTCTCAGTCTCCTAGTTCAAAACTCAAACCACTACACCATGCTGTTGTTGTGTGTCTTCAAATCTTTTCCAACTTATGCTAACCCTATCATGGGTTTTCACGGTAAGATTTGTTCAGAGGAAGTTTGCCAAACTCCCTGAGGCTGAGAGGGTGTGATTTGCCCAAGGTCACCCAATGGGTTTCATGGCTGAGCTGGTAATCGAACTCTGGTCTCTAGTCCAGCACTCATACTACTATTCCATACTATTTTCACCATCATTTCCCAACAGCAGGTTGGCCTCTTCATTTCTAAGCATGATGATCTGCCCATGACTCAAGAGTGCCAGAAAGAAATCAATCGGAAACTTCCTAGAGGTAAGACAGACCATTTGCAGGTGCTCAGAGGCACTCTCCCCTGATTTGTTGTCCATTCACATTACACATCCTGGCAACTGGGGCTATGGATCAAGAAGCAATGGTGAAGAGTATGGAAACAATAAAGCCCTCTGAGAAGCAACTAAGGGAGCTGGGTATGTTTAGCCTGGAGAAGAGAAGGTTAAGAGGTGATACGATAGTACTGTATAAATATTTGGAGGGATATCATATTGAAGATGGAGCAAGCTTGTTTTCTGCTATTCCAGAGAATAGGACACGGAGCAATGGATGCAAACTACAGAAAAAGAGATTCCACCTCAACATTAGGAAGATCTTCCTGATGGTCAAAGTTGTTTGACAGGGGAAGACACTCCCTTGGAGAGTGGTGGAGTCTCCTTCCTCGAAGGTCTTTAAACAGAGGCTGGATAGCCATCTGTTGGGGGTGCTTTGTTTGTGAGTTCCTGCATAGCAAAAGTGTGGGGTTAGACTAGGTGGCCCCTAAAATTCCAACTTTAGGATTCTATGATTCTATAAGCAGGAGTCTTTGCAGTTTACTTATGGCTAAAAATATGCTAGGAGCTGATGGAAGCCTTCCTCTTCTCCAGGCAGAAGGGAGGAGGGAAAGCAATGAGTCAATGTGGGGAAGAGAATTCTGGAGGGACCCTAGCCCCACAATATCTGCCCAGGCTCAGGCCTAAAGACATGCAACCAAGGCCTGCAAATGCAGCTGAGGCTGAGAGGTCCCTTCCAAGCTCCCAGCTGCTCAGAACTGGTGCCAAGTTGGATTTCCTGTTGTTTACTGTACAGTCCCCTCCCCGGCCAAGACACAGAGCTCCCTTTGTAGGACCCGGAGTAAATTCAACTGCTCTGGACAGCAAAGCTCAGGAATGAAGATGCCACAGTCACAGAGCAGACAGCTGGGCAGCAAAGGAGGCTGGAGGGAAACAGCAGCACAACCATCCCCATTTAGGGAGAAGGGAAGTTATGGTTTGATCTTCTTCACAAGGATCCTATTTTGAGACGCGCAACCAGCCCTCTGTATCCACAGATTTTTTTTAATCCACCGATTCAAGCCACCATAGTTTGAAATTATTTTAAAAATGTATACATTCCAATAAGCAAACCTTCATTTTGCCACTCCAATAACATTAACAAACAAACAAACAAACAAACAAACAAAAACAAACAGTGACATATTGGACCAACCAAAATGCACAATATACATATTGCAAGCTTTCTAAGCTCCACTAGTCTCTTCATCAGGCAAGGTGTTAAAACCATAATTGAAGAGCTTTTGTATTTAGCTGTTTGTTTTCTAAATTCAGATGGTATGGAGAGGTATTTCTTGCAGGCTGGCACCCCCTCCTTCTGGCCATGTGGTTACTGGGAGATTCTTAAAAAACCAGGAAATTTAACATCCACTTAGAGACTTGCATTTAATATCCACTTAGAGACCCAGCATGTGCCAGCCTGCAAGAGATACCCCTCCATACTATCTGAACTGAGACAGAAACAGCAAAATGCAGGCCTACGACTAACATCTTCGATTATGGTTTTCAACATCCTGCCTGATGGTTACAAGCTTACAACATTTATATTGAGTATTTCGCGTGGCCCCAAAAAAAGGTATTCCTATTTGGTGGGTTTTTGATGTTACTGGATTTGCTATATGGCCAACATAGCTATCCCTGAATGTTTTCTTCATTTTGCAGTTTTATACAAGGGACACCATTTTGCTATGCCATTGTATTTAATGGTGCATCCACGGATTTTGGTATCCACAGAGGATCCAGGAACCAAACTCCAGCAGACACCAAAGGCCCGCTGTATTTTGTCAAATGACATCAGGAGGAGGAGTTGGTAGCTGCTTACTTCTTTATTATTAGAATCAGTATTGAAATAATCAAGAGCCAGCATGAAACTCTGGAGGGCAGGGTTTGAATCACCGCTCGGCTATGAAAAACCCACTGGCTTTTGGCAAGTCACTCTCTCTCAGCCACAGAGGATGACGATGGCAATCCCCCTCTGGAGAAACTTGCCAAGAAAACCTGCCTTAAAGTCACCATAAATCAGCAACACCAACAAACAACACCAACAAATTCAAATAATCATGAGTGTACGAGGCCATTTTGCAATCAGATTATTGATTATTCATAGAATCATGATTTATTATTATTAGTAGTAGTAGTAATAGTAGTAGTAGTGTCCCACTTTCCCCCCAAAACTGGGATGCAAAGCAGCTCACACTACAATTAAAAATATACAAAAGTGACACATTAAAATAAAATACAATGATTATTATATTAATGATGTACTCCCAAAAGAAAGATTGCAGATACTGATATCTATGCCACAGATGACCCTTGGGGTTTTATTCCAGGATGCCCTGTGTATTGCAAAATCCCGGGATGCTCAAGTCTCACTGAATACAGTGGGGCAGGAAAATGGTGCCACTTATATAAACTGGCAAAATTAAGGTTTGCTTTTTGGAATTTGTATATTCTTTGCATATTTTCAAGCTGTGGATGCTGGAATTCATAGACAAAATATCAGTGGATACAGAGGACCAACTGTATAATTGTCGCTGTGGTTGCTGCTGCTATTGTTACTACTGACCCAGCTTTTCAATATTTTCAGGTTAGTTTGCAGTGAAGCATAAAAGCATAACACTATAATACAAATGTTAGAACCACAGCCTTAAAAGGCAGTGAAAGGGGGAGAGAAATAGCCACAATTAACATTAATCAGAAAGAGGCTAAAAGCCCCTGGATATAGTAAAAAGGTATTTACTTAACACCAAAAGGATGGCAAATTCAGTTCCAACCAAGTCTCCCTTGGAAGACAGTTTTACTAGCACTGTTTGGTGTTGGGCGCCTTCAATTTGTTTCCAAATTATGGCAACTGATGTGGTTTTCTTGGCAAGATTTGTTCAGAGAAGGTCTGCCAGTGCCATCCTCTCAGGCTGAGAAAGTGTGACTTGCCCAAGATCAACCAGTGGGTTTCATGGCTGAGCTGGGAATCGAAGCCTGGTCTCCAGACTCCTAGTCCAACACCGAAACCAGTACACCATGCTAGCTCTATATGCCAACACTGAAAAGGTCCTGGGTTTTGCCTGTCTTCCCTGTTCCTGGTTCCTTCCCCAACCTGTTGTTGTTGTATGCCTTCAAGTCATTTCTGACTTATGGAGACCCTAAGGGTATTCTTGGCAAGTTTCTTCAGAGAAGGTTTGCCACTGCCATCTTCTGAGGCCTTTGAGACCGAGAGAGTGTGACTTGCCAGGGTTACCCATTGGGCTGATAATGCCCAGACTGGATTGAACCATGATCTCCAGGTTCATAGTTCAACACTCAAACTTCTATCCTATGCTGGCTCCTGACCTGGCATCCCCTAAATGTATGAGTGTATGACCCACGCCACACCCCACCCTGACCAGCAAGGAAATATCTGTTGCCATGTGTCTTGATGGTCAGTTCACACAACCATGGGTGGCTCTGATGCCATGTGCAACAGCCTGCCTTTGCCATGCTGCCATAAGTAAGGCTCTTGGCAGTTTTGCAAGTGACCAATGGGCTCTGGATGTGGTGTGATGTGGTGACAGGACCGCATCTTGGGCTGCCCATGGAGCGATATCTACCACAAATCTTGCCAAGAAGACCTTATGATAGGTGTTCCTTAGGGTTGCCATAAATCAAAAATGACCTGAAGGCACTCAATGCCCAAATGTCAGCCTCAGTGCCTCAAACCCTAACAGTCCTTTTTGCCCCCACCTCCCAGAACAGGCTGCCCAGAGGTCCTCCTTTCCCAGGACCTGTCCTCCATCCCAACCTTCTGCTCCAGGAGGACTTCTCCAAGGCCGTCCCTTTGGAGCAGCACTAAGGAGCAGGCATTGGCATTGCTAGGAGTCCTCTGGATCTTGCATTTGGGCCTGTCCTCCATGAGGTCCTTCAGCACTAAGAGGCACATCCAGGCTGCCCAGAGGTCCTCCTTTCCCAGGACCTGTCCTCCATCCCAACCTTCTGCTCCAGGAGGCCTTCCAAAATGCATGCACTCATAGTTCTATGAGTGTCTATAGCTTTCCTTTGGCCATGTCCTCCATTTTACCTGAATGCCCTCCATTTGAGGAGATCTGGTCCCCCTGCTTCTACTTCCCCGAGTGCCCAGGCCCTGTCCTCCTTTCCCAGGCCCTGTCCTCCTTTCCAACCTTCTGCTCCAGGAGGACTTTCCAATGGTCCTCCCTTTGGAGCATCACTAAGGAGCAGGCATTGGCATTGCTAGGGCTGCCTGGAGCTTCTTCTTGGCTCCTGGCCTCCCTTTTCCCTTGGAGAGCCTCCATTTGGCAGTGCCTTCCCCTCCTTTGGGCTGAGGACCTCCCAGGACACGTCCTCCAGGGCCCCCTTCTGCTCCAGGAGGACTTCCCCAAGGCCCTCCCTTTGGGGCATCACTAAGGAGCAGGCATTGGCATTGCTAGGAGGAGGCTTTGGCAGCTTTCATTGCAGCATGTCCTTCCTCCTTTGCAGGCTGCCCCGAGGTCCTCCTTTTCTCCAGGACCCGTCCTCCATCCCCAGCCTTCAGGACCAGGGGGAGTTCTTAAACGTTCTCCTTTTGGAGCATCACTAAGAAGCAGGCATTGACTTTGCTAGGAGCCCTTTGGAGCTTTGATTGGGGAACAGCCTCCATGAGCTCCTCCCTTTGGAGCAGCACTGAGAGGCACATCCAGGCTGCCCAGGGGTCCTCCTTTCCCAGGACCCGTCCTCCTTTTCTACCTCCTGCCCAAAAGGACTCCCCCAAGGCTCCTCCTCCTCCTCCTCCTCCCTTTGGAGCCCCGTTAGCCCCCTTTCTCCCTGGGAAGGGGCTCCATTTTGGGGCTGCTTGCCTTCTTCCTGCGCCGCGGCCACTGCCAGCGTCTTCTTGCGCCCGAGGCGCTCTTTGGCCCTGAGGCGGGAGAAGGTCTTCCTGAGCAGAGGCTGCATCCCGCCAAGGGCCAGAGAGAGAGAGAGAGAGAGAGAGAGGCAGCAGCCCTCCGCCTCCCTCCCCACAAGGCTCAGGCGCTGAGAGGGAAGGAGAAGACGACCAGGCGCATTCCTGGCATGCTTCCTCCTCCCAGCCCCTCCCTCCGCCAAGGAAGAGAAGAAGAGGAGGAAGAAAGAGGAGGAGGGAGAACAGCAGGAAGGAGGGGAGAGGAAGAGGAGGGAAGGAGGAGGAGAAAGTGGAGGAGGAAGAAGAGAAAGAGGAAAGGAAGTGGGGGAGGAATTAGGAGAAGGAAGGGGAGGGGGAGGTAGGAGGAGGAAGAAGCGGGGAAGGAGGAAGATGAGGAGGGGAGGAAGAAGAGAAAGAGGAAATGAAGTGGGGGAGGAATTAGGAGAAGGAAGGGGAGGGGGAGGTAGGAGGAGGAAGAAGAGGGGAAGGAGGAGGAGAGGAAGAGGGGAAGGAGGAAGATGAGGAGGAGAGGAAGAAGAGAAAGAGGAAATGAAGTGGGGGAGGAATTAGGAGAAGGAAGGGGAGGGGAGGAAGGAGGAGGAAGAAGAGGGGAAGGAGGAGGAGAGGAAGAGGGGAAGGAGGAAGATGAGGAGGGGGAGGAAGAAGGAAAAGGAGAGGGGGAGGAATTAGGAGGAGGGTGGGGAGGGGGAGGTAGGAGGAGGAAAAAGAGGGGAAGGAGGAGGAAGAAGTAGAAGGAGGAAAAGAGGAGAAGGAGGAAGAAGAAGGAAAAGGAGAGGGGGAGGAATTAGGAGGAGGGTGGGGAGGGGGAGGTATGAGGAGGAAGAAGAGGGGAAGGAGGAAGATGAGGAGGGGGAGGAAGAAGAGAAAGAGGAAATGAAGTGGGGGAGGAATTAGGAGAAGGAAGGGGAGGGGAGGTAGGAGGAGGAAGAAGAGGGGAAGGAGGAGGAGAGGAAGAGAAGGAGGAAGATGAGGGGGGAGGAAGAAGAAGGAAAAGGAGAGGGGGTGGAATTAGGAGGAGGAAGGGAGAGGAAGAGGAGGTGAAAGAGGACAAGGAAAAAGAGGAGGAGGAGGAAGAAGAAGAAGAGGGAAAGGAGGAGGAAGAAGGGTAGGAGGGGAGAGAGGAAGAGGAGAGGAGGGGGGAGGAGGAGGAGGAAGAAGAAAGCGAAGAGGAGGAGGAGGAGGAAGGCAGGACCAGGGGCCCCCATCCCATCCAAACCTGAACTGAGCCCACCAGGATCTCTTGGAGCTAAGCCTGTCGTAGGTCCAGCCTTTTGGTGGGTTTCTCAGGATGGGGAGACGAAAAGGAAGGAGGAAGGCTCAGGGCCACCCACCCCATCTCACTCTGTACTGAGCCTGGGCCTCCTCCAAGCAGAGTGACCAGATATCCAGACTCTCAAGGACAACAAGGCACTGCCAAATATAGGACCTCCCAGACAAATGGAGGACATGACCAAAGAAAAGCTCCAAATATTCCTAGAAATGTAGGTTCCATTGAGACAGTTTATTGACAGCTATATGACGCACACATGTGTGTGTGTGTGTTGTATACCTTCAAGTCGTTTTGACATGGCAGCCCTAAGGGGGACCTATCATTGGGTTTTCTTGGGAAGATTTCTTCAGAGGTGGTTTGCCATTGCCTTTCCCGGAGGCTGAGAGAGTGTGACTTGCCCAAGGTTAGTCGGTTTCAAACTCTGGTCTCCAGAGTTCTAGTCCAAACATTCAAACCACTAAGCCATGCTGGCTCCATATTATCCCATATAAAGATAAGTTCCATCAGAAAAGTATGGTTGAGTCCATAATAACATGCAGTATATACTTTTGTTTGTTAACTTTCCTCATGGCAACCCTGTGGATGAGGCATCTCCAAGATCTCCTATCCTCCACTGCTCTGCTCAGGTCCTGCAAAGCCATGCCTGTGACCTCCCAGACTGTGTCCATCTATCTAGCATGTGGTCTTCCTCTCTTTCTACATCCCATCGCCTTCCCTAGCATTATTGTATTCTCCCATGTCTTTTCATGATGTGACCAAAGTACAATAGTCTCAGTTTGATACTCTTGGCTTCCAAGATTTCATGCTTGATCTGTTCAAAGATGTCTTTTTGACTGTCCTTGGTATGGCAAACATACAATGGATGATGAGGATCTTGTAGCACCTTTGAGACGAACTGAAAGAAAGAAGTTGGTAGCATGAGCTTTCGTAGACTTCAGTCTACTTCCTCAGATGCATTCGGTGAAGTGGAAGCCAGCCAGGCACAGACATACAGACATATATATATATATGTATATGCCATTGGTATGTGAGCATGTCAGTTCAAATTACAAATCCTTTGTTTATGGAAATGAAGTTGCAGGTCCAATTTTAACTATAGTCCATGGTCATTAGCGCACAAAGACATAAGAAACTGGTCTTTGTGCATGGAGATGAACTGGCAGATTTTGCAAAGGGACTAGCCTGTGATAAGAGGAATAGATGAATGTAAGGCACCCCCTGAGGATGGGATCAGATAGTGTTGAAGTGTGTGTAGTGAGTGAGGAAACCATTGTCTTTGTTCAATCCATTACTGAGGCACTGTAGTTTGTGCATAAACTCCAATTCTGCTGTTTCTCTTTCCAATCTACCCTTGTAGTTCTTTTGTTCAAGGACTGCTGTTCTGAGGTCTGAGATGGAATGTCCAGAGTAACTGAAATGCTCTGCCACTGTTTTTTGTGTATTCCCATTCCTAATGTCTGATTTATGTCCATTTATCCTCTGGCGCAGAATAAATGGGCAAATGGATAAATGGAGTGCTGATAGGCATTGATGACATAGTATGGCATAAATCACATTGGAGGATGAGCACGTGAAGGTCCCCCTAATATTGTGGGTGATGCCATTAGGTCTTGTGATGACATTTCCTGGATAAATGTGTGGGCAGAGTTAGCATCTTGGTCTGTGGCAAGGCTTAGTACCTGTGTCCCCATCTGTGGCATGTGTCTTCCTGTGGGTGAATACCTGTTTGAGGTTTGGCGGCTGTCTGTAGATGAGTAAAGGTCTGTCACCAGGAGCCCTTCAAAGAGTAGCATTATTGTCCAGAATGGGTTGTAGTTCATTGATGATGTGCCTGAGAGGTCCCAGTTGGGAGATGTATGTGACTACTAGTGGAGTTCTGTCAATTTCCCTCTTCAATTTGTTCTGTAATAGATCAGTCCTGGGTACACATCTTGCTTTGTTTATTTTTTTTTTTCACTTCATGTGGTGGGTACTGTAGTTTGAGGAATGCTTGTTGTAATTCCTTGAGTTTGGCGTCCCTGTCTTCTGGATCTGAGCAGATGTGATTTGTATCAAAGGGCTTTGCTGTAGACCAGGGGTCGGCAACCTACGGCCCGTGGGACGGATCCGGCCCGGCGAGGCCTTGGGACCGGCCCCAGCCCGGTCCTGCCACCGATTGCTGACCCCGCCGCAGCTTCCACGCCGCTCCGGGCTCCATTTTGAGTTCGGCCCCCCAGTTGTCTGAGGGACAGCAACCCGGCCCCCGGCTCAAAAAGGTTGCCTACCTCTGCTGTAGACTATGGATCTGATGGTGTGTTCAGGGTGGAGTGAGCCAAAGAATTCCAGAAGAAAATCAGCAAGTGCTTTATAGACTATAGCAAGGCATTTGATTGCAAAGATCACAAAATGCTATGGAAAACTCTTAAAGACATGAGAATGCCACTACACTGGATAGTCTTGATAAGAATATGGAGAAACAGAATGGTTCCCAGTTGGCAAAGGGGTCAGGCAAGGCTGCATCCTTTCACCTTATCTGTTCAATTTGTATGTAGAACAAATAATAATAATAATAATAATAATAATAATAATAATAAAATTTACTTATATTTCCCGCTTCTCCCTTTGGATCGAAGCGGGATTACAACAGTAAAAACATCATAAAATCCATAGATAATACAAAATACATCAATCAAAATAAAAAATAAAATAAAAAGGGGAAGAGTTGTTGCAGTGTTGCTGACAGTTGTAAGAATGGAGTCATCACATTCAGATGTTCAAAATCGGATTAGAGGAGCTCCATTGGATAGGCCCGCCGGAAGAGATCCGTCTTCAATGCCCTCTTGAAGGCTTCCAAAGAAGGTATAAGACAGATCTCTTCTGGTAAGTTGTTCCAAAGTCTAGGGGCCATCGCAGAAAACATTTTACAAGAGGTGGTTTTCAACCGGGTTTTGGGTTGTTCTAATATTTTTGTGCCAGATGTCCTGAGAGTGCGGGGCGGATTATGTAGGGAGAGGCGTTCCTTTAAGTAACTCGAGCCCAGGCCATGTAGGGCTTTATAGGTAATAACCGACACTTTGTATTGCACCCGGAAGCTAATCGGCAGCCAGTGTAGGGATTTCAACACCGGTGTAATGTGCTCTGATCTCGGTGTCCTGGTGATCAGTCTGGCTGCAGCATTCTGAATCAGTTGGAGCTTCCGAACTTGGTACAAAGGTAGCCCCATGTAGAGCGCATTGCAGAAATCTAAACGAGAGGTTACCAGTGCATGTACTACTGTTTCAAGGTCCCCCTGAGCCAGGTAGGGACGCAGTTGGCGTATCAGCCGAAGCTGATACCATGCACTCCTGGCTATCGCCTCCACCTGAGATGTCAACTGTAGAGGCGAGTCCAGGAGCACTCCCAAACTGCGGACTTCATTCTTCAGGGGGAGTGTGACCCCATCAAGGATGGGTTGGCAGATCTCCCCCACTGGACCAGGGGCACCTGTCACGAGCACCTCTGTTTTCTCTGGATTCAGCTTGAGTTTGTTTTCCCTCTTCCAGCCCATTACAGACTCAAGGCAGGCATTCAGAGGAGAGATGCCATCCTTAGTCACTGCAGCAGTCGGAGACATAGAGAAGTGAATTTGAGTGTCATTGGCATATTGATAACACCGCGCCCCATGTCTCTGGATGATCTCTTCCAGCAGCTTCATGTAAATGTTAAAAAGCATGGGGGACATAATAGCGCCCTGAGGGACACCAGATGTCAGTTCCCTTTTACGAGAACAACTGTCCCCCAGCATCACCATCTGGAATCTGCTCGAGAGGTAGGAATGGAACCACTGGAGTGCAGTGCCCCCAATACCTAGCTCCCTCAGGCGTTCCAGAAGGATACCATGGTCATTGGTATCGAATGCCGCTGAGATGTCTAAGAGCACCAACAGGGCCACACCTCCCCTGTCGATGCCTAGATGGAGATCATCGACTAGGGTGACCATGGCAGTTTCAACTCCGTATCCTGCCCTAAAGCCAGTTTGAAATGGGTCCAGATAATCGGCTTCATCCAAGACATCCTGGAGTTGGAAGGCGACTGCCCTCTCAATCACTTTGCCCAAAAATGGTAGTAAAGAGACAGGCCTATAGTTGTTCCTTATCAGGGGATCTAGAGAGGGTTTCTTTAAGAGTGGCTTAACCACTACATCCTTAAGTGCTGATGGAAATTTCCCCTCTCTAAGGGATGCATTTATTATAGTCTGAAGCAGTGATGTTACAGCATCTCCTCCTTGAACGGTCAGCCAAGATGGGCAGGGATCAAGGGGGCAAGTCGTCCTCCTTACACATCCAAGGAGCTTGCCCACTTCATTGGTACTCACAAGCTCAAAACGATCCAGTCTAACGCAATCCGCGGAGTCACTGGATACCTCTCTCATAGTCTCTGTTTTAATATCATTCAAAGAGCAGGTTTAGACTCAGAAGAAGAAGGAGTGAAGGAACATCAACAATCTAAGATATGCAGATGATACCATACTACTAGAAAAAAGCACCAGAGACTTGGAACAATCACTAAAGGTAGTAAAAGAAGAAAGTGCAAAGGCTGGACTAATGTTAAGCATAAAGGAAACCAAAATAATGATCATAGACGATTTAAATAAATTCAACCTAGATAATGAGGAAATTGAAATAGTTAAAGATTTCCCATACCTTGGATCAAACATTGATCAGAATGGAGACTGCAGTCAAGAAATCAGAAGAACATTAGGAATGGGAAGGGCAGCTATGAAAGAACTAGACAAAATTCTAAAGTATAAAGATATGCAGCTGAACACTAAAGGTAGAATTCTTGAAGTTGTGTTATTCCCAATCACTGTGTGCGGCTGTGAGATCTGGACAGTGAAGAAAACAGATAAGACAATAAACTGATTTGAGATGTGGTGCAGGAGAAGAATGCTGAGGATACTGTGGACAGCCAAAAAGAAGGCAAAATGGGTCTTTGAACAGATCAAGCCAGAAATCTCCCTGGAAGCTAAGATGATCAAGCTGAGGCTGTCATACTTCAACCACATCATGAGAAGGCATTAGAAAAGACAATGCTGCTGGAGAAGGTGGAGGGGATCAGAAAGAGAGGGAGACCACATGCCAGATGGGTGGATTCAATAAGAGAGACCGTGGGCCTGAGCCTGTATGACCTGAGCAGGGATGTGGAGGGTAGGGGAGATGTCTCATTCACAGGGTTGCCATGAGTCAAGGTCGACTGGAAAGGCAGCTAACAACAACAACAGCAACAACAATGGTATCCTTAGCCCTCTTCTCCAGCACCACATCTCAAAGGAATTGATTTTCTTTCTGTCTGCTTTCTTTACCGTCCATCTGTGCATGATGATAGGGAATACAAGGCTTGGATGATCCTAACTTCAGTGCTTAGTTGTATATTTTTACTCTTTTGTTTGTTTGTCTAGTTCTTCCATAGCTGCCCTCCCCATTCCTGGTCTTCTTCTTATTTCTTGACTGCAGTCACTATTCTGATCAATGTTTGATCCTAGATATGGGAATACTTTTAAGTACTTTGATTTTCTCATTATCTAGGTTGAATTTATGTATCTCTTCTGTGGTCATAATTTTTGTTTTCTTTATGTTCAGCATTTAGCCTGCCGTTACCTTTTCTTCTTGCCCTTCCTTAGTAATTGTTCCAAGTCTGTGATGTCTTCCGCTAGTAAGATGGTGTCAGCCACATACCCTAGGTTGTTGATGTTCCTTCCTCCTATGTTCACTTCTGCTTTTCTTATGATGTCTTCTGCATACAAGTTGAACAAATAGGGTGATAAAATGCAGCCCTGCCTGACCCCTTTACCTATTGGGAACCAGTCTGTTTTTCCATATTCTGTTCTAACAGTTTCCTCTTGTCCTAAGTAGATTTCTCATCAGGACTTAAGAGCCATCCATAGCATTTTGTGATCTATACAAAGACTTCGCTATAGTCTATAAAGCACATGATGATTTTTTCCTGGAATTCCTTTGTACACTCCATTGCACTCCATTACTCATCATATGTTTGCAATGTGGGGGGAACTAAAACCATGTGTTTCCTCCAGTAATACAGTTTAAACATCCAATGGAATAATGAAACGATATAAACCATGTAGAAAATGATCAGACAGAAAAATTATTGAACAGTAACCATAATGTAAGGTATCCCATTTCTAATACATTCAGAAATGGATAAGGTAATGTCAACAATTCAAATATAAATCCATTTAGAGAAGATATAAAGTTCAGGTTTTAGAGAGTGGATACCTTACATTATGTTTCTTTTCAATATTTTTGTTGTCTGATCATTTTCTACATAGTTTTTTATGCTTTCATTATTCCACTGGATATTTAAATTGTGTCGTTGTAGTAAACACATGCAAATTATGAGTTTTAATAAGAAAATGAAGCTATCACATTTATCCAGCCTGTAAGTAGAAATATAGTGTGTAGGGGATGAGTTTAAACAGAAATTACCAAAATTCACAAGACTTGGATGGAGGAGGAGGAATTCACTTGCTGGTCCTCAGGATTTGTATGTATTGATGCAACTCTATGGGTAGATCTTTCCCAAGCCACTAGCATTCTTCCTGAAACTGGGATAAATGCTGGAGTGGGAAGGAACCGTATCATGGATGCATGCCTCCCACATGGTAGTGGGGTTTTGCGTTAGCTGCACGGTGTAGAAAAGTGCTGTGCTGCATACTTCTCTTGCTCCAGAAGGCACTGAGAAGAATTCAGCCTGGAGAAAGGTCACTGCTGTTTTCCAATCCTGCCATGTGAACCTTTGTTGGAAGTTAGTGTGATGTAGTGTTTTGGATCTGGAGTCAATTCCCAGCTCAGCCATGGAAGCCTTTGGGGTGACCTTAGGCAAGTCACACCCCTTCAGCCTCAGAGGTTGGCAATGACCAAATCTGACCAAATCTTGACAAGAAATCCCCATGATGGGTTCAATTTAGGGTCACTATAAGTCATTAATGAAGGTACACAACAACAACAATTATAACTGTCACGTACAAAAGGGCACGCTTGTGGCTTCCTTCTTCTTGACTGAGATAGAATCAGAGTTGGAAGAGACCACAAGGGCCATCCAGTCCAACCCCATTCTGCCATGCAGGAAATCTCAATCAAAGCATTCCCAACAGATGACCATCCAGCCTCTGTTTGAAGACCTCTAAGGAAGGAGACTCCACTACACTCCGAGGGAGTTTGTTCCACTGTCAAACAGCCCTTACTTTCAGGAGGTTCCTCTGAATGTTGAGCTGGAATATTTTCTCCGGGACCTTGCCTCCATTGCTCCAGGTCCTATTCTCTGGAGCAGCAGAAAACAAGCTCGCTCCCTCATCAATATCATCCCTTCAAATATTTAAACAGGGCTATTATCACCTCTTAACCTTCTCCCGGCTAAATGTCCCCAACTTCCTAAGTCGGTCCTCATAGGGCTTTATGGTTTCCAGGCCCATCAACATTTTGGTCGCCCTCTTTGGCAACCGAGGGATGCATGCAGCGGTGCTTTTCACAAATGTTGACTAATGTAACGCAGGAAGTGAACCTTTGTGCATTCATTTATGGTGGAATGATGTGTGTCCCATGTGTCCCAGCTGCTGCACAATTGCATGGCTTGCCTCCCACATCTCTTTGGATGAAACTGACAATATGCAAGATGATTCACACAGGGCAAGCAGATCACATGCAAAATGTCTTGCTTTCATATCACTTCTCATCCACACCAAATGTCAGGTTGACATGGAAGTTGCTGCCACTCCATACCCATCTCAGGTGATGTGAATGTTGCTTGGGATCCATTCACAGGAAAATAGCAGTCGTGTGGCACCAATAACAAGAAAAGAACCATGCCAGTAGCTTATTGTCTTGATAACAAGAAATTTAAAGCAGCCTAGACTACATATGGTCATTGTAACTGAAAGCCAGCATGGCATAGTGGTTTGAGTGTTGGAGTGTGATTCTGGAGACTAGGGATTCGATTCCTTGCTTGGTCATTAAACCCACTTTCTCAGCTTCAGGGGAAGGGAATGACAAACCCCCTTTGAGCAAATCTTGCCAAGAAAATCCCATGACAGGCTAGCCATAGGGTCGCCGTAAATAGGAAGTGACTTGAAGGCACACAGTAACAACAACAACACTGTACACTGGCCCACTTGACTGCTCCAACAGTTGCTTAAATGTTACACCCACTGGACTCATCTTATCAGCACTCCACATAGCTGTCTTCTGAATTTTCTGGTCATGAGACTCTTCTTGAGACTGAATATGTGCTTAGATGCCACTGGAAATGCATTGACTGCTCAGAAAGTGTTTGGGAACATTAACTATGTTTGTATGGCTATCATAGAGTTTTATAACATTACACACAGTGTGGGAAAAGTGGGATTTCCCTCCCATAATACTAGAACTCAGTTGATTTTAAAGAAAACTGCTTTGTGTATTTGGTTGCTGGTTGAAGAAATTTTATGCAGTTGTTACATTCCATTTTTCCACATTTTGCTTAAATGCTATGTATCTGACCCTGGGATATCTGTCGATCATAGTATGCATTTTAAGAATAAAATAAACTCTAAGTCATCCATCAAAAGTGATTGGAATGATTCAAGACAAACAAAAGAAAGTCTTCACTCAATGCACAGGTAATTTATGTAATCCACTGCGACAAAAAACAGTGACAATCCTCTATAACATCTCCTTATATTCCATTGTAGCTCAAGTGTGACCTCTAGGATGCTCGCAAGGTTAGCCAGATCTCTGTGTGCTGTATCCTCTCAAGTTGTATCTGATTTATGGCAACGATGAATGGGATTTCCTGGCAAGATTTGTTCATATGGAGGTTTGGCTTTGCCTTTCTCTGAAACAGAAAATGTAACTTGCCCAAGGTCTGCCAGTGAGTTTCTATGGGCGAGTGGGTCTTCAGACCCTGGTTTCCAGACTCATAGCCCAACACTGCAACCACTTCACCACATTAGTTCTCAGTATTACATCATCTCCACTCTCCTCACCTATGATGCAAACCTCCTTCAAACCCAAATCTACACACTTGGGAAATCCATGTGGTTTTATCTTGTTGTTTCCCAATTTGTTGTTATGTGCCTTCAAGTCATTTTTGACTTATGGTGACCTTAATGCCAACCTATCATGGGTTTTTCTTGGCAAGTTTTATTCAGTGGAGGTTTGCCATTGCCTTCCCCTGAGGCTGAGAGAGTGTGACTTTGCCCAAGGTCACCCATTGGGTTTCCATGGCTGAGCTGGGAATCTAATCTTGGTCTCCAGACACTTGAACAACTATGCCACACTTTCTTCCTTGTTTTCCAATAGGCATCTAAAATGCATGTATATATAAAAATAGTCCACCTGGTTTAAACTGGCTGATATTATTATTATTATTATTATTATTATTATTATTATTATTAGGGTTCTTAGGAAGGTGAGTGCAGGCAGCAAAGAGTTTTCTGATTTTCTGGCTAAACCAGACACCAGAAATTAGAGTGTTCCAAAGTTAGGCTAAAAAAAAGTGAATCTTCTGAGTTAAGTGACCATTTTTCACTGAACTCAGGTTCCCTTGTGTGAATTTATGCTTTCCTTATCTTCCAGCTATTAGAGACCAAGATGCTCTATGAAATAGGGTAGCTGCAACATCCAGAGGTCCATGGACTGCAGCTGTCTGGAGCTCACACCTGCCCTCTGACCCTTGGCATTCCCATTAAAATGCTTCCAAGGAGCTGCTTGCCCTCAAAGGGGCACAACTGGAAACTTCTGCCACACTTTCACCACCCACTTGTTGTAGGCCCTCCCCCAAAAAAGGGAATCAGAAAAGGCTAATAAGATAATTCAGAAGTGTCAGTCTTTGTTTCCAAAACTCAAGTGTTACAGATAGTCATTTATTGTCACATTCTGATGATATAACACTTGACATCTAAGCAACAAGTGCTACAACTCAATGCACACCTAAGAATGAGGCCAACTCAGAATCTTGGCAGGACTTGCTTGTAAGTAAGCGGACATAGGATTGTGTAGAAATATTTCTTTTGCAAGGAGGCTAAGGTAACAGGCCTGTTTATATTGGAGGCTAAAGTAACAGGCCTGTTTATATGTCCTATAGAGACAGGGAGGAGCAGCTATATACTGGCTGACAGAACATGACCCAGATCCTTGATGTTGAGCCAAAGCTGCAACAGTTCAAAACAGACACCAATGCAAGAGACAGAAAAAATTTCATCCCTTTATTATTTGCACTGCAAAAGGTTGCACAGTGGCTTCTGAAAGACAGAAACAAAGACACTGAGCCAAACTTTTGGCCATTTCCCCAGTTTTTCTCTGCTGAAGCATGTTTGCTAAAAGGGAGAGAAGTCCTAGACTTAGGGTTAGGGGAGGGTCTAAGGCTAGGATTATTTATAGGCCTAAGACCTTCAACCTATCAATCACAAACTGAGCAGTTTCTGGGACATGAAAGTAGGGGAGAGAGAAGAGTCAAAACCACAGACCTAAACTCACCTAAAGAATGTAAGCATGAGGTTCAGAAGGCTGTGCTGACAAAGTGTCTTACATCGGTTCTCACCCTGTGCTGCTGAATGAGCACAAGCAGCTGGTCACATGTATGCAACAGAATGAAAAGGGCACTTTAAGGGCCAGGAATGCTAAAAGAAAATCCTTCTGCGGTCCCAAAGAAGAAGACAGAGCACCCAATCTGATGAAGGGGGGGGGGGGGAGGAAGAGAAGGGCAGAAGGTGTCAATTTCAGTTGTGAACCAAACAGTATGTTTACTGCTGTGCCTGTGTTAAGTGTCCACTATCCATATGTGTAGAAAAATACTCTCTGAATCTTCAGATGGGGACACATGTGCTTGGCAGGCTGGGGAAGGTTGTGGTCTTTGTCCTTGATGGACACAAGTAAAAATATCAGGTAATCAGTGTTAGACATAAACCATGTTAGACATAAACCCAAAGAATGAAATTGCTTTCAGAAATAAACAAAACACAGTACAACACAGGCCAGCACAAGCATAGATATCAACACGATGGCTCAGTTAAAAACTAAAGAAATGGTGTATTTGCAGAAGGATCCCAAACAAGCCTGCTAAAGCAAGACTAGAGTTAAAAATCCTGGCCCACAGGAGAACCAACAAAAAGTAAAGCTTTGTGCTGACCTATGCCCTTGTTTGGGATCAGTTTATCTGAGCCAGATCTCTCAGGCAAGCACAAGTTCGGCTCTCTTGTCAGACTCCATGTGCTGCAGCTTCATCCAAGTCCTTAAACAGAGATGGAGCCTTCACGGAAGTTTGTTTTCCCAATGAGAGCATTGAGGAGGATGGGCTTTCCACTTCTGCATGCAGATTGTGCTGTCTTTATGATGTCATCCATTTGGTCCTCATTCTGTCGATTCAGCAGGAAACCTTTGCCTCCTAAACCGTCTGCTACCACATGGTAATCTGCAAGGAAAAATGTCTGCCATGAGCACGAGAGAAGAGAAGCCTAATCACAAGGGTTTATGTACAGTCCGTCTTTACCTTATGCGGAGGAACCGTTCCAGACCCCCCCCCCCCGCATAAGGCAAAAAGCGCATATGCTTGAGTCCCATTAGATATAATGGGGCATGTGTTCACCACGTGGCCGTGCGCACATGCCACAGGTGCGCACGCCATTCTCCCGGTGGCTTCCGCGAAAGCTGGAAGCCACCTATAATGAGCCTGTCTATGGCGCGGGCTCACTGTATAAAGAAAAAGCAAGAGACAAAATTTTAAGACAAGTGAGGAAGAAAGCATTTCCAAGGCCTGGTGATTTAATAATTTAATAATCCTAGAAGCCTATCCAGAATATAATAAAAACTACCTTACCTGCTTCTGAATTTGGTAGTCTGTAAACATCTATATGCATACAATTTACACCAGCAAGTTGGTAGGCAAAAACAAAGATTCTTGCATCCTGATTACACTTAGATGCTACAAAATATTGTGTTCACTGCAAATGAGCAACTTTTGTCAATAGAATTGCCCCCCAGATGTAGCAGGTCAGTTGTGCAATTCTTTTTAACTTACTTTTTTAAAAAATACAATCATGTTAGGAATATTAATAATGTTTTAATAATAAAAAGGCAGACAGTGCACTGTAAACATGGCATAGTCAGGTCCAAGAGTCTATGGTCTATGACTGTAATGAACGATTGATTTAAGGGTGTCTAGTGAATTAGGAGGAAAACATGCAGCACCTGTTTTTAATGTTACATTTGTATACACATCTGAGGCCCCTAACAAATGGGCCTGGCAAGACCAAATAATCCTCTATGCTGCAAGAATAAAAAGAGGAGTAATTGGCCTAGTGTCAATACCATTTGGAGGGAAGTAAGTGTATATCTGAGTTGCCATTCTGACAGTCTAACCTGGTTGTGTCCATTAAAACCTCAAGTGCAATGTACCATGACAGGTGTGCAATTGAATTCACTGGAGAATCTGACCTGTGATACAGGGCATGAGGAAATTTTGTTCCACAGACAGAATCTGCTTCATTCCAGGGGCTTGTGAAAAGCATTAGCTCACTAGACCTGGTTTGTTCAAGAAAAGTCAGTCTAGGCACTTTCACTTCTAGTTTGGCAGGATCTCTATATACAACATCATGGCAGATGCTATTCAGGCTGTTAACTCACCCAGGTAATCCAGGCCACAGGCTACATTGCTACCCAGCAAAGGCACTTGTTCCCGTGAGATCTGGCTCCAACAGGCATCATTCCCTACCAGGGCAATGACTGGTGTCTGACAGAACAGGACAAAACATTATTGAACCTAACAGAGGTCAGGAAGTGTAACCCAGTCCTCCCAACCAACCTTGTTGCACTATCAAATGGAGAGTACCATTCCATTACTGGGCTAATGAACTACTATTGAAGCCATTGCCCAGAGACCCTACTGAAATCATAGCCGGTCTCTGAACTAAGCTCCCTACATCTCAAACATGTAAGGAGGGAGCTTGCCACACTTTATCCTGATGTCAAAATCACATACCACCAAAACCAGTTACCAAGAAAGACTTAAAAACAAGAAACTGCTATTGAGCAGCGAAGGGGTCTTGTGGCCAAGCTGCCACAGTTCAAACAGCTTTTTCATCTTCATCTTTTTCATCTTTCAGTCTAGTTGTATTTTTTTCACCCACAGATACCAAGAGAAGACAGGATCCTTGGAAATCTGGCTGGGTTATACAGTGGTCCCTTCCCTTACGCGGGAGATGTGTTCTGGATTCCCCCCCCCCCCCGGGCATAAGGGGAATTCCACTTGTGCTTGAGCCCCATTAAAAATAATGGGGCTCATGCCCGTGGTGCAGTGTGCACACCATTACCCCTTCTGGGGTGCAGCGAGGCTTCTTCTGGCACGGCTTTCAGCGTACTTACCTTATGTCGTACGAAGGTGTCAAATTCCATTATACTGAAGCCAAGAGAGCCATCACCATATAGGATCCAGACCTATAAATGATTTAAAAAAGGACATATGCAGCAGCCAGACACCATGGGGAGGAAAACAAAACCACAGAAGATTTTAGCATCCTATTTACTTTTCCAAGTAAGCAACTGTTAACTAAGAAGAAGGGCCAGTCAGTCTGGAGAAGGCCCATGTAAGTAAACATATGGGTTGGGGACTCAGGCATTCAGCTCAGTAACATTCCTTGCAAAGAGGACGCATTTCACCAGAGCCTCCACGCTCAGCTTCCCGTTATTGAACACTAACCTCTGACTCTGGCCTGCAGAGCTTGGCTCCTAAGGCAAAGCCTCCACCAACTCCCAAGGTCCCAAAGGCTCCTGCAGTGAGAATTAGAACATCAATGATGAAACTGTTCTGGCATGCTAGGCTCTGGCAACCAGTTCCTAAATTGCTGTCACCAGGCCTTTTTTTAAAAAAGGTTTGATATGATGTGCTTATGATGCTTCTAATACATGTTTTTTTTTTAACTTAGCTACCTTGGGCATCTTAGATACAAAAAAGAAAAATTGGATATACTATTTTAAGTAAACAAATAAATAGTCCACAGCCTTGTGTCAAGTATTAACATATTATCGCATTGCATATTATTCTGCCTGCAGAATAATTTCTTCAAGTTACACGTTTATTCCCTTTGTTCCCAATTCACTTTCCAGACCTTTTGGGGGAGGCAGGGCCAGAACTTTCTGTTTGTCTGTCCTCTCTTTATAAATCTGAAGCAAGATGCAGGCAAGTGACTCTAACAACATCACTTTTATTCCCCTGCACATTTTGTTAACCTTCTGTACCTAACGTAATTTAGTTTTAGTTTTATATTTTTAAATTATTGTAAGCCACCTTGAAACCCCATTTTGGGAGAAAGGCAAGATATACATCCTATAAATAAATAAAAAGTAAATAAGTAATGAAGAAGCCACTTGGCTTCAGAAGCTAGTGTAATGATTGTTGCTCTTTCTGGATGGCTTAATAAAGGTATCACTTCTATGTGTATTTTGGATTTTATTTTATGACTACCACAACTACTCATGCATTATTTGAATTTAGGAAACTCTTCCTGCCATTTTCTCAAAATATACCTGCTTCTTGTTTTATTGATTGATTGACCTCCTTTCTGAAAGAACATTTTTCACAAGAGATGTTTTTCCAGATTATTCTTTCCACCTCAGTTATACAGAAAAGTAGAAAGCACAGCCTTTTGCATGCATCTCACAGTCTCTGTCAGACTGAGGTTTCTGGGTAATTTTGCCAGAAGGCTCATTTCTATTCAGTTGTGGAACTGGTCGAATGTTTATCTAGAGTGATGTATTCCTCCTACTGGAACAGAATACTAGCCAGGAAGTTTATCTCATGTTACCTGGATCAAGCCAGCATAGTGGACCCCTAGGCTTTATAATGTAAGCAGCACTTCCCACGAAATCACCTCCATCTGCAACTAGAAAGCTGTCTTCAGGAAGCAAGCAATCCACGTGGTGCAACAGCTTCAGTGGGTTGAGGTGGTGCTCTGTCAGTTCTTCTGTTTTTACTCTAAGGAAACAAGTGTTAGGAGGACATGAGACACACACAGCTAGCCTGACTCACTACATATCATAGTGTTAAGCAAGGGCAGGGCAAAGGGACAGGTTGCTCACCTGTAACTGTAGTTCTTTGAGTGGTCATCTGCGAATCCACACAAATGGGTTATTCTGCACCTGCGCAGCAATTTCGGATCCTTCTGGAATCGCTAGGGAAGACTTTTTGGCGGTATTCTGCCCACCCTCTATATAGGCTCGATGTCTTCCCGCCCTCTTCAGTTCAAAAAGTCCGCCAAAAGAGCAGACATAGGAAGAAAGAGCAGGACATGACAAGAGGGGAAGATGGGTGGGATTTGTGTGGATTTACAGATGACCACTCAAAGAATTACAGTTACAGGTGAGCAACCTGTCCTTCTTCTTCGTGGTCTCTGCGAAGCACACAAATGGGTTAGACTGACAAGTTGATCCATCCCAGGAGGAGGGAGTGTCCTGGCAATAAAGATTTTAACCAGGAAAGACAGTGTGATTGTCAATTATTAACAGCGTCAACTAACATGCTGGAAAGAGAACAGAGCTGCTTCACAAAGGCTGCTTCACAACGATGTCTGGTGTCAAACCTGTAGTGCTTGATAAAGGTCAAAGGTAGTAACCAAACTGCAGCCTTGCAAATGTCCTCCAATGAGATTCTGGACAGGAAGGCAGAGGATGTAGCTATTGCCCTGGTTGAATGAGCTCGAATTTGAGCAGGGGTAGTCTTCCCAAACAGTTTGTAGGAAAGGTGGAGGTCACTCATTTAGAAAAATATTGTGGTGTGACTGGGAATCCCAGTTTGGGAGTTGAGTAGCAGACAGAGTCTGTGGGAATGCCGAGAGGACGAAATCCTGTCGAGGTAGTAGGCCAGAGCCCACCTGACATTGAGGGAATGGAGTCAGCGCTCGGTGTTGGTGGTTGGGTTTGGGGCCAGCGTCAGGAGAATGATGTCTTGGTTGAGATGAAAGATAGAAACTATCTTAGGCAGGAAAGAAATGTTCGGTTGAAGGACGAACTTGTCTTTGAAGAATAAGAGTAAGGAGAGTCGGCACAGAAAGCACAGATTTCACTGGCTTGGCATGCTAAGGTCAGGGTGACCAAAAATTCAGTCTTCCAGATGAGGAGTATGAGGTCACAGGAAGCAAGAGGTTCAAAAGGAGAGGCAGACAAGGATGCCAAGACAAGTTGGAGGTCTCAAGCTGGCGCCAGGGCCACAGAAGGCGGTCTCAAGTTGGCGAGGCCTTTGAAAAAAATTTTTACCAGAGGGTTGGCAAAGAAGGACGGGCGGCCCAAAAACTGGTAGTGGGTACAGATGGTGGTGAGGTAGCATCTCAGGGAGGAGATGGAGAGGCCAGAGTCTGACAGAAAATTAAGAAAGTCCTGAACAATAGGAATAGTGACTTCCTTGGGAGAAAGTCCTTTCTTGGTTAACAAAGCCAAAAATTCAGCCCATTTGAGAGCATAAGAATGCTGAGCGGAAGGCTTGTGAGAAGCCAAAATGACCGGTCAGGTCAGAATCCTCCATGCCAAGAGACAGAGCGTGTCGATGTCGGGGTGCTGAACTTGACCCTTGTGGAGGGTCAGGAGGTTGGGATGGAGGGGCAAGGGTCAGAACCAGGTGAAGATGAGGAGTGAGCCATGGTTGCCTTGGCCACCAAGGGGTGATGAAGATGGCATCCAAGCGGTCCATCTGACCTGAGCTGTTCTCTCTCTGATGCGTCTGGAGGCGAGGCAGCATTGGATGGAGGACCTGAGGTTGACGAACCTGTCGTGAGCAAGATAGGCTGTCGAGGTTGTGGAGTCCAACATGGCGCCTATGAAGTGAACATGCTGAGTTGGGCAAAGTGTGGATTTGTCCATGTTGACCATCAGTCCCAAGGCATGAAGAAGCTTGAGGGCGAATTTGATGTTGGCCAGGAGCACGTCTTTGGTTGGCACCACAAATAACCAATTGTCGAGGTACGGAAAGATGATGATTTTTTGTTAGCGGAGGTATGCTGCCACAACCACCATGCATTTTGTGAAAACCCTTGGCGCTATGGAAAGTCCGAAGGGTAGAACACAGTATCAAAAGCAGTCGGGACTGATGGAAAAGGCCAAAAGGTCTCAATGGTCTTGTTGGATGCTGATGTGAAAATAAGCATCCTGAAGATCTTGTGTAGAAGAGGCAAGATGGAAGCCAGGATTACCATACAGAAACATCTGTATGATATAAAAGAGTTCAAGAAGTGGAGGTCCAGAATGGGGCAAAGGCCACCATTAGCTTTGGAAACAATAAAGTATCTGGAAAACAAGCAGACTTGGATTCAAGATGAGAGGACGAGCTCTATGGCCCATTTGTCCAAGAGAGAGTGCACTTCAAGAAGGGTATCTGAAGGTGGTGAGAAGAATACCCCTTGGGGGAGGATCTTGGAGCTCCAGGGCATATCCCCTCCAGACTATTGACAGGACCCAGGAGTCAGATGTTATGCTGGCCCAAGATTGGTAAAAATGGGGCAGGCCATCCCAAAAGGGGGAGGAGGGGGCAAAGGAATGAAGTGTGCTGGAAGATCTTAGAAGTGCCGCTTGCCTTGATTAGCATCCTTCTTATGGAAGGGCTGTTTGTATTTGGAGTTGGATTGGCTCTTTCCAGAGGACTGTTGCTGTTGCATAGGAAAACGCTGTTGCTGGAAGTCTGAAGACTGGTTGGATCTACCTTGGTTGGGGAGGGGGGTTTAGAGGGGTGTTTGCCATCCCGAACAGTGTTGGTTTGGGAAGGGAGACCGGGAAGTCGAGGAAGAGGTCATACCGTATTTACGGGCTGTGTTTCTTATCTTGTTTTTAAAGTCAAATTTTTCGTCAGACTCCTTATGAAAAAGCCCCGAGGCATCAAAGGGGAGTTCTTCAATAGCCAGTCTGGCCTGTGGAGTGAGGTCCAAGGATTTCAGCCAAGTGTGGTGACGAAGGGCCATGGAATCGGCAAGTTGTCTGGCGGTGCAGTCAGCCAAGTGCTTGGCAAACGAGATTTGTTGTGAGGCTAAAGAGTGAGCCTCAGCGTTTAGGACCAATGCCATGTGTTTCTTGTCCTCAGAGGCGTATGACTTGCGCACCATGGCATCGATTTTGCGACCTTCTGTGTCATTGGGATAAGTTGCCGCCTTGGGGAGTGAAACAAAGTTGACACCTCAACAATCGCTGAATTGGGTCGAGGATGTTCGAAAAGCCAAGACTCATCAGAGGGGGTAATCCTATAGAAATAGTGAAGGTTGTGAAGACAAAGAAGCCCAAGAACGCTTCACGATGTTGGTCATAGATGGGAGGAACGGGATGGAAGCTGGAGTGGGAAGCTTTCCACGTACTCTCTCATCTATGGGGTCAAGCTCCTCAGAGTCCATATGGAGGACCTTGATGTGTAGGGCTTTACCCATTTGGATCACTTGTTTGGCGAACGAGAAAGTGTCATCTGAGGGAGAGGCCTCTGGGACTGAGAGTGTCTGAGACTGGTGAATTCAAAGTAGTCAGCAACTCTGATAAGGCCAATGGAGTCTTTGGACGCGGGACGACTCTCTATACTGAGATGGATGATGGCAAAGGTCAATACAGGGCTGTGTGTGAGGCTGCCGAAGAGAGATATGATTGGGATGGAGTGGCCGAGACTGAGGCTGCTGTGGAGGGTAGCTGGGGTTCAGAGATGTGGAGAAGTGGTTGCAAACGACTGTCATGTATCTCCGAGGGGTCAAGTGGCAAGAAAAATGTGCCCGAAGCCTCGTCAAACATTGGGTCCCATCTGGAGGGCTCAGGGAAGCAAGGGAACTACGAACCTGAGGTCACACAGTAACGAGCTTGACTCAGTATAGACAGATTGGATAGGCTCGGAGTCCGGGATTGGACAAGATTTCTTTCCTGTATGTGAAGCCTCCTTGTCCTTTTCTTTAGAGGACTTCTGTTTCTTTTTCTCCGATTTGGAAGAGTCTGAGGATTTCTTCCATTTCAAAGCTAATGGCTGGCCAGCTGCATCTTGGTCGGTCTCCTTCCTTTTTTCTGGGGTTGGTGACCCAGAGACAGGAGAAAAGGATTTGCCCTCAGTAGCATTAGCTTTGGCAGGGACCCCGGAGGCAGAAGAGGGTTTGCCCTTGGCAGCAGGAGCCTTGGCAGGGACCCTATGGTCAGAGGGAGGTTAAGAATCTGTGCATATAGCATAGAACGCAGCCTCACCTCCCTATTCTTCCTGGCTTGTGGAGTGAAAGCCATACAATGAGGGCAAGTTGTGGTGATGTGGCCCTCACCCAGGCAAATGAGGCACAAGGAGTGTCCGTCGTGGCTGGGAATTTTCGCTCCACATTTCGTGCACTTTTTAAAGGAGTGCTAAGACATCATGGAGATTTACAAGGGAGTAGACAAACGAATGGTCAAACAAGCCAAGTGTTACCAGTAGTTAGAGTCCAAAACAAGCTGAATCACTATCCAAGAGAGAAGTCAGAGCCAAAAACGTAGTCAAAAATGAAAGTGAAAGGAAGGAGTGAATTTCAAGCGAGGTTCCTATGCTGCTCACGTGGCAGACAAAAGGAACTGAAGAAAGGCAGGAAGACAGCAAGCCTATATAGAGGGTGGACCGGAGCTACCGCCAAAAGTCTTTTTTAGCAATTCCAGAAGGATCCGAAATTGTTATGTAGGTGCAGAATAGCCCATTTGTATGCTTCGCAGAGACCATGAAGAAGAAGAACAAAATTTGCGGGCTCTATACGTCCACCCATCCACATAAATGCACCCAAACTTTAGACACAGTAGGGTTTCTAACCTGTTTTCTTTCTCCTTCTTGTGATCACTCTCCTTCAGACTTATTACCCAGTCACGGGAACACGAATAGCCATTAAGCTCTTGGCTCAAGTGCACCAGGAATGAGCCAGCATCCCCTGTTGGTAAAGAGTTGCAAGAAGCCTAAGAAGCACACATTTCAGGAAGGGAGGTTTATGTAACGTTCACTGTCACTTCCTTGGGTCACTGACATCACTAGGTCATGCCCTGAAACACTGTCTTCTCCTGCCAGCTATCCCACCCTCACCAAATCATAGAATCATAGAGTTGGAAAAGACCACAAGGGCCACCCAGTCCAAACCCCTGCCATGCAGGAACTCTCAATCAAAGCATCCTCAACAGATGACCATCCAGCCTCTGTTTAAAGATCTCCAAGGAAAGAGACTCCACCACTCTCCGAGGGAGTGTGCTCCACTGTCGAACAACCTTTACTGTCAGGAAGTTCCTCCTAATGTTAAGCTGGAATCTCTTTTCCTGGAGATTGTATCCATTGTTCTGGGTCCTGTTCTCTGGAGCAGCAGAATACAGGCTTGCTCCCTCCTCAATATGACATCCCTTCAAATATTTAAACAGGCCATCATATCACCTCTTAACCTTCTCTTCTCCAGGCTAAACATCTCCAGCTCCTAAATCGTTCCTCATAGGGCATGGTTTCCAGATCCTTCATCATTTTAGTTGCCCTCCTTTGGACACACTCCAGTTTCTCAACATCCTTTTTGAATTGTGGTGCCCAGAAATGAACACAGTATTCCAGGTGAGGCCTGACCAAAGCAGAATAGACTGGCACTTTTACTTCCTTTCATCTAGACACTATGCTCCTAATGATGCAGCCTAAAATTGCATTGGCCTTTTTAGCTGCCACATTGCCCTGTTGATTCATGTTCAACTTGTGGTCTACTTGGACTCCTAGATCCCTTGCACATGTAGTGTTGTTCAGCTAGGTGACCCCCATCCTATATCTGTGCATTTCATTTTTTCACCTTACATTTCTCTGTGTTGAATTTCATTTTGTTAGCTTTGGCCCAGCTTTTTAGTCTATTCAGGTCATCCCTAAAGTTCTTCTCCAAAACAGCCATATCAAAGCCCCAAGCAGGCCCCTCACCCTTTATGGCAATGTGGGGCTTCCAGAATATGTGTGCGTTTTTCAGCAGTTGTTCCGGATTCCTGTTGACAGCAATTATTTTACTGCCCTTGCTCAAGATTTGCCCGTATGACAGACGAAAATCACAAACTGTGCCTGGAAAGGGAAACAGGAATTAAAGAAACAGAGAATCCACAGAAATACTTCCCTCTCCACACAAATTTCCTAAAGTTGGCCCAGTGCTTATAAGCAAGACTCCTCAACAAAAGGCTAGCATTAACAGAACGCCTACCTGCCAGAATGACCACATCTGCCTCCTTGAGTGCCTCGCGGCGGTTCTGACGGATGTGCAGTGGACTATTCTTTCCCAGCATGCCACGGGCCATGCCTCCCAGGAAGCATGGAATCCCTAGTTCTTCTAAAGAATCTCTGTAAAGACAGGAGAAGGGAGAAATATCTCACTACAGGAACTCCACAACTGGTAGTCCATTGACAGTTAGTAGCAACTCATCCTCCTCTCTCTGAGTGCAGTCCTGCCTCCCACCTTCCACCTCTATCTATTAATCTGGATTCAAGCTATTCTCTTTCAGTTCTGGCTTCCTTATTTGATTTTGCTACCCCATCACTACCCCACTTCTCCTAAGCAATAAAAAGGTAGCCTTTCCAATTGGTGGCACTGGCCCACAAGTCGTACTGTTGTAGCATAGACTCGATGGGACCAAAATGGCTACTAAAGTTTCTCAGAACTCCTCTAAGGGCAGGTAGCAAAGCATGTCTCACCTGAGCTTCTTTACTGGGGTTGGAGGCAGGGTCACCTGGCTGCCAAGAAGGATGACTGGCTTCTTAGCCCGGCTGATAAGCTCTACACACTGTTGCACCTGCAAAGAAATATATCAAGAAGAGGATAAGACTGAGAGCAAAGACTCAGGCCCTGAAATAGCTTTGTGGCCACTACTTGTGTATTCTGGAGCTGGGGTAAGGCCAGCCTAACAGGGAAGCAAAACACCCTCATCCTAAGCCAATGAATATGGGAAGACAGTGATTCAAGGGCTATGCTGGTAATAGTGAGAACATATCTGAGAGTATCAATTTGCCTTCTTTCAAAACTAGTGCTAGCCTAAAGAAAGAGAGCCCCCCACCCCATGATAACTGTCATCCTTTAGCCTGTGAGGGAGTGAACAGGCAGGCCCAGTTCCATCAGGGCTAGCCTGAAGAAAAAGAGCCCTCCCTCCATGATAACTGTCATCCTTTGGCCTCCAAGGGAGTGAACAGGCAGGCCCAGCTCCATCAGGGCTAGCCTGAAGATAGAGAGCCCTCCCTCCATGATAACTGTCATCCTTCGGCCTGTGAGGGAGTGAACAAGCAGGCCCAGCTCCATCAGGGCTAGCCTGAAGAAGAGCCCTCCCTCCAGTCCATCTGCCTTGGTCCAGGCCTCAGAGGGAGAAAATAACGACTGGACCCCATCCCCTTTCCCACCACCGTTCCCTTCTCCTTTTGTGTCATGTCTTTTAGATTGTAAGCCTGAGGGCAGGGAACCGTCTAATTAAAAATAATAATTGTAAGCCGCTCTGATAGCCTTTAGGGCTTAAGGGTGGGGTATAAATACCATAAATAATAATGATAAATAAAAGAGCTATTCAATGCTAGAGGGGACGGCAAGGCAAACAGCCTAAGGGGACAATATTTGTCTAGAAAGCAGGACAAAAGTAGGATTAATAAATGCTCCTCGCCCCTAACTTTTGATTTTCCTAATTAAGTTCACCTGGAATTGGGGCACTCCTGGAGTGTTTTGTGATGTCTCCTACAGGGGAGCCTTACTTCTTTCTTTGTGGCCTTTTGAATCTTCACTGGCAGAGGTGAAAGGTCTTGCACCTCCCAAGCTCCAGCAAAGAGGTTCCCCAAATAACAGCGCAGGTACCTAGGAGAGAATAAAAATATGATCACTGGGATCAAGAGCCTGCCAGGGACCAGTGTGTAAGAGGATGTGGCATACAGCACACAAGCTACAAGAGCCTAAGAACCTATGCTGTCAGTTTCGTTACCTGAATTTTGAGCACCCGCAGGAGACTGGGTCCAAGAGTTACTGCACTTTGCAATTAAAGAATAGGTGGATGATTTAAAGATGTATTGTGTACATGTATTTGAGTAGTGGCAGAAGAAATGAGAGAGAGAGAGAGAGTCTGACAGACAGAAAGAGAAAGAGAGTCCCCTGCCCCTTCTTTGCAATCTCTGCATTATCTTGTGGACAATTGTGTTTAGAGTGGACTGGACTCCTATCAGCCCTAGCTAGCATAGGCAATGTTTAGAGGTTCTGGAAGATGCTGTACAACATCTGGAGGATGGCATGTTCCCCATCCCAGATGTTAGTTATGGTTTTTACTGGTTTACTTTTCTTTGTGGCAAAACTATAAACATTAAGATATAAAATACACCATGTGGCATTTTCTGAAATGGACTATGAGCACAATGAACTAGAGTGGAAATATAGCTGAGGAGCCAAGAGGGATGGCAACTAAAGATGTCTCTGAAGTTGTATTACATTGAGATTTTAAAAATTGTTCTCTTTTATACATTTTAAATAAAAACAAATATAAAAAAGCAAACATAACTCAGATCTAACCCACCTGGATGCAGCAGAAAAGTGGGGGGGAGCACTAACAAGCCAATTTGATGTGTGGAGGACAAAAAAGCCACCCACAGAAAATTGTTGAAGCATCATAGAAAATGCCACATGTAAAATGCTAATGAAAAACCTCCCTTGTACCTTAGTGAGCTAAGTCAGCAACCCTACAAGACTACAGAATAATAATCTTCTCACTAAATCACTGTAGAAAACTACTATAAAAACCTTACATTCATAAACATCTTTGTACATTGACAGACAGACAAAGGCCTATTTGCTCTCCCACTGGTAAGTGACAAGGAATTTTCACACACAGTAAGCTAACATACAGTACGTTGTTTCTCTATAACAGTGGTCCCCAACCTGTGGGTCGGGACCCCTTTGGGGGTCGAATGACCCTTTCATGGGGGTCGCCTAAGACCATTGGAAAACACCTATTTAATTACAGTTATGAAGTAGCAACGAAAATAATTTATTGGGTTTGGGTCACCACAAGATGAGGAACTGTATTAAAGGGTCGCGGCATTAGGAAGGTTGGGAACCACTGCTCTATAACCTAAGAGATTTACAACATTTTTAAAACTGCATCAAGGCAAAGACAAGTTCATAGTCATATAGCAGGGAGAGATCAGAAATACACCCTCAGCGACAGACAGAATCTCTTCTAGAACAAAGGCATTTTAGAGATTCCTCAGGATGAATTGAACTCTGATCTCATGTTAAAGATAAGGACTGGGGTTGGCTAAGGCCCCATTCCCAATGGGCATATAAAGCGACATATTTTGTTGCGATTCTGACTCAGATCTTTTTTCTGAGTCATATTCAAATCTGGTTCCTCGTTCCCATTACGAAAGGGTGCAAACGGTCCCGGGTTTTTTGACGCATGTTCTCGTTCCCACTGAAATTTTCTCTGCTGTAATTTGAAGCAGACTTTTTTTGCTCCCCATTCACATTGCCCTTCCGGAACCTCTTTTTTTTTAAGCAGCTGTCAATCAATCGCCTAGGCACTTGATGTCACAGTGACGTCAGTTGCTTCGATGCATTTTGACGTGAGCTATTTTTGTTCCCCATTCCCATTTGCATCTTTCAAACCTATTTTTCTGATTTTTTTTAAAGCAGTCAATCAATCGCTTAGGCGCTTATCCCCTCTGGGAAAGGGAGCCTCCATCCCCCCAAGTCCTTTTGCCTCCCAAGCTGTCCTGTGTCTTCCCAGAGACCCTCTGGGAAAGGGAGAAGGAGCCTCCATCTCCCCAAGTCCCTTTGCCTCCCCCATTGCTCCCTGGGCTGTCTGGGGGGCGATTGAGCAGGCATGTAAAAGAAAAAATAATAGTTAAAAAATGGTGTTCAATGGGTCTCCTCACATGTCGATCTATGATGATTGGGGAGTGTGCATGCGCAGGGAAAGATCCTCTCCCTTCTAAGAGATATAAAATAGATTTATTATTGCTCCGTTTAAAGCTTGAAGTGGATAAAAAAGCACAAGGCACTTAATTTGGACATTAGAATTACGATCATGGACAAGCAAGAACTCTGAACAAGAAGGAATCCTAGTGGGAGAGAAAAAGCTGGCTGCAATGTGATGAAGAACATCATGGAGACAGCTACGGTGAGTCCTCCCACGGGGGTTACGCTAGAAGTCCTCGATCATAAATTAGACAAACTTCTTTCAGTGGGATAGACTGTAACGGTTCTTCAACTGTAAGGTGGCTGGTGGTCGTGGGGATCGATTCCTGGGTGGGGTTTTAAAGTGGGAACTTTTCTTTGCGCCTTCAGATTCTGCAAAGACATGCTTGTGGTTACTTCTGCTGTGCATCTTACAATAAACTTTCTTGTTTTACATTAAGTTGGGTGTGGATCATTAGCCTAAGGTTCTCAGTTCGCACAGTGATGTACTTTGGGAAAGTTGCAAGACGGACTATATAATGTAATGGATGTAATAATGGAACAGGCAGTTATTACAGACCTGAGTAATATTAGACACTCGAATTATATTTTGAGGCAGTTCAATTGCTAAGAATGATAGAGGTAGAATATAATCATAATACAAAGTGGATTAAATTAGAAAGACAGAGCAATCAAATGGAGTTTGTCTCTATCTTTCAGGGGAAAATATGGGGGGGGGGGGGAGAGAAAAAGAGAAAAGAATTGGTCCAATGAGGGTGAATTATAAAATATGGGAGATGTGGAGTAAAAACCTGGGTATAAAAATAGGAAGTGGCTACCAATTGACTATTTAAATAAAAGCAACAATGAAGATCTTGGAAAGATAATTAAAAAATTAAAGAATAAGGGATTTAAAATAATTGGAGATCTGTATGATTTAACAGGGGTACGAATACTGGAAGAAAAATTAACTATTTTAATAGGTAAGCAATATTGGATTCAAATAAAAGGGACAATAAAATTACTAGATGAAACACAATTAAATATTGATGACCAAATGAATTATTAGAAGAAATAATTTTTAAAAAATTAGAAGGAGGTAAAGGACTAATAGGAAAAATTTATAAGAATATGTTAATAACCCAATTTAGAATGATAGAGGGATTGACAATGAACTGGGAAAAAGATTTATTGATTGATCTAAAATTTGGCTACAAGAAATTGTTAAAATTAAAAACACAAATGTAAAAGAACAACAAATGAAAATGATTGAAAAATGGTATAGGACACCACACCAATTAGCATTTACAAATGACAGATTTCAATCCAAATGTTGGCATGGATGTGGTGTTAAAGGAATATATGTACATATGTGGTGGGAATGTCCATTTGTACAAAAATTTTGGACTGAGGTTAAGCAACAGATAAATACAATTATAGGGATAGAAATACAATTAAGTAAAAAAAATTGCTTGACTCTCAATTTAGGGGAATTAAGATTGAATAATAATCATAAATATGTAACAATTTATAAAAGCTGCTCATGCAATGATTGCTTATGGATGGAGAAACAAATTAAATTGGAACAAGGCTTACTTATTTAAATATATAAAAGAATATATATTATTCGACTTCCTTAGGGAAAGAAGATTAAAATATATTGGGGAAAGCAATAAAGAACCCTGGGAAGACAAATGGGAAATTGTAATTAAGAACGTGAAAGGTAAAATGGGGTATGAAGAAGTTAATAATATAATCAATAATATTTTCCATATCTCTGAAACCGATTGCTAATTCGATTGGATTGTTAATTTCTCTATGCTGTTTTCTTATTTGGGTGGAGGGTGGTTGGAGAAAATTATAATATGAAACATGATTGTATAATAAGTATTATACACGGTGTAATAAAATTTTGGGGGAAAAAAACTAACATGTCGATCTATGAATGTGGAGCAAGGGGGAGGTTGCAGGGGGGCGTAATGTGTTTACCGTGTTTGGAGGTCAATGTAGCAATTTGATATGTTTGGACACCCAACAGAGTGCTTTGGCGATTGAAAGCTTTTTTTTTTTTAAATAAATTTGTCTATACATGCGATCACCTTACCATGCTTCCCACTCCACCGGGGGAAAGGCTATGCGAATGGGGGGAAATGGCACCGGTAATGCAGGAAAGAGAACAAAGCTGGTGACTCCCCCAAGCCAGCCCCTTGAGCATTGCTCCTCCCATCCCCAAGTTACTGAATTGGACACCCTTGTCATTCCCATTCATCTGCCCCGGATCGGACACAGGAGGTGCAAGGAAAAACCTCAGGAAAAGTGCAGTCAAATTAACCCAGGTTCAAACACCCCCCCCCCCCCCCCGATTTGGGGTTTCCCTGGAAAAATTGATTACATGGGAATCAGATCTGAATTCCAATGGGAACAAAATTGGTGTAAAGAGGATCGAATGCGCGCTTAAATGGGAACAATGCTCCCATAATCCGAGTCTTGATCTGTTTTATAAGCCAGTGGGAATGGGGTCTAAGAGTCACACCCCAAACTTTGTATATAGTCTAAAGAAGTAAATCAAATCACAGTAATGTAATGTAATTGTCTCTGTTCTTTATAAAACTTAAGACTATATACATTATGCAAGGGGATTATCCATTTGTTTCTTTTTTTGCCTCCAAACTTGCAATGCATTTTTTCTTACCTATTTTGTAGTTTTAGAAGAAACATGTACTGTACTTCTAAGCTTTTTATCATTTTCAAAAATATTTATTTGGTTCTCAACTATGTGGACATATGCACTGATTTTCCACTCATTCATACATTTAGCTCGCACAATCTTGCAAAGTTCTCACAAAGCGGTCCCAAAACATTAGACATTGAACACGAACATGTACTATACAAAAATGGCCCTATCGAATGTGGACCACAAGTATCATCATCATCATCATCATCTTCTACTACTACTACTACTATTTATTTGTATCCTGCTGTTTTCCCAGGGACTCAGAACAGCTCAACAATATTAAAAGAACAATACAATTAAAAACATAGAAAAGGGGTGCATTAAAAAGGAATGAAATTATTACAATAAGAATATAGATAGGTATTAAAAGAATAAAATATATTTTAAAAAGATAAAACTGTTTAAAGCACTTTAAAATGAAACAACATCCCAAGCCAGTCCTTTATAAACATTCCGTTTTAAAAGCCTGTCTAAACAGGTACCTATTAACCACTCTGAACTATTAATTTTCATAAGGTTTCATAAACGCCTGATATGAAGGTGTAAGGTACAATATAGCAGGAAGGAAGTTTAAGTAATGGCCACCACCCAAAGAGACCGGCTTCTTGTGTTTGCCAATGCAGCTATTCTAACCAGCAGGTACACAAAAAAGGCCCTGACCTATATGTATGGACAAGAATGGCTACTAGAAAGTGATTCTTTAGGTAATGTGGTCCTAAATCATTCAAGGCTTTAAAAGTATTAACCAGCATTTTGAAATCAGCCACAAATGAACTAGTAACTAGTGACACACATTCATGTCTTTCAATGCCATTTACTAACAACAAACAAGAAGCAGAAGGTCAATATGAGTGATGGTGTAAAAAACCCTGTGTTGGGTTGTATGGTATAGGGTATTAGAGGTTTGTTGTGGTTTTTTCACAGGGTGCATCCGCATTGCAGAAATAATCCAGTTTGGCATAACTTTAACTGTCATGGTTCAATACTATGGAATTCTGGGCACTGTAATTTATTGTGGCACCATAGATCTCTGATTGAGAAGGCTAAATGTCTCACAAAACAACAGTTCCCAAAATTCCACAGCATTGAGCCATGGCAGTTAAAGTAATGCCAAACCAGTGCAGACGCAGCCACAGTGCTTTGTGATAGTATCAAAAGCCACAGAGAAACTCAGCAGGACTAAGGGTGCTGTGTAAAAAAAACAACCAAAAACATTTGTGATGTTTTTAGCAATGTAATTATTCATTACAGTAATGTATCAAAATACTCTCTGCATCAGTACCACTATTATTATTGAAAAGGCAGGCCCAACTCCTGAAGAAGAGCCCTTCCTCCATGCCATCTGACTCCAGGGCCATGCCATGCCATCGCATCCAGGGAGTGAAAGGCAAGCCCAACTCCATCAGGGCTAGCCAGAGCAAGAAGATCGCTCCTTTCAGTCCATCTGTCATGGTCCAGGCCTCAGAGGGAGAGAACCACTGGACTTGATCCCCTTCCCTACCACCATTCCTTTCTCCTTTTCTGCCATGTCTTTTTAGATTATAAACCTAAGGGCAGGGAACTGTCTGAATAACTATCTGTAAGCTACTCTGAGAGTCTTTAGGGCTGAAGAGTGGGGTATAAATACCACAAATAATAAATATTATAATTAAAGTCCACTACAGGTATTGACTTTATATCTTGCATCATTATTTCAACTTAAAATTATAAAGTGCAAGATGAAAATTTCCTACTATATGATAACGGTCTTAGATCACAAAGATCTGAGGAGCTGGATTCTTAGCCCACACGCAGGTGGGTAAGATATCACAAGAATGTAACCCAAGATATTGCTACCATCGTTTCTTAGAGGAAAATATGGGCAATCAGGTTGATATTCCCCTATTGGTTTTGCCCTGGTTAGTGGCAATCAAAATACCAAATTTGCATGAGAAGTATGAAAACTATGAACGGAAGACGGGAAGGAGAAAATCGTCCTTCCTGAGATCTAGAAAACTGAGAATTCAGCTTGTCTGGAATTAACCTCATCATGTAAAACTGGCAAAATAAAATCCATTTTACCATAGTCTGATAAGGAAAACAATATTTTCTGACAAAAACTTATCCTTTAGGGTCTCTCCAATACACATCCTGATGACTAATATCCTGAAAAAACCCTTGGTCTCTGTCCTCAAAGGAACCATCACACAGCTCCCATCAATACTTAGGAATTAATGACTTTTTTAAGTGGGACGACAACTCACTTACCAGTTAATGAACTTTCCCACAAGACCCTTAGAAGATGTTTTCTTGATCAGCTCTCTCTCAATCAGATGATAGGGGTACAAAACATCCAAAGGAAACTCCACAAATACAGGACCTGCAGGATGAGCAGGAAATTTTATAATCATCTCACTCTGTCAATAAAATACTCATTTGGACAATAAATTGAGGATATGAGCCCAAGATCTGATTTTTGCCTTATCCAAAGGAAAAAGCAGTGCTACTCCAAGGGAAAGTGGTTCTGACTTCCAAGGACCATAGGGAATGCAAGAGGAATATTACTGAGCCAATACTAGGCTACTGATTTTAATCATTAGATGGCCACAAATTGCTTCAGAATTGTCAATAGCTTCAGCATTCAGCAACTGTGGTTCTAAGAGAGCAATATGGACTCAACCCAAGCCCTGACATACCTGGGGTATCACACTGGGCAATGGCAATAGCCTTTCGCAGCACAGGAGTTATATCTCGGACTGTCTTCACTGAAGCACAAAATTTGCATAGCGGCTTCAAGAGAGACAATTGGTCAATATCCTGGAGAGCCCCTCGGCCCTGAGGAGAGGGTGAGAGAAGAAAAACATGAAAGCTCACTTTTCCACTACTGTAAAAGCTCACGTTGTGACAGTTGAACTTGCCATGAGATACAAACATATGTATACACACACACAGTCAGTTAACTACAATAATTCTGCGACCGAAAGCTGGTGGAGGCAGGTAACAAGCTCACGAATGGTGATGGTGAAAGCAGATGAGACAAAGTGTAACTAGACCAACCATGAGCAGCATCAAGCTCCAGCTTCCCCTCCAACCCAAGGACCAGGGGCTGGAATAGCCTACCTTCTGCAATGTAGCTGCTGCCCCTCCAATCAACAACACTGGAGACTCTGCCATTTGGGCATTTTTCACAGCCGTTATAGTGTTTGTCACTCCAGGTCCTGCTGTCACAGCAGCTACTCCCACTGTCCCTGTAACACAAAAAAATTCAGGAATGGTGTCAGTTTGTGCCCCACTACCTCACTTTAGGCAGCAAACAATAGGCACAAAGTAGGTACCTGAGAGCCTGGCCACTGCATCTGCTGCAAATACAGCTGTTGCCTCATGTCTTGTGTCCACCACACGAATGCCCAGCTTCTCGCTGGCCACCAAAATGGGTGAGATATGTCCCCCAACCAGGGTGAACACAAAGCGTACACCATGGGCTTTCAGAACTTCTGCCACAATCTCCCCACCATGTCGAGTGCTCTTAGAGTCCACCTGAAACAGACAATGCCATCTTTTATGTTGGCTGGCTCTGTAGGAAAAATACAAGCTGGCAACTATTAACTGATATTCAGACTCTAGTACATAAATGGAGGATCTGGGTGCAGGAAGACTAGATACACCTCTGGGACTAGCTCATTTTAGAGTCGTCTCATTAAAACCACTTGCTACAGATGTTTTGCTATGGATGTCATCTCAACAGAAATCAAGGTTACCAGATCCCAGAGGGAATACAAATCTCAACAAGAATGACTAAATGGATTTGATTCAACATCAAATCTCAGCTATTTAAACCCTGCCCACTCTCGTTTAAGGTCCTTTGTTTCCTATTGAGTAGATACAAGAATCTGAAGGCAATTTCTATTTTACCTGATACCAAAGCTGATAGATCAGTCCCAGTTTGTGTGCCGCCCCAAGCATTGTCACCATGAAGGTTCCCAGCACTGCCACTAGCCATGTTGTGGTGCCTCCCAGGGTCAAGGAGGGAGCAATCATGTCAGGATTCATTCAGAATCGCCTAAGGATACACTGCTGTCCCAAAAGAAAAACAAACGCATACATAATTCTATAGCTTGTATATCTCAGACTCTTACATGAGAGCTTGATGGCATTCCTGGACAGCCATTTCCTTTATTATATCATGGTGTTATTGATAACCCCAGCTTGCCCTGCAGTCTGGGAATTACTCAATTATCTTTTAGTTATCTTATATCTCCTTGTTGTTGCTGTTGCTGTTGTTGTTGTGTGCTTTCAAGTTGTTACCGACTTATGGTGACCATAAAGCAAACCTAAAATAGGGTTTTCTTGGCAAGTTTCATCAGAGAGAGTTTGCCATTCCCATCTCCTGCAGCTGAGAGAGTGTGAATTCCCCAAAGTCACCCAGTGGGATTACATGGTTGAACCAGGATTCAAACCCTGGGCTGCAGAATCAGAGTCCTACACACAAATCACTGCACCACGCTGGCTCTTTGCCATCACTATAATCTCTAGCTTATTAGTTGTAAAGTGTAGAGTTGTAAATTCAGGAGGCCTTGTGAGGTCCTGTGGGGAGGCAGTAACCAATCTCTGCTTTAAAAAAATGCAATGTCAATACAAAGGGATCTTTTGTTCAGAAATGTCAATAACTGGCTGGGTCTGCTGTAAGGAGAGCTAACTTTAGATTCACGCCTTTGCAAATGGCTCTTTAATTCCTCTACTTTCATGAATACCTATGCTAATTCTAGCAGCTAACCTCAATAGACAGCGATTATGGTTTTCCAGAAAGTTTATTATTATTATTATTATTATTATTATTAACCTTTATTTATAAAGCGCTGTAAATTTACACATTTATAAACAGAAAGTTTTCAAACATAAAGTATTATGTATTTTCAGGACTTTATACTGACAAAGATCTGATTTAACATATTTGTTAAAATTACTTTTACTTAAAAATGCATCCTTAGTGCTATGTTACATTTATTTCTTTATTAGGTATCTGAGGTGTTCCCTGCAAAGTCAAATACAGTTAATTTAAAATAGCTGGTGGGGAAAAAATAACCGAAGTGCGGTTACAGTTGCAGAACCTACCATATAGTAAGTTCTATTGAAAACAGCAAGATCCCTGCATGTATGCAGAAGACTGAACCTTTAGTGTGGTTTTCGTTTTCATGTGTAATATTAATTTGGTGCCAGATAGGCAGGACCAACTTGCATAGACTTGTGAATAATTTCCATTAACATACTCTGCTGTTAAGGCTGTACAACTTGACTGGCAACTGTGATGTCTCTGTAGATAAAAACCCTTGGCCATACATTTCATAATTTCATCATTGCCTAACCTCATGAAAAGCAACAAGTGTACAAGGCAGGTAGAAGAATATTAAATTTTTAAAAATTATATTTTATTCAAAATTTAACACATAAATAACTGGACATGCATAAACACCGACACAAACCCACACGTAAACACACATGCAACAATCCCCAGGTAGAAGAATATTAAATATAGGCCTGTTACAGACTGCTAAAATAAAGCTGCTTCGGGTCTCTTTGGAGGTATGCTATTTAAATGATGCATGGGTCCTAAGAGTCCAGAAGTCGCGCCAAAGCCACACTCCATTCCTAAGCACTGGAGTGCAGTTTTGGTGCAGCTTCCGGATTCTTAGGATGCATACATCCTTTAAACAGCATACCTCCAAAGAGACCCCAAGCAGCTTCATTTTGGCAGTCTGTAACAGGCCATAGAAAGTACAAGCCAGGCATCAGTGGGGAGGAGTTCCAGATGCTAGCTCAAATGCATCTTCAACCAGGATTAAGAGCAAGGTTTTAACTAATTTGGTAGTGAATCTCAAAATAAGCACCAACAAAGGAACGCATCTGATAAGCATCAAGATGGTCCAAAACACACTGCAGAAATAATCCTGTTTTAGACCGCTTTAACTGCCCTGGCTCAGTGCTTGGGAAATCATGAGCACTGTAGTTTTTTGTGGCACCAGAGCTCTCTGACAGAGAAGGTTGAATGTCTCACAAGACTACAGTTCCCAGAATTCCCTAGCACTGAGCCAGGGCAGTTAAAGCGGTCTCAAACTGGGTTATTTCTCCAGTGTGTTTTGGGCCCTAGTCACCATGTTTTCAGAACTGTGAATACACAAGAGAACAAATGAAAACTTCATGCACAGGAAACGTTTCGCAACCCAATGTTTATGGCTGCATGAAGACCATCCCTATGACATGCTTCAGCACCAGGGCCGTTCCATAACTTCATTTTAGCATCAGTTTTATTACAGGAGTGGATAAACACTATGCAAGTGTGGACACAGCAGGCAACTAGAACTCCCCATAAGAAGCAATAAATGGTTCACATGGCACTATGAAAACACGTTAAGTGCAGAAATATGAGATTTCTTCTCTGCCACAGAGTAGATCTTCAGATACACCCCAACCTTCATTTGATATGATTCAGTTCAGCTCTTTTAACATCATTGTACAGTTATTCCCTCCACTTTTTGCTCAGATACACATGAAAGAATGCTAAAGCATTCATATAAACAGCTGAAGCCATTACTTTGATGTCAGCTAGGGTCTTAGCCAGAAAGCTAGGCCAAAAAACAAACAAAGATAATTCAGAAATCAATCAAAGCCCTTCCTTTCATATACATACATACATATATACATCAATAACCAAAAGTTTTAAGTCCCTAGATAGTTCAAATCCTAAAGAATCATCTCTTATCTACACAAACTGAAAGGGTTGCAACACCAAGTTTGATCTAGTTGAATCAAAAATGTTTGTAAGATAATTTGGCAGAACAATTGACAAAGTTCTTGTTCTCTGCCTTTTGTTTTACCTAAAATACAAACATTTTTACATAGATCGGGTCCAGTGAACACAACACCTTTCTTCCAGGTCCATTTTTTGTTGTTGTTTCAAAGCTGAACTCATTCAAATTGTTCCTTTTTCTTATACAAAGATCTGCCCAGTTCATGCAACCAGCTTTTAATAACATGTGCCTTTAATCAACACATATCCGAAGCACTCACACACCTAAGGAATTTCCCTGTCTAGAAATCCAATCAAGGCTTGAAATTTCCCAGTTCTTTCTCAAACACAATTACAGAAGTCATCATCTTTTCAGTGCAAAAACCATCCTACCTGTACTGTGAGCCTTGCAAAGAAAGATACCAACTAGTCTCTCCTTTCACCCAAATGGTTCTTTGGTGCCAGTCTTACACAGTCTCTATACACTGTATAGAGATTTTGTAGCACCTTTGAAACTGACTGAAAGAAAGAAGTTGACAGCATGAGCTTTCGTAGACTTAAGTCTACTTCCTCAGATATATTTGGGGGCCAAATGCCTCTGAGGAAGTAGACTGAAGTCTATGAAAGCTCATGCTGCCAACTTCTTTTTTTCAGCTAATCTCAAAGGTGCTACAAGATCTCTCTACATATTCTGCAGACTAACACAGCTATATTTTTGAATTCTTATTCTTACACGATTCCTGGAATAAAGTAACACAACATAATTTTCATCATTGCTCTACCTGGATTGCAGACACAACTTCAAATTCACTTTACAAAATGAGCTCTCCACTCTTCCAATCTTTTCTCGAGATCAACTGCCTTGCAACTTCCAGCATCCCCACCAAAAGCTCAAAACGATCCAGCCAGTGAAGAGCAGAAGAACCCCACTACTTCCACAATGACAACACTGGGGTGAGAGGGATGTCAAACCCACACCAGGCAAAACCTAACCAGACAGAGACAAACTTCCTTCAAAGATGACACGCCTATCTTCTTTTCTCAACCCAAGATCAAAGGTCTTTCCATTTAGTGCCTTTTGTGTTAAAGATCAACCATTACAAGCCTATGACTTACAACACTCCGATTACGAGGCTGGCTTAATGAATACAAAGTCCACCAAAGCCCTTTCAGGTAAGGAGCAGGAGGACAGATCGGTTCCCAGAGTGAAAACTGAAGCAGACTCCTGTCCCTTTAATAGCTGTGCAGAAGAGGAGAATTGCAGCAGGTGTTGCTTAGCATGCAGAAATATGGGGTGTGTATGTGTGCTTATTTTTTTTTAAACTGCTTCATGAATAAGCAATCTAATTTAAATGAACAGTGAAATTAATATGAATATATTACAGTCAGCCCTCCAATTTGTGGCTTTGACTTTTGAAGATCTCAGTATTCGTGGATTTGATTACGGTAATATGTTCTCTCTAGGTTCGCCTGAGAATTTGTGGGGGAAGTTGGCCATAGAGTTGCACTGGAGGATCTAGAGATTCCAAGAAACAAAACGCTTCGCCAGGCATTTCTAGGTCCTCCAGCGTGATCTAGCTCAACTTTTGGCATTTATTGACCATAGAGTTGTCCTGGAGGACCTAGGAATTCCTAGAAGTGGTTTCTCAAGTTTAAAAAATAGTGTTTTTTATTTACGTTTTTTCCACTTTCATGAGGGTGCTGTGCCCCCAACCCCAGTGAATGTGAAAGCCTACTGTAGTTGCTTACAAGCTATAATTAAATCCTGATTTTCTGTTTCAAAGCAAGGAACATGGGGAGCAATACCTGAGAGCAAGCACTAATTATTCTTAACTTTATTAAGCATGAAATATGCTTAAGTAGTCCATGTAACAGAAGTATAAACATTTATAGCAAAGAATAAAATTACATGGACATTTTGCACAACCCCCAAATTTTGTTCTCTCTAGAAAATTCTGAGCTAAACTTTAGGAATATAGTCTTGAATCCATTTACCAGAGAGCAAGCTTGTGTTAAATTTGCAGGACCTAATTATGAATTAATATGCTCATGACATTAATGCCCATGTTCAGGTCAGCAATCTTGCCTCACACCATGAAACCTCATGTACATTTTTCACATGTACAGAGAACTGAATAAGAATTCTGCAACCCCAAAGAAATTTTTGTTCAAGTTCCCAAACGTCCAAGATGCACAGTGAGAGAAATTACTTCCACCTACAACTCTTCTACTCACTGGCCTTTTACAGGCCGCCGGAAAAGGGCGGTCTGGCGGCGCCTCCGCTTGCTCCGCGAGGGAGCCGCAGCTTACATACCGCGCGGCTCCTTGGCGGAGCAAAAAGTAGCCCCAAAATGGCGCTTCTTGCAGCGCGCTAATGACGCCGCAAGGCGCCAATGGCGCACTCGCGACATGCAGATGCTAGGCGCCCACAACGTCAAGATGGCAGCACCTGTGTAGAACAGGCGTTGCCATTTTGTACGCACTCTGCCCTTTCTAACCCTAGTATGCGCAGAGCGCATACTTTCCACCGGTGCAGAATGGGCCATTGTTTCCATCCCCTTCATCAGAATGTAACAACATTCATAACACTGTGTTTTGCTGTACAGCCAACACAGCTACCCCCAGATATATCCCCCTTTGTCACTTTACCTGATCCCCTTTCCTTTGGATACCTAACCTTTATTCCTTAATGTTTAATTGAAGTCTTGTGGTTGTTCTGTGCCTTCAAGTCATTTCCGATCCATGGCTTTGTCTGAGAGAATGTGACTTGTGAAAGGCCCACTTGGGAGAAGGAAGCTTTTGCCATCAAGCGGGTACTACAGATCTGGGGCCAGTTCCTGGAGGGTGCCCCCACCCCTTTGAGGTTTGGATGGACCAATGCAATCTGGAAGCCTTACAAGCCCCGTGGCAACCCTAGCACGCAACGAGGGTGTCAATAAGGGCCTGTATGTACCGGACCATAGTGAAATAGAAGCAATTTGATATGGTGAAATAGTGCTATGATTAATTAGAGAGAAAAGAGACAGGAGGGAGGCAAGAAATGGAAGGAAAATATGCTTAGGACAAATTAGAAAGGGGGGCTGTAATCCAAATGAAATAAAAAGCGGGGACAGGTTGACAGTGGCAGGGGAGAGTTATAGTTTTGGGCCCTTTTGGTTTCCTAAGGGAAAACTTTCGATAGTAAACAAGACAACATGTTGCTTCCTGAGAGAGATGATAATGGGAAAAGTGGCAAGTTTAAAGAACCCTTTGATGTACTTGAAAGTGCACAGACTGCGGGCTGGGAGAAGGGGAGTTGGAGAGGGAATCCTTAAAGGATGGCTGATTTGGGGACAATTTAGATTTGACACTACCACATCTGTGGCGAACCATTATCTTGGATTCTGGAATAAAGTATTAGTTAATCTACACAAATATGCTGTCTTGGCTCTTTAGGTTTGGGTCCTCTGATCATGACATCTTCTCTGAAATCCTCATAGAATCATAGAGTTGGAAAAGACCACAAGGCCCATCCAGTCCAATCCCATTCTGCCATGCAGGAACTTACAATGAAAGCATCCTCGACAGATGGCCATCCAACCTGATTAAAGACCTCCAAAGAAGGCGACTACACTATACTTCGAGGGAGTTTGTTGAACTGCCCTTACTGTCAGGAAGGTCCTCTTAATGTTGAGGTGGAATCTCTTTTCCTATTGTTCCGTGTTCTAGTCTCTGGAGCAGCAGAAAACAAGCTTGCTTCATCCTCAATATGACATCCCTTCAAATATTTAAACAGGGCTAGCATATCACTTCTTAACCGTCTCTTCTTCAACCTAAACATACCCAGCCCCCTAAGTCATTCTGCATAGGACATGGTTTCTAGACCCTTCACCATTTTGGTGGCCCTCCTTTGTACATGCTCCAATTTGTCCACATCCTTTTTGAATTGTGGTGTCCAGAATTGGACACATTATTCCAGGTGAGGCATGATCAAGGCAGAATAGAGTGGTAGTATTACTTCCCTTGACCTAGACCAGGGGTCGGCAACCCCTGGCCCACAGGCCAGATCCGGCCCGGCAAGGCCTTGGGACCAGCCCCAGCAAGGACCTGCCACCGAATGCCGCAGGCACGGGGGCTTTGGCCTCTCGCGCGAGCGGCCTTTGACCCCGCCAAAGGCCCTGCGCCTGTGGCAATCAGCGGCAGGTCCGTGCTGGAGCCAGTCCCAAGGCCTCGCCGGGGAAGGCCTCTCGCACGGGGCCAAGAGGCCTCATCTCCAGCCCTGGCTTTGATTGGAAGGTTTTGGCCGCAGAGGCTCTCACCTCCTCCCACCTTTGGAGAAGGTAACCTCGCCTCCGGTCTGCAGCCACAACAGGCGCGGGTGCTTTGTGTGCAAAACGCCAAAGCAAGGGGAAGAGGAAGAAGATGGAGTCCTTGGGTTTCCTAGAAGAGGCTTAGGCTGCATCCACACTGGGGGAATAACCCGGTTTGATACCACTTTCACTGCCATGGCTGTGGGGTTCTGGGAAGTGTAGAGAGATGGAGTCCTTGGGTATAGAAGAGTCTTAGGAAGCATCCACACTGGGGGAATAACCCAGTTTGATACCAGAACTTTGATACACTTTTCAGAATTCCATAGCATTCAGCCATGGCAGTGAAAGTGGTGCCAAACCGGGTTATTTCTCTGGTGCAGATGCAGGTTAGGTCTTGCATGGAGCTTGTTGTTGTTGTTGTGTGCCTTCAAGTTGTTTCTGACTTATGGTGAGCCTTTCCTGGGGTTTTGTTAGCAAGGTTAGTGCAGAGGGGGTTTGTCATTGCCTGCGGCTGAGAGAGTGTGACTTGCCCAAAGTCACTCAATGAGTTTCCATGGCTGATCTGGGAATCGATCCCGGATCTCCAGAATTGGGGGGCAAGGAGGAGCAAGCGGGGGCAAGCAGCGGGCGAGTGGGGGCAATTGTCTTTAGGAGCCTCAGAAACATGCATTTATATTAACATTTTTTAAAAAATCAGCAAATTTTTCTCGTGTCCTCCATCTTTTTTATAAAAAGTGTCCTCCATTTTGATTGATTTTAACTGGTTTTAATTATTAGGTATGAATGACAGATTTTTAATGATGTATTTTATCATATGGTTTTATATGGGGGATTTTCGTGGTTTAATTTTTATCTGTAAAATTTTGTTCTGCGCTGTATTGTATTTCATTATTATCTTGTAAACCGCCGTGATCGAAGGAATGGCGGTATATAAATAAAATCTCATTCATTCATTCATTTTAAAATTTTGTCCTACATTTGTCCCGGTTTATTTATTTATTTATTTGTCCCCCCCCCCCCCCCCCCCGAATTGTCTGAAGGACAGCAAACTGGCCCCCGGCTCAAAAAGGTTGCCTACCCCTGACCTAGACACTATACTGTACTTCTAATGATGCAGCGTAGAATCTCATTGGCCTTTTTAGCTGCAACAACACACCGTTGGCTCATGTTCAACTTGTGATCTACTAGATCCCTTTCACATGGAGTCTTCTTCAGCCAGACGTCCACCATCCTATATCTAAGGATTTCATTTTTTCTGCCTTACGTGTCTCCCTTTTGAAATTTCTTCCTGCCAAGAAAACCCCGTGATTAAGTCAAACTGACTTGGAGACACACAACAGCAACTAGGAATTACCACGATCGTAAACCTCTCACATACGTAAAATTCCTTAATGAGCTGCACTAATCTTGCAGAGCAGTCCCCAAGCCACACTTGGGCCTGTTCCAGACTGCCAAAATAAAGCTGCTTCGGGTCTCTTTGGAGGGATGCTGTTTAAATGATGCATGCATCCTAAGAATCCGGAAGCTGCACCAAAGCTGCACTCCAGTGCTTAGGAATGGAGTGTGGCTTTGGCACCACCTCCGGACTCTTAGGACCCATGCACTGTTTAAATAGCATACCTCCAAAGAGACCCGAAGCAGCTTTATTTTGGCAGTCTGTAACAGGCCTTGCTCACCCTCAAGAGGACGGCCATGGCAACGGAGCCACTGAATGCCAGTGTTAGTGCCTGTGCAGCGTAGTGGTTTGAGTGTTGGACTGTGCCTCTGGAGACCAGGGTTTGTTTCCCAGCTCAGCCATGGAGCCCACTGGGTGACCTTGGGCAAGAAAGTAAGTTAAGTAAGTAAGTAAAAGTTTATTTATATACCGCCTTTATAAGACCAAGGCGGTTTCCAACATACATACAACAATACAGCAATATAAAAACATCGAAACATAGCATTAAAAACCTTTTACAATAAAACAATAAGCGCCACAATTCGTGCCAGCTTGACATGCTGACGAAGGGGGCGAGGAGAGAATACTTTAGGGGTCAGGGAGTCAGGGGTAAGCTTGCTCAAACAAGAATGTTTTTAACCCCTTCCTAAACTGGGTAAGGGAGGCGGCTGAGCGGAGCTCAAAGGGCAGCGTGTTCCAGAGGCTGGAGGCCGAGATGGAGAAGGCCCTCTTAGCGGCGGCAACTACTCTCTCTCAACCTCAAGGGAAGGCGATCGCAAATCTCCTCCGGACAAATCTTGCCGTGAAAATCCTATAAGCTGGAAACAACTCGAAGGCACACAGTAGCAACAACAACAACACTCCTGTCGCTGCTGCTGCTGCTAAATCCACCCGATCTTGCATCCAGCCTTGTCTGTAGCTGAACAGGTGCAATACTTCCTTCCTCTCGGGAATATGTCTGGGGGATGCTGGGAGCTGTAGTCCAAAACCTGCAGGGAAAAGAAATTAGGAGGAAGGTCTTGACAGTAAGGGCTGTTTGACAGTGGAAGACACTCCCTCAATGGAGTGTAGTGGAGTCTCCTTCCTTGGAGGTCTTTAAGCAGAGGCTGGATGGGGATGCTTTGATTGTGACTTCCTGCATGGCAGGGACTTGGACTGGATGGCCTTTGGGGTCTCTTCCAACTCCATGAGCCTACGATTCCTAGAGCTGAAAAACCACTGCCTTTCCCCAAACTATCCCATTTTAATGGTCAGCCCTGAAGCATCCAGCCCTCGAGAAGCAGCCTGGCATAGTGGTTTGACCCTTGGACTAGGGCTCTGGAGATCTGGGTTCGAATCCCAACTCAACCGTGTTTTACAAAAGCAAAAGCAACCCTGGGTGACAAGTCTCGCTCTCTCAGCCACAGAGCAAAAGCCCTCTTGCCACGCAACCCCGTGATGGGCGAGAAACAATGGCACACCAAAGAGGCTGAGACAGTGTGACTTGCCCAACCCCACTCTGTGGATCGTGGCAGGATTAGAACCCAGAGCCGCAGTCCGACGCTCAGCCCAGGGCAGGCTCATATACAAAAACAAAAAGAGGGGTTGGCGAGGCGGTCTCTCCTCTCCCTCCACTCCCCGCGGCCGCCATTTTGAGAGGGCTTCCAAAAGAGCTCCCTTCCGCGTTTACCTCCTCGGAGTGCCGCCTCAAGCCTTGCTCCTCCTCCTTGCGCCCGAGGAAGGCGAGGCCACGGCTTCCCCGCCCAGGAAACTCTCGCGCTCGCGAAACTCTCGCGAGAAGGAGGGCCGGCATCTCCCGGTTGCCAGGGCAACTTCCCTTTTCACTTCCGGGATGCCGCGGCAGAAGGAGCAAACTTGGTGGCGAAGCTGGGTGGATGTTTGGCCCGCCCCGCGACTCGTAGTCGATCATACTCAGAGATAGTAACAGTGTAGAGTCAGGCCTGGATAGGTATCTTGCGAGTTCACTTTCTCAGGCATTCCCAAACATAGGTCCTTCAAGTAAATTGTGGACTTCAACTCCCAGAAGCCTCAGCCATCTGCGTCAACCGTCAGGAATTCTGGGAGATGAAGTCCAAAACTTCTGGAGGACAAAAGTTTGGGAATCCTTAGGGGAAGTTTTGTTTGGAATTGAGGCCTAATTTAGAGGTGCATCTTGTTGTCGTCGTTGCAGCTGTGTGCCTTCAGGTCATCTCCAGCTAGTTTCTTCAGAGGGGATTTGCCATAGGCATCCTCTGAGGCTGAGAGAGTGTGACCTGCCCAAGGTTACCCAGTGGGTTTCCATGGCCGAGACGGGATTCAAACCCTGGTCTCTCAGTATCCTAGTCCAACACTCAAAACACTACATCACAATGGCCCTCAGGTTGCATCTACACTGAAGAATTAAGGCAATTTGACACCACTTCAATTATCATGGTCAATTCTATGGACTCCTGGGATTTGTAATTTGATGTCACACCAGCACTCTTTGGCGTAAACGGTTAAATACCTTGCAAAGCCACAACTCCCAGGATTCCATAGTTGACCATGGCAATTGAAGTGGTGTCAAACTGATATCCTGCCCATCATACCATCTTTACTAAGGACTGAAACAACATGCAGGCATAAGACTAACATCTCCGGTTGTTTTTTTCTCCTGTCTGGTTCATAACTTCTTGCCTGATGAAGAAGCCCATGGAGCTTCGAAAGCTTGCAGCGAGTATACTGTGCATTTTTGTTGGCCAATAAAGGTATCACCGATGGATTTTTGTTTGCATTTGTTAAATGGCAAACACAGCTAACCCTGCATGTTTACTTAAAGTGGTGTCAAACTGCATTATTCTATAGTGTGGATGCACCCTTAGAAATTATTATGATGATGATTATTTTCTTACCTGCCTCTCCATGGATCATGTTAGGGAACAACAACAATTAACAGATAACATCGGTTAAAACACACATCAGTTTAAAAAAGGACAAATGAGATTTACACATATTAAAACAACCCAAGATACTGTTTTTAAAAACCTCACAGTTAATGCACATGCATCATTGACTCAAAATTCTGCTGAACTGATCAAGACCTGTTTCCGCATAAAAATGCCAGGAAGTAAAAGTCTTGAGTTGGAAAGAACATGAACGCCCTCAGTTGCTACCTCTAAAATCTTCTTTCCTTTTTCAGGGAAGTGGGGTAGCAGAGGGTTGTAGATACAGGAGGAGCAAAATCAGGGCATGGATCCTCCAGACAAGGATTCTGCCTCCCCAAATCTGACATCTGACATCATCCGGCCTCAGAGGGCGAGAAAGGCCAGCCAGAAGTAGAGCCCTCCCTCCATTCCATCTGCCATGGTCCAGACCCTGGAAGAGAAGAACCACTGGGCTTATTCCCCTTCCCCACTGCCATTCCCTTCTCCTTTTGTGTCATGTCTTTTTTAGATTGTAAACCTGAGGGTAGGGAAATGTCTAATTAACTATCTGTAAGTCACTCAGAGAGCCTTTCTGGCTGAAGAGCAGGGTATAAATACTCCAAATAAATAAACAAACACCAACAAACAAGCTTCATTTATATACCGCTTCATACCGCCTAAGCAGTGTCTAAGCGGTTTACAACTGTAAGCTAATTTGCCCTCAACAATCTGGGTACTCATTTTAGCGACCCCGGAAGGATGCAACCCTGAGTCAAGCTTGAGTCCTTTTGCTGGTCTTGAACTTGCAATCTTGTGGTTTTAAGTGAGTGCTGCAGTATAGGCATTTAACCACTGCGCCACAAAGGCACCTCCTTGAATCAAATTTTTCTTCAGTCACCGTGTATCTAGCGTTGCAGTAACTTAAATGTCTTTTCTAAGGAGTCTTTCTCCTTAGACTGCCAAAGTACGACAGCCTCGGTTTGATCATCTTGACTTCCAGGGAGATTTCAGGATCCATTTGTTTGTGTTTTTGGCTGTCCATAAGTAAACAGAACCATTCTGAAGGCAGCTGCTCTTCACCTTGCCTGTTGTAGCCAGTCACACACAGCTACACTGTTGTGTGCTTTCAAGTCATTTCTGACTTAGGACAACAAACCCATCACTGAGTTTTCTTGGCAAGACTTGTTACGAGAGGGTTTGCTTTTGCCTTTCTCCAAGGATGACAGACTGTGACTTACAAAGATTAACTCGTGGGTTTCCATAGTCAAGTGGGGATTTAAACCCTAGTCTCCAAAGTCATAGACCAGTGCTCAAACCACTACACATGCTGGTTCTTACAGCTACACTAGGGTAAGCAAAAATAGAATTGTGCTCTTCGCAGCTGAAGCTTTATATTACATTTGTTTACAGTAGGTATATCTTATAAGGGAACTTGGGGGACATTCAGATGTTGCTGTTTTTTAGCCCAAAAATACAAATAATCTCATGCATTATGAGTTTGTTATTCACACTATGGAACCACATCAATGCACATCTCTGCATGTTATCACTCACACATGCCAGCACTTGAATAAAGATGAAATCAACGATAGGAATGCATTCAGAAGACGTTGAAGGCATGAAGTGTTTTATCTATTTGGGTCCATTTGCATTGGGTATTCACACTACCAACAATGTAGATCTTTTTTTAAAACTTGGGAAAAAACATGATACCGATTATCCTAGATTGTGTGGATTTTTGGCAGCCCCTCCCTTAATTGGGTGAATTCGGGATGCGTGTGAACAACGGAGATTCAACCTGGATTCATCCTGGATTATTTTCACAGTGCGAATAACCCTCCTGCACCATTTTCCCAATGCTGTTGCTGATTTTAAAAAAAACCTTTCAGCTACATAGAGGATGAAGAAGAAAATAGGAGCTGGGCAGGCAGAAAACAACTTTGCTGCTCTGTTGTTGCTCTTCTCAAAAAATAAAACAAAACCTGGGAGTTAGAAATCCTTGTGAATCTGCTACAAACCACCCAGAGATCTACCATGTGATGCAGATTTGGAAATAAATCAATTCAACCCAAGTGGGAATTCGAATCTGCCTTGGTTCCCACTGGCAACAGATTTCCCAGTCATATCTCCATGCTCCGTCCTCAGTCCTCCATCCTCCTGGTATGGCCAGGAGGAAGGAGGGAGACATGGTGGGGAAGCCACGGCTGTCGCTTCCTGCACAGATTCTTGAAACTAGCACAAACATAGTGGGGACCACTGTGTTTGCTGAACTGGTTTCAGGAATCGGTCCAGGAATTGAATCAAGAGATAAGTGGGAATGAGGCCATTGTTTGCACAGGCCATAATAGTAGGACCCTGAGAACGAACGCTAACCACAACCAGCAGAAGGGATTTACTTTCTTTGCTTGCTTATGAGAACTCTGAGAAAAACCAGCTGGAGCCTGTTGCAAAAAGATATACACTGAGAATTAAAGAATATTGAGCCCAGGAATTTGTTATGAGAACTTGGGGGGGAATGAACCCAGTCCTTCAGCGCAACAGTCCTCTTTGGGTGGCCCCAAGCTTACTTTGTTTTAGCAATATGGTTTAGGATGGAGGAAGGGTCATTTTGTTGCTGCTCTTCTCAAAAAACCCAAAACCTGGGAGTTAGAAATCCTTGCACATCTGCTACAAACCACCCAGAGATCTACCATGCGATACAAATCTGCTTTCTGAGCATGGGCTCACAACCTCTTAAGGGCTTCCCACATTAGACAAACTAGTCTTCTTCATACTCCCATCCCCTGATCTGACTCCTCCACTCCACTTTTTCTCATTTTCAAAGTGGCACGATGATGAAAGCAGCCCCTTTCTTACTATGCTGTATACTCCTGTTCCCTGACATGTCCTACTTTTCAGCCTTAGAGGAATTACAAAACGTCCTCTATTTTGAGCTATAAAACCTGTCCTTGTGTCAACCGAACTCTAACTGAACCGAGTTATTATTGTCTTGGCTACTGCAAAGAGCGGTATAGATGACTGTTCCTGACCATGTGGTGATTTTGTTTGTTTTTCCTAATACAGGTGTAGAAAGGAAAGGAGGATCTGGGTTGCTGAAACATACATGGGGGGCGGCAAGTGTGCTATTTGGGTTAAGGAAGAAGCAGGAGGGACGAGAGAACAAATAGGGAAACAAACAAAAGTAATAATCCAAATGTAGATTCAGTCAAGGATTTGTTACTAGCAAAGTACAATTTTAAGCATTTGTTTTGATCAAGGTTCTATAATTATATTGCACCCAAAGGATGCTCAACAATGGCTTCTTTTCATCCTGGAGAGAAGTGACCAGTGGGTTCCTCAGGGTTCTGTCCTGGGCCCAGTGCTATTCAATATCTTTATCAATCACTTGGATGACAGAATTGGGGGCATACTTATCAAATTTTGCAATGATACCAAATTAGGAGTAGATAATACCCCAGAGGACAGGATCAAAATTCAAAATGACTTGAACAGATTAGAAAGCTGGGCCAAAGCTAACAAAATGAAATTCAACACAGAGAAATGTAAGCAGGGCCGGCTCACCCATATAGGCAACATAGGCAGTTGCCTAGGGGCGCAAAAGGTTTAGGGGTGACAGTTGCGCTCCTCCTGGCTTTGCAAACAGGAGCAGCGCCAGGGGAGCACAAAGGGCACTTGCCTGAGGCTGCGTGCACACCCCCAGCCCCAAGCAAGCACCAGCCAAGGCGCCACTTGGCTTGTGCTCCTCCTGGCTTTGCTGCTCTTTGCTGTTTGCAAAGAGCAGCAAAGCCAGGATCAGTGCCAGGGGAGTGCGAAGGGCGCTTGCCTGGGGCTAAAGTGATGCAGATAGTTTTGTGCGATATTTATTTAGACTTATAGCAATGACACAGGAGTTTATCACAAGGGAGGAATTTCTCTTAATTTCGAATGAAAAGAAAGTGGGGCCAGAGCGCATTCACATGAATTCGATAGTTCAGCAAATTTACGTGAATTCAAATTGCGTTCGAACTCACTTCCCATTGTCCGAAAATAGCTTGCCATTACCTGAAATTAAGTGTGATCACCTATCACGCAATAACGTGAAACCCCATGATAGCATTCGGGCTGACTTCCCATTGCCTGAAGTTGCGTGTGGTAGTCTATCACGCAATAATGTTAAACCCCATGATTGCATTCAGATTGCCATTGGATTATACTTCCAATTCCCCTTGTCTGATAATGTCCAATGTTTTTTTAAAAAACCAGTTTAAAACATTTTAAAAGTTAAAGGCCTAACGTAGTAGCAGGCTTTCTGGCTGCCTTCAGAAGCTCAGCAAGGACAGAGCTAGCCCAAATTTCCATGAGAATAGTGGAAAGGGGGATCCACAGTAAGATGTGCTGCTCCAGGAAAAGTCCTTTCTCATATATTTGTCAACCTGGATGCTGGGATATGCAACAAGTCCTGCTCTGAAGGTTTCAGATTCTGGGCAGACTCTTATGGAAAGAAATAATCCTAAAATATCCTAATCTCAGCAACGCCCAACAAAATTGCCAAAATTTATAAAACAGGACGAGGAACATGCTGGAAATGTGGTAACGCACCGGGAACATGGATGCATATTTGGTGGAAATGCCCAAAGTTAAAACTTTATTGGAAAAAAATACATAGAGAAATTGAGCTGATGTTAAAGGTAAATTTTGAAATGAGACCGGAAATATACTTGCTAAACATGATGGAAAATATTCCTACACAGATCAGAAAAAGACAAGAAATAATTTTGTTGTACTTAATAACCGCCGCCAGAATCACAATCGCACAATTCTGGAAGAAGTACATTCTGCCTCTTCCCATGAAACTGATGTCTTCAGAAGTAGCCAGTCAAAATGTTTGAATTCAGAGATAGACTCACTCCAATTTGACAGATAACTCGTGGTTTCTTCATAAAATAACATAAATTCATTTCTAATTGTTACAGATCTTGTTTCAGCTAGATCGCGTAACAGTCTTTACCTTTGTCGACATGAAAGCTTGACTATGCCTTTCGTTCAAAGTTTTAATTATATCCTCTAAAATCAATCTGACTTCATTAACTGAAATGTCTTTCCTCTCAATTTTGCTCATAGCCATTTGAAAGAGACTCATTTGTGAATGTACAAACCAAAAATAGGCCTCCCCAGCTTCATCAGAGAAAAAAGATTTCAAATGAACTGGGCATTTATTGAGGGACAAAAAATAGGACTTCATTGGTTCAAACATCAGCAAGAACCTCTCAATTGCTGGAAAGAGACTTAACCACCTAGTTTTTACATGACTACAGAGATCATGGTATGTTGTATTCACAAAATCACAATATTCCATAAGTGATGCAACCCTAACAGTGTATATTGAAAAATAATTATACACCTTCTCTATAGTAGAGTGAAGGTCAATTGAGAGATTGTGAACTTCAGCTTGTATGGAGTTGTGCAAAATATGGGCAGGACGCCCAACTCCAACAGTTGTTTGCCCAGCTTAAATTGCAATTTGGTAAACACATTGTTCGTCCCTTTCCTTGACAAACCTCCAAAATTGGTATTTGTATTGTCTCCCCCAAATGAGCTAATTTTTCCATCAATTCCTTTACGTACAACAACACTGTGAAGGTATTCTGAAACAGTGTCAGAATTTTCATTCTGCAATTCCACCAATTCTAAAAGCTTTGATTTGTCAAAGTACTGAACAATCACTGGGAATATTTTATGGTATTTATGGTTGCTAGCATCTGTACTAACACCAATATAACCAGATTTGTCAAGGCTTTTCTTTAAATCAGACTGAATACAAGGTGAAATTACATTGTTCACCACCGCCTCAGTTTTGGTCTTTGCATTTGAAAATGTTTTAGCAATTTTAGAGTCCCCAAACATTTCCGACATCAACATGCTTGTACATGTTGTTGAATTATACGATTGGTGATGCTTTACAGTGTGAAAGGCAAATGTTACCTCTGCTAAAGCAACCTTTTTCGCTTCAGATTTGCTTGATGCAAAAAAATGAAGTTAGCTGCTTGGGGGATGAAGCACATCTAGCAGCATTCATATGCTTCGTGGTTGCAAGGTGAGAGATCATGTCATTTCGCACACCATGTGATATATAAAAAAAGCACTGTGAAAGTGAAAAAAAAATGATGTTACAGTGGTGCAAAACAAGAACGCCCAGAGGTGGTAACATTAATATTGATTAAGGTGTGGCAGGACCTCAATCCGCCCCCCCACACACAGAGACAGGCCTGATAATATGTTCATCATCACCACCACTGCTACAGCGTGAGAGAGCCACCATGGTAGACTTCACACTCTCTCACCTCAGAGACAGTGGGCCCAGCTTGCTGGTATCAATAAAATCACCATCTCCATCATTGCCACAACATGGCAGACTTATGTTAGCATTTAAAGCATTCCAAATACAATTTGCATTGGAAAGTCACACTCTCTCGCCCTCAGAGAGTGGTCATCATCATCCTCATCATCCTCAAAAAATTAAAAAAAATTAAAGGGCCCTTTCCTCATCCCCCCCCCCCCCCCCAGAGACCAACATCAAGGCTGGAAATGGCACCACATGGTGCCAGGAAGTGCCCTTTCCCCTCCTCCAGAGGCCCAGGAAGCCGAAAACGGTCTGCCTACCCCTGCCTTGCTCCACCGCCTCGGTCCTCCTCCGCCACTGTCCGCTGCCGCCGTCCGCCTCGGTCCTCCTCTGCCACTGTCCGCTGCCGCTGTCCGCCTCGGTCCTCCTCCGCCTGCCCTTGCTTGCTGGAGCCACTCTCCTTTGCGCCGGACCATGCGAGTGACAAAAGAGGAAAAGCTCCTCCACTTCAGGCTGGCTGGCCAATGGAGCAGACTGGAGCTGGAACAGCCCGCCGCCTGCTAGCGGTCACAGGCTCCTGCAGCAGGGGGCGGACTGTCCAGCTATTGGCCAGCCAGCCTGAAGAGGAGGAACTCCTGCTCAGCCCTGCACGCGGCAGGAACAAACTTCTGGGGTAAATCTTAACGCACAAGCATAGGATTAGAAGTAGGATCATCACTCACTTCTGAAGTCTGCCTCCTCTCTCTCTCATTGCCCAAACTTCTTGCCGGGTTTGATGTCTGCAGTGGGCGCAATTTGGCCGAGGACAAGTGGGCTCTCTCCTCCGGTCACGCCAAGATCTTCTCAGGTTGTCCATCTTACCGCCCAAACCCCTTCTGGGGTCGGTGACTGCGGTGTGGTGCCCTTTGGTTAAGGACAGGGAATATTCCCTCCTCCACCGCACCAATACCTTTCAGGATGTCCATTTCACTGCGCAGACCCCTTGCTGGGGTTTGAGATTGCAGAGGAGCGCATCTGATCCAGGACTGAGGGATCTCCCTCCTCCGGCCGCCCCTGGGCTCTCTGGCCTTTCAGATGGCTGGGCTGTCTTCTTGTTCTTTAATGCTGAAGTTGGGCCTAGTTGGCTTACAACACAGCAGCTTCTGAACTATCTCTCCCTGCCTTGCTTTGTTTCAGCCGTTAGAAAGTCAAAAGGATAGAGCAAGACTAAAGAAAACATTGCTGTTTTTGTAGGTAGTTGTCAAGGCAGGAGAGAACAGACCATGAATATAAGAAGAATAGCAGAAATATTAAAGTCCTTAAGACAAAGAAGGAGGAGAAAAGGAAAAACACAGCCTACTCGGAGCGAGGCAGGAAAAAGACTGAGGGATGGTGGGGTCATCGACTCATTCAAGTCTGTTTTTCCTGCCTATTTCAGAGCAAGAGATGGAATCAACCCATGTTATATGATGGTTCGTTCCACCTCCATCGCAGGAAAAAGGAAGTTTAACACCATATTACTAGACTCTATTATGGAGATCACGAGTATGAATTTATAGGACCTAAGCAAAAGAGGATCTTGGAGATGTCTCATCTACAGGGTTGCTGTGAGTCTGAGTCAACTCAAGGGTGGTGAACAACAACATAATAATTTTAATAATATGTTATAATTATATGTAATAAGTATAATTATTTATTTGCATGCAACTTATTCATTACTTATTCATATAGTTATAATTAGATGTAATATTTCTGTAAATAAACCATATGGAATGAATTTATATTTCAATTAGTTTTTTCAGTTGGTAATACCCTACATTTTTTCTTGAATGTCCTACATTTTGCAGTTTCTTGTCCTCCTTTACAGTTGTGACATCTGGTCACCCTGGCTGTATGGAAAAGCAGCACAGTTATTACAGAGGGAGAGAGCAACCTGTCCCTCTGTGGGAAACCTGCTGCCTTTTCTTGTGCTGTGCGTGCCCAATTCGCATGGAAGTCTATGTTCACGTATGGCCTGCAGATAGCAGCAGCCAGCATGCTGGAAGTTGTGCGCCAGAAATGGGGACACCATTGCACCCTGCCATTTGGCCCAATGCCTTGTCGATTGCTTACATTCAGGTCCCAGTGGAAGAGTTCCCCTGCCCCTGATTTAGACAAATCTGCCTTCATCACTGAGGGACAGTGTGGTGTAGTGGTTTGAGTGCTGGACTGGAAGGGCTTGAATCACCACTGGATGACTTTGGGCAAGTCACACTCTCTCAACCTCAAGAAGGAGGCCAACCCCCTCTGAACAAAGCTTTCCAAGAAATCTCCAGGATAGTGTTGGTTTAGGGTTGATATAAGTCAGTTTTTGAAAGTTATGTATTTTTAAAAAATATTTTTTAAGTTGTGGATGGCTGAACCCAAGAATGGCTGAATCCGTGGATATGGAGGGCTGACTGTACAAGGAGGATTTACTTCCATGCAGCACAACAATTTGCTCATTACTCACTTACTCTTCCTAAAGGCATGAATTCTTTAAGAGACTTCCTCAGAAGGCAGTGAACTCTATGTCAGAAGGTTTTAAACAAAGGTTAGAAGGCCACCTCTCAAGGATGCTTTAGCTGTAAATTCCTGCACTGTTGAATGCTGGACTTTGATGGTCTTAGTGTCCCTTCCAACTCTGTGGCTCTACCCTACATTGCATGGGCTGGTGAAAGTAAATGTTCCCACTCAGTTCTCTTTGGTAGTCACCTATCTATTAAGCCAACAAGAGGACAAGCCCCTTCCATACAGAATTCTAAAAAACAACCTGACAACTTTTTTTTAAATAATGACTTGTGTGTGTGTGTGTGTGTGTGTGTGTCTTTAACTGAAATAGTTTTGACCCAAACAAGCAAATTCAATGGCATCTTCATATTTATTTATTATTTGTAAACGAGATTTCTGCCCATGGAGGCTTCCAAAGCAAGGTACAGTATAAAATAACAATATAAAAACAAAAGCAATGACACAGTCTTTAAAAAACAGTTAAAAACATTTTAAAAGTTTAAGGCTTGACGTAGTAGCAGGCTTTCTGGCTGCCTTCAAAAGCTCAGCAAGGACAGAGCTAGCCCAAATTTCCATGAGAATAGTGGAAAGGGGATCCACAGTAAGATGTGCTGCTCCAGGAAAAGTCCTTTCTCATATATTTGTCAACCTCGATGCTGGGACATGCAACAAGTCCTGCTCTGAAGATTTCAGATTCTGGGCAGACTCTTATGAAAAGAAATAATCCTTAAGATATCCTAGCCTCAAGCTAATTATAAGTTCGAAACCAGCACTTTAAACTGAGCTGAGAAGCAAGGCAGCGGAGCAGATCAGGTCTAGTGCTGTATGGTCTAGTGATGTCTTTAGAGCATGCACAAGACACTTCCAAGCCCTAAAAGAGCAGCCCCATGGAAAACACAGTTTACTACTCTAATAGAGAGATAATTAAGATATGGATTGCTATGGCCAAATCCACCTTTCCGAGGAAGAAATATGGCTGAAGGGCTGAGTCAATGCACTCCAAGCCACAACAACACCATGTCCCTCTGGCAATAGACCGGAGTCCAGGAGATCACCAAACTACAAACCTTGTCCTTCAGAGTGAGAGTGTAACCCCATGCAGACCAGGTTGTACCCCCAATCCATGGTTATTCAGGATAGAATCCAGAATCACAGACTTGGAAGCGACCACAAGGGCCATCTAGTCCAACCAGTGTGCCTGAAGGTGGTCTGTATTTGCCGCTGTGATTCTGGGTAGATGGAAGAGCAGAAACCAGGATGAAAGTGAAGTTTGGGGTAAGCTGCTGAAGGTCATTGAGCCCATCTTGAGTTCATTTCACTCCAGGATACTGTCTAGTCAAATATTGCTAGCAAAGACCTTTGCTTTGCAGCCTCCTCATTTTGCATACTCGGTCTTTCCTAGAGACTGGAAAGAGGGTGGGCTTCAGAATGAAAGAACCTAGGGAGATAGGCCCTGAGATAGTTCTACGCATCCAGGCCCTAGGCCCAGATAGTTCTACGCATCCAGGCTCTTTTAGTCTACATATATATGCTTCTGGATCAGGCCTAATGCTCTGCCTGCGCAACAGCAAGCTTCTCTATGGCTACCTTCTGAGCATTTGTCCTGCCCCCAGGTGTCTTGTCTATGGGGGTCATTCAGGCATCAGGTTTTTTTTTAGCGTGACGATGCAAATAATCTCACTCATGCTTTCTGGGTTGGTTATTCACACTATGGAACTGCATCTCTGAGAGTTCTGTTGCTCACACATCTGAGCACTTGAATAAAGATGAAGTCAATGATGTGAATGTATTTGAAACACATTCGGTTTATCCTGAGTCTATTCATTGGTTATTCACATTGCTGACAATGCAAAGCTTTAAAAAAATAGGAGGGGGGGGGCAGAAACCCAATATTGATTGTCCTGGGTTAAGTGGAGTTTTGGCATGTTCCCCCTCTACCCCAAAAACCTTAATCAAGACACATTCGAAACATATCTGAATATCAAAGATTCAACCCAGATTATTTTACCATCTGAATAACCCCTATCCCATAGTTTGCCAGTTTGCATGCCTGCTTCCCCACCAGCCCTTCCTTAGCTCTCTGCTTCATGATCTAATCTTCAGGATCAGGACCAGCCATTTCCCATAGTCATCTACTCCCAATTCAAGTGAGGCTGGTACTTCCAGCATCCTGATTTTCTGGCTGCCCACAGCTCAGTGCTGCTGATGCCCAAGGCAGGGCAGGCAAAGGATTTCAGTGGGTGGCTTTCAGTACTAGTGCTTTGATGGCTGCAGGGGTGCCATTCCCAACAGAGAAGCTGGTGTTCATCCCCTCCTGTTGATGGGATGAGCGCTCCGATTTGCTTGTGCTACCTTCCAGTATAGGGAAACCAAAGCGTTTGGCTTGTCGCTCCTCTGTGCCTGGTGTGACCACCAGAAGGCAGCAGAGCAATTTGAAAATGGCTCGTCTCATGTCCTTACTGGTCAGAGTATAAATGATGGGATTAAGAAGGGAGTTAATCATAGCCAAGCCCAAGAAATAGTCTGCCTTGTACAGCAAGCTGCATGTCTGGGCCTGGCATGCAACATCCAGCAACAAGAGGAGAAAGAGAGGTAGCCAGCAGGCAATGAAAGTGCCCACCACAATGGTCACCGTCTTCAGGAGGGCCATGTACTTTTGGGACTTCTTTAGCATGCCCTTCCGGAGGCTGCCAAGGCGCTGCCCATTGAACTTGACCATGCGGTAGATGCGGGCATAAAGCACCACAATAGAAATCAGAATTACCAGGAAAATGGTGATGCAGAAGAGGATATAATGCTTAGAATAAAGGGGCAACACCGTCGAGCACTCAGGAAGGTTTCTGATGCAGTTCCACCCCAGGATGGGGAGCACCCCAAGCAAGAGGGAGGCCAGCCAGCTGGCCCCCACCAACAGGAACATCCGTCCTTTCTTGTCCCCCTGGTAAAGTCTCATGCGGACCATGGTGATATGCCGTTCAATGGCGATGGCGATGAGGCTGAGAACAGACGCTGCCAGTGTGACAAAGACACCACCTTCCCTCATAAACCACTGGATGGGGGTCAGTTGAAGGGTGTTGGGCCCAGACATGATGATATTGGCTGTGTAGGCCACTCCAGCCAGCAGGTCCGAGAGAGTAAGATTCCCAATCAGGTAGTACATGGGCGAGTGGAACTTTTTGTTCCTCCAGATGGCCAGCAGAACCACTAAGTTTTCAATCACAATGAAGGCACACACTACTAGGAAGACAATGGCATCTGTCTTGAGGCTGCCTTTGTATTTGCTGGCATGGAGCTTCCCGGTGTAGTTGTAGTGCAGTGAAATTATGTTGTTATTGTAATACTCCCGATAGAACTGGGCCAGGTGTGGTGGAGACGCCATGCTGATAGATCCCATCCCATTGGGGTCTCTCGCCCTTTCCTTTCAGTCTATGCAGGGGTACCAAGTCTTTCTCATCATGCTGTGCATCTCTTGTGCACACCCTTCATCCAGGGGAAGGGAATAATGCTTGTCCAATGAGATTATTTTGTGAACACTTGCCTTGCTACCTCCAGTTCAGATTCGGGAGAAGACACAACAGTGCTAGAAGGCTGTTTGTCCTGATCCATCAACCCAGAGAGAACCTAAAAATGCAACAAGAAATTTATGTAAGTTGATTGAGCTTGCAAAATCATATCCAGATGAAATCTAGTGTTCTCAAATGGTTCTGTCAGAACAGAACTAGGGCAGCTGGACTTCCTTTGATCACGGGCTGATTATGGATCCATCTTCTAACCCATGACTGATGGCAGCTCTCCTGGACTGGGCTGGGATTAAACCTGAGACCTTTATATACAGAAAGCATGAACTTGCAGTCAGAGCTTTCAAAAGTTATTTTGAAATTTCCCACAATCCCCTAAAATGGTAGTCCAAAGCAAAAACTCTTCTGAGCTTTCTCTGAGGTTTATTCCTAAGGAAGAACAAAGAAGAAGAAAAATGTGGCCTAGTAATGGCATTCCACTGTTCTATTTGCAAAGTAGTTACTGTATTAGTCTGTTCCACTGAAGGAATGGAGTACTATGCCACTTTTAAGACACTTTTAAGGCACTTTTAAAAGCCTTTATGGACTGCATTCTCCTTCCTCATAAGTGCAGAGTGTAAGCAAGTATATCAGGAGCTCAAAGATTATACTCCAAACATTTTAGGAAGTGGACTATGATCTACAAATCTTATGTGTAATAAATCTTTCAGTCTCAGAGAGGCCCCAGAACTTTTGGTTGTTTTCCTTTGTTAAAAGATTTGCACTCACGCCCCAGTGAAGCACTTTCCCAAAAAGATGCTTGCCCCTCATAGTTAGCAAACAGAATATATTTCAGACCCTGCATCAGTAGAATGTGTGTGGGATTTCCCTCGTTTATCTGGCAGCATCTTTCTTCCAGCAAAGAAAGAACATAACAATGACCTCACTGGATCAGAGCAAAAGAACATGTAGGCGGGTTACAGACCGCCAGAAAGTATGCACAGAGCGTGTACTAGGGTTAGGAAGGGGCGGTGCTTCCTCACCCCCTAACCCTAGTACACGCTCCTTGCATAGAAAATGGCAGCGACCGTTCTACACGGCCGCCGCCATCACTACGTCACAACCGTGCCGCCTCCAAACAATCGGAGCTCCTTCTGGATTTGCGTCACTGGGTGCAGCCTTCAGATGGCTGCGCCAGCGACGCAGAAGAGAAAGAGGCCAAGTGGCCCCTTTCTCCTCCTCCCCGCCATCGCCGGGTGTCCTTAGGACACCCCTTTCAAGGCTGCGGGGAAGCAGCCTTTTGCAGCTTCCCCGCAGCCTGGAAAGCGACGGATCGGGGCTTCGGAGGCTGCCGGTCTGGCAGCTGAGGCCCCGATATAGCGGGGAAAGGGGCGGGTGCACACCGCCCCAAACGGGCGGTCTGTAACCCGCCGTAGAAAGCTTATGAACAGGACAAGACAAAAACAGTTTCCCTCATGTTTTCTGCACCTACTGTAGATACTTGATTATGAGTTAACCTTGGGGCCAAAATTATGCGTGCTGGAATCTTGTAAATTCTTTGGCATTGCTTTCCTTTGCTCCATCCTTTAAATCCACTGGGCTGAAACAGATGGTAAACAGACGGCTTCTAGCCAGCATGGGGCCATGGTGTTCAGACGCCATTCGCCCCAGAGCCGGATCAAAGCCAGCTCTAGTGACGAAGGGGTGGCTTTTTCCTGCCCCAAATAGGAGTGGAGTTAAATTTTACCCTCATCTTATCAATCCTGAATGCCTCTAAATTTTACCCTCAACCTTTACCCGCAACTCAGTGCTTCAGAGACAGAGTACACTTTTGCCTTTCACCAAGGGATGGTTCCACAGTACTTAACCTGTGGATAAGCTGACCTAGGTTTTTTTTGGGTCAACTTTTTAACTAAAAATTTCTAGACTTATACATGAATATATACGGTATTTGCAGGCCACCATAAATTACTCTGGATTCCAGCATGGAGCAAGGAAGATTTAAAAATAAAATTGTGCATGTTTTTAACACACACCCAGACACACAGGTACCCCATTGGGGAGGCCAGAGGACTGCCTCATCCTGCCATTTCAGTGCTCCTTCCCCTGCTCAGCCCACAGGCTACCAGCATATATTCAAGATGTGACCACAGGATGGGGATGTAATGGGGTATGTAGAAGAGGAAGGACTGGAGTCCCCTAGTCCCACTAGTGGCTCTAGAAAGTTATTGCCACACCTCCCCTCCACAGCTTAATCATACAACTTTATTTCCTATTTTCTGTACAACGTCTATGCTACCATTTTAAGACAAAGAAATGGGAACTGCAAATGGCACACGTGACACTGTAAATGTGAGTACACCATCGATTTTTGTAACATCACTGTGATCCATCATGGTACTGGATCCCATGGTATTGTTCTACTGATGGAATTCCTCACCTTCACTGCCACTCCTGCTGTGCATCCTCAGAATATTATCCAGCAGAAGAGGAAAGGCAGAGGAAGTGCTACTAGCAGCTTTCTGCTTGCAATGACAACAGATATATAACCCCAGTACTTCACTTTTCAGCCCTTTTCTGAATCTTATTAATTTCCTATTGCCTTGCAGCTATCCACTCTGGGTGGTGGTCCGGGGACGCCATATGCAAAAGACAAAGTTAGTAGACTTTCAAAATTCTCAGGCACATGGAAAATTCATATTAGCCTCCCTAACCTGCCAGTCCATTGGCCCTCATGAATTGCAACATATATTTTGTGAATTTTGGTTGGCCCAAAAAAGGGTATTACTGATTTGTAGATTTTGGATGTTATTATACTTTGCTACATGGCCAACGCGGCTACCCCTTGATATGTTTTCTAGGTGTAACATCATGCATTTCAGCTGCATCAGGAGAAACCTAAAAAGAGGGCCAATAGACTGGGACTTTACCATTTGAAGTTTCTACCAACAACAAAGGTAAAACATTTTTCTATATTTGGCATGTTTTACCAAAACAGCACCAAAAGAATGTAAAAAACCAAAAAGAGCACCACAGAATGTAAAAACATGGAAGGATTCTTTAGAAATTCAGTACTCTCTGTCTAACAAAGGAGCTTGTAGCTTCACAAAAGACTGAGGCAACTGGGATCTCAAAAGGAGCAGCTTCTTTTGTCTTACTAATGGAACTTATTTTTTTTAAATGTCCTGGAGTACCCATATGACTGCTTGTATGAATTTCCCTCCAGTACCACCTGAACTGAGAACAAACACATCTTGACAAAATGCAGGCTTGTTACCAACAACCTTATCCTATGGCAACCCTATTATGGGGCTTTCCTGGCAAATTTCTTCAGAAGTAGTTTGCCATTGCCATCCTCTGAGGCTGAGAGTATACAACATGCCCAAGGCCGTGAAGTCGAAGGCTTTCATGGCTGGCATCCATAGTTTTTTGTGGGTTTTTCAGGCTATGTGGCCATGTTCTAGAAGATTTTCTTCCTGACGTTTCGCCAGCATCTGTGGCTGGCATCTTCAGAGAGTGCTTGCCTGGAAAAAAGTGGGTATATATCTATATCTGTATCTGTAGCTATATCTATATCTATACTGTGTGAGCCTGGGAATGCAGGAGTGATTTGCATGTGTATTGTTCTGTGCTGATGGCAGGCTCTTTTGCATTAGCCTCCCAGCCTGAGGCTAGTGTATTAGTATGGATAAGTGAATGGATGAAATTGAAAGAAAAGAAGCTACTGAAATTAGAAGGACATGAATTAAGATTTGGTTTCCATGCATATTTATTTTATGAGAAGGTCAAAGTAAATCAAGATTTTAGGAACCACTTTATTAGAGCATCATTGTATAGAATCTGGGAAAGATACAAAAGATGTATATGTCCTCAAATACCGATGCGGTTATCTTCTTATGAAGCTTTGTTTAATACTGATCCCCAAAAGAAAGAGAATTGGTTAACATACGAAGAAATATTAATGAAAAATAAGAATGGCTATGAAATGAAATCTTTAGATCAAATCAGAGCTAAGGGATATAAGTGTGAATTTACCATCAAATGGAATCAAGATTTAGAATGGATAAAAAGACAATGGATATTGCTAAAAGTATGACAAAATTGGAGGAAATTATGTTAAAGGAGAAATTTGTCATACTATCGAGATTATATAAAAAGCTATTGGAATATCAATTAGAAGAAGAGATAATAAAATATGATAAAGTGGGCAAAGGATTGTGGGAAACCGTTGGAGTGGGAAACATCATGGCCATGAATCCCACTAGATGGCCTTGGGCAAGTCACACTTTCTCAGCCACAGAGGATGGCCATGGCAAACCCCTCTCTTTGCCAAGATAGGTTTAAGGTTGGACACGAAGGCACACAGGTACAACAAAATGTTTAGTCAATGGTTTGTTGCTAGCAGAGTCCATTTTTAAGCTTTCGTCTTGCTTAGAGTTCTAAAAGTCTCTTGCAAACCAACAAGGCATTTTAAAGACGGTAAATTCACCACAAATATAACAGCTGAGCACATAACATGTAAATAAACCATATTAAATGCATGCATATTTCCATTGGTGTTTTAAATTTTTGTTTGGTAATGCCCTACATTTTCCTTAAACGTCCTATATTTTGCAGTGCCTTTGTGTTTAGGACATCGACTCACTCAGCCAGGCAGATAACAAAACACCTATCCTAAGACCACCATAACTAAAGAGATTGTATGTACAGCGCTGTGTAAATTTACAGCGCTTCATAAATAAAGGATAATCATCATCATCATCATCATCATCATCATCATCATCATCATCATCACCATCCCTGGCAAGTCTCAGCAAGTTCCTGAGAACTTTCCATACAGAATATTCCTACTCAATGTTTCTTTCACAGCACTGGTTCCAAAGCCACATCAAAGCACCACACCTCCACATTATCTCAGGGATTCTTGTATGCATGCACGCAAACTTGTCAACAAACATTCCCCAATTTCACTTCCCTTTGAGGAAACTTCATTGGCTTAAAAACTTCCACAACCGTTGTTGTTATAATGAGCAACAGAAGTTGACATCATCTTCAGGCAAGCTTGCTTCTCCCTCCCAAACAGACATCTGGCAGAAAAGCTGACGAAAGACAGGCTAAAATTCCAACAACCTCCTCTACAGTTGTTGCGGTGGTATGTTTTCAAGTCACTTCTGACTTGTCATATTGTTGTTGGGTGCCTTCAAGCCATTTCCAACTTCTAAGGCAAATCTATCACGGGGGTTTCTTGGCAAGAGTTGTTCAGACGAGGTTTACCACTGCCTTCCCGAGGCTGAGAGAGTGTGACTTGCTATGGGTAGATAGATATATAGATAGAACTTGGCTGCCTGCCTGTTCACTTTCCCTTTCATTTCCTTGCTTCCAGCAACAAGGCACTTTGCAGGAGGCTTTTTTTCTTTGCGAATGCTACAATGCGAATGTCACAAACGCTTCTCTTTCCAATTTAGCAAATTGATACAGAATGCTTAGCTACTGTCTGTAAGGAATTCAGGGGTAGCTGAGGGGAAGCAAAGGATGCATGGCATCCTTTCCTGGCATTCCGAGGTGAGGATATTATTATTATTATTATTATTATTATTATTATTATTATTACATGTGTATGAGGCACTCTGGGGTAGCAAGGAGGGGGGACGCTGGATGCAGAGATGGCATTAGATTGCATTTTGGGGTTGAAAACAGGGCCAAGGGAAGATCCATAACCTGCAGTGACCCAAATACCCACAACACACACACACACACACACACACACACAGGAGTTTTTTTAAATTTGACAAAATATGTGCATACTGGCGCCTGTTTGTTTTTTTTAAAGGAGGAGGGAAGCACACTTCCGATTGCCCAATGGGTGCAAGAAACGTCACCTATGACGAAAGTGGAACTGAATTTGATTGACAGCAAAGGTGCCTTTATTTTAAACCGATTTCTCCGCAGGAGCTTAGAGGGCATTCAGGGTTAAAATACCCTGAGTGTGGTAGTGGGCACTTGCCTCTGGAGGGATTCGGGGGGGGGGGGGGGGGAGGAACCAAACCTTCCCAGTTCCTTCCAGTGCAAAAAGGTCAGTATGAATGGGGCCAGTGAGTGAGATGTTTTTCTGAAGCCCAGGCGGGAGCATCTGGAGTGGTATAGGCTCCATTTGCAGAGGTTTGCTAGGGAAACGGCAGAGCCCAGACTGTGGAGACCTGCCCTTGATTTTGCAGAACATGACCTATAAGGATGGGATGGGAAAGGAAGTAAGTAGAAGAGCCTACCTAAAGCCCAAAGAAAAATAAACTTAGTTCAGCAGGGCCAATCCCAGGATTATAGAGGATGGAATTATGAAACTATTAAAGGGTGTAGTATGAAAGAGTGAACCAACATGGCATAGTGGTTTGAATGTTTGACTCTGGAGACCAGGGTTCAGTTCCCAGCTCAGCCATGAAACCCACTGGATGACCTTGGGCAAGTCACACTCTCTCAGTCTCAGGGGATGGCAATGGCAAACCTCCTCTGAATAAATCTTGCCAAGAAAGTTCCCCTAGGGTCACCGTACATCAGAAATGACTTGAAGGCACAGAACAACAACAAAGTGTGAAAGAGCCCCCAGAGAATATACATTCTGTGTCTACAGGGTCATGGGCTCTTGGCAGGGAGACGAGACATCCTCCTTTTTCAAGACATGCCCTACAATTCAATATTCTGTCCAGGAGGGATTTCAAAATGTCCTCCATTTTGAACATGACTAAGAAGCATGGATTTACATTTATATTAATGTTTACAGCTTTTATTTTGGAATGTCATATATTTTCCTTCAGTGTCCTACATTTTGTGGTGCCTTGCCCTCCTTTGCAGCTATGACATCTGTTCACCCTAGCTTTTGGTAAACGAGGCTGAGAATGATCTTTTGTTTAGGAGAACCACCGAGACAGGATGGACTAGTGGTCTCACTTGCTGTATATGTATGCCACAATATCCTACAGTGGAAATAAGAGAAATAAAGATTCGCTTCCCTTTGTTGTTATTGTTGTTGAGTGCCTTCAAGTCATTCTCGACTTATAATGACCTTAAGGCAGTTTCCCGGCAAGCTTTGTTTAGAAGGGGTTTGACATTGCCATTTTCTGCGGCTGAGAGTATGTGATGTGCCCAAGATCACCCAGCGGGTTTCATGACCAAGTGGGAATTGAATGCCAGTCTCCAGATTCATAGTCCAAAGCTCGAAGCAATACACCACTCTGGCTCTCTCATGCTTCTCTTAGATGCACATAAATTATAATAACACCCAAAATCCACCATTATCAGCCATCCAAAATGCACAAAATACATGATGCATGTTTTCAAAGCTCAACTGGATTCTTCACCAGGCAAAGATGTCAAAGAGGAGAAAGAGGAAAACAACAACAACAATGATGTTGGAATCATATCCAGGCATGGAGATAAGTTCACCAGTCCTAGATGGGGTCGCACTTCCCCTGAAGGACTACGTCCGCAGCTTGGTGGTGCTCCTGGATCAATCGCTTCATCTGTCCTCTCAGATTGACGTGACAGCCAGGAGTGCCTGCTATCAGCTTCAGCTGATATGCCAGTTGCATCCCTACCTGGAGCAGCGGGACCTAGAAATGGTTGTACGCGCTCTAGTAACCTCTTGTCTTGACTTCTGCAATGTGCTTTACATGGGGCAACCCCTGTGCCACGTCCGGAAGCTTCAATTGATACAAAACACGGCAGCCAGACTGGTCGCCGGAAAATCCAGGTTCGACCGAATTACACCTATTTTAAAGTCACTTCATTGGCTGCCTACTAGCTTCCGGGCACAGTACAGGGTTTTGGCTACTACCTATAAAGCCCTACATGGCCTGGGTCCAGTCTACTTGAAGGAACGCCTCCTCCCATATAGTCCTCCCGAACACTCTGATCCTCCGGGAAAAACCTCTTACAATTAAGAAAGACCAGATTGGTGGTGACCTCCCGGAGATCTTTCTCAGCTGCCGCCCCAAAAATTTGGAATGACCTGCCGGAAGAAATTTGCCAATTATCCTCGCTGGAGGCTTTCAAAAAGGCAACTAAAACCCTTCTCTTCCGGCAGGCCTACCCAGACTGAAAATTACCCAGAATCAATTGAACCTTTTCCACCACCTCTTTCATCGCGGATTGTGCAATAATTGTGATGTGTTGTTATATATTTTAACTGTGCCCTACTATGTAATTTTAAATTTCGCTGGGAGGGTTAGGCAGGGTTTTTGTGGGTTTTAATGTTTGATCTTTATGTACTATATAAAGTTGTTACCCGCCTCAATCCCCAAAATGGAAGAGGTGGGATATAAATAAATATTTCAGTCATTCATTCATATGCCTACATTTTATCAAGATGTTGTTATTGTTCTTCTCAGTTAAGATGGTACAGAGGGATATTCCTATAAGTGGAGGCCTAACGGCCATGCTGGAAGCAAAGAACAAACTTAAGGAACTAAACTTTAAAGTCCATTAGAAACATCCATAACAACCATTAGCCAGCTGAGTGATATTAATAAATAAATAATAATAAAATTTTTATTTATATGCCGCCCTTCCTCCGATCAGGGCGGCTTACAACATATTAAGATACAACAAATTAAAATACACACTAAATAAAATACACATAGAAAACAAACCAACAGTAAAAAAGCCCCATAGCCCAACCTCTTGGCCACGAAAGACAATTACACAATCTTATACAATTACAACCATTTCATCACTCAAATTTCACAGGGCTGTGTGTGGAAATGAGGGATCCAGATCCTGGCAGAGAAGCAAACAGGTCATTAGACTTCACCGTCGGAACCTATCTCGCTTATAATACTTGCACGAACAAACAAAACAAAAGTACCACCTAGCAAAAATGAAATGAAATGCTCTTAAAGAAATGGGAGTGCCACTACATCTGATAGTCTTAATGAGGAATCAGTACTCAGGACAAGAGGCTACGGTTAGAACAGAATATGGAGAAACTGAATGGTTCCCAACTGGCAAAGGAGTAGGTAAGGATTCATCCTTTCACCTTACCTGTTCAACTTGTATGCAGAAAATATCATATGAAGAGAAGGTTTAGACTCAAAATAAGGAGTGAAGATAGGAGAAAGGAATATGAACAACCTAAGATATGCAGATGACACCATACTACTAGCAGAAAACATCACATATCACTAAAGAAACAATCACTAGAGAAAGTTAAAGAAGAAAGCACAAAGCAGGCCTAATGTTAAACATATAGGCCCGTTACAGACTCCTTTTTTGCTGCGCGAGGGAGTCGTGCGGTTTGCATGCAGCGGCTCCCTCGCGCAGCAAAGAGCAGCGCTGGCAGACTGCCGTATTTCAGCGGTCTGTAAAGAGCCAAAGAAAACAAAAAGAACGACCATGGTGGATTTACACTAATTCAACTGAGATGGTGAGAAAATCAAAATAAAGATTTCCCGTACCTTGGATAAAACACTGATCAGAACAGAGACTGCAGTCGTGAAATCAGACGACTAGGAATGGGAAGGGCAGCAATGAAAGAACTAGGTAAGATTCTAAAGTGTAAAGATATACAGTTGAACACTAAAGTTAGAATCGTCCAAGCCACTGTATTCATCATCATCATGTACAGATGTGAAACCTGGACAGTTAAGAAAGAAGATAGGAAGATGTGGTACTGGAAAAGAGTGCTGAAGGTACTGTGGATGGCCAAAAAAGACAAACAAATGGGTCCTTGAACAGATCAAGCCTGAAATCTGCGTGGAAGCCAAGATAATCAAACTGACACTATCATACTTTGGCCACATCGTAAGAAGGGATGAATCTTTGGAAAAGACCATGATGCTGGGGAAAATAGAGGGCAGGAGAAAGAGAGGAAGGCAACTTACCAGATAAAAAAATCCAGGGGTAGCTGTGTTGGCCATTTAACAAATACAAACAAAATTCCATTAGTGATACCTTTATTGGCCAACCGAAATGCACAATATACTTGTTGCAAGCTTTCAAAGCTCCATGGGCTTCTTCATCAAGCAAGATGTTACAACCAAACAGGAGGGGGAAAAAACAAAAACAAGTAGAGATGTTAGTCAATCAAAGAGGCCACAAGTATGAACCTACAGGACCTGGGCAACGAGGAAGAGGACAGAGGACCTTAGAGACGTCACATTCACAGGGGTCGCCATGAGTTGAGTTCCACTGGAAAGCAGCTAACACCAACAAAGCAAATGAATGCACCATGCCATGAAAAGAAGACAGAAGACAGACACCCCACCAGAGAATTGTCTCCTGGGCAAGATGACTCAGCTTGTGGGCAGATCCCTTGGCAGATCTTTTTATCCCAGAACATACAGCTGAGCGCCACATTGTATATCTTGAAAGAGCTTGAAAGGACCTGGGCAAGTAGAGGCAGAGCAAATGGAAACCTTTGGTAAGGCTCCACTTTGCAAGCTGCAAGGCTGCCATGAGTCAAATGCCCCAGGGCAGTTTGAAAAGTATAGTTTCCCTGTTAACTGCCCTTCCTACTGCCCTCTATGCAAGAAGTGCCCAGGCAGTGGTGCTGAATAAAAGCAGGGGAATGGTTTTCACTTTCTGGGGAGCTCCCCACAACTGGAACAGAGAAAACCCCAGGGAGATTTGGCAGTGAAATCCGCTCCCTTCGAGGGTGGTGGAGTCTCCTTCTTTGGAGGTTGTTAAAGAAAAGCTGGGTGGACATCTGTCCGCTCCAGAGGGCTTTGATTGTGTCTTCCTGCATGGCAGATGGGGGTTGGATTGGATGACCCTTGGGGTCTCTTTGGATGCTATGATTCTGTTGTTGTTGTGTGCCTTCAAGTCATTTCTGACTTACGGCCACCCTAAGGTGAACCTACCCTTCTTTCTTCCGAGGGGGTTTGCCATTGCCATCCTCTGAGGCTGAGAGAGCGTGCCTTGCCCTAGATCACCCAGTGGGTTTCATGGCTAAGCAGGAATCAGACCCTGGTCTCCCAGTGTCCTAGTCCAACACTCAAACCAGAGAGGGTGAAAGGCCATTTCTGTGCCACATCGCCTCGGGTGTCTGAAGCTGTTGTAGTTGTTGTCATGTACCTTCAAGTCTTCCCTGACTTACATCATGGGTTTTTCTTGGCAAGATTTGTTCAGGAGGGGTTTGCCATGGCCTTCCCCTGAGGCTGAGAGTGTGTCACTAGCTCAAGGTCACCTAGTGGGTTTCATGGCCAAACCGGGAATCGAAACCTGGTATCCAGAGTTGTAGTCCATCAATCTACTCCCTTCTTCTCAAAAGCAGCTCTTCAGCTTGGGTTACATGCTTCTGCAGATACCTCCAGGAAGAGAAAGATTCCCCACCTTGCAACTTGGAACATTTTGCCAGAAAACCTGGGACCTTTCTCTTTCTCGCCACTAAATCCTTCCTCAACGCCCAACTTTCCCCAAAGCTCCTTCCTCAGTTCCCGACAGCAACCACATTACAAACCGCCATTCGATATTCCGCTCTTCCCCAACCACCCCCTTTGCAGAAACTGTGGCCTGTTACAGACTGCCAGAATAAAGCTGCTTCGGGTCTCTTTGGAGGTATGCTATTTAAATGATGCATGCACCCTAAGAATCTGGAAGCTGTACCAAAGCTGCACTCCAGTGCTTAGGAATGGAGTGTGGCTTTGGCGCGACCTCCGGACTCTTAGGACCCATGCATCATTTAAATAGCATACCTCCAAAGAGACCCGAAGCAGCTTTATTTTGGCAGTCTGTAACAGGCCTGTGTAAACTCATTTAGGCAGAGACCTTCTGGGGAAGGGGGTGGGTGGGTTATGGCCTAAAGCAGTGAAAAGCCGCATCCGCACTGCAGACATAATCCAGGTTGACACCAGGTTTGCCTGCCATGGCTCATTGCAATGGAAGTCTGGGATCTGTAGTTTTGTGAGACAGTGGGCCTTCTCTATCACAAAACTGTAGTGCCTCAACAAAGGACACTTTCCAAGATTCCACAGCATTGAGCAATGACAGTGAAAATGGTGTTAAAGTGGATTATTTCTGCAGTGTGGATGCAGCTGTACTCAAATTAGTGGTCACCGGGTCCCTGAGTAACTTAGTACTCGTCCCTAGTAGCATGTTTCCAGGGAAGAAAGAAACAATGGTACCCAGTGGGCAAAGATAGGTCAGCAATCCCTGGCACATAGAGGGGAAAAAATTAGTGGTCCTCCACATCAAGTAGCCGGAAAACCATCAATGCAGATCCTGTGGATCACTGAGAAAATGGAGGGAAGATAGATGTTTGCTTTTGTTGAAGGAATCTGGGCCCCACCAGCCCCATCTTGTCCCCTTCCTTAATGGCTTTCCTCCTAAGGGTCAAACCCCTTTTTCTTTGGGAAGTGCAGATGGAACCTCCCTGATCTGAGCTTGGGGCCAGAAGTGGATTTTGGGTTTTATATAAGTGAATTTCAGGTTGAGACTTGGAGAGAACCAGTGTTCCATAGTGGTTTGAGCATTGGATTGCAACTGGGTTCGTTTCCTGCTTGGGTACGAAAACCCATAGGGTCACACTCTCTCAGTGGCAAAAGCCTCTCTGAAGAAACTTTCAAAGAAAACCCCAGGATAGGTCGACTGCCTTAGGGTTGCCGTAAATCAGAAGCGACTTGAAGGCACTCCACCAAGCAGTTTCCTCGCTAGACCTTGGCTCCGGAGACTAGGTTTCAGATCCATGAAAGTCAGTGACCTTGGGCGAGTCACACTCTCTCAGCCTCAGGGGAGAGCCATGGCCAAAAAAAACAAAGCAAAAACAACCCTCTGAAGCAACCTGTCAAGAATGAGGGTGGCCAGAAGTTGGAAAGGGCTTGGAAAGCACCCAAGAACAAGAACAAACCCACATCTGCCCATCCCAAAGCAGTGATAGAAGGGTTAAAGAGGGGGAAATGATGGAGAGGTTTGTCTGGCTCTGTCCTGGGGGGTAATGATCCCCTCCAGAAATGGAAGAGGACTCCAGGGGAGGATCTCTGCAAAGGATGCTTCTTTTCTGCAGGGGCAGAGGGGCCAGGGAGTCTTCCCTGGTGCAGCCCCAGAGGGTCCAGGGCTCTAGGGTCCTACCTGCCCAGCAGTAGTCTCCATTGCCCCCTCCGAGGCCAGGGGCTCCGCCGCATCCTCCCAGGAAGCCTGCCTTCCAAGGATGGGAGGCCAACAAGAGGAGGCAAGGCAAGGCAAGGCAGGCAGGGTTGGCCCGCCTCGAAGAGGAGGAGGAGGAGGAGAGGAGGAGGCTTTCTTTCTTCTTCATCTTTCTTCCTTCTCCTCCTTCTTTCTTCTTTCTCTTCTTTCTTTCTTTCCTCCTCCTTTCTTTCTCTTCCTTCTTCTTCTTCTTTCTTCCTACTCCTCCTTTCTTATTCTTCTTCTTCTTTCTTTCCTCCTCCTTCCATTCTTCTTCTTCTTCTTCTTCTCTCTTCTTCCTCACTTCCCTTCTTATTCTTCCTCCTCCTCATTCTTCCTTCTTCTGCTTTCTTTTGCTTCTTCCTCCTCCTCCTTTCTGTCTCTTCCTTCTTTCTTTTTTTCCTTCCTCGTCTTTCTTTTGCCTTTCTTCTTCTCTCCTCCTCTTCTTCTTCCTTTCTTGTTTCTGTCTTCTTTTTCTTCTTTCCTGTTCCTCCCCTTCTTCTTTTTGCTTTTTTCTCTTTCTTTCTTTGTTCCTCCTCCTTCCTTTATTCTTTTCTTTTTTATTTCATCTGTATTTTTTATTTCTTCTTCTCTTTCATTCTTTCTTCCTCCTCTGCCTTCTTTCTTCTTCTTTCTTTTTTATTTCTTTTTCTTTCTTTCTTCATCCTACTCTTCTTCCTCTTTCTTTTCTTTTTTCTTTCATCTTCCTTCCTTCCTTCCTTCCTTCCTTCCTTCCTTCTCTTCCTTTCTTTCTTCTTGCCCCTCCGCCTTCTTTCTTCTTCTTTCTTTTTTAGTTCTTCTTTCTTTCTTTCTTTCTTTCTTTCTTTCTTTTTCTCTCTTTGTTTTCTTTGTTCTCTTTCTTTCTTCCTCCTACGCCTTCGCTTCCTTTCTTCTTCTTTCTTTTTTATTTCATCTTTCTTTCTTCTTCTTTCTTTTTCTCTCTCCTTTTTCCTCTTTCTTTCTTTCTTTCTTCCTCCTCCTCCTCCTCCTTCTTCTTCCTCTGAGGCTGAGAGTGTGTGACTTGGTTGTGTGTGAGTGTATGTGTGTGTGTGCGCGCGCCTTCAAGGGGGTTTCTTGGGAGCCTTGTTCAGAGAGGGTTTACCTTTGCCTTCTTCTGAGGCTGAGAGTGTGTGACTTGGTTGTGTGTGAGTGTATGTGTGTGTGTGTGTGTGCCTTCAAGGGGTTTTCTTGGGAGCCTTGTTCAGAGAGGGTTTACTTTTGCCTTCTTCTGAGGCTGAGAGTGTGTGACTTTCCCAAAGGTTTTCTTGGAAGATTTATTCAGAGGGGATTTGCCTTCACCTTCCCTTGAGGCTGAGAGCGTGTGACTAGCCCAGTGTAGTGTTTTAATGCCCAAGCAAGAGATCAAACCCTGGTCCTCCTCCACCACTGCCTCCTGCTGCACTTCCTGAGATGCGTTTAACCTCAGAGGTGATCCAAAATTTCCATGTCTTTGAATTCTATTATTATTATTATTATTATTATTATTGACTGAAAGAAAGAAGGTGGCAGCATGAGCATTCCTAAAACCTCTTTCCTCAGATGCATTTAGTCTCAGAGGTGCAACACGATCTCTATAACATAAGGATTTATATTAATTTTGTTTAATAATAATAATAATAATAATAATAATAAATTTTATTTATATCTCCCGCTTCTCCCTTCGGATTGAAGCGGGATTACAACAGTAAAAACATCATAAAATACACACAAAATACATCAATCAAAAAATGTTAACGTTTTTAGCTTTTAGTTGATTATGTCCTCCATTTTTCTCAAATGCCCCACATTTTGGGGTAAATTTTGACCAACATTTGTCCTACATTTTGATCTAAATTTTGTCCTACAAATTTTGCGTTGGAGATTGTGATTTTATGACTTTCGTTTGATGTAACTGTTATGGATTATTTTATGGAACCCGCCTCGATCCATAAGAGAGAGGCAGGCTAAAAATTATTATTATTATTATTATTATTATTATTATTATTCATTTTTCTCCGCGTTGGTGGTAGAAAATTATGGCAACCCTACCCCAAAGGAACCACATGAGCCACATCATCAACACATGGCATGTAAACAGTGGTGTGCCAAGATGGCACCTGCGGTGCGCGGACTAGCGCAATAGGACTCGGGACATTAAAAAACATAGGTGCTCCAAATGTACTTTCTGCCCCAGGGCCCTTAAAGGCCTAGCTACGGGCCTGGTAATATTGTATACTATAATGCTTTAAATGCCCAGTGATTGCTTTACCTGAAGGGCAGGCTGTCCTACTGTGCCAATATTTGCCAGGTTTCTTTGTGTTTTCATCCACATAGAAATACTTGAAGTAATTGCTGTGCAATGTATGGCAACCTTGAAGCAGCAAAACAACTTAGTATTCCTCATATGCAACTACTGTACTTTACTAACAATGTAAGCTTTAGATCAGTAGATTCCTCCATTCCTCTCCTAGAGCTGGCAGTCAGACAACCAAGAATCCTCCCTTACTCCCAACATAGTTATCAGTAAATTGGCTTTGTCAGCTTTAGAAGAATTACAAATCAGGCCCTTCAGTGGAAGTGGTTGCTCAATTTGGATTCACCTGGTCAGGGAAGGCAAGGTCATTAGAGAACTAATGCAAGGACATTTGGTGAAATTAGGACAAAATGCATATTTTCCCCAGAATGCTGATGATTTGTCATTTTGTTGTCGTGTGCCTCCAAGTCATTTCTGACTTATGGTGACCCCCTAAGGTGAACCTATCACAGCATTTTCTTGGCAGGATTTGTTCTGAGGAGGTTTTCTCATTGCCTTCCTCTGAAGCTGAGAGAGTGTGTTTTGCCCAAGGTCATACAATGGGTTTCATGACATACAGACTGCCAAAATAATGCTGCTTCGGGTCTCTTTGGAGGTATGCTATTTAAATGATGCATGGATCCTAAGAGTCCGAAGGTCGCGCCAAAGCCACACTCCATTCCTAAGCACTGGAGTGCAGCTTTGGTGCAGCTTCTGGATTCTTAGGATCCATGCATCATTTAAACAGCATACCTCCAAAGAGACCCAAAGCAGCTTTATTTTGGCAGTCTGTAACTGGCCTGAGCGAGGATTCAAACCCTTGGTCTCCAGTCATAGTCCAACACTAAACCACTATGCTATGCTGGTTCTCTGGTTAACGCATTCTCTTGTGAGCGTGTCTGAAAGAGGGCCAAGGTTTTCTTTGCCTTCCCTGCTATGGGTGGAGTGAACTGAAATATGTGCTGGAGGCTCCCATTCTGAATTATGAGTACAAAATCTCACAGCAGATGCTATCTCTGGGATGTTGTGGAAGTCAGTTAAGGAGCCGGTCTGAAATGTTGTTGCAAGAGCTGCAAATGTTTTGTGAAACAGGAGGAGACTGGTCTTTGAGAAATACAACACAACTGACCTAGACATCTTCTCACAGCCACCGGAAGTTTTCTTTTTTTTAGATCATAACCTTAAATATAGGGCAACTTTTCTTGACTTCATGAAAAGAAAACTTAGGCTTACCATTCTTTTCTGCAGAGTGTGCAGAATGCAAGTGTGATGGAACAAGTGTGAACTTGTCATGGGGAAATTACTATGCATTGCTAGTATTTTATCTGTGGGCTTTATCTGTTGACTTCTCCGCAGTTTCAGCCACTTTCCTCATTGCTTTCTATGGGGATGAGAACTGACATTGAAAATGCCCTGAGGAATTCCTTTTCACTGAGGTATTTTGATGAATTGTCTCTTTAATTACATAGGCCCTTTGGAATGAAACTGAGCTATATTTTTTTATAGGAAACATATGAATAATGGTATATGGGAATTACGATTTACATGTAACATTAATGCAAAAAACATTACTGGGGATTCTGTATGGTGTGAAATGGGAGGAATTCATTGGAAGGGGTGACACCATGAGTTCCTGCACCAGGTGACACAAACCCTAGTGATGCCACTGCTTGGATGGATGATAAATGTACAATATGTTTCAAACTTTTATATGTATGGAATTTGAATAAATAATATTTAAGAAAGCCTTCTTTTTCTAAGAAAATCATATATATATATATATATATATATATATTCTCCTCCCTCCTCATTCGCAGACTTGGGATCTGCGGCTTTGGTCCTTCGTGGATGGCAAGCGGGGAGGACAAAATGAGACGTGCGCCCAGCATTGCACACAAGAATGCGCCCCCATTATAACCAGCGGAGCTTGGATATCTGCAATATTTCGTGGGGTGTGTGTGTCTCCGGAATGGATGCCCCATGAATCGGGAGGATCGAGTGTGTGTGTGTGTATACACACACACACAAATAAGATATTCCAATTTGATTTCTTTTTCCATCCTAAAGCAATCACTACAGGGGTGGCTTTTAAAATTTGTTTAATCACATATCTTTGATATTCAAGCCCATTTCCCCTAAATTAAGAGTTAAACCATTTTCTTTGCTTAATCATATCTCTATCCCTGCTATTATATTTACCCATTCCTTAACTTGGAGTTTGTAGTTTTGTGCGATATTTCACCTTCTCGGTCAGAAATCTCTGGTGGCCCAACAATCTACACATCCCAGGATTCCATAGCCCTAGTTGCATGAGTTTCTTTCAACTCGAAAAGCCAGGGACTGAACCTAGGTCGTCCTTCTTGAATAACAGATGCCCTGTTCTTGAGCTGTGGGCCCTTCCATTAGCTCATGCAGAGGATCTGAATACAGCACTTAAATACTTCAATTTGTTGCCTGAAGATTTATTATTAGCAAGGCTTGGCACTTGATTTGGAATCACTTCTGTTTTGAGCCAGAGACTGTGAGTGGATTAGCAAGGCACACACTCTTGCTACTGTGTGATGCTGAAAATTTTTGTCCCCGTTAGAGTCAAAATACCCAGGATATATTTTCCCTACATTTATTCTAATGCATTTATTCTAGTTCAATAGTCCCAACTTCCCTGAAAGAATCTGAGGAATCATACTTTATGGTCTCCAAGGTAAAGGGTTGAGCATCCTCTGCCAATTGCAGTCTGTAGTGTATCCATGGCCTGTTACAGACGGCCAAAATAATGCTGCTTCGGGTCTCTTTGGAGGTATGCTATTTAAATGATGCATGGGTCCTAAGAGTCCGGAGGTCGCACCAAAGCCACACTCCATTCCTAAGCACTGGAGTGCAGCTTTGGTGCAGCTTCCGGATTCTTAGGATGCATGCATAATTTAAATAGCATAGCTCCAAAGAGTCCCAAAGAAGCTTTATTTTGGCAGTCTGTAACAGGCCCATGTTTCATTTTGGATGGGCTTTGAGAGGTTTCTCCTCTCCGATTCTGCCAGTGAACATGCATTCTGCTGTCCCCGTTCTCTGCTTTCTCTCCCTGGTTTGATGGGTGACCTTTAATCCTAATTCTCATCTCAGCGTTTAGGGATGCTCTGCTGCTTCCACACGCATTCCCTTGGCATCCTTTGGGCATGGCGAACAATGCTCCATTGAAGCAGGGCACAAAGGCAGAGCAGCCATAGCCTAATGTAGAGACAATAAGAGTACAAATTCAGTTCTGGGTCCCATGAGGAAAAATAGGTTGTTGAGACTGATTGGACAAGGACTGAAGCTAACCCAGTTTCTTCCTTTGGCCCAAGAAGAATTTGGAGGGCAAAGGACGTAAGCCAGAAATAACACTAGTGTTCTGTAAATCAGGCAGTCTGAGAAAGTAACACTTGGGACTACAACTGCCAGATTATCCCCCAGACAGTATGGTTATTTTGGGATTCTGGAAGTTGTAATTTTTTAAAAAAATTCCCCAGCCTCTATGAAATCAGGGTGACTGATGTCTTCCTTTTCCAGGACATGTCCTTGCCTTTCAACGTTCTGTCCAAGAGGGATTTCAAAATGTCCTCCATTTTGAGCATGATGAAGAAGCACGAATTTATATTCACAGTTGGCCCTCTGTGTCCATTCAAGCATCCATGGCTATATTTTAAATATATATAAGTTCCAATAAGCAAACCTTGATTTTACCATTTTTTAAAATAACACCATTTCACTACTTCATTGTACTGAATGGGACTTGAGCATCCATGGATTTTGGTATCCACGGCACGTCCTGGAATCAAACCCCAGCAGATACCAAGGTCCCACTGTCTATTAGTGTTTTGAGCTTTTATTTATCCTCCATTTTTTTTAATGTCCTAAATTTTTGCTACCTTGTCCTCCTTTTCAGTCATGACATCTGATCACCCTATGTGAAATCTATCAAGATGGTGGCTGGCAGGAAAAAGACGGGGGGAATACAGTGGTGATTAGTATCTCCATGTTAGTAGGTCTGTGAGTCCACTCCAGGTTTTTCGCTAGTTTTAAAGGAGCATCCACAATCCTGAAACTATTTCGGAATAGGAATTCCTTGGAGTGCTCCCATAAAGGCTGGGATTAAAATGAAGGGTGAATTCATTACCCCAATTATATTGGCAGCTTTATTTTTCATTCCTTGAAATCATCAGACACAAGGGGACAGACATACTGTATACTCTGTGTTATTTGCCTCTCTGCCTGCATTCTGCATCATCCAAAGAGGCAAGGAAAGAGGCACATAAACTCTCAAAACAGTAGAACTCCAAAGGATGAGTGAGAATAAAGGTTCTCAACCATGAAAGCATATTGCACCCCATGCATATGTTAATCCTTCCTTATTTTTGCTACAATAGATTTTGTAGAAAAATAAGGAAGGGTTAACATATGTATAGGGTACAATATGCTTTCATGGATGAGAACCTTTATTCTTACTAACCTTTTAGATTTCTATTGTTCTTTGGGAGTGCCTTGTAGAAACTCTGGGGTGGCCTTAGCAGAGGTTCTGTACTTGAACTTTCTAAAAGCTTTTGACCAAATATCTAATCAAAGACCCAGAAAGAGCAAATCTGGCAGTTGTGGGATAAGAGGAAGAGCCTCTTGTATGGATGAGTAACATTAAAGAACAGGAAGCAGAAAATAGGAATGAATGAATCAATTGCACAATGGAGGAGCGTAAAACAGGGGGGCCTCTGTTCCCCAAAGATCTATATAGGAAATGACTTTGAAAGGATCTCTTCTAGTTGGGGGGACTGAGTGTAAGCAATTATAAAGGTGATGCACCTTGGTGGAAATCATTCACATTTCATACTTGCAGTGTATGGGGTTGAGGCCAATAGTGATCGCCCAAGAAAGACATCTGTTATGGCAGATAGCTTGGTGGAAATATTTTCCCAATGTAAAGCTGCTGGTTGTTATTGCTTTTTTAAATGGCAAATCCCATTTGGCATATCATTAAAAAAAGGAATGAAAAATAAAACTGCCAACATCATACTGTCCTTATACAAATCTAGGGTGCAACCATGCTTGGAGTACTGTGTAACGTTCTAATCATGGTACCTCAAAATAGATATTGTATTCCCAGGACAGATGTAGAAAAGGGTCAACAAAAATTATAATGGCGCTGGAACAAGCTGAATTTGGGAGATTCAGGAATTTGTTGTCATAGGATATAATGATGACTTCCAGCTTGAAGGAGACTCTACTACACTCTGAGGGAGTGTGTTCTACTGTCGAACAGCCCTTACTGTCAGGAAGCTAGGTGGAATCTCTTTTCCTATAGCTTGCATCCATTGTTTCAGGTCCTGTTCTCTGGAGCAGCAGAAAACAAGCTTGTTCCCTCCTCAATGTGACACCCTTTCAAATATTTAAACAGGGCTATCATATCACCTCTTAACCTTCTCTTCTGCAGGCTAAACATCCCCAGCTCCCTAAGTCATTCCTCATAGGACATGGTTTCCAAATCCTTCATCATTTTAGTCACCCTCCTTTGGACATGCTCCAGTTTCTCAACATCCTTTTTGAATTATGGTGCCACTGGGTGATCTTGGGCAAGTCACACAATCTTGGCTTCAGACGATGGCTATGGCAAACCTACTCTGAACAAATCTTGCCAAGAAAACCCCATGATTGGTTCATGTTAGGGTTGTCATCAGTTGGAAACTATTTGAAGGCACGCAACAAACAAAGTCAACTGTGTTTCATATGTTTTTCATAATAGGCCAAATGCCCTGTCCCAAGGCTTCTATAGGGGAATGTGGTGTTTTCGATGATTAGTTGTGTAGCACTTTGTATAACTGTATCCCAAAATGACCACTAGCCACTGAAGCTGTTGTAACAAAGTAGCCTCATGCTTTATATAACCAATTCTGCCATGGGTTTTGGGGGCTTCCCTCCCATGTGATAAAGTCCTTAGACAGAGAATATTGAAGTCTGTGTACTGCTACATCTGGAAAAACCTTTAGGCGCTGTATAGATAAAACTCTTCTGTTGCGTGGCTTCCACATAAGCTGGAAGCTGCGTATGGGGCGCCCACCTATAGCACGGGCGCACTGTATATTCAAAACACGTTCAAGCCATGTCGAGTTTAATCCGGAATTATCTGGAGTCTGTTCACATTGGTTGTTCATACTGCCAATGACATGAATCTTAAAAAAAAACCCGAAATTGATTATCTCTGAGTAAGTGTGTTTTTTGGCAGTCCCTCCAAAACTTAACCAGGTACATTCAAAATCCATCTGAACAACAAAGATTCAACCTAGATTCAATCCAGATTATTTTCACTGTCTGAGGCACTATTCAGATGGTGAAAATAATCCAGGATGAGTCTGGGTTAAATCTCTATTGTTCACATGCATCCCAGATGCACCCAATTAAGGGTTGTTGTTTTTCTGCATATGTGTGTGTGTGTGTGCCAACACCCCCCGCACACACACACACACTTTACCTTGGATTATTGATACCAGGTTTTTCCCCATTTTTAAAAAAAATTGTATAGTTGGCAGTGTGAATAACTGATGTGAATAGACCTAGGATAATTCGGGATTAAACTCTGCATGCTTTGAATGCATTTCGAATACTGTACATTCACATTGTCGCCTCCATGTTTATTTGAGTGCTTGTACGTGTGAGCAACCAAACTCCTAGAGATGTGCATCAATGCAGTACTGTAGTGCAAACAACAAACCTGGAATGTGTGAGTTATTCACATTCGCATTGTGAAGTTATTTGTATTATTCTGCTAAAAAACCTGTCATCTAAATAACTCTTGAACAACCCCATTAACTCCATCTTTATTCGACTGTGGACACATGTGAGCAACGGAACTTGCAGAAATGCGCATAGAGGTGGTCCACACTGTTTTAAACTTTCTGGTAAGCATTCTAATTCAGGAGATGGCAGAGAAACCTGCCTGCTGTGTCCTGGAGCTCAGCTCCAGACCTGAGGCAGTGGCAAGCACCTCTTTCCCAGGATGTAATCAGATGCCAGAGCCACTCCTGGTTGCATTCTCAGGTGAGAACAAGGCTCCCAGCCATGATCTCTCTCCTGTGATAAAACATAATAACAAGTATTTAAGGAAGCTTTGAATAAGCATCAGTTAAATTACCCAAAGCTTTTATGAGGCCCTCTTTTTGCCTGTGTTTTGTGAGTCAGTGTACGTTACGGGTTACAGGAGAGGAAAATATAGGCCATTTACTCACTGCAGGGAGTGTAGGCCTAGAAAAGAAAAGAACAGTCTGGGCTCTTGTATGTTTCTCCAGCATGTAAGTGAGGCTATACCTCATAGCAATTGATGAGCCCTAATTTCAAAAAGAATTCTTATTTTTTTACTTTTGTGAGCGCCAGCGTGGCATAGTGTTTTGAGCATTAGATTACGACTCTGGAGAACAGGGTTCAATTCCCAGCTTGGTCACAAAACCCAGTGGGTGACCTCAGAGGAAGGCAGTGGCAAACCTCATCTGAACAAATCTTGAAAAGGACACCCCATGATAGCTTTGCCTTAAGGTTGCCATAAGTCAGAAATGACTTGAAGACACACAACGCACCGCATCCTAGTTCATGCACCAGGAATGATCTTGTCTACTAAGGACCTAATTCTTATGATGGTCATCCTTATGTGACCGCAAATGGGCCTTCCATGGGCAAGAAAATGGTAAAAGCAGACTTGGGAGAACTCTTAAAGATTTGCAGAAATATAAAATCTTTAAATTTCAGCTGTCAGGAAGTGGAACAAAAAAAGCTCATAAGGATGGAGTGTGTTCATTGGGATGGAACTTTTTCTGTTGCTGGAGAGGGAAAAAGGAAACTGGGAATTGCCTGGAAAAGCCATGGGTGGCCTGAATGGTTCGCCTTATGGTCACCATAAGTCGGAAATGACGTGAACAACAACAAGAAGCAAACCATGAGCTTTGCTCCCGAAAGAGGCTAGAATAGCTTGAAATAGTTTGAAATAGAATAACCATGCTCTGATAGAACATTTCCACCAGCATACAAGACAGGTCAGCCTTTAAATAATGCCTCAGATCAAGAAGTACTGATTGAGTGATAGCATTTCTTCCTGTTCTGGCTACTGTCAGGATTTCACTGACATGCGTTTTCACAGAGAGCTTCACTATAACAGTGAAACTCCCCCTGTTGTTGCTTCTTCAACCTTTCACACAGCATCATTGTAGTATGCCAATATTTTGTGGGTGTGTGTGTGTTCGGAATGGATGCCCCGTGAATTGGGAGGATCGAGTGTGTATGTGTATATATATACACACACACACACACACACACACACACACACACAAATAAGATATTCCAATTTGATTTCTTTTTCCATCCTAAAGCAATCACTGCAGGGGCGGCTTTTAAAATTTGTTTAATCACATTCAATTTATGGCAACCCTAAGGTGAACCTCTCACTGGGTTTTCTTAGCAAGATTTCTTCAGAGGAGGTTTGCCATTGCCTTCCCCTGAGGTTGAGAGCATGTGACTTGCTCAAGGTCACTCATTTCTATGGCCAAGCATGAATAGCATGCAGCCCAGAAAAAGCTATGGTTCAAATATTATCTCAAAATAGCCACACGAGAATCTCTTTCCATCTGGAATACAAACCAACAGTGGTTGAGAAGAAAGAGCATGAGCTTTGTGACTACAATTTGAATTTGCAACCTGAATTAGCCTGGGGAAGAGAAAGTTAAGGGGTGATATGATAGCCCTATTTAAATATTTGAAGGAATGTCATACTGAGGATGGAGCAAGCTTGCTTTCTGCTGTTCCAGAGACTTAAGTCCTGGAGCAATGGATTCAAAGTACAGGAAAAGAGATTCCACCTCAACATTAGGAAGAGGTTCCTGATAGTGAAAGATGGAGTGTGGTGGAGTCTCCTTCTTTGGAGGTTTTGAAACAAAGTCTGGATGTCACGGGGGGTGCTTTGATTGTGAAGTTCTGCATGGCAGAATGGGGTTAGACTGGACGACCCTTGAGGTCTCTTCCAACTCTGTGATTCTATGAGACTATGATTATTTATGCTGTGGTGCCAGCCAGCATGAAATGGAATATCTGAGTAATCAGGGGGGAGGTTGGGGCAGCTCTGGCACCAGGATACCCTCACTCAGGAATATAAAAAATGTCTTGTTAGATGGAATCAAGACCCACTTTTTCTAACACATCACTTGCAAGAATCTCAGCAGCCAGCAGTTTCTAGGTCATCCAGTGCTGTCCAGCAGTCTTTCCCAGTTCTAGATATCATCTTCTCCAGGAATCAAAGCTTCTGGAAGGCAAAAGAGGAAAAACAGTTACAGGTGTCGTCAACCTAGTTCTGCTGTGCATAGTGTGGGAACACCATCCACCTGTGAAGTTCCCAGTTGTTTAAAGAGAGCACAGCTAATTAATGGACCAATTTAAGTTCATTATGTGGCTTTTTCATTAAGGATTAAAAAAAGTGGTGAGCTGCACAAGATGCCCTTTTTAAACAGAGCTTGAGAAACTTGACTTATCCAGAGGGTAGCCCCATGTTGTTTAACCAGTCTGCTGGGTAACACTCCAGCTCTGATCTCCCCTGGCATTTCCATCTTAGTCCTACAGTTTTCCTCCCATATGTCAGGAAGGTACCCTCACAAGTCACCAACCAGTAGGCTCCAGAGACTCTTTTTGTAAGAACAGTATCTGAGGCGTGTTACAGACCGCCCCTTTGGGGCGGCCTGTAGGCGCTCCTTTCCCCACCAGATCGGGGCCTCAGCTGCCAGAACGGCAGCCTCCGAGGCCCCAATCCACTGCTTTCCAGGCTGCGGAGAAGCGGCAAAAGGCCGCTTCCCTGCGGCCTGGAAAGGGGTGTCCTTGGGGCTTCATGCCCCAAGGACACCCGACGGTGGCGGGGAGGAGGAGAAAGGGGCCACTCGGCCCCTTTCTCCCTTGCGTCGCTGGTGCAGCCGTCTAAAGGCTGCGCCAGCGACGCAAATCATGGAAGGAGCTCCTAACCCTAGTACGTCCTGGGGACGTACCTTACGCCCGTGTGGAACAGGCCAAAGTTACTCACAAGCTTGCATTTTCTCAAGGTGTTGTTGGTGTGTTGTTCATTAGAAGGATATCTATGCAAGCAGTGTCCATCTCCTGGCCATCTAGCACTGGGAACAAAAGCATTCTCAAATCCAGGACATAACATTTAAATTCTATTAGCAATACAAAAAGGTTACTTCTTCTGAGATTCCTGATGTTTCCGTCCCTTGTGAGGTCAGCTCACTTTGTTTGTTAGAGAACATTGAATCTCTCAAGAGAAGCCCACATTCTTTTGCATTAGGAAAGGTTTAGGATGGTGCTGTTTTGGTAAAAACCATGTTTCCAAACTTTACCTGTTTTGTGCATTTTGGTTGCCCAAACAAAGGTATCCCAGTTTTGTGGATTTTTTGTACTTTGGAATTCTTATTTTTATCTCCTGGACTTTGGGAGGCTTTGTTCCCAGCACCATATGGCCAGAAGCAGGAGGGACCTGCTTGGATAGTTATCTCTCCAAAGAACAACAGACCAACAACACCTTGAGAAAACTGTACTTTGCATAGATAGATATCCCGCCAAAGAACCACACACCCACAACACCATGAGAAAATTGTAATTTGCTATATGGCCAACACATAACCCTGAATCTGCATCCAAGCTGAGAATGAACTGCATAGGCTGATAGTACACAGATCCCCATCTTCAGCTCTGTTAGTATCTCCAGGGTGCCAACTTGTCCAGGTTGGCTGGTGCACAAATCCCAAATTTGCCCCAGCCAATGCTGTTCCCCTTGGAGTTACTTTTGGCAGGAGCCTCCTTCTGTGTGGGTGCTCAAAGAGAGGAGAGGTGGGTCCAGTGCCAATGCCAAAGCAGGGGTGTGTCTGGCCCAAATAGCTGGTCTGAACTTGCAAGCTAGGCTTTCATGGGAAGAAACAGGCTAAAATCAGAGAGAGGGAACTGCCCTAGGGATTGGTACAAGCAGAACCAGTTCAGCAACAGGCCATTCACCACACCACTGGGTGCAGGGTCCTTGGTTGCACATGTGGAATAATGCCAAATGCAGACAGACAGCAGCAGCCTCATGGCAAACCCATTTTTGCTGAGAGCACAATAGGACTGATTCTGTGGGGAGGTCATTTCAAATTGACAACACTATTTGGTCTAAATGACTTACTCATAAGCAAATTAAATGTAGGGTAAGATAAACCAGAGCCAGTGTGGCATTGCGGTTTGAGTGTTGGACTACAACTCTGGAGACCTGGGTTTGATTCCCAGCTCAGCCATGAAACCCTCTGGGTGACTTTAGGCAAGTCACACTCTTTCAGCCTTAGGGGAAAGCAATGGCGAACCTCCTCCAAACAAATCTCGCCAAGAAAACTTTAGGGTCTTCATAAGTTGTAAACGCCTTGAAGGCCTATAACAACAAACAACAGTATAAATCTCCACAATATCATTGTAGCAGGTGTCAAAGAAGTAGCCATGCTAAAGGAGGAAGGGAGAGGGAGGTGGGGGAAAAAGAAATGTAGCAGCACCTTTTTGACTAATATATTTTTAGCACAAGCTTTTGTAGATAGAAACCCACGTCTTCAGTTGCATTAAAGCGTGATATGAAAGCCTCAGGTTATAAAGGATATTTATACAGTTGTGGGAGTGGGATGGAATGTAATAGGATCCATATACAAGATGCAAATCATGAAACCCTAAATTCCCAAAGGATTGCGTAAGGTGATACAGATCTTTCCAGTTGTCAGCTGCATGTTTTTTTTTTGTGTTTGTGTCTCCCTTTAAGTCCCATGGAATGAAAATATCTGGTCACTCTGATTCATTGGTGATCTCTCATCCAAATACTAATCAGTGCTGGCCCAGCTTAGCTTTCCTGATCAGGCAGGATACAGGGCCTTTAGGGTCAGTTAGTGCAGATTTATTGCTTTTGCACATCAACACTGGCCTGGAGTTCCTCCAGAAGCTAATGGGATCCCACTGTTTCTGTCCCTACACGCCCTTTGCTTCCTTTTCTTGAAGCAGTGACCAATCCACAAAAAGACCTGTCACAACCAGCAATTTTATTCAAATGCTCAGTGCTCACAGTGGAGGAAGATGACAAATGCTAACTTGGCTAAGGAGTATTCACTAAGGAGTATGTCCAAATGCTTTATTTTATTTATTATGTTTGTAATATTATTTATCTTCCTTTTTTTGCTAGCTATCCTGATCACCTTTTGTTGGAAAGGAAGGATACTACTGTAACCATAAACTAATAAATAAAAGTTGGAGACTTAAGGAAAAAGGGCTGTCTGGAACTCACTTCTACTGAAAGATAAGGTCGACCCACTATCTACACCGGAAAAATCAATTTTAGCACGATCCTTCCATCACCTGCAATAAAAATAACATATTTGGCTCAGCAAGGAAATTATGGTTCTTCAATAGTGGGATAAAAGTGGGATTGACACTGTAATCCATGGATTTTATTGCACTACATTGTGGCCAGCAGTAGGTGCTTCTGCCGCTGCTTTTAATTCATGAGAAAATCCCATGAACAGCTGTCAATCCCACTGTTAACCTGTTCTTGAAGTCTGTGCCCTTGGTCATCCTGAAGTAATTCAGAGAGAAAGGGAATTTAAGGGGGTTTGACTGCATCCCCTTTCCCAATGAAAGCAATACTTCTTAGTGCTGAGGAGGTAACTGTTTCAGCTGGGGCAGGAACAATGGGATTCAAAGAGGTCTGACACCCCAACCCATGCCCAGGCAACCTTTTCAACTGGAGGAAGAACAATGGGACTTAAATGGGTCTGACTTAATCCCAGATAGCTAACAATTAAACGGAACGGTAGTGCGATAAGAATCGTGGGCAACCTCTTATCAATTCACAGTTGCATGGTAATGTGATAAGAATTTTTGCTGTTTCAGGTGTTTAAAAAGCTACAACAACATCGGGAGGGACACTTGTGTGATAATCTCCCAAGCGAAGAGAACTGGAAATTGAGAAGTCCCTTAGTCTGTCCAAGAAACTATGTAGGAATGAACACATTTCCCCCTCTCAGGCTCATTTAGTGGGCACAATGGAGAAGGCCTTCTTGGTGCATGCTCCCAGGCGCTGGAACTTCCTCCCAAGAGAGGCCACAATGGCCCCATCCCTGCTCTCCTTTTGGCAGTAGATAAAGACATTTTTGTGCTGTCAGGCTTTCTAATCTGACAAGGTTTGAGCTTTCAAATGCTGTGCAAGGTTTGTGTATTGCATACAAGGTTTGTATATAATTTTAAAAACATTTAAATAATTTAATGAATAATTATTCTAACGTTTTACATTGTTTTTAAACTTTGTTGTTGTTGTTTTTGTTGTTGTGTGTCTTAGAGTTGTTTCCGATTTATGGTGATCCAAATGTGAAGCTATCACGGGGTTTTCTTGGCAAGATTTGTTCAGAGCTTTGCCACAGTCTTCCCCTGAGGCTAAGAGTGTGTGACTTGCGTGGATTTCATGGCCAAGCTGAGAATCAAACCCTGGACTCCAGAGTCGTAGTCCGACACTCAAACCACTGTGCCATACTGCCTCCCATGGATGCATCCTATGGTATCCTGGGCTTCATAGTTTGGGGAGGTACTAGAGCTCTTTCTGGTTGGGGATTCTAAATCCCAGGATTTCATAGGAAGTTGCCACAGTATTTGAAGTGAAATCACAGTGCTCTAACTGAGTAATGCGAAGAGGCCCAAGGTAATATGTACATTTCTTCTCATTTGATTACCTTTCACTTAGACCTATGGCACCTCTAGCTAGGGGTTTTATTTTGTGCAATTATTGTGCCTCATATGTGGCATTTATTAGAAAGGGGTTCACACAACCTTGTCTTCCACGTATAATCGTCCTCACTTGTTTTCCCAGCACTTCTGACTTTTTTTTTTCTTACCGTACATGAATGTTAAGGAGTGAACTGTGGAAGAAGAGCTGCACAATGAATGCCTTTTCATCTGCAAAACCCTCCCAGAAGCAACCATCATCTTTTTTTTTTTCTGGGTTTTTTAAAAATGTGTTTTGTTTTGCTGTGTGAAAATGCAGCCCTAAAAACTGGTTTTAAAATACTTGAAACAGCTTGAGGTTAACAAGTGCCAAACCCAGACTGACATTTGTTGGTTGCTGAACTGTGAGAAATTCCTTTTCACCTTTATTTTATCTTCAGTATGTGGGGCTGCAGGAACATTCACATACTTACCCACCTCCGGTTGTGGGCAACTCAATGCGGAGGCTTCTGGGTGTGTGGTACATGGTAGATGATGATGATGACGACGTGTGACCTCCCTTTAAACCTCTTTTTGAGCAACACAAATACAGGCAATGTCACTCAGCATGCAATCACATTTTCACTCTTCTCTCGCTTTCTCTCCTCCTCTTCCTCACCCTCTTCCTCCCCCCATTAGCATACCTGACATACCCCATGTTGTATATGGACCTTCCATATTTTCATATCTGGAGCAAGGCATGTACTTAAGAAGTCCCAATGGGCTTTGGAACCCCAGGAAACTTTCCCATGGGAAGGACACATAGATCTGAAGATACGTGAAGAACCCATGTAATACCAAAATAAAAACTGAATGGGTTTGCTGATCGCTCCATTCTCCCCCCAGGCTTTCGGCATATCATCTCATACTGAAGATAAAGGCAAAGGCGAGTAACCCAACACTTCCTACTTAGCCCCAGACATGTTCCCAGACAACTTCCCTATCCATCTGTCATGGGGTTGTCTAAATCCAATCATTGTTTTTGTTACTCCAAAGTTAAAGTCATCAGTCATTCTGGAATCCCACTGTTTGTTCCACAAGAAGACCATCAGAATTTTGTTACAATGTAAGACAGCACCTTGCACCCCTCAAGGCAAGGATCTCAGGTATAAATATCAGCCCCAAATCTAGCCCCATGGTGTACACAGAGAGGTTCTTTCAGTCTCTGTGTCACCTTCAGACATCGTCTGAGCCACACTCCACTTTCCATGGTCTCCTGTTCAAGATAGGTGGATTTGTTTTTGTGGGCCTTCAAGTCATTTTTGACTTACGGAGACTCTAAGGCAAACCTATCATGGGGTTTTCTTGGCACGTTTCTTCAGAGGGGGTTTGCCGTTGCTCTCCCCTGAGGCTGAAAGAGTGTGTGCCTTGCCCAAGGTCCCCCAGGGGATTTCCATGGCTGAGCCAGGATTTGAACCATGGTCTTCAGAGTCATAGTCCAATGCTCAAACCACTGCACTATGCTGGATCTGAGGTAAATATCTCCTTTATAATCCTAAACCTCCACCAGACCATTTACATACATCTGTTTCATTTAGTTGTGTATGGGGGTTTCTGTTTGAACTACTATCATGTGTTTGATTGCACTCTTGCATATTTCTAAATAAAAATCTTTATTCACGAAACCTGGAATTCTCCATCAGTTAGTACTGGTATACATAGGTGGAAACAATCCTCATGTTACCCAGCTTCTCGCAAGCTTCCTTTGAGCTCCCAAAAACTTTCAAGATGCTGACACATTGATGGGGACCCCCCCCAGACCCCCACCTTTTAGGGCAACCCCCCATGACCTCAAGTTTGACCAACCGTATTGAATAAATCAGGAAGTCTTCCATGTTCTGGTTTGATCAACTGTGTTTATTCCAAAATGCGTGTATGAATAGGGTTGTACACCTAACCTTCTCCATTCTAGGGTAAATATTTGCAGCTCCTTGGGCTTTTCCTTGACTCGACCTTTTATAATATTTGTGACTCCCCTTTTAATATTTTCCCACTTATGCCATTTGTGAAATTTCTGATTTCCCAGAACTCAACTCAGCATTTTGAATGAAGTCTTTTTAGGAACATAAAGAACAGGGCTATTGCTGCCTGACTCTGGATTTTGATGCTGATGTGGATACAGATTTTAGAGTCTAAAGTTCAGAGATATATGCCCCAGCATCACATTTCTAGGAAATGGCATTCCAAAGCAAGTTAACCCTCATCTTGTCCACTTTTGGGTTTTCTTGCTGATAGATATTACCTTTGTCCACTTCATAACCTTTCAGCCTGTCTATAAGTTGCTGTTGTTATTGTTGTGTTCCTCCAAGTCATTTTTGTTTTATGGTGACCTTAAGCGACCCTATCAAAGGGTTTTCTTGGCAGGTTTCTTCAGAAAGGGTTTGCCATTGCCATCCTCTGAGGCTGAGAGAGTGTGACTTGCAAATAGAACATAAAAATACAATTAGAAATTAATAACAGATGAAGATAAGTAAAGAAATAAAAGAATCAATCAAATAAGATATATTATTTTAAAAGACTATATAAAATAATATATATTATTTTAAAAGACTAAAAAATATATAGTTTATTTTGTTCTGAAACTAGGTCTAATTTGTTATAAGATATAAACTGTATCATATGTATAAAATCAAACAATCAGACAACAATTGATGATATGTAATACAGAACTGTAAATGTCAATATAGGAAAATCTGTAGATGCAACAAAATTATAGTGTTTCTCCCATATTTTATTTAATCTGATTGTTAATAAACAATAAAGTTAAAAGTGTGTGTGTGTGTGTGTGTGTGTGTGTGTGTGTGTGTGTGAAGGTCCAAAACACACTGCAGAAATAATCCAGTTTGAGACCACTTTTGCTGCCCGGGTTCAGTGCTAGGGAATCCTGGGAAATGTAATTGATTGTGGCACCAAAGATCTCTGACAGAGAATACTACAACACTGTTCAAAATTCTTCAAAAAGTCCTCCACCTGTAAAGTTGACATGAGATGTGGGAAAGGAATTCTGTGTAGTTTACAAAGTATAAACTAATTGCCCCCAACAATCTGGGTACTCATTTCAGCAACCTGGGAAGGATGCAAGCCTGAGTCGAGCTTGAGCCCCCTTGGCTGGGATTGAACTCACAACCTTATGGTTTGTGAGTGAGTGAGTGACTGCAGTACAGGCATTTAACCACAGTGCCACCAGGGCTTGAGACTTGAAGGTAGAGACTTGAGACTTGGACTAAAAGGCTGGAATACATCGCTGGTAATACTGCAGTATGAAAGGAACCCAGGGGTACCCAGATGACTTGATGAATTTGTGTTGAGGGAGTGCCTTAAAATAAATAAATAATCACACACACACACACACACTCCAAACAGCTCAGATTTTATGAAATCCTGCAAGATGAGGAGAAATTCAATTAAAAAAAAAACTTTGTGTAGGCGGTAGCTGGAGGCTATAGGAACTTTGGGTCAAGAGGCAGTGAGTGTCCCGTTGGAGATCTCATCACAGATTGTACGCAGCTGCTGTTCCTTTGCGGCATCGTAGAAGCACTTCCCATGAGGGGGAAAAGAAATCTGAAGGACTAGCTTCCTCTCAGACCTCCAAAGGGGGAGGATTTTCCACCCCTGAAGTCAAAGAGTTAGATCACAAAGACTGTAATAACCAAATACTGCTTTATTCAGACGATATAGTGGTATCAGCAAAAAATGTCTTGGGCTAACCAAGAAATTAGAAGTGTTAGCTATACTTTTCTGATATTTAGGCATACATGCAAAAATAGCACAATGGCTTGGATCTTACCCATGATACATTGGATTAATTTTTATATACCCTCCAACTGTCCAGATTGGCATGGATAGTCCCATTTTTTCAGTTGCTTTTAAAATATCCCATTTGCTCTCTCTACCTCCTACTTTCCTCCTTTGCCCTTAGTTAATTTCTACTGTGGCCAACTGAGTTCAAAGTGCAAAAGTAATTTGTTTTCAATTAACTCAACATCAAATAGAGAGGAGGACAGAGCAGAATCTTGCCCTTCACAGTAGGCACAGGCAAAAGCAAACTGCAGAAGCCTCTCCTAACTAATGTGTTGTCCCTCATTGATAACATTTGCAATCTCAACTACACTCTGACATTGTTTTGCCACATGTATCCATGTTTTCATCTGTAAAATGTTGGAGAGTATAGTCTGGCATATAGAGTGTTAGACTAGACTCTGGAAATGGAATTCCAGCCACACTGCAGAAATAATCCAATTTGACACTGCTTTAATGGGAGATGGCTCAAGGCTATGGAATTATGGCAATGGTAGTTTATTGACAAACTACCATTGCCAGAATTCCATAGCCTTGAGCCATCTCCATTAAAGCAGTGTTAAACTGGATTATTTCTGTGATGTGGATGGATGGCAGGATTTGAATCCCAACTCAGCCATGTAAACCGGCTGGGTGACCTTGGGCGAGTTTCTCTCAGCCTCAGAAGATGGCAATAGCAAACCCCTTCTGAACAAATCTTGCCAAGAAAACTCCATGATATGGTTGCCTTCGGATGGTCATAAGTCAGAAACTACTTGAAGGCACACAACAGCAATAACAACAACAACATGCCATGAAACCCACTGGGTGACCTTGGGCAAATCACACTCTCTCAGCCTCAGAGGATGGCAATGTGAACAAATCTTGCCTAGAAAAAGTTTGCCTTCGGGTCACCATAAGTCGGAAATAACTTGAAGGCACACAACAACTGCAAAAAAAAAAATGCTGTCAGTTTGTTTCATAGCCCAATTTCAAGTCCTGGTAGTTATTTTTGGAGCCATAAATGATTCGGATCAATTTATTCGAAGCTCTGCCTGCACCTGTGTAAACCTGCTGAGCCCTTAAGACTGGCATCTGAGGCCATGGCAGTCCTTCCTACGATCAGCTTGTGTCATCTTAGCTTCCATGGAGAAACATCTTGTTACTCTCAGGAACCATCATTTCTCAATAGTGGTCTGGAATTTCCTTGAAGCAACCCACATTCATCCTAATCTGTTAAGGAAATCCACAGCTGCAGTTTCTTTACAGGATATTTTTGGATTTTTAAAAGTCAGAAATTTGAATTCTTATTCTTTTAACCTCCAAAATGGGGTGTGGGAAAACTCTATGAAGTATTCTTTGGATGGAATGAAGATTTTCTTGTCCCTTCTGAAGTCTTTCAAGTTTGGCAACCCCTGCACAGCAGACATGAGGTCACTTCTCTGCCTCGTGTTTTTACTTCTAGTTCTCCCCTGCACTCCTTAAAATCATGTAGAAAGTTCTCAGGTCCCTAAATGACACCATTCATTTTGTGGATTTCATTCTCTTTGTCAGTGTTTCCCATTGCAAACTGATCTCCATTAGTCTCCATCTCATGTGTCATTGCCTCATCCTGTGGTTATACCATCTGGGTCTAGCTCCTCTAAGTTCTCTATGAGCAGAGCTTGGATATTTTATTCTTTGCCAAGAGGAGTATAGGAGCTGTAGTTCAAAAAAGAGTAATTTTTCATGTAATAAGCCTTGGGGATGCACTGTATCTCTGTTGCTTCAATACTTAGGTGCTACTTCAGGTTCAAGCATTTAGACTGTTTTGAACTGTGGCTCTCACATTTATATGGGCCCCTTCCGCAGATGGTAAAGTATGTTACTTTGATGATTATGTTGTGTGCCTTCAAGACATTTCCACTCATGACAACTCTTATCATTCGGTTTTCTTGGAAGGTTTCTTCAGAGAGGGTTTGCCATTGCCATCCTCTGAGGCTGTGAGAGTGACTTGCCCAAGCTCACCCAATGGTAAGCCAGCTATGCTGTGTTTTGCAAGCAGGAGTTCCCTGCTTATGAGTAGGACTCTGGACAGAAGTCCATGGGCCATGTCCTGCCAGCATCATGTGCTGAAATCTCAGGCCAAACTTGGTTTTCTTGGATCAGTCATCTTGGCAACAACCCTACACAGTATTGCCTATTTTGAAGAATCTGAACGCAGGATTGTAAGATCGAAAGTAAGTGCTATCTGCCCCTGAATTTTTCATGCCAGCAACTTTCCTGAAGGAGAGAATGGGCAAATTTTCAAATGGTCTCGTATACAGTAGATTCAGCTGATAATGCTTCTTTTCATGCTGTAAAATAGTTCAAATTTTGATTTGTACTGAAAATCATGAGGTTAATTCAAAAATATGTAATTCACACACATACATACCATGTGGGTTTTTGGGCTGGTGACCAGTATGGTGTGGTGGTTTGAGCATTGGACAAAGACAGTTGGGGACTCCTGGCTCGGCCATGAAACCCACTAGGTGACCTTGAGCAAGTCACATGCTCTCACCCTCAGGGGAATGCAATGTCAAACCTTCTCCGAAAATATCTTGCCAAGAAAACCCCATGATAGGTACACTCCCTCCAAGCCCAAAGACAATGGCAGTCGCTGGAGCCATTTCGTTTGGCACTTCTTTGTTCAAGGCCAAAATGACTACTGCTACTTTTTCTCCACTGGTGCCAGCCATACCCATTCATTCTCAGCTCTCTTCTGCTTACTGGAGGGGATCACTGAAAATATGTCAGTCTTTACAGGTCCAGTGTTATTAATCCCACCCTGCAGAAAGGGATCATAGAATCATAGAATTGGTAGAGACTACAAGGGCTATCAAGTCTAAGCCTCTGGAACAATAGAGCTAATAGAGCATCCCCCTGCCCCTCCGGAGTTGCTTACCTTATGTTTACGAAAACACACTATTGCTTTTTGCTGTGGCCAGTTGGAAAGCCTATTGAAGGGTGGCTACATCTTTAATGACTTCTCTATAGTTTTATTAGAAAAGGCATTGAATTCTTATTGGAATTGGAAATAACTTGGTGAAACAACCGAAAATCCACATTTGAAGATGCCCGCCACAGATGCTGGCGAAACTTCAGGAATAAACTCTTCTAGAACATGGCCACATTGCCTGAAAAACCCACCAAAAACTATGGATGCTGGCCATGAAAGCCTTCGACTTCAAATTGTTTGGAGATGGTTTGCTACTTCCTCCAAGGCTGAGAGAGTGTAACATACTCAAGGTCATCCAATGGGATTCCATGGCTGAGCAGAGAGTTGACACTGGTCCATGGAAAATTTACATAAATACAATCTATCTGAATTTTTTTTATTAATTAAAATTAACAACAATCTTACATTTGTATATATACAATGAAGTTCCTACATATCTGTTTACATCTTGTTCCATGATGTTCCAAGCAATTACAGTAAGGTGTAGTATATAAAAAATAACACATCCTTGCATACTTCTCATTCATTTACATAATCCACAGAAATCTTATAATTTTTTTCATCTATGTTATTACTCTTCATACCTAACATACCCACTGTTACCATATTTTTATTATACCATTAATCTAATTTTTCCAGTTCCAACATTTCTTCAGAAAGTCATCTAATATCTTCCAAGGACAAGTGGTTAACCTACAAAAATCTGTTAAAAGTAAATGTACGTGGAGAAATGAGCATGAAGCAAAGAGACAATTTAAAGGAGGAAGGATTTGAGCTAACATGGTTTAACTATATTCAACTAAATCAGAGATTAAAAACCGATATTAAAATAAATGGGATAGAAACAGAATTTAATGAACTGGATAAGATATTTTGGCAGCCTGAAAAAAATAAAATTACAAAATTTTATAAAATGCTACTGAATAGAATATTAGAACACAACACAGTGAAAGAATATATGATTAAGTGGTCTAAAGATTTGGGTATGATAATAAAATATGACGAATGGCAGAAAGCCTGGATGAGAACCAACAAATTCACAGTAGGGCAAAGTCTGAAGGAAAACCATCTTAAGATTATGAACAGATGGTATATCACACCATGGAAACTAAAAAAAATGTTCAAATCTAGCGAAGGGCTGTGTTGGAGATGTAAAAAGCAAAAAGGGACGTTGTTTCATATGTGGTGGGGTTGTAATGAGATAAAAAACTTTTGGAAGGTAGTTCATAATTCTATGCAAAGCATTCTGGGGATTAAGTTTAAAAGGGATCCGAAATTGTATTTACTAAATATAACTACGGTACTGAATAAAGAAGAAGATAGGTTTTGGAGAATTACGTTATATTTGGTTACTGCAGCCAGGGTAGAAATCGCTAAACTATGGAAATCGGAGGAGATCCCATCATGGGAAAATTGGATGATCAAAGTAAATGAATATAGAGAGCTGGATAGGATTTCTGGAATGGTGCAGAACAGAGATGGAAGGAGGAGAAAGGAGATTTGGGAAAGGGTTTTGCAAAATATGGAAAAAGAATGGGACATTAAAATACCACTAATTAATATTTGAACAGGAATTATGTTCCCATTTGCTTCCAGTTAACATTTATGAAAGCTGGGCAGATGGAATGTCTCAATTAACCCTCTCCTTTTTTTCCCCTTTGTTGACAGTTTAATATTAGATTCCAAGAAGGAGATGGATAAGAACCTAACTGTATTGAATCACAAAGACAACTTTTCTGTTTTTTGGTCTGTCCTCTGTATAAAAAGCCGAAGGTTTCAAATATGAAGAAAAATAATTGTAGGGAACAATTTAAGTAATAGACTGTATGATATATGATGTAACGAAGAGGCTTAATAAAAAATGTCTTTCTATTATTCGTAGTTAAATCTAAGATTGAGATATGGAAAACTTTTTTTTTTTGGGTAAAGGTTAGCCTACATTTGTAATTAGCGAAAGAAAGCACTTAGCGGTTATGTTTATATTCTCTTTGATAACCGATAATGAACTACATAACGGATAAGGAGGTAAAGATTCGGAAAAATGTTGTTATATCTTAGGAAGGGTAGGAGAAATGTTAGGAAGTTAATTGGGCCTTTGGAATCCAGTTTATGGGACGGATTTTTGTTTTGTAAAAACGTATGAACTTAATTACGGAACAAGTACCAATGGACTGGATATTTTTGTGTTTTTATATGTATATTATTTTGGAAATTTAATAAAGATTATTTTAAAAAATATCTTCCAATTATTAACCTCTTCATTTTTATTTTTTAATATCATGGCCAATCTATCCAGGGAAGGCAGACGCTTGGTGATGTGAGGCATAGGTCTCACTAGCTCTTCTGATAGTGATAAGTTGGACTCTTTTTCAGAGCCTGAGTTTCCACCCCATGAAAGGGGGTTATTTGGGGGACTCGCAGGGGGCCTGTACTTCCCTCCCAACACAAACTCCCTACCGAGAGTAGCCATTATCACTATAGAAAGCCTTGTGCCTCAGTCTGTCAAATTTCCCATTTTAGCATCAACAAGGATAGAAAAGGGAAAGGAGGTTCCATTGCAATTACATGATATTTAACCCAGACAGTGTATTACTCTTCTGGATGTAAGAAGAGAGATATATGGACTGACATACTGGAAGAAGTTATTTGGGTAAAATAGGGGGAAGTCGTAATTAGAATCAAGAAAAAGAAAGGAAAATAATCATAAACTAAGAATTTGACCTAACTGGATTCAACATAAAAATTAAACAAACAAAATAAAATACAATAGAGTAATAACTTGCTAAATACTTGTGGTAAAGTACGTTATGGCAATGAGTACAAGGTCAAAAACCCAAACTCAAATGCAACCATTTGGGCAAACAAAAATTTTCTCTAATTCGAGGAGAGGATCTTTAACGACATTACGGAAGAAGGTATACCTAACGCGTGGTACACAGCTAATGTCTCATTTATCCCAAAGGAAGGTAAGGACAATACAGTAATGTCAAACTATAGGCCAATAGCCTTATGAAATATCGATTATAAAATCTTTACAGGAATACTAGCTAACAGGCTGAAAAAGATATTGTGTAAAGTTATTAACAATGATCAGAATGGTTTTTTTGCCAGAAAGACAATTGAGATATAATACAAGAACGATATTAAATATAATAGAATATTACACTATTCACAAAGAGAAAGAAAAGGCATTCGACGGTATGCGATGGAAATTTAGGTTTAATGTGTTAAAAAGCATGGGAATAGGTACCAATTTTTTGACAAATATATCTCAACTGTACTCGAAACAGAAAATGCAATTTATAATAAATGGACAAAAAACTGATTATATCTCGGTAGAGAAAGGGACCAGTATTTGCGCAGCAGCAATGGTCTATCGGCGTAAGATGGTTTCTTAAATGTTCATTATATTTTTTAGTCTGTTAAAATTTTATAATGATTTCATACATTTTATAATGATTTTATACATTAAAATTTTATGTTTCTTTTTAATATAATTTTATAAGTGAAATTTTAACTATTATTTACTTTTACAATTTGATGATTTATTGTGATGTTTGTTGATTGATTGATGTTTGTTGATTGATGTTTGTGATGTTTGATCAGTTGATCGTAATAAATCTATAAATCTAGTTGATGAAGAAATTGAAATAGTTAGAGTTTCCATACCTTGATCAATTGTTGATCAGAATGGAGACTGCAGACAAGAAATCAGAGGAAGACAAGGAATGGAAAGGACAGCTATGAAAGATCTAGGCAAGAGCTCTGGTGCCACAACAAACTATTATTCCTAGAACTCTATAACATGGAGCCATGGCACTTAAAGTAGTGTCAAACCAGATTATTTCTGTAGTGTGGATGCAGCCTATGTTACGAAAGCCTACAAAGGGTAGAGGCCGTAACAAACAGGGTGAACCCAGAACATTTTATTGCCTGGTGCTGAGAATAAGACGATGCTTGCTCCCATTCTCTGGCAGCTGGATAAGCAATCTTCCTTCAACACTACTGACAGCATTGTCTACCACACCTGGGAACCTTTCACACTACACAGTTCTAGCACACTATGGCGGGTTACAGACCGCCGAAAAGCGGCGGCCTGTACCCGCCCCTTTCCCTGGTGTATCGGGGCCTCAGCGGCCAGAGCGGCAGCCACTGAGGCCCCGATCTGCCGCTTTCCGGGCCGCGGGGAAGCGGCAAAAGGCCCCTTCCCCGCAGCCTGGAAAGGGGTGTCCTTGGGGCTTCAAGCCCCAAGGACACCCCGCTGCGGCGGGGAGGAGGAGAAAGGGGCCGCTTGGTCCCTTTCTCCTCTGCGTCGCTGGCGCAGCCGTCTGAAAGCTGCACCCAGCGACACAAAGCCAAGAAGGAGCTCCGAAACGGAGCTCCTTCTTGCGCTGTGTAAAGGGCGCTCTAAGTGCCCTTGCGCGGCGCAAGGACGTCACATCTGCGCCACCTCATTTGGAGGCGGCGCGATCATGACGTCGTAATGGTGGCGGCCGTGTGGAACGGCCGCCGCCATTTTGTGCGTGCTCTGCACGTGTTAGGGTTGGGGGCGTCCGGAAAGGACGCCCCTTTCTAACCCTAGCACGCACGGAGTGCGCATTTTTAGGCCCGTTTGTAATGGGCCCATGAATCTATTTTAATTGCATCCTATGAAATCTTGGGTTTTGTGGTTTGACCAAAGGCACCAGAGGAATCCCCTGTGTGAGAGTCTAAACAATCCTCTCTAAACTGGAACCTTGAGAGTTAAAATATAATGCTATAACTGTGTAGTCTGAAAGGGCCCCCTAAAAATCACAGGAGATTGCAGTGGCAGTTCTAGGGCTAAATTATATCTGCCAGAAAAGTTTCCTAATTTGAGTGAAAGTTCAAAACAGTCCTCAGTAAGGGAAATAAATAGATAGCTAAAGTTTATATGTCCCCCTCTCCGCCGAAATAAGTACTGGGACAGGCAACCATGTATATACTGGGAAGACTGACTGGCATGGGGACATCATGCTTGAGAGTGTCTTGCCATTCAGGACCAAAAATAACTCCATGCTATAACATACCTTATTTTGGATGGTGCAAACACTCACTCCATTCTTTTCTACACATTGATGTGGTGCCATCCTTGATAGTGCTCTGGTTTTAAGTGAAGCATGAGGTTGAATGCAATTCTGTGGTGTCTCACAAAGACATTTTCCTGGTGGTGTGAGTGTACGATTTGGGGTGGTTCAAAGATTATTGTGAGATTCACATTCTCAACTGCAGTTTCTTAATGGTGATGGTTATTTGGAATCATCACATATGAATCTGCTTTCTACAAAATTACAATTTTCAATGCTGGTTTATTTATTTATTTATTTTGAATGAGACAGTTTCTCCTGTCATGGAGGTATATGAAAACTGGAAATCTACTTCTTACCCCGGAGTACAGATGCATATCAACTTTAGGCCCTTACTTATACGCCACACAAGGATTCACAAGAGCAGTCTGTTGGGAGGAGCCAAACAATCCGACAATCACTTTTAGCACATTCTTCTACAGGGACAGGGACAGTTCCATAGTTAATGAGATCAGTTTCACTGAGTGTTCTGTTGTTTTAAAGGAGAATGGGAATCTTGCAGCTCTCCAGATGTTGTTGGACAACAACTCTCTTCATTCATCATCATTGGCTACACTGGAAGTTGTCGTTAAAAAAACATGTAGAAGCCCTTATGATTCCCATCTGTGTTTTAAAGGCTGAACACATATTTAACATAAATTCATCTTTTGTATACTTCTTTGAGCCTAAACCCCACTGAACTCTGAGACATCCTTCTCTGAGTAAACATGCTTAGTAAACGTGCTTAGGTATGTACTATAAAAAGTCCTATTGGTATGAAATATGGAATGGAAAATCCACTTCACAAGAGATAGTCTGGTTGTATTTCAGAAAAGATCTGGTTATGATTTATGGTGTTAGAGTAATCAAACAATCTTGTTTTGAGGTCGAAAGGCTCCCTGTTTCCAATGCTGTTTTGGCCTATCCCCAAATCCCTTCAATTTCTCCTTTAGGCTCCAAAGCTATGTCAAAAAGTTCAAGGATATTCTTTCCGCTGTTTGGTGAAAATCCACGGTGTATCCTTAAAAGTATTAAGATGCAGTATCCCCTTTTCAGTGCTGTAGCGGTAAATCTACACAGATTCAACCTAAACAATGAGGAAATTGAAATAATAAAAGTGTTCCTGTACTTCGGATCAAACATTAATCAGAATGGGACTGATGTCAAGAAATCAGAAGACTAAGCTATGAAAGAAGTAGAAAAGATCCAAAAATGTAAAGATATACAATTGAGTGTGAAAGTTAGAATCGTACAAGCCATTGTATTCCTTATCACCATGTATGGATGTGATAGCTGGCCAGTTAAGAAAAATGATAGGAAGAAAATCTCACTCATTCGAGATGTGGTGCTGGAGAAAAGTGCTGAGGATACCATGGACAGACAAAAACACAAACAAATGGGTCCCAGAACAGATCAAGCATTAAATCCCTGGAATCCAAGATGATCAAGTTGATGCTGTCATACTTTGGACATGTCATGAGAAGGCATGACTCATTGGGAAAAATTAATGCTAGGAAAGGTGGAGAGAAGTAGAAAGCTAGGAAGACCAAATGATAGCTGGATAGACTCTATTAAGGAGGTCATGGGTATGAATTTGCAGGACCTGAGCCAAACAGTGGAGGACAGGGAGTCTTGGAAATGTTTCATCCACAGGGTAACCATGAATCAAGATCAAGTCAAAGGGGGTCAACAACAACAGCAACAACAACAACAGTGGGGCAAGTCATGGCAACACTTGTCGGTGGGATACATCAGACAGGTAGAGGGCATCTTCCAAGTGGAACCTTCTTTGTGCTAATAAAATGCCCACTAGAGGACAGCCAATGCTGACAAGTCAACAGGTGAGTAAGGAATGTGTGAAACTGTGAATGAAAGAGTTCTCGCTGTATGTTTGAGAGACCTATTAAGGTTGAATGTGTGTGTTCTGCATAGGTATAAGATATGAGGGTGCAGCTTCCCTCTGTGTCTTTGTGTGGATGAAAAGGTGTTACAGATTTGGGAACATGCAAGTAAATAGCTGTGAAGTGTATTAGTATGAGCTATTGTGGGTTTGTGTGTGGGAGAGAGAAAATAAAGACTGGAAGTGTGTATTGTGCAGACTGCTCTTTGTATGTGTGCTGCTGTTGCTGCTCTGCCTGAATCTTTGTGTTTTGGGAACTGAAAGAGAAGCTGCTCTTTGTGTGTGTGCGTCAGAGAAAAAACAGAGGGAGAACTGTATTCTGTCTGTTGGTTTGGGAAGAGGAAGATGATGGCCTATTCAGAAAAATGGAGGACATGTGCAACAGGACTTTGGATTACAGTTGTTCCTCTCTGTTTGTGGCTTGGACTTTTGCGGATTTGATTATTCATGAATTTGACTAATAAGTTCTCTCTAGGTATTTCTAGGTCCTTCAGTGCAACTCTGGCAGATATTGACCACAGAGTCATGCTGGAGGACCTAGGCCCGTGGTGGCAAACCTATGGCATGCATGCGCTCTGTGGCATGCGAAGCCCTATCTGAGGGCACACGTGCCCTCTGTGGCACATGTGCGCCTGTTCCTTTTCTTCCCCCCGCCCTCCTGGGCCTTCAACTGTCTATGGGAAAGTTGCCCCCAGAAGACGGAAGTCCTGGCCTCCTTGAAATCCTGCCCCCCCCCCCAGCACCTGGTAACACCCAGTGCAGGAATGCCTTTGGCGTTCTGTTTCTAAAAGGTTCAGCATCATTGACCTAGTGATTCCTAGAGAGAACAATTCTCTAGGCCTATGTACTTCCTCCAGTGTAATTCTGTGGTGAACGTGCAAGATGTTGGTCACAAAGTAGTGCTAGAGGACCTAGAGATCCCTAGAGAGGTGTTCTCTCAGAGGTTTTTTTATTCGTGGTTTTTCACTTTCACAGGGGTCTTGTGCCCCTAACCCGAGAGCCTGTGGTGGACCCAGTGTACTTATTACTGCTGGTGTGCAGATTCCCTTAAAAATAAACACACAGTTCACTTAGCGCATGCATCCCACCAACCTACGTCAGTGCCTGAGAGTTGAGAGGAAAATGAGTTTTTAAAAAACTCTGCCTTGGCTGCAGTTGTGATGCACTGTCTGGAGGCCATGTGGTCTTGGGCAGGAAGTTGTGAGTGTCCCATGAGGTACCTCATCACAAGCATGGCTGCTGGTGTCTCTTTAGGGTCATCTTTGGAAGCTTTAACCCTGTATGGAAAAAAGAAAGAGTGGTGTCAGTTGAAATCTGAGACTGACTGGCTGATGGAGAAGCGAGGAACCCCAGAACTGGGCAACGAACCCTTAAATTCTATCCCATTCTCCAAAACACTGTCTCTTTGCAGAAAATGAGGACAGGTTTTAGGGAAATGATTCCTAAACTTTACTCCTTCAGGTTTTTGTAACTTTAGCTCCCAGAAGCCCCGGCCAGCTTGGCTAACTGTGAAGAATGCTGGGAATCATAGTCCAAAACATCTGGAACACCAAAGTTTGGGAACCACCACGGGGGGGGGGGGGGTGATTAACTACAGCTCCCATCTATCATGGTCATATGGATTTTTTGTGAGTTGTAGCCCAAAAAAAGGGCTGTGCGGTCCATCAAGAGACAGGGATCTTGGGATCTATACTTCAAAAAGTAACCTATTCAAGGTCTTAGTCAATTTCTCTGCCTCATTGTCTGGAATGCTAGCCCCTCTCAGTACTGCTTAGGCTTGCCTCTGGCTCCTGACACTAGTTATGGAGACCCAGTATATGAGTTTGTTGTTGTGCGCCTTCAAGTTGTTTCCGACTTATAGTGACCTTAAGGCTTGGCTATCATGGGATTTTCTTGGCTAGATTTGTTCAGAGGAGGATTGCCCTTGCCTTCCCCTGAGGCTGAGAGAGTGTTCCTTAGCCATGTACACCCAGTGGATTTCATGTCCAAGCTGGGAATCGAGGCCTGGTACATGGGGATAAGCATGGACTCTGGGAAGGACTAGGTTAGGGACACACAGGCATGAAATTATTTCACATAGGCGGTGGACACAATGAATGGTATCTCCACAAAATAATTAAGTGACCTATGATTTCACTGTAGCTGTTTTCAATGGGAGGAACATTACTCACTCACCCTTTCAGCCTGGATAATGCAGATGACATCACTGTGAAATGGCTGCATTCCAGTGCTTCTGTAGTCCTTTTGCCCCCCCCCCCCCGTTCCCCAGTCTTATTTATGGCATTGGGGGGGATTAAAAACACAATTGCAGTGTATCTGTGTATGCCTTCAAGTCGCCTATCAACCTATGGTGACCCTATGAATTTTTCATAGGGTTATCTTAGTCGAGGAATACTCAGAGGTAGTTTTGCCAGCTCCCTCCTCTTAGCCTGAAGCAGTACCAGCTTGTAAAATATGGATCATTAATGGGTGACTCCCCCTCACACACAAACATTCATGGTTGGCTTGGTGAACTGAGCCCTTTCCTCTCTGCAGAAAACCCTGTAATTAATTTGTGGCCCAATTCAGATCCGATTGTGCTTTTCATGACATTAGCAGATGTGTAATAGGGTCCAAAGCCCAGCCCCAATCCTCCTCCTTCTGTTTAGTGGTGGTTGCTGCAGCAATTGTGGTGGTAGGAGGCAGGGAAGGAAGCTTGACCCTTCCTCTCTCGTTGCAGCATCTTCTTAGGGATCCTGGACTATGTCCACAGACACCCTGGTGAAACTACATTTCCTATAATTACACATGCCAATAGTTACAGCAGTGTTCCAAATTCCAGAAAAAAGTAAACAAGGAAAAAAAAGAGCTCCTTCATTGCCAACTGTGCAACTGTGCTGTTGTTGTTAATGGCCCTTGAGTCAACCCCAACTCATAGCAACCCTGTGTTTAGGTTCTATAAATCCAGCCCCATGACCGCCCCATGAGCTCTCCATCCATCTGGCATGTAGTCTTTCTCTTTTTCTACTATTCTCTACCTTTCCTAGCATTGTTGTCTTTTCCAATGAGTCCTGCAATCTCATGATGTGGCCAAAGTATGACATGCCTCAATTTGATCATGTTGGTTCCAAGGAGATTTCCAGCTTGATCTGTTCAGTGGCTCACTTGTTCGTCTTTTTGGCTGCCCACAGTATCCTCAGCAGTCTTCCCCAGCACCACATCTCCAATGAGTTGATTTTCTTCTTACCCGCTTTCTTCACTGCCCAGCTTTCACATCCATACACGGTGATGGATGGACAATTCTATGAACATCCAATGGTTCGGACAATTCTAACTTCAGTGTTCATTTGTATATCTTTACTCTTTAGGATTTTGTCTAGTTCTTTCATGGCTGCCCTGTGTAACTACAGCCAGGTAAATGAGTAAGAAGGAAAGAGGTAATTATTAGGCTCCGATTACAATCTGAGTTTGAGAATATCTACTGGGAATGATGGCCCATTTAAAATGCTGTCACATTTTACAAGTGTGTTTTACAAGTCTACCAGTTTGAAACAAGCACTTGGGAGAGAAGAACAGAAGGGAAGGAGAGAGGGGAAAAGGAAAGTATTTTTTTGAGGAAGAGATAATAGAGAAGGAAAGAAGTAAAGGTAACAAGTTGATGGAATAGAAAGAGGAAAGTAGCAGAAGGCCATCATCGTCAAATAGGTTAAAGTGACAGATTGTTAAACTACAAGACTGTATAGTTAAAGACGAGTAGGTATGAAATAATATGTTTATGTATGTGTCCAATGACATCAATCAGTTTGGACTGACCAAAGTACTGCTGATGAATTCCATTACTCTTGGCCCTTTAATTAAGTTGTTCCTGCTTTGCCTCTTTTTTTTTTAAGTAGTCAGTAGCAGCTGGTGAGTGACTTCAGCATCAGTGGGACAGTGACTCCTCCTCAGGTTTTAGTTTGAACTTTAAAGGAGGTGAATGGACCCCGTCTCCTTTGAAGCCTGGACTAGAATCCAGAGTGAATTCACCACCTCCATAGATATGGCAGCCTCCAGCTTTCTCAGCCATTGGCCCTTTAATTGTTTCTTTTCACTCTTGGCCTGAGGATTCCCAACTTGGTTCCCCAGTGCTGACTGGACTGTTAATTAGTTCACTACATCTTTGCACCCAAACCAATTGCTCATTAATTCTTAAAATTGTTTTTTTTAATTATCACAATTGCATAACTGAGAAGCAGAAGCATCTCTAAAATAAGCAAGGAGGAAATGACTAATTAAATGTCTGGTAGCTATGTGAAATGAGATCTTAACAGAACTTACACACAGGCTAGAATTTTCCATTTGGGGAATGGTCTTTGCAAAATTGTTATGAGTAATATATTGCCACACTGAGCACCACCATTACAATTATGCTTCCCACAGCATTAAAGGTTTTTGGTGCGGAAGCAACATGCCTCTCAGTTCATGACTGCTACATTTGAATTTTGATTCACGAAGACCAGGAAAGTAACTAGTTCAGTAGCAGAACTGTTTGGCCTCACATGCCAGCTGATAGAGGGCCAGTCTCCCGTTTCAAAGCCAAAAGCTGAATCACCAGCCATTTAATGTCTGCATTTCAGCCTTAACTAATTTGACAGTGCTGAGAGCCAGTGGCTGTTATGGTCTGCATGTCTTTTGCTTGTACTCTCCCTGAAGGATCTAATTTTAATTACGTTTAAGGCAACCTATTTCTCCAAGAGAGGTCCAGACAGTTATTGGGCAATGAATGCAAAGTATCTCATGGACTCACAATTTCTAAAAAGCAGCTGTATGTTAAACCCCAACTCCTCTGGGCCATTTTGAAGAGAAAGCATAACATCTCCAGATAATGCCACCTCTCTGACTAATGTACCCTTCCTCTCCAAATCTGCCAGACTTTGAATTGCTGAAGACTGTGCACTTCCTTCTCCTTCTCCAGACCATTCCGTGATGGACTTGGAGACCAGTCTGTTCCTTTCATGCTATTTTTACTTTAATAACTTTCCAAGTGTGATTGCTGGGAGAGGGCAAAGCAATAAGACCTTTCCAAGACTGAGTGACATGCCAAATAAAACAGTTCATAGGCCAGCAGGATGGAGTTCCTGGAACAGAAGCAAGAGCTGTGATTACTCAGTGGGAAGTAATCTTGAGACCATTATACACTTCTTCTTTTAAAAAAAAAATGGTGTTCTCTTCCTTGCATGTTTTGTGAAGTGAACAGCACTATTTAAAACAGCAAACGGACTAACATCGAGTATTTATTTGCATTGCAAACATTACTTCTTACTCACTTGCCTGCTAGTAGTCCTCTCCATCATAAATGAGATGTTTTTCTCTTCGCAATCTGTGCTTCAAAGCACACTGCAAAACTAATCCGGTTTGACACTGCTTTAACTGTTCTGTCTTAGTGCTAAGGAATCCTAGGACTTGTAGATCTCTGTCAGAGAAGGCTCAATATCTCACAAAACTGCAGTTCCCAGAATTCCCTAGCATTGAGCCTGGGCAGTTAAAGCAACCTCAACTGGATGATTTCTGTAGTGTGTTTTGGCACTGTGTTGTCACCACCACCACCATCCTTTCGTTCTTAACTCCATCAAGTTGGCTTTGACTTATAGTGACCCTATGAATGAGAGACCTCCAAGTGATCCCTGTTATTAACATCCCTATTAAAATGTTGCATATTTAGGGCTTTGGCTTCTTTGAGTCTCTCCACCTGCAATGCAGTCTTCCTCTTTTCCTGCTGCTTTCCACTTTGTTGAGCATTATCACCTTTTCTAATGAGCCATGTCTTCTCAGGATATGTTCAAAGCCAGATAGCCTCAGTTGAGGGAGAGATGAGGGTTGGTTTGCTTTTTAGTAGTCAACAGTATCCATAGAAATCTTTTTTAGAACCACACTTGAAATGAGGGGATCTTCTTACTGTCAGATTTCTTCACTGCCCATCTTTCATAATCATATATAGAAATAGGAAAAAAACAATAGTATGGGTGATTATGACTTTATAGCAATAGCAAGTACATTTCTATATCGCTTATCAGTGCATTTAAGCACATCCTAAGCAGTTTACAAAGTGTAAGCTAATTGCCCCCAACAAGCTGGGTACTCATTTTAGCAACCTCGGAAGGATGCAAGCCTGAGTCGAGCTTGAGTTCTGGCTGGTATTGAACTCGCAACCTTATGGTTTGTGAGTGAGTGGTTGCAGTACAGGCATTTAACCACTGCGCCACCCGGGCTCATGTGCGCCACCAGGAGTGTGCTATTTAATTATGGTGCATTACAGAGCTCCCAAGAAGGGCACTCTGCTGCTGCCGCCGGCTGCTATGTCCGGGAACCGCAGCAGCCAAACCGTGCGGCTCCCGGGCGCAGCAAGAAAGAAGAGCCAAAATGGCGCTTCTTTCTGGGCCCTGGAAGTGGTGCCGAGAGGCGCTAGTCGCGCACTCGCGGCATCACTTCCGCCATGCAACATCCAGACACTATGCGTCCGCAATGTCAAAATGGTGGCCCCCCCGTGTGGACGGCCGCTGCCATTTTGTACAGACTCAATCCGTATTAGGGTTGAGGGGCGTCTGGAAGGGACGCCCCCTTCTCAACCCTAACACACCCCTTTCTAACCCTACTACACCCCTTCGGCACGTCTGTAACACGCCTATATGTCTTTATACTTGAAGCTCTTATCTACAATCAGCCCTCCATATCCACATATGTTTTTATGCACAGATTCAAGCATCCATGGTTTGAAAATATTGCAAAATAAGATAAATTCCAACAGCAAACCCTGATTTTGTCATTTTATATAAGGGACACCATTTTATTATGCCACTGTACCAAATGAGACTAGAACATCCATGAATTTTGGTATCCACACAAGGTCCTGGAACAAAACCCCAGCAGATACCAAGGGCCCTCTGTACTTCCTTCATGCCTGCCTTTCCAATTTTTTTTTTTCTACTTCTGATTTCCTGACTACAGTTTCCATTTTGAAGTCGAAGGCCTTCACGGCCAGCATCCATAGTTTTTTGTGGGTTTTTCAGTTGATGAGGCCGTGTTCTAGAAGAGTTTATTCCTGACGTTTCACCAGCAGCTGTGACTGGCATCTTCAGAGGATGTTGGCATGGAAGAAAGTGTGATATATATACTGTTGGTCAAGAGGAAGCAATTTACATGTTAATCTGGTAATTGTTCTGTTGCTGAATGACAGGGCCATTAGACACCCTGAGGCCTTGCCATTCAACACACCTCCTCTTAACCAACAGTATACATACCCCACTTTTCCATGTCAGCATTCTCTGAAGATGCCAGCCACAGCTGCTGGCGAAACATCAGGAATAAACTCTTCTAGAACATGGCCTCATAGCCCAAAAAAACCCACAAAAAACTATACTTTCCACTGGGCATGAAAGTATAGATGATCTGAACTCATTAACATCCTTGTTAATAGCAATTCAACTCTACTCTCATATATTTTTTTTAAATCAGAACTGGAGGGCACCAAAAGCCTTTTTCTCTGTACCTTTCCACATTTGATTGTGTAATGTTACTGTGAGCATGCAGCTTCCTACTCAAGGCCAGGGCATCTTGAATGCTGGAGGTACAGAGTCTTCATAGAATCATAGAGTTGGAAAAGACCTCAAGGGCCATTCCAGTCCAACCCCATTCTGCCATGCAGGAACACCAATCAAAGCACCCCCAACAGATGGCCATCCAGCCTCTGTTTAAAGACCTCCAAAGAAGGATACTCCACCACGCTCCAAGGGAGCGTCTTCCACTTTCAAACAGCTCTGACCGTCAGGAAATTCCTCCTGAGATTTAGGTGGAATCTCTTTTCCTGTAGTTTGAATCCATTGCTTCTTGTTCTAGTCTCTGGAGCAGTGAAAAACAATCCTGTTCCCTTTTCAATATGGCATCTCTTCAAATGTTTAAACACAGTTATCTTATCATCTTCAGTTGAGAACAGGCCAAGGAAACAGGTCCCTTCAACTGGCGTTAGATGTATGAAGCCTCTGATGGACACAGTTCTCTTCTTTAAAGTGCCACAGAACATTTTGCTTTATATACATACATACGTGAAGCACACCTTCTGGAATAGAACTTGCATTTTGTCACATCCTAAACTGACTACATTGCACAAGGTGAGCATGATAGCCTTACATGAAGACATCCATCCCAGTTACTGCAAAATGTTATAATGTCTCAAGACCAGGGCTGCTGTGCAACCTAGAAAGGATTAAGGGCTCGACAAGACAATGGCCTCATGCAAGACACCAGGGTGCCGCTCCTAAAGTGATTGATGAAATCAATCTATTTGAAGATTAGTGGTGGGAAATTAAAAAGCAATTCCAGCAGTCAAAAAAAGAAAGACAAACATACTGAAAGGAAAAATCTGTTAGTCTTACGATTCCTTGAGAGCCAATGTGGCATAGTGCTTTGAGTGTTGGACTATGACTCTGGAGACCAGGGTTTGATTCCGAGCTTGGCCATTAAATCCATTGGGCAAATCAAAGTCTCTTAGCCTCAGGAAAAGGCAAAGGCAAATCTCCTCTGAATAAATCTTGCCAAGGAAACCCCATGATAGAGTTGCCTTAGCGTTACCATAAGTTGGAAACAACTTGAAGGCACACAGTGCACACACACACACTACATGTATTACCTTTTAAACTTTATAGCAATGCTGAAAACTCAGAACTCTTCAATACAGCATCATCCATACATACATTACAGCATATTCATTGTGTTGTCATATTTAAACAATTAAGATGTCATTCAGAATACTGGAATAACAACTCTCTGTGTAGTTGCTGAAAAATCAGTAACTTCTGATTGTGTGTGATTATTTCCAAACATGGATCACTTTCTTTTACATGCTACAGATGATGACAGAGAATCTAGAGGTGGTGTGGAGCAAGAAGAGCACAGCTGTTGCCCTGCTACACCTAGGGTTGCCATAACCCGGCGGCCCCCGTGCCATTCATGGTTTCGGAGGGCCCCTCCCAGTCCCGGTCCGGTTTGGGCCCCCACCCGTGCCTTGTTCCCGGTTTGGGGGCCCGCTCAGGCCATTGCCGCTGCCGCTAATGCGGCTACTGCAGGCGGCGCCAACCCACCTCCTCCTCCGGCTCCGCCTTCCTCCTCTTCCTCAGCGGGCGGCAGAAGTGCCGCCGCCGCCACCGCACCCCCACTGGGAGGGCTTGCGCACCGCCCAGGCCTCAGCAGGGGCCAGTGGCAGTGCGCGTGCTTGCCCCATTCCCTCCGAGGAGGAGAGCTGAGTCAGTGGCCATTAGGTCTGCCTTGGTATTTTGGGGTTTTAAAATGATATTTAAAAATATAAAATACTTATTTTATTGAATTTTTTAATTTTTATTATTGCTTTTTATTTTTTATTTCATTAATTTTTATTATTGCTTGTTTTTATTTTATTTTATTAATTTTTATTATTGCTTGTTTTTATTTTATATCATTAATTTTTATTATTGCTTGTTTTTATTTTATTTTATTAATTTTTATTATTGCTTGTTTTTGTTTTATTTTATTAATTTTTATTATTGCTTGTTTTTGTTTTATTTTATTAATTTTTATTATTGCTTGTTTTTATTTTATATCATTAATTTTTATTATTGCTTGTTTTTATTTTATTTATTAATTTTTATTATTGCTTTTTATTTTATTTTATTAATTTTTATTATTGCTTGTTTTTATTTTATATCATTAATTTTTATTATTGCTTGTTTTTATTTTATTAATTTTTGTTATTGCTTGTTTTTATTTTATTTTATTAATTTTTATTATTGCTTGTTTTTATTTTATTTCATTAATTTTTATTATTGCTTGTTTTTGTTTTATTTTATTAATTTTATTATTGCTTGTTTTTGTTTTATTTTATTAATTTTTATTATTGCTTGTTTTTGTTTTATTTTATTAATTTTTATTATTGCTTGTTTTTGTTTTATTTTATTACATTAATTTTTATTATTAAATATATACACCCCTGCCTTGTTTTTTATTTTTTTATTTATTATTTTTTATTATTAAATATATGCAAGTGCATTTTCTGTGTATTTATGGCGCTTTGAATGCTAACAAGTCTGCCTTTCTTGCACAATTATAGTGATGATGATGATGATGATGATGATGATGATGGTGATATTGATATCAACAAGCCTCTGAGGCACGGCCAATGTAACTTGCTGTGATTTTTACAAACTCATGCGCAGTGAAGAAAAACCACAGTCTCTTGCCCAAGTACACACTTCTGAGAAGTACAGTTGAACCCGAGGGCAAGTCCATTTCTGCCATCTGTCTAAGAATAATGCCAAAATGTCCTCCATTTTGATCATGCCTAAAAAACATGCATTTATATTAACATTTTTTAAAAAAACCTCAATTTTTTGCGCGTCCTCCGTTTTTATAAAAATGTGTCCTACATTTGAAAATGTTGCCCTACATTTGTCCTACATTTGTCCTGGTTTGGAGGTCCTCACTTATGGCAACCCTAGCTACACCTGGAATATGATTGACAGTAGTCTTAGACTGTACTCCTTTTCCAGTATACGGCCTTAGGGTCACCATAAAATGGGAAACGACTTGAAGGCACACAACAACAACAACAACAACACACGGTGTTGTATCTTGCAGTGCAACAAAGGAAAGGGGGGAAAGGAAGCTGCTGTACTTTTTAGTTCTTGCTGCTCTGCCCAGCTAAAGCAAAAGTGCCAAAATGATTCACATACAGTTACACACACACACACACACACACACACACACACACACAGAGTCCATCAACTAGGTCCAAATAGTGTTTAGGCATACAGCACAAAGAAAGCAACCTTTCCACAGATTCCATGAAGTGACATCCAGAGCAAAAGGCTTCTCCCTGGAAGGACTCTTCTTACCTGGCTTCCTGGGGCCTGTAATGTTTCCAAAACTCTGGACTTCATTATACTCCCCCCTCTCTCTTTCTGGCAGAATTTCAGTCCATATTTTCCTGGGCGCAGGATTTGGCTCTTAGCTATTCTGGTATGAAAGAATTCCAGCTCTGCTCTCTCGTCATCCCTCCAGTTCTAGGAAACCACATGCTGGACATAAAATGAATTGTCTAGCAAAATTTGATCAGGGCATTTGTGGCAGTTAAAGCTTTCCAGAGCAGATGGGGCCAGGGGAGGAAGGTTCTAGGAGTTATTCAGACAGTGAATAGAATTTGCCCAAAGCAATACTGAAGGCCATCAAGGAGCTAGTGACAGTATTGGGGGGTGGAGAAAAGATATCAGGGTCATTTCTGCTGGGTTGCTGGAGACCCCATCAATTGCCCAAGGTTGATAAGCATTCACTTGATGGCTTCCTTGAGAGCAACCAATGAATTAATAGAAAAATTGAGATGTGAATCACATTCCAGCTCACATTCATGCAGTTCAGTCTTGGGGGAAGTACCAAGGCATTCAATAATGGCAGAGATGGTGTATCTTTAGCCTTCTAGATGTTTGGGACTTTACCTCTTAGTACAGCCAACTGAGGAAGTTGCAGTCTCAGGGGTTATTCAGACACTGTAAGTAATCCCAGTAGAACATAGGTTGAACCTGTATTGTTCACATGAATTTTGAATGCATCCTATTAAGTTGGGAGAGGCTGCCAAAAAGCCCACAAAACACAAGACAATCAGTCGCAGTCCCCCCCCCCCGCCCAAGTTCTCCTAAAAGATGTGTATTGTCAGCAGTGTGAATAACCAATGAGGATAGACCCGGAATAAACCAGGATAAAACTGCATTGTGGGATGTGGACAAAGGGCAGCTGATCTGGTACAATGCTGGCTTCCATAAATTCTACGGCCTATAGTTATAAAGGGAGCAGAACTACTGAATCAGTTGAACGGACATAAATGTTGATTTACCAAGCTTCCACCAATGCAATAGGTCTACTCTAGTTGGAACTAACTATTGGATCTAGGCCAGCAAATCTGTCCCAGGAGTGAGAGAAGTGAACAGCAAAGAATAAGGCCCCTTGTCTCAAAACCACCACCACGACCTAGTACACTCCACCGCATTCCATTCTTGAACCCTTCCTTATCCAATTCCTCATAGACAGTTGAAGTAATAGGAGTGACATATAGAGAATGACTCATAGTCTAAAATTCCAGGACTGATATGAAAATCTCACTTGGCTCGAAAAAATAATTGCATGTCCCATAATAGGCATGTAAGGGCAAAAAAAAAATTAAGCACAGAAGAGTGCACATAAACATTGGAATAATGCCATAAATGCAAAGAGACTGGATTCCCTTGCAACATAAAGGGCATTGTAAAATGTCAGTGCCACCCAACTAAACAAGAAATCTTTTAGCTCTCTGGATCAAGAAAGAAATGCGTACCTGTGAAAAAAGGAAACATTCCTAGGCGTCTGAGGGCAGCACAGACACATAGGACGAAGCAAGGAAGGCCATTGTGAGATAAGAGGAGGTATGAACCTTCAAGTCACCTGTCAACTTATGGCGAGCCCCTGAATTTCACATGGTTTTCTTAGGCAAGGAGTACTCAGTGGTAGTTTTGCCAGATCCTTCTTCTGAAACAGCCTACAGCACCTGGTAATCACTGGCAGTTTGCTATCCAAGTAATAACCAGGCACAGGCTTGCTTAGTTTCCAAGATCAGATGGGATCTGGTGCCTTTAAGGTATTAAGAGGGGCAAGATTTTCTTTGGAGGCTCTGTGCTATGGGAATGCAGCAATCCTTCTAAACCTGATACTTCTCCGAAGCGGTGCAATGTAAAACATCAGTTCCCATCTAGGATTTCCCAAAGTTGAAAGATAAATACAAAATCAGGCAGTTTCCAAAAACGTTTGTATCTCTGCTTTCTCACAAATGTTTAAGATTATCGCATGAGGGTGGTTTTGCATTGCAATGTTTTCAATAACATTACAGAAACAGTTTTTTTCTGCATTACCTGCTAATTCGGGAATTGTCATTGGTCTTTGATGAATATGTGGACGCATGTCCACCAAGCCTCCACCCAGTGTGCATGCATGTTTTTCTTTAATTCTCCATCATCTCTCATGCATGAGATTAGAACCACACAATATACTATTTATAGATGGGAAATCAAAATCTCACTGATCAAATTATACATGTGCCCTTCTTTGGGCCCAGAGAATGAAGAATGGAAGTAGCATCACATAATTGCTGAGGGGTACAGAAGCAGTGATTTGTGGGCCTGAGAAGATGTCTCAAGAGGTGTGTTGTCTCCCTGGGGCAAAGATCCATGATGTGACAGACAGGCTGACAAGACTGGTCAAGCCTACTGACCAATACCAGTAGGAACCAGTAATACTGGAAGACATAGCCTTCAGAACATCAGAAGGGATTACGAGACTCTGGGTAGGAAGCTGAAAGAATTGGATGCACAAGTTGTCATCTCGTCTCTTCTGCCAGTTGAAGGGCATGGTCCAGGAAGGGAGAGGAAAATGGCAGATGTAAACAAATGGCTCTGCAGATGGTGCTGCTGAGAACAATTTGGATGCTTTGATCATGGGCTGCGGTTCCATGAGGGGGGACTTCTCGATGAGTTGTATCTCATGCCAGTTGGCAGAAATGTTTTGCCAGCAGTGATGGTGCAGTGGTTAAATGCCTGTACTGCAGCCACTCACTCACAAACCATAAGGTTGTGAGTTCAATACCAGCAAAAGGGCTCAAGTTCAACTCAGGCTTGCATCCTTCCAAGGTCGCTAAAATGAGTACCCAGATTGTTGGGGGCAATTAACTTACACTTTGTAAACCGCTTAGGGAGTCCTTAAGTGCACTGATAAGTGGTATAGAAATGTACTTGCTATTGCTATTATGTGGGGGAGGGAGACAGTATTCTGGAAGGCAAAAGGGCTGGTGAAAATAGCCAAACTGTCATAGAGGGAACAAGGCAAATAGTGCAAGGACCCAACAGTGGGAGGCAAAAAAAACTTGCACAGGCAGCAAGTGGTGAGGGGGGGAGGGCATGGTCTTAGATGTCTCTACACTAATGCACAGAGTATGGGGAATAAGCAAGATGAACTTGAACTCCTAGTACAACAAAGCCAATATGATATAATAGACATCACTGAAACCTGGTTGGATGAGACTCATAACTGGAATGTAGGAATAGAGGGGTATAACCTTTTGAAGAGACACAGGCCAAACAGGAAAGGAGGAGGAATAGCACTATATGCCAGACACCTTTACACCAGTGAAGAGATCCAGGACATCAATACTGGAAGCCAGGTGGAGAGCGTCTGGATAAAAATTAAAGGGAAGGGAAACAACAGGGATGTTATTGTGGGAGTCTACTATAGACCCCCAAGTCAGATGGAGGAATTGGATGATACCTTTCTAGAACAGATGACCACACATTCAGAAAGGAGAGATGTAGTAGTGATGGGTGACTTCAACTATCCTGATGTTTCCTGGAAGTCAAACTCAGCCAAATCCTCAAGTCTAGTAAATTCCGCACTTGCCTCGAAGATAATTTGATTGTCCAAAAGGTGGAAGAGGCAACAAGGGAGTCAGCTATTTTAGATCTGATCCTAACCAACAAAGATGACTTGGTTAATGGGGTGCAAATGGTGGGATCATTAGGTGGAAGTGACCATGTTCTCCTGGAGTTTGTTATACAGTGGAAAGGAGAAACCAGGCAGTCAGACACACATTCTAGATTTTAGGAGAGCTGACTTCAATAAATTTAGAGTGTGTAGAGTGGTTAAAATTAAGAATTTTACTTATGCTCAGAAGTTAAAAATTATAGTGCTAAAATGAGAACAAAGTTTGTTATTCAGGTCATGTCAAATTCTCTGCTTTGGAATGTAAACAATTTGGAAATGGCTCCATATTTTAAGTTGCTAACCCAAATAAAAGGAAATACTGCATAGACAGTTTGGGGACTTTGAAACAAAATATATAGATAAGTTTGACTGATGGATACCCCATGAGGGGTAGTGACATATGTTAGGTGTAATATGTGACCATCCAATGAATGTACAGGGGTGTAAATGTTTAATTCAGTGTAACCAATGAAATGTGATTTCTAGTTTTCTTTGTTCAAAACGCTATAAAAACTGGGTCCACATTGAATTCAGGGTCCCAGAATCTGGAATATGAATTTCCTTTGGGAACAATGCTGCAGCTAAGGTGCGGTACAAGCCGCTCAAAAAGGGTGGCCTGCTGGTGCCTGTTTTTCCGCCAGAGGGAAGCCTTAGCCGCCAAAGGCGAAGCTTCCTGCCGGCGGAAAAACAACCCGCAAAAAGTGGGTTCCGTCTAAAAGAATTCTAAGTACCTCATGAAACTGCAAATCTCTGAATTCAGTAAGTGGAATCAAAGTGCTATTACCTACAGGATCGCCTCCTCCTATATAATCCCCCCCTGTACACTCGGGTCCTCTGGAGGACATTTACTCCATTCAGTCAGGACTAGGCTGGCAACTGTCAGCCAGAGGACATTTTCTTCAGCCACCCTGGGTCTGTGGAATGACCTGCTGGAAGAGATTTGACAGCTGAATACACTGTCCTGGTTTAAAAGAGCGTTAAAAACAAATCTCTTCCGGCTTATCTAGGTGATTTTTAAATTGTGGATTTTAAATGATGAATTTTAAATGTGGATTGTTTTAATATGTGTACATCTTATTTGTCCTTTTAAATCAATGTGTGTTTCAATGGGTGTGTTTTAACTGATGTTGTTTGTCTGTTCATTGTTGTTACTCCCTGCCTTGATCCAAGAGGGTAAGAAACAATACTAACACTACTAATAAATATCATCATCATCTTCACGAAGCGTGAAAAGACCCCAACGATTTACTACTCCACATCCAACAGTGCAGCTGATTTTAACTTCACAGAGTCCAGACATTCTGTGTTGTTGCTTTTTAAACACAGACATGGATCAAAAAACGCTCCTCTAAGAGAAATTATACTCCCCATTGTGTCATTTTCAAAGTGCTATCCGCTCACATTCTCTGTTTAGGATTCCTGGGGAGAGGAAAGTTCCTGTAACAGAAAATAAACATTACAGCAATGGTATTTTCAACTCCAGCATAACTGGTGCAATATCAGACACCTTGTGGCTGCATTTGGTTGAGCAGATATTGCACACGCTTGCTGTCTGTGAAGTTGTTGTTGGTTGCCCTGGAGTTAGCCTTGGCTCATGGTGACCCTGTGGATGAGATACCTCCAAGCCCCCCTGTCCTCCACACCCTGTTCAGGTCCTGTGGGCTCATGGCCATGACCTCCTCGATTGAGTCTGCCCATCAGGTATGTCATCTTCCTCTCTTTCTACTGCCTCCTAACTTTCCTAGCATCATTATCTTTCCTAGTGAGTCATCTCTTCTCATGAAGTGGCTGAAGTATGGCAACCTCAATTTAGTCATTTTGGCTTCCAGGGAGATTCCAGGCTTGATCTGTTCAAGGACCCATTTTATCCTCAGTAGTCTTTTTCCACATCTCAAATGAATTCATTTTCTTCTCATTTGCTTTCTTCACATTCAGCTCTCAATATCCATACATGATGATGGGGAACATGTAGGCCGCTCTGATAGCCTTGGATGAAGAGCGGGGTATAAATAAATAATTATTATTATTATCATTATTATTATTATCATGATGGCTTGAATGATTCTAACTTCACTGTTCAGCTGTATATCTTTACACTTCAGGACAAACTACAATTCCCACAATTCCCTAGCATTGAGCTGTGCTCTGATGCCACCACAAACCACAATTCCGGAATACCCCAGCATTGATCCATGGCACTGCAACTACAATTCCCAGAATCCCCTACCACTAAGCCATGGCACTGCAACTAACTACAGTTCCCAGAATCCCCTACCACTGAGCTATGCCACTGCAACTAACTACAGTTCCTAGAATCCCCTACCACTTAGCTATGCCACTGCTGCTAGCTACAGTTCCCAGAATCCCCTACCACTGAGCTATGCCACTGCAACTAACTACAGTTCCCAGAATCCCCTACCACTTAGCTATGCCACTGCAGCTAACTACAGTTCCTAGAATCCCCTACCACTGAGCTATGCCACTGCAACTAACTACAGTTCCTAGAATCCCCTACCACTTAGCTATGCCACTGCAGCTAACTACAGTTCCCAGAATCCCCTACCACTGAGCTATGCCACTGCAACTAACTACAGTTCCTAGAATCCCCTACCACTTAGCTATGCCACTGCAGCTAACTACAGTTCCCAGAATCCCCTACCACTGAGCTATGCCACTGCAGCTAACTACAGTTCCCAGAATCCCCTACCACTGAGCTATGCCACTGCAACTAACTACAGTTCCCAGAATCCCCTATCACTGAGCTATGCCACTGCAGCTAACTACAGTTCCCAGAATCCCCTACCACTGAGCTATGCCACTGCAACTAACTACAGTTCCCAGAATCCCCTACCACTTAGCTATGCCACTGCAACTAACTACAGTTCCTAGAATCCCCTACCACTTAGCTATGCCACTGCAGCTAACTACAGTTCCCAGAATCCCCTACCACTGAGCTATGCCACTGCAACTAACTACAGTTCCTAGAATCCCCTACCACTTAGCTATGCCACTGCAGCTAACTACAGTTCCCAGAATCCCCTACCACTGAGCTATGCCACTGCAGCTAACTACAGTTCCCAGAATCCCCTACCACTGAGCTATGCCACTGCAACTAACTACAGTTCCCAGAATCCCCTATCACTGAGCTATGCCACTGCAGCTAACTACAGTTCCCAGAATCCCCTACCACTGAGCTATGCCACTGCAACTAACTACAGTTCCCAGAATCCCCTACCACTGAGCTATGCCACTGCAACTAACTACAGTTCCCAGAATCCCCTACCACTGAGCTATGCCACTGCAGCTAACTACAGTTCCCAGAATCCCCTACCACTGAGCTATGCCACTGCAACTAACTACAGTTCCCAGAATCCCCTATCACTGGGTTATGGCAGTTAAAGCGATATCAAAACGGATTAATTCTTCAGCGCGGAGGTAGCCTATTCCGTTGTCTCTCTACAGAAGCCCCTCAGCTTCCAACCTAGGCGAGCGAGCGAGCGAGCGCGCGAGCAACGCGGTTTGTGCTCCTCTATACTTTCTACCTCTATCGTCGCCGGCGGACGCACGCCACGCAAAAGAGGGCAAAGAAGCCACTTCCGCCCTAAATGAGGGGGCCCCTTCTCGCTGCAACTTCCGGTGCCTAAGATGGCGGCGGTGCCGTCGTCGCTGCAGCCTTTTCTGAGGCTGCGGGTTGAGTTCCTGAGGACGGAGTGAGGACAGGCGACGGCGGCTGTCCCGGGACAGGGCCCGCAGCCATCCCAGCCTATGTTCGCCCAGGTCGGGAGGAGGGAAGGGGCCGCGGGTGGCAGGGCTAAGGGCGCCGGCGGGGACCGAGCAGGACCTGGGAGAGGGACTCGCCCTTGGCTGCCCAGGAAGGGAAGAATAGAAGAGTAGAGCTGGAAGAGACCGCAAGAATGGCCACCCAGTCCAACCCCCTTCTGCCATGCAGGAAATCCCAATCAAAGCACCCCCATTGACAGATGGCCATCCAGCCTCCGCTTCAAGACTTCCAAGGAGGGGGACTCTATCACACTCCGAGGAAGGAGTGCGTTCCACTGTCGAACAGCCCTCACTGTCAGGAGGTTCCTCCTAATGTTGAGGTGGAATCTCTTTTCCTGGAGCTTGCATCCATTGTTCTGGGTCCTTTTCTCTGGAGCAACAGAAAACAAGCTTGCTCCCTTCTAAAATGAGATCCCTTCAAATACTTAAACAGGGCTGTCACATCACCTCTTAAACCTTCTCTTCTCCAGGCTAAACATCCCAAGCTCCCTGAGTCGTTCCTCATAAAACATGGTTTCCAGACCCTTCACCATTTTAGTCGCCCTCCTTTGGACATGCTCCAGTTTCTCAATGTCCTTTTTGAATTGTGGCGCCCAGAACTGGACACAATATTCCAGGTGGGGCCTGACCAGAGCAGAATATAGTGGCACTATTACTTCTCTTGATCTAGTCACTATACTTTTATTGCTGCAGCCTAAAATTGCATTGGCCTTTTTAGCTGCCGCATCACACTGTTCACTCATGTTCAACTTGTGGTCTACTTGGACTCCTAGATCCCTTTCACATGTTGTCTCCTTAAGCCAGGTGTCCTCCATCCTATATCTGTGCATTTTATTTTTCCACCCTAAGTGCAGTACCTTACATTTCTCCCTGTTGAAGTTCATTCTGTTAGCTGTGGCCCAGCTTTCTAGTCTATTCAGGTCATTTTGAATCTTGATCCTGTCTTCTGGAGTATTAGTTATTCCTCCTAACTTGGTGTCATCTGCAAATTTGATAAGTATGCTCCCAATTCTGTCATCCAAGTCATTGATAAAGATGTTGAATAGCACTGGGCCCAGGACAGAGCCCTGTGGGACCCCACTGGTCACTTCTCTCCAGGATGAAAAGGAGCCATTGTTGAGCAACCTTTGGGTTCGTCCGGTCAACCAGTTACAAATCCATGTAACAGTTACTTTGTCTAGCCCACATTTCACTAGTTTGTTTGCAAGTATGTCATGGGGAACTTTGTCAAAGGCCTTACTGAAATCAAGATATACTATATCCACAGCATTCCCTTCATCTACCAAGCTGGTAATTTCATCAAAGAAAGAGATTAGATTTGTCTGGCCTGACTTGTTTCTCTGAAACCCATGTTGACTTTTTGTGATTATGGCATTGCCATCTAGATGTTCACAGACTCTCTGTTTAATGATCTGCTCTAGAATCTTTCCTGGTATTGATGTCAGACTAACTGGACGATAATTGTTGGGATCCTCTTTTTTCCCCTTTCTGAAGATGGGGACAACGTTTGCCCTCCTCCAGTCTGCTGGGACTTCTCCTGTTCTCCAGGAGTTGTCAAAGATTATTGCCAATGGCTCCGATATTACATTTGCCAGTTCTTTTAATACCCTTGGATGTAGCTCATCTGGTCCTGGAGACTTAAATTCATTTAGATTAAAAAGGTATTCCTCTACTATCTCTTTACTTATTCTGTGCTGAAATTCCCCTATTCTGTCCTCTGCTCCATTATCTTCAGGTTGAGCACCCTTTGCCTTTTCTGAGAAGACTGAGGTAAAGAAGATGTTAAGTAATTCTGCCTTTTCTCTGTCCCTGTTAGCATTTTGCCATCTTCTCCATGCAGTGGTCTTACCATCTCCTTCTTCCTTTTGCTGCAGACATATCCATAAAAGCCCTTTTTATTGTTTTTAGCCTCTCTAGCAAGCCTGAGTTCATTCTGCACTTTAGCTTTTCTGACCTTATCTCTACACTTGCTTGCTATTTGTTTGAATTCCTCTTTGGTGATTTCCCCATTTTTCCATTTCTTATACATGTTCCGTTTAAAATTTAGCTGAGCTGAAAGTTCCTTTGTCATCCATCCTGGTTTCTTGAGAAATCCCCCATTTTTCTTCCTCATTGGAACTGATTGAAATTGTGCCTTCAGTATCTCCCTTTTGAGAAAGTCCCATCCATCTTGAACTCCCTTCTCTTTTAGTATTCCTGACCATGGGATTGCCCCCAGTATTTCTCTTGTTATAGATGATTGATTATTGGTTATTTTAAAACTAGATTTTTAACCAGAAATCAGATGAAACATGTCTCTAGGCATTTGTAGGTCCTTCAGCATGATTCTGTGATCAACCTCTGGCAGATGTTGATCATAGAGTCACACTGAAGGACCTGGAGATTCCTAGAGGGCTGTTCTCTTAGGTAAAAAGAATAGTGTTCCCTTATTTGAGTTTTTCCACATTCACAGAGCTCCATTGCCCTGAACCCCAGTGAATGTGGAGGTACCACTTTAGTTTTGATTAATATGTATGCATATGTGTGTGTTTTTGTATGAAGGCTGATTTCTCCTTTTGTTGTTGTAAATAAAACTACATTTGTAACTTACATTTTGGGAGTCCAGTTTTTAGAATGCGCAGGCCTGACCCCAGTATTTTAGTTACTCGAATCCCTCTTGCAGCCATCATTTGAGCTAATGAAATCCCTCCTTTGTATACTGATTGTGGGTGCCCTTTTGGGACCCTTGCATTTTGGGTAACATACCACACTTACTCGTAAAAATCTCCTTTAAAAATCACACAGGAGGAAACAAATCACAGTGTTAGTCAGAGGCCTGCATTTTTTAACATTTTGGTGTTCTAGTTTGAGATGGTATGGAGGGATATCATTGAGGCAGGTCACTCTTCCTTCTAACCATGTGGTACTGGGTCTGGGAAATAAAGGCCTGTTACAGACTGCCAAAATAAAGCTGCTTCGGGTCTCTTTGGAGGTATGCTGTTTAAATGATGTGGAGTGCTTAGGAATGGAGTGCTTAGGACTGGAGTGTGGCTTTGGTGCGACCTCCGGACTCTTAGGACCCATGCATCGTTTAAATAGCATACCTCCAAAGAGACCCGAAGCAGCTTTATTTTGGCAGTCCGGAACAGGCCAAAGTTTAAATTCCGTTAGCAACACAAAAGGTACTTATTGGATCTCAGAGGAAGTACCTTTCTGTATTGTTGATGGAGTTTAAACTTTGGCCTGTTACAGACTGCCAAAATAAAGCTGCTTGGGGTCTCTTTGGAGGTATGCTGTTTAAATGATGCATGCATCCTAAGAATCCGGAAGCTGCACCAAAGCCGCACTCCAGTGCTTAGGAATGGAGTGTGGCTTTGGCGCAACCTCCGGACTCTTAGGACCCATGCATCGTTTAAATAGCATGCCTCCAAAGAGACCCGAAGCAGCTTTATTTTGGCAGTGTGTAACAGGCCTTTATTTCCTGGACTGCATTGATACCTTCCATACCATCTCAGCTCAGAACAACACCAATTCCTGACAATATGCAGGCCTATGAGTAACATTTCTCTCCCTCCTGCATGATTTTAACACCTTTGGTTAAATGCCTGGTACTGCAGCCACTTACTCACAAACCATAAGGTTGCGAGTTCAATACTAACGAAAGAGTTGAAGCTCGACTCAGGCTTGCATCCTTCGGAGGTCGCTAAAATGAGTACTCAGATTGTTGGTAGCAATTAGCTTACAATTTGTAAACCGCTCAGGAAGTGCTGGCGGTATAGAAATGTACTTGCTATTTGTCTGATGAAGAAATCAGGGGAGTTTCCAAAGCTTGCAACAGGTGTTTTCTGCATTTTGGTTGGCTCAGTAAAGGTATCACAGTTTTGTGGATTTTTAGTTGTTATTGTATAGTTGCCCTGCTTTGCCTTTTAATATTTGAGATCCTTAGAAATAACACTACTGTCTTCCTACCTCTTGTTAACTTCTTTGGTCAGTGTCGTCCACCTCAAACATTTCAAAGGTGAAGCGGCTCAGAACCTGGCAGGACACTTAGTTGTGTTCCAGTTTGACAGTGTTGTGTTTGGAATGCACTGCTTCTTTTCTCTCTGCTAAATAACCTTTTATTGGTACTGAATGCTGAGGAGGTGGATTGTAATCTATGAAAGCTTAATGCTGGAAATGTCTTTCTCCAGTTAGTCTCAAAGTTGCTGTCTGAATGTTGATGAATGTTGTGTGGTTAAATTTCCAACATACAACTGGGGAGATGTAAATAATCCCTACTTTCATAGCTTCATATTCTTTGGAGTTCATAGAGGGAAAAAAATAAAAATTTAACAGAGTCTGTATATAAAGGTGGCAGAGGTTGTCAAAGAGCCATAGACATTTTCCAGGTTCTTTTTCCCTCCCACTGTCTGTGTAAATACGATGTTACATTCTGCAAGATCTTTCTCTGGTTCAACATCTTTTAAACTAGAGCTGCCAGGACTGAGAGTGGTGGCTCTACTAATAGTCAGTGGCTAAGATTACGATGTTGATATCCTTGATAATCCTTTGAATTGTATTTTAAAATAATGTCTTGAGCCTTTATTCTTCTCAGTGACTCACACCCTTCTCTTTGGTGGTTTTGCAGTTCTCTTTTCCTGGCAATGCATGTGGAGCTTCCATCCGCACCCCCCAGAGAGGACACATCTTGCATTGGTTCCTGTTGTTAAATGAATTCCGTGTCACCAACCTCAGTGCAGTACTTAAGCCAGGATGAGCTGCGCCACTCGGAGGGAAGGCAACTCTTTAATCCCAGGGTCAGTAGCCAAGGGAGGGGCTACCCAGGGTTCTTCCTTGGAGGAGGTGCAGCACGGAGCCAGCAAAGTGAGCCTGATGAAGTGGACAAGATCAAGAGCAAGTTCCTCTCTACTTGGAACAATGTAAAATATGGTAAGTTGGACTGGTGGAAATTGCATGGGAATTGGGAACAGAGTCCTTTCTTTAGCCCCCGGGTTTTTTTATTTATTTATTTATTTATTTATTTATTTATTTATTTGTATCCCACTCTTTTCCCAGGACTTGGACTCAGAGCGGCTTCACAGCATTAAAAAACAGTAACAATTAAAAACTTTTTTTAAAAAGTACGTTAAAAAGAATTTTTAAACTGGTCCAGCATCCCAGCCTGTCCTTATAGCAATTCCTTAAATGCCTATGTGAACAGGTAGGTCTTTACCTACCAGCAGAAGGCCATCAAGGAGGAGCCCATTCTGATCTCCCTGGGCAAAGCAGTTCCAGAGTCTAGGGGCCCTTCCTCACGTCCCCACCAACCGTGTTTGTGATGGTGTTGGGCCAGAGAGAAGGGCTTCTCCAGAGGATCTCAGAGCCTAGGCCGGTTCATACCAGGAGAAACGGTCTGCCAAATAGTGTGGACCTGAGCCATGGAGGGCTTTATAGGTAATAACCAGCACCTTGAATTTTGCCAGGAAACAAACTGACAGCCAATGAAGCTGTTTCAACAGGGGTGTTGTATGGTCTGTGTAATCTACCCAGTTAACAGCCTGACGGCAACTCTTTAAACCAGCTGAATTTTCCGAACACTTTTCAAAGGCAGGCACAGGTAGAGCCCATTACAGTAGTCCAAACGGGATGTAACCAAGGCATGTACCACCGTGGCCAAATTTGGCTTCTCAAGGAACAGGCGCAGCTAGTGTACAAGTTTTAAATGTGCGAAAGCACTCCTGGTCACAGCAGAGACCTGGGCCTCCAGGTTCAAAGCTGAGTCCAAGAGTACCCCCAAACTGCGAACCTGTGTCTTCAGGGGGAGTGTTGACACAGGTTGACCATCTGACATATACTGGCAGGAACAGTAGTAGAATAAAAACATGTTCTCTATTCTCATATACAGCTGTGATATCCAGGCACCTTAAGTAGTGGAAGTTCCTTGCAAGAGGTGTTTGGCTAGTGAGGTATCATCTGTCTTCATGTGTCCACTTTATGCCCTCAGCCTTCCAGGCCTCTGTTCAGAGCTGGGAAATTCTAATCTGGTGATGGCACCTAAAATCTATCTCACTTCTGTTCTGGTCCTCATGTTGCAGACTGGCTAGGCAGCTGAAACAGTGAAGGCCTCTCACAGTTTTACCTGAAGTACAACTAGAAACAGGAGACAGAAGGCGAGGTGCCATTCAGTTGCCAATTTAGAAGCTGTCACCTAGGCCAGTTGCCATGCTTATTTTTCTGTGGCTGTGGAATAAACTTACCACACATTGAGGTGTGGTGGTGATTAAAAAGTTAATGACGTCACAGCTGCCTCAGTAGTAGAGATTTCCCAAACGTCTGTGAATATATCTTCATAGGTTATAATTTTATAGCACTGAGAGTTATGTTGATTATAGATAATAAAAGGCAGTCTACCAAATGGATCACCAAACAGATTTTTCTGTATTCTTCAGTTGTAAGAGTAAACATCTGTCTTACAGATAAGTCTGAATAAAATGTGTTCAGTTTGGTATAACCCTTGAAATGAGAAGGAACTTTCAAAACCATGATTGTATGCTATTTAGGTGCTATCCTTGAGTTAGCAATTAAAAAAACATATTGCTGCTATAAACATTCCTCATTCTGCTCTCAAATTTTAGGGCAGAAAAATGGAGAAAGGTATGCTGATCAGACTATAAGACTCAACCAGATGTCTTCATCTGGGAAAAGAAGTGACAGTTAATCCTTGTTGAAATGTTAGTAGCTGCCATTGCCAGGATATTAGATGAAGAACTGAAATATGCACATGTCTCTATTGGCAATATACTAATTTTAGCATACAGTAATGAAACAAGTGTACCATTAGGAGTAAAATAGTCAGTAAAATACTCACTATGATTTCTCATGTGATTTCAGTGACATACAGTGCGCCCTCGTTTTACGCGGACGTGCCATATGCGGCTTTCAGCATACACTGAAAGCCGTGCTGGAAAAGCCCCTTTCCGAAGTAATGGGGCGCATGCCCGTGGTGTGCTGGTGCCATTGTGTGCCGTGGGCGTGGACCCCATTATTTTTAATGGGGCTCCAGGACGCATGGATTTCCCCTTACGCGGAGTGGAGACTGCCCTGGTCGCCTTGGTCGATGATCTCTGTCTGTGCACCGACAGGGGAAGTGTGGCCCTGTTGGTGCTCTAGGACATCTCAGCGGCCTTCGATACCATAGACCATGGTATCCTTCTGGAACGCCTGAGAGAGTTGGGAATCGCTGGCTCTGCCTTGCAGTGGCTACGTTCCTACCTCTCAGGCAGATTCCAGATGGTGATGCTGGGGGACAGCTGCTCCTCTACAAGAGAGCTGACATCTGGCATCCCTCAGGGCGCCATTCTGTCCCCCATGCTGTTTAACATTTACATGAAGCCACTGGGTGAGATCATCCGGAGACATGGGGCACTGATGACACCCAAATTTATTTCTCTATGTCTCGGACTGTTTTAGTGACCAAGGAGGGCATCTCCCCCCTGAATGACTGCCTGAAGTCAGTAATGGATTGGATGAGGGAAAATAAACTTAAGCTGAATCCAAATAAAACGGAGGTACTCGTGATAGGTAACCCCACTCCGAGTATGGAGATAAGTTTGCCAGTTCTAGATGGGGTCACACTTGCCCTGAAAGACTGCGTCAGCTGCTTGAGAATGCTCCTGGATTCGTCGCTTCAACTGTCTTCTCAGATTGATGTGACAGCCAGGAGTGCCTGCTATCAGCTTTGGCTGATACGCCAGTTGCGCCCCTACCTGGAGCAGCGGGACCTAGAAATGGTCGTACATGCTCTAGTATCGTCTCGCCTTGATTCTGCAATGCGCTCTAAATGGGGCAACCTTTGTGCCACGTCCGGAAGCTCCAGTTGATACAAAACATGGCACCCAGACTGGTTGCCGGAAAATCCAAGTTCAACTATATTAAACCTATTTTAAAATCACTTCATTGGCTGCCTATTTGCTTCTGGGCTCAGTACAAGGTGTTGGTTATTACCTATAAAGCCCTACATGGCCTGGGTCCAGTCTACTTGAAGGAACGCCTCCTCCCATACAATCCTTCCCGTACACTCTGATCCTCCAGGAAAAACCTCCTACAATCTAGAAAGACCAGACTGGCGGTGACCTCCCAGAGGTCCTTCTCTGTCACCGCTCCAAAAACATGGAATGACCTGCCGGAAGAGATTCGCCAATTATCCTCACTTGAGGCTTTTAAAAAGGTGACAAAAACCTTTCTCTTCCGGCAGGCGTTCCCCAATTGATAATGTCCAGAACCAATTGAACCCCCCTTTTATTATTTTTCTTACTTGTGATTTGTTTTTAACTTTGATGTATTGTTATGTACTTTTTAAACATTTTTTTTACTGTTTAATTTTATAGTTGGGAGGGAGGGTTGGGCCAGGGTTTTGTGGGGCTTGTTGTTTTTATTGTTGTATATTGTATTTTTTTTGTTGTTACCCGCCTCGATCCTCAATCTGAAGAGGCGGGATATAAATAAATATTTATTATTATTATTATCCAGAACGGATACCTGCGTAAAGGGAGGGCCCACTGTTCGTGAATGTTTATGGGTTTTACAATCTCAAAAATGGAGCATACTTATCTTTATTTCCCCTTTATGTTTCTTAAATTACAGGACACTTTGTTTCCTGTGGCTCTAGAGGCCTGATTCTCATGTTGATCTTTCACTTGTAGTGCCATGGAATGACGTTCCTTGTCTGACACATGTTTATGCAACAATAATTCCTCTGAAAGTCCTTCATCTGTTGAGATTCAAATTTTGCCAAATTCTCTGCGATGTGGCAAACCTCCAGGTCTTGCAACAGATGTATTCATTCACTGTGGCCAAACAATGGACAGAAGACACAGTCTTGATGAGTTTACCAAAAATTCATGGGAGGCAGGGAGACTGATTGGCCTTTGGTATTTCAGTATTCATTTCTGGTAACAGATACCAAATGTGAAGTTTTTCCACATGCCACAGAGGGAGAAAGTGAGAGTACAGATATGTTTCCAGCAACATGTGTACTTCCAGTAGTTGCTACCTTTATAGGATGGAACGATTTGATTTGGAGAGTAGATTCTGCATCCATTTTCTTGTGATCTCCCACTATCTGTATAATCTGGTGTAATAATAAAATCACCTCTTCTTGCATAGTTGTCTAGCAATTTTGAAACTATCTGTTCTGTCTGCATCACAATTGTGGCAGGTGGAACATATGCACTTTTCCATATCAGTTAGTGAAAAGGCCCAATTAAATTTTAGCTGTGTCTGTGTGTTTATCTACACATATGTATGTCTACAAATAAAGATTTTATTTCTTACCCTATTCTCTAAAAACACTATTCCCAGAAGCAAGGGGGGAGGGAGAAGTAGTTCTGCTTTTCTTTATTTTTTTATGTAATATTTAACTATATTGCTTTGGTGCTGAGGGCAGAAGTCCATTTTTGCTTTGGAGATTATTATACTACATTGTTAAAGCATTTCTGTTTCACTTTAACTGCTCTGGATGCCTCCTGTTGCATTCTGGGGGTTGTAGTTCATTGAGGCCTAAGATCTCTTTAGCTTAACATTCTAAATGCCCCTCCCTAAACTACAAATCCCAGCACGCAGTAGGAAGCAGCGAGAGCAATTAAAGTGGAATAGCAATGCCTTTAAGAGTGTAGTGCGATAATCTCCAAATTTATCTGTTTCTCCTGCTAAAATATTCTTGTGTGAACAGCTTTCTCTAAATCCTGCTTGTCCCTCTTCAGGCTTGTTGTAAATAGGCAGAGGCAATGGGAACAGGGTTACTGTTAATCTGTGGAGGTTAATCTGTGGGCAGAAATACAGATTAATTGTAACCTTGTCCACATTGCCTCTGCCTATCCACAACAAGCTCTTTGTACTCGCAAGCAGCAACATGGAATGTACTCCTCTGCATTGCAGTCCCAGATGCCTGGGGTACATTGGTGAATGTGTGGCCCTAGGGGCAGGGCTGTAGGGTTGATGTTTCACTTAGAAGACCTTTGCAATCACTTATTCTCACATGCTTATGTTATCCTTGAATTGTGGATTGCATCACACTGAAGCAACTCTAATGCTGCTCTCCATGCATCTGAGTGGCCTTTTATGTGCCCTAATCTGGAGGGCACATAAATTGTTCTAGCACATTTGGGTGTACTTGGTACAAGCTAACAGTTTTATTCCTGAAAGCTAAAACTTGATTCTATGTTAGATAAAGAGCACTTGGTATTCAGAGTTGATTTCACAGGGGAGAGAGATTTCAGCTTGGTCTATAGTAGTTACTTCTAGTGTTGTTTCTACAGACCATTTAGTTTTCCCTCTTCTGGTTCCTGAGGGCTTTTTTTTTTATCCTGCTCTTTAAGTATGATGGGACTGTGCAGGCTGAAATAATGGGACGAGGTGAAGCACCTCACAGCTTTGTCCTATGTAAACTGTAGGTATAATTTTCATATTTTATTTTAAAAGTACAAAGACTGAGGCTTTCAAAATCTTTAAATAAAGATGCTTTGTGTGATATATGTGGGGTTTTGTATGTGGTCTGTCTCCCTGTTCAGGCTAGGAGAGAATATCCACACTCCTGCACTGAAACTGTTCAGGCCCCCAACTCCCACCTCCCCATATTAGCCTATAAACGAAGTCTTAGCCTTGTAAACAGAGAAGGCCAGGCAGTGAGGTTGTATTCATTTGGGAGCCCCCTCCTACTTAGGATCCATAGAATTGGAAGAGACTCCCAAGGGCCATCCAATCCAACCCCATTGTGCCATGCATAGAATCATAGAATTATAGAGTTGGAAAAGACCACAAGGTCGATCCAGTCCAATCCCCTGCCATGCAAGAATCAAAGCATCCCGGACAGATGGCCATCAAGCCTCTGTTTAAAGCCCTCCAAGGAAGGAGGCTCTACTACACTCTGAGGGAGTGTGTTCCACTGTCAAACAGCCATTACTGTCAGGAAGTTCCTCCTAATGTTGAGGTGGAATCTCTTTTCCTGGAGCTTGCATCCATTGTTCTGGGTCCTAGTCTCTGGAGCAGCAGAAAACAAGCTAGTTCAATATGGCATCCCTTCAAATATTTGAACAGGGCTATCATATCATCTCTTAACCTTCTCTTATCCAGGCTAAAGATCCCCAGCTTCCTAAGTCATTCCTCACAGTGCATCGTTTTCAGGCCCTTCACCATTTTAGTCGCCCTCCTTTGGACATGCTCCAGTTTGGGGCCTGACCAGAGCAGAATAGAGTGGCACTTTACTTCCCTCGATCTAGACACTATGCTTCTATTGATGCAGCCTAAAATCACATTGGCCTTGTTAGCTGCTGCATTGCACTGTTGTCTCATGTTCAACCTGTGGTCTACTTGGACTCCCAGATCCCTTTCACACATACTCTCATTCAGCCAGGTGTCCCCCATCCTATATCTGTGCATTTCATTTTTGCAGGAATACAAAATCAAAGCACTCCTGACAAATGGCCATCCAGCCTCTGTTTAAAAACCTCAAAAGAAGGGAGTATGGTTCACTTCTGAACAGCTCTTATCATCAGGAAGTTCTTCCTAATATTGAGCTGGAATCTCTTTTCATGTAGTTTGAATCCACTGCTTTGGGTCCTATTTTCTAGAGCTGCAAAAAACAAACACCTTCCTTAATGCCTTCACATAAAGGTGAGTTTCACCCAGTTATTGACCTGGAGAGCATAAAACAAAGTAAATAATATTTGACAGATAATATATAACTGGGTATTTTGTGAGTAACATTTGTGAATGACAAAGTCTTAAGCAGATCTGTACAGGGAGAAGGCATAACTTGCACAGATGGGCTTGCTTTCTCAGGGGGGATTAAGCCACAGTAGTAGCCTGCAGGAAAAGATTCTTGTTTTGGAGACCTTAAATCTGGGCTCCCTTTCTGATCCTTCTTGACTCATTTGTCTTTCCAGGCTGGATGGTCAAGACCAAAACCAATTTCAGCAAGCTTTCCCCAGTCCACCTTTTCGGACACACCTACCACTTGGAACGAGATGGTGAGTAGTTTTAGTGGTAGGGTGGAGTGGATTTTCAGGGTTCTCTCTGTTGTGAGCCTCTTCCATACAACCTTTAGTGTGAAATCCCTCAGTCTGTGACAGTGCATGTAAACCTGATGACATCATTTCCAAAGGAGGTTGTCAGTCTTCAGCAACTCACTTCCTGAAAGCAAATAAGAGTAAGCAGCTTTGAGGGACAAGACTTGACATCCCCCCCCCCTTTTGCTGTGATTTTACTCTCTGCCTTCTCTTACTGCCTTGAGGACCAAGGAAAGATTAGCTTTACCTTCTCTCCTATCTCTTCAACCTGTTGCTTATAGTATTGTTCACTTTTATGTCACTGTGGCATTAATTTGTTCTGATTCTTATTAATTTATCCTACTGAGTGCAATACGAATACTTTGGAATTACAGTTAGAGAAGAACGAGGAATGTTTTCCGTACAAAGGCCAGATTCAATTTCGTGGTCCGCATTCCCTTGGTCGACAGGGTTAAAGGCAAATAGGTGACACCAAAAATACCCATGCATTCTACTTTAAACTCTCACTGCTAGTACCTAAAACTTAAAAAAGACCTTTCAATCTTTTAAAACAAAGATGGAAAACAAATACAGAAACTGGAAAACCATCTAACAATGGTGTTATCAGGTAGGGAGCATAGTATCTGGGAAGCCCAGAGGGCCAGCATTGACCCCAGATTTGAAATAAGAATGACTTGGGGTTTCCGATGGCTTTCTAAGCTTGTCTGCAGTTCTTGATACACATGAAGGAAACCTCTCATCTTGTTTGTGGCTTGCTTTGGGACATCCACAGAGGCTCTCTGTTTAACTGAGTTCTATTCTGTGTTGCAGAAGATGTGGAGTGTTTCCAAAAGGACTTTGCTTCCCGCATCTGGCTGACCTATCGTCGGGATTTTCAGCAGCTGGAAGGCACCCTGTGGACCACTGACTGTGGCTGGGGCTGCATGTTGCGTAGTGGGCAGATGCTTCTCGCTCAGGGACTCATTGTTCACTTCCTTGGCAAAGGTATGTATCAGGATGAGGGATATATGAGATCTTCTTCCCATCTTTTTAAGCACAACAAATGTTGCCTGAGTCACTTGCCTGAGGAGCTTGTGCTACTGAATTTCTTCTGTTCCTTGGCGTTCTATGTCACTTTTTAGACTGGATCTGGCCAGATGCTCTTCTGACCACAAGTTTAGCAGATATGGAGCCCATGAAGTCCTCCCACCTTCCTTGTCCCAGCACAGCCAGCCTCCATCAGGCCCCACCCATCCCCACTGACAGGAGCAGACGCCCCTGGGAGTTGTGGGCTCCCCAGCACACCTGCAGTCCTGATGAACTGGAGAAGGAGCGTTATCACCGGAAGATTGTCTCCTGGTTTGCAGACAGACCTCAAGCACCTTTTGGGATCCATCATCTAGTCAATATGGGGCACACTTCAGGGAAAAAAGCTGGGGATTGGTATGGCCCTTCTGTTGCTGCCCACATCATAAGGTGAGACATGGTGCTGCACAAGAAGTGATTTATGTTCCAGGAAGGAGGGGGAGCCCTTTTGAGTGTCCCACCATATTCCCTTCAGGAGTCTCAGCGGGGTGGGATGTGTGGATAATTAGTTCATCTTGGGGAACTTTTGACAAATTTCTGATAAAATGTTGGTGTGTTGCTGCTAAAATACTATCAGACCACTCTTTGTATGAGATAGGCTGAGCAAAGGTGCTCTGCCAATACATGTTTTGTACCTCTTTCCCAAGAGGATTGGGAGAAGCCACGTTTACCCATCATGTTGTGTGAATTATCATATTAGTCTGCCATTCCAAAGGAACAGAGTGGCTCATTTGACATTTTAAATTAAATAGTTAGGTCCATGGCTCATTAAAAGGTATGCAGAATAGTATACTGTATCTGTCTGTCTGTCCGTCCTTCCCTAATACTAGAGGTGAAAGAAATAATGGTGGACTTCCATTGGTTTATCTTCTTGCTGCAAGGATTTGATGCTGTATCATTAAAAGGAGAGGAAGGAAGTAACACATGGCAAGACACTCTGTGAGCATAAAAGACTTGCAGGTTTATGTGCATCCTAGAATAGGAAGATCAACTGCTCCCTTCAAGACTCCTGTGTTCATTATGGATAGGGAAATGAGAGGACTTTATGAGAAGCCCACAGCTTTCTTACAGGCTGCATCTGCTGAAATTCGTTGTTCTCCAAAAGAATTAACTGTCATGGTGTCCTTCTAACTGGGATGGTATGATCTGAGGCTGAAAGACCTTCCAGTCTGAGCCTGCTTGTAATTTGAGATCTTCAGCAGAAACCCTGTTGAATATTTCACCATCCCAAGAGTGGCTTCTCTAGTTTTCCATTTTCCATTTCCATCCTGGCCATGGAATTCCCTTCTGAAGGAGGTCGGGGGGGGCTCCATCTTTACTGGGCTATGTGTGGTTCTATGATTCTATGAAAACAATATCATTTTATCAAGTCTTTGCTGTTCATCTGTTTTAAAATAATGTTTTTATGTTTTATACTGATTTTATTGAACATTGCTTATGGGGCCCTGATGCACAGAGATGCAATTCATGGATACTCTTAATCAATAATGAATTAAATACCATTTACAAAGTGGCTGTTTCATAGTCTCCCCATCTTTGAAGATTAGAATATTACCTTGCTGTGGAAACTCTGGTGATAGCTTGGGAACTTCTTAAATGAAGAGAGAGGTTGAGCAGCAAAGCTTATTTAACTATGTTCCACTAAGGGGCACTGTCTTACCTTACAGGAAAGCAGTGGATTGCTGTCCAGAAGCAGGCAATCTGGTGGTGTATGTGTCCCAGGATTGCACAGGTAAAAAGTACTGGAGGGAGGGGTGAGCAGACCTGTCCTATAGCTCATGAAATTCCCAGGGAGATCACGGTGGAGGTGGCTGGGCTGTGGTTCCCACAGCTTATGACTGAATTCTCTTCCATCATTCCCTCCCTATAGTGTACAAAGGAGATGTGGCAAACCTGGCCAACAAGAGTGAAGGCAGAACAGCATGGGACCCTGGGGCAGAATGGAAAGCGGTCATCATCCTGGTGCCCATGCGACTGGGGGGAGAGGCTTTTAACCCTGCTTACATGGACTGTGTTAAGGTGATTTGGAAACAGCTGCAAGATGGTGGGATTCTAGGGCTTCAGTAGGCACCCCTTCATTGGTATCTCTGCTGGCTCCTCATTTTTCCCCTGGGTGATAAAATGGGAAGAAATAGTGGTGATGCTACCTTCTGTTCATGAGACAGAATGAAAATGTAATGTATCTTCAAGAAGAATTGTGTCGTTTTAATGCAGAAACTTCTGGGTAGTTCTCCTTGCTTTATATTTTTGGGCCCAGTTTTGTAGCTAAGGTGCAAAAGCTAACTCTCATGAAACATGGGAGGTCAATTAGCAATGGACCAAATGTGACTGACCACAAGCTTGTCCATCTAAATTTTGTTAGCAGTTCATTAGCTTCTACTTGCCCAGTGTGTTCTGCACACGATTATTGGAAGTGAGCATCAGGTCATAGAATCATAGGTCCATTTTACATCGTTACTATACCTTCCTTTCATGCTTGGGCAATCATGCAGAGAGGGAGTCGTGTGTCAGGGATGCTTTGATGGAGGGTTCCTGCATGGCAGGGGGTTGGACTGGATGGCCCTTGTGGTCTCTTCCAACTCTACGATTCTATGATTCTATATTTTGAAGGACCAACCTATCCTCCCTTCTTTTCATGCAGGAACTGCTGAAGCTAGAGTTCTGCATTGGAATAATTGGTGGGAAACCAAGGCATTCACTCTACTTCATTGGATACCAAGGTAACAAGCCTCATTGCTAGGCCTTAGAAATATCTCATATGGTTCTCTTCCACCCATGTATTGGTTGCCATGTGTTTCCTTGCCCAACAGTGGTTAGGATCAGCGTTTGTAAATTCTCATCCAAAATATACCACCAATAAGTTATATTATGCAAATTATTAGTATGTAATGTGGCAGCTTCTCTAACTGAAGCCCAGAAATATGGGTGGGATTTCCTTTGGCTTGCCTACTTTGAGGAAAGTCATTGATTGGAAAAGTAGTTGGTATATTAAAATGGGATGGTAGCTTCTGTTTCTCAGTCCCCTTTTATGTCTCTGCTAAGGAGCAGACTTATCTTCTAGCAAAAATGTATCTGGACCATCTTGGCACTCTCATTTTGGTTCCTGAATTAACTGCTTGAAAAAACAGCCAGGGGACAGACTGGGTTTCGTTTTACACAGCCATATCCCTTTGAGGTTTACAGTGGTTTCATATAGAACATGAGTCACAGTGATAGTACAGGATCCATCAGCAATTGTTGTCTTCACCCTTCCTTATCTTCTAGATGATGCCCTCCTCTACTTGGATCCCCACTACTGCCAGCCTTTTGTGGACACCACCAAGGAGAACTTTCCCCTGGAGGTGAGCATCTGCCCATGTATCTTGGACTTCCAAGATTGTATGGCAGCAAGTATAATATAATCTGTATCCTTTCACTTTCTGCTTCTCAGTGGCAACTGGTTAAGCTTATGATTGACCATAGTTTTTGTGGGGTTTTCAGGCTATGTGGCCATGTTCTTCCTGACATTTTGCCAGTATATGTGGCTGGCATCCGCAAACTGAACCAACGTTTGGGTCACACAGTATACAGAAAACCTACAGATACAGACAGATACCTGCACAAGAACTCCAACCATTACCCAGGACATAAAAGAAGCACAATCAAAACACTGGTAGCCGGGCAAAACGCATCTGCAAACCCCACTTCTTGGAAGAGGAACTGAAGCACCTGGAACGGGCTCTACAGGCTAATGGTTATTCCAGCTCAGACATCAGAAGGGCTGCTGGGCCTAGAAAAACCCAGAGGAGTGAAGACAAAGGGAAGGTAGTTTTACCATACATCAACGGAGTCACAGACAGAATAGGCAAAGTGGTGAGGAAGCACAACCTTCAAATGGTTTACAAACTGACAAAGAAAATCCAGCAAATGCTTCGCTCAGCCAAGGACCAGAGAGACCCTCTCACAGCTGCAGGAGTTTACCGCATACCATGCAGCTGCGGACAAGTCTACATAGGGACCACCAAACGCAGTGTGCAAACAAGAATCAAGGAACACAAGAGACACTGCAGACTGGGTCAGCCAGAAAAATCAGCAGTAGTAGAACATGACATAAATCATCCTGGGCATAAAATACCGTTTGAAAACAATGAAGTTCTGGACCGTGCCAACCACTACCATGTCAGGATGCACAGGGAAGCCATTGAAATCCACACACACCTGGACAATTTCAACAGGAAAGAGGAAACCCTTAAAGTAAACAAGGTTTGGCTACCAGTCCTGAAAAACAGCAAGATCAAGACTCAACAAATGCAAATGAGAAATCTCCCATGGTCAGGGGTTTCCCAGCAGACAATGAGCACTAATCAAGCAGACACTAATCCTCTTGCATACCCTCCCACCCTGAGGCCTGCCATTAGCAACAGAACAATACACATGCAAATCACTCCTGCCTTCCCAGCATCACACAGTATATACATACCCAACTCCTTTACAGGCAAGCATTCTCTGAAGATGCTAGCCACAGATGCTAGTGAATCGTCAGGAAGAAACTCTTCTAGAACATGGCCACATAGCCTGAAAACCCCACAAAAAGCCTAGAGAAGAGTTTCCCTAGTAATCTCTAGGTCCTCCAGCACAACTTCTGCAGAACGTATTAATCAAATCCATGAATACTCAAAACTGCAGAAGTCAAAGCCACAAATGTGGAGGGCTGACTTTACAACAAAGAACAGAGTAGCAGAAGAAACAATTCTGTTGATGAAAAGAGATTGGAAAGGAGATATAGTTATCAGGTTGTATCTATGTCCAAGTGATATATTTTGAGAGACTAGATAGTATAAAGTGCTTATGCAAGAAATTTTGATTTTATCTAATCCCTTTGAATCAGTATATATGTAACAAGATTTATGAGCTTTACATTGGCGCATTTGGGTAGTTTTGTGTAAATGTTAAAGATCTCATTTTGTAATACATTAATTGTCTTTAGCTGTGTTAATAAATGATTATCTCATTTTAGATACCAAGCCAGAGTTATTAACCCCAGAGCATAACTTGGCTTTGAAGTAACTCTACTTTAGAGCAGAGATTGCATAAGAGCTGCAATCTCAAACTGGCATAAGGATGGTAAATTGGCTGATCCTGGACTTGGTATAGGGAGCAAGCTCCAGAATATTAGGAGAGAGTGAAATTGCGGTGACAATTAATCCAGCTAGGGGACCAAAAGAGCTGCAACTTTTAAAAGCCAGAGAAGATTTTCTTTTATAACCAGAAATAGGCTGCTAGGTTATTACAATTTAAACATACTTCCTCATCCATTGACTCTGAAGGCAGGATATAATCTTAATTTAAGATGGTCAGACTTTACCAATCTGTTTTAATGCAAAACTAGTACAATATGGAAGTGATCTCTTTATTTGGCTTTGACAAACATCAGAGCCTTTTTTTAACAACTAGTCTAGACTTTGAAGATGATTATACCTCCTTTGAATTCAGTTTCACTTCTGACACAAAACCTGTTGTGTGATCTGGGGCATTGATGGGCTACTGGGGGACCTACATCTCTATCAAGTGCTGAATTTTACCTGTTTAACAAAGGATGTTTATCAAAGGTAACTCTGAAAATGAGATGTTTATCAAAGTCAACTTTGCAAATAAGAAACGTTCATGGATGGATGGCACACCATTGGACAAGAGAAGCCCTGGGGTTTTAGATGCCCAGAAGCAGCATGTATCCCTTTCCTAATTATATTCATACCTGTTCTTGAGCACTTGCCTGTACCTTGCTGTTTCCTGATTTCCATGGAAGATGGAGCACTTTCATCGTCTAGTCTTTCGGCCAGATAGGCCTGCTGACATCATTCTTTACTGATCCTTCTTTTCCAGTCCTTCCACTGTAACTCCCCCCGCAAAACAGCCTTCACCAAGGTGGATCCCAGTTGCACTATTGGCTTTTATGCCCGTCACAGGACAGAGTTTGAGGATCTGTGCTTGCACTTGACCCAGGTGAGGGATTTTTCCTCTGGAAGCAGCTGAAACACATCTTTAGTGTGTATTCTGTAACAGACTGAATTATGTTTGTGTGGATTACTTTTAAATTACTGTGAGGATGTGCCAGAACTTCTGGAATTGGGTGTTTTTGAAAAATTCTGAATTTGGGAAACTTCTGGGATGGTCTGATTAAGTGCAGAGATGATTTATTAAAGGCAGTAATGAAGAGGTATGGGGGAAGGTTCTATATTAAGTCCTTATTCATTGGTATTCTTATGTGATTTCTGTGTACACAAGAACAAGCAACATCTCTCTTGATCTCTCGCGTGCTTAGCAATGTCCCCTGCCTCTCTATGGAAACAGTACTGGAAATATTCCCATAGATTGTTAATAAGACAAAGTCTTCAACTCAGCATCAGATAAGCTGGTTGTCCCAATTCACCCTTCTTCTTGCCACTTGCAGGTCCTGAACTCAACTGCCAAAGAGAAATATCCCATGTTCTCAGTTGTGGAGGGCTGCACTCAGGAGTATGGCTTGGAGGAGTTTTGTGCCCGTTTCTCCCAGCAAACAGTGCAAGTGGAACAGTCTAGCAGGCGGGGCAGGGCAAAAAAGCCCACAGCGGAGGATTTTGTTGTCTTATGATTGCTGGCTGGGAAGCCCCAACACTACACTGACTTATTTATTTTTTATTTATATAGAGAATGCAGGCCTGTAGTGGAGCTGCCTGAGTCTTAATTCCCAGGAAGGAGGCTCCTGTGTCATACCAAGAGTGACTCTTTGATCTGACCTGCTGCACCATGACTCTTCCTCAGGGAAGAGGCTGCAAATATACTTTCTTGAGGTCACCAAATTCTTGTGGGGACCTATTCTGAATGAGAGGCTGCTACTAGAAGAAAGTCATGACACTGGAATAAACCTGCTGCATATGAGCAAAGCATATTTAGTACTAAAATGCCTGTACAGGGTAAGAATCTAGGCCTTTAAAGAAAAATAAGTGGGCAGCTAATGATGAGCGGTGGAAGACCTTTGAAAGTGTGGTGCTGGGTGAGTTCCAGGTTTGTGTTTCTGCTGCTGAGATTCCAGGGCTTCTTAACTAGCTGTTCCATGGAGTGATAACTCCTGAACTCAGTCAGGCCTTTGGGTTGCTGCTGTACCTGATAATATATTACTAGTAAGCCTATACTGTTGCTTCTCTACAACAGGTATGATTCCCCCCCCCCCCCCACCTGAAGCCATCATAAACTAAGGCGGGGAACAGCTTGGGCTGTTTTTCGAATTGGTCTATGGGCTTCTTTAATTTTGTATGCATACACATACAGAGAAGAGCCTGTGTTCACTCTAGCTGCAGGATGAACATTCCCTAACCTAGAAACTATTTAAAACATGTGCTCCCAAACAGTTGATCACTGATGTAGCAGAATTAGGAAAACCAAAACAAATAATGGCTAGTTAACAAAGTCTTGGGTTATGATTTCAGAATGTGCAGGAAGACTTCCCAAAGAAAAGAGTGGAAGAGACATGTAATTCGGTGTTAGAACTTTGGAACTCAGCTCTCAATGCAAACAATTAGTCTCTGAAGATGAATCAAAATCAAAGAACTTTATTGAGTACACAAGAATAGAAGTTTCCAAGTCAGTGTTTAAGCTGAAACTGATCACTCTCCGCCCCAATACAATATACAACCCCCAAAAGCTAAAAATCCCATTCCCTAAATTGGCGTAGTTCCAACAATCACATGCCCCTCCATCTGCCTCTTTTCGCCATTCAAAAAAACACTACCAGGCCAAAAGCATAAAGACTACAAAGTAAAATTACTCCTACCCATTCCATCTGGCATAGGCCAAAGTGAACCAGACACTCAAGGCCAGGGGAAAACTATTAGGCCTGAGTGTCTACCACTCCTGTTCATACATAGAAAAGCCAGATTATCCTACCACATATATCCATAACCCAGAACACACATGCTATCCTGGCAGAACCAACTATGAGTTCTGACAGCAACAGTGAATTCATACAGTTTTAAAACATACAAAAGGTAAAACATAATCTAAACCCCCCACTCCCGCATGAAACATCACCCTGGGACAAAGCCATATGCACTGGAGTAGCTGTAGTGAAACAGTATTCAACAACCACTGGAGTGTTTCACGCTCAGCATGTTTGACTTCTCTGTCCATCCTCTCCTGTCCTTCAGTACCCTTTCTAGAGTGCTTTTTCCTGCCAGTTTTTGTCAAGGTGCAACTGAAGGGAAAGCTAGGCTGTAACAGCCTAGGTATCAACAAAGCCAGACTGAGGTGCTCCTCTACTTTTGGTCAAGGACTAGTGTTTGAACTCGAGTGTGTGCCAGTGACCTAGAACTTTTCCTGCAAAGTCAATATCTCCTTCCAGATCTGTTGTAGCCAATAAAAGTTCTGCCCGAAGAGATGCAGTTAAGTGGTACAGTATTTGGAAATCTTTTTTGTAGTCATTGGTGTGCCAATGATCCAACATTTTTGCCAATTCATTTCAGAAATATAGCAGAAGACACACATGGAATCCAGATTATGAGCAAACCAGAAATGCCAGCAGTGTTACAAAAAAGTGGAAAAGTCTCTAACCACTCTACTCATTTCCACAGTAGCCATAATTTGCCATGTAAGAGCTCTTGCCCTTGCGTACCATTTTCTGGTTTGTAACAGTTGAATAGGGATTTGTTTGTTTTTAGAGACCTGCAGCTGGTACACAATACATCATAAAAAATAACTCTGCTCCTAGCACATCTGAGATTCTGAGAACACAGCCAAATTTAGATCTTTTTGCAGCCCTTGAGCTCAACTACATCATACTGTAGGATACTTCATTTTCATAGATTATAGTCTGAACTTCAGTTTGTTCATCCACTTCTTCTCACAGATAAGATTATATGGACAAATGCTGCTGTTTCTTGATCCAATGAGAAAAGTAGAACCGAGTACCCCAAATCCTTTTAAAAAATAATCCTGTGTTGGAAAGCTGTACCCTGAAGAAACATGCCAAGAAAGCACCATGATAGGTTCTCCTAAGCTTGCCATAAGTTGGAAATGATGAAAGTACACAACAACAGCAAGCTGCAGTAATGGCTCCATCACTCTTTTCTGGGCAAAGTGCAGGCCCCCAGATATTGCTGGACTGCAAGCCCCACCATGCCTCACCAGCGGATATTCTGTCTAGGACTGATAGGTACTGCAGTCCAATATTCTCTAAAGGATTTCCCCCCTACCTCTGATGTCTTCGAGGGCCCTGGAGAATACTCTGTTTCATGTAAGGAAACAGAATAAAGCAGCAGAATAATAAATAATAATAAAAGCTTTATTTTTATACCGCCCTTCTATCAATCAGGGCGGTGTACAACATAATACAAAATACAATACAATAAAAATACATTAAAATTACATTAAAATGCCTTCTAGCCAGTTCACCATTGCCATCAAAAAGGGGGGGGGGGCTAACTAGGACTTATTCGGGGAATGCTTGCTTGAACAGGAAGGTTTTTAGATCCTTCCTGAACTGTGCCAGAGAGGTGGCCGAGCGGAGCTCTATGGGCAGCGTATTCCAGAGGGTCAGGGCCGAGATGGCGAATGTCCTCCTTGCTGTGGAGGATAGTCTTGCCCCTGGGACCCTCAATAATTGCTGCCCGGATGTTCTGAGTGTGCGGGGCGGATCGTATGGGGAGAGGCGGTCCTCAAGGTATCCTGGGCCCAAGCCATGTAGGGCTTTATAGGTTATAACCAACACCTTGTATTGCGCCCGAAAGCGAATAGGCAGCCAATGCAGATCTTTAAGTACAGGTGTTATATGACTGGTCCTGGATGTACCAGTGACCAGTCTGACTGCCATGTTCTGTACCAATTGTAGCTTCCGGGTTTGGTACAAGGGTTGCCCCATGTAGAGCGCATTGCAGAAATCCAAACGAGAGGTTACCAGAGCATGTACCACCGTTTCAAGGTCCCTCTGGCCCCGGTAGGGACGCAGTTGGCGGATCAGCTGAAGCTGATAACAGGTGCTCCTGACTGTCGCATGCACCTGAGATGTTAGGTGGAGCGATGAGTCAAGGAGCACCCCCAGACTGCGTACAGAGTCCCTCACGGGAAGCATGATCCCGTTCAGGACAGGTGGAACCACCGCCATCCCTGGGCCAGGTGAACCTATCACGAGCACCTCCGTGCTAGTTTTTTTTCTTGCAATTGACAAATGGTAACCAAAACAATTTTTTAAAATCAAATTCTACTGAGTATATAATACACATAGACAAAACAACTGAAGCAATTTTTATTCTAAACTCAGGACACTAGATTGAAGTGAATCAAAACAGTGTATGCAGGATAACTTGGTGATAGAATCATATATATATATTTAAATAACACTGTGCTAAGTATAAAAGTTATAGTCAAAACTATCCCATACAAAACAGTAAGCCTAATGCTCATACGGTACATCTTTCAAAAGGAAAGGAGCAGGAAGGTGTGTTACTTCCAGGTGATCTATTGACTATTTTCCCTTCATTAAAAAAAAAAAAAGGGATTTTACTCAGGTCTTGTTTTAGACTAGCCTGAAACCTATAATGGACTGCATCAACAAAATGAATTCCACATCTTCAAAGATTGTCCTGGAAGCACACACAGTTTTATCACATGGTTTTCAAACAAAAATTATCCAGGGATAGCCACGTTGGCCAAATAGCGAAGTACAGTTTCATCCAAAATCCACAAAACAAGGATACCATTATTGGACCAACTGAAATGCACAAAATACATGTTGCAAGCTTTGGAAACTCCACTGGCTTCTTCCTCGTTAATGATACAGGAGAAAGAAAGAAAGAAAAGAAAAATTGACAATGTTAAGCATAGCCCTGTGTTTGGTGCAAATATTGTGGTTGTTGTCCTCAGTTCAAATGGTTATGGAAGGTTCATCATGTAGGTGGGCTGCTCCTCCTTCTGGCCATGTGGATACTGAGAGATTCAGTCCAGGAAATAAACTTTACATGCCATTAGCAAGAAAAAAAACAGCTGCCCTTGAAATCCAGTTTGTCTCGATTCCTTGGTGAGGCTACAAGGCCCTTGGTTAGGAAGAGGACACAGAATTTGTCAGGAAGCTGCATAACAGATGCTAGGATAAAGAGTACAATTAGATACATCTGAATAGCAAAGAAGGGTTGTGGTTTTTTTAATGTAGGCACAGATCCTACATGGGAGATGCGGCTATGATGATATAACTACAATCCATATCCTAATCTGATCCCTTAAAATACACCTTAAAAAGTTAGCCATTGGCACCAATGGAAAGAGGTCTGTGGTCTGGTGAGTGAGGCCCTGAAGGATAATACATTTTGCCCTCCTCCCCAGCAAGACGCATTGTGAACAGCAACATCAGGGACCACTTTCAGGTCCTGTTTCACCACAGCTGGCTGGAAGAAAGTGGTTAGATGTGTCATCTTAGGCTGTGCCACAGGACCCCTTTGGTTGGTGCACCTGCGTAGCTTCTAAAGTGGGTTTTATGGGGAGTTTGTGATAGTCGCATGTGACATGCTCATAAATGTGAATTGATGAGGTCATAAAATCAGTTTACAATATCATAGACACTGAATACCATGAACACTAGCGAGGCAGCGTAGTGTAGTGGTTTGAGCACTGCACCACGACTCGAGACCAGGGTTCAAATCCCAGCTTGGCCATGGAAACCCACTGGCTGACCTTGGGCAAGTCATGCTCTCTCAGCCTCAGAAGATGGCAATGGGAAACCTTTGAAGAAACCTGCCAAGAAAACCCCTTTGGGTTGCCATAAATCAGAAATGACTTGAAGCATAAAACAATGAATTGTTGAATAGACTGCCAGCCATTATCAATTAGTTCAGATGCAAACTTTTTGCAACTGACTTTACAAGGTTAGGGCCCCTTCCACACAGCAATCAAACGGTGGACTTTAGGAGAGGACAAGCTGAAATTCCTGAAAGTCCAGCAGCTACTACCACATCACAGCCTTTAGCATGGTTTTCTCTCCCCACAAAATAGCCTCTACTTCTTTGAAGGGGAGCAAGGAGTTCCTTCTTGAAGAGACATTGCTAGCCCTGTGACAGACTACACTTGCCGGGATTATTTTAGGCAATAGAAAATTCAGAGAGATATGGAGCAATTACATGTTCTTGAGCTTAAGAACTCAAACTCCCAATTTCCAAGTTCCTGACCATAGCAGATTATTTTGCCCTTGGGAATCAACATGTAAGCATGGAGTTGTTGGTCTCCATGCTTTGCAAGAGACCACTGAAGACTATGGTCTATCTGCAGTGGCCTTTTTTTTTAACTGTAAAGTATATCAGTGTGTGTGTGTAAGTTAAACAAAACATTAACCTAGAAGATGAGAACCCTGCTTTTGACATATATTCTTAATCCAAGGTTTGGACCAACCAGCAGCCCTGCAGATGATGCTGGACTGCGACTCCCATTCTCCCTAAGAGTTGCATAGAGGTGACAAGAGCTGCATCCTAGCAATGCATAGAGGGACACAGGTTGTCTACCCTGATTTAAATAAATAATAATAGTAGTAAATTTTATTTCTTTTCCCCCTCCCTTCAAGGGGGAATACAATATATTAAAATACAAAACACAATTAAAAACACATAAATGAAGAAACCCTTTAGTGTACAAAGAACTGGGAGGGAGGTGACTGTAGAAAAAAATAATACAGCAAGTACGGGAGCTGCAGAACTACACTTCCCATCATGCTTCACCACTAGCCAGGTTGATTTGCGCTGATAGGTGCAGGAGCTCAACTCCAAGTGGAGGAACACAGGTTTTCCATCCTTTGGGAAAGGAATGCAGTTTATGAGCCTTTGCATGAGAACTGGAGTATACAGATGTTACAATTTTTGTCTTTCAAATGGTGGAAGGTAGAGTCCCTGTGAAGAGCCAAGGTGAGAGTTTGAGCGTTGGACTAGAACTCTAGGAGACCAGGGTTTGAATCTCCCATCAGCCATGGAAACCCAAAAATAAGAGATGGCTCAAAGGTAAACGGCAACAAATAAGGACAGGTTGCTTATCTGTAACGGTATTTCTTCGAGTGGTCATCTGCGAATTCACACAAATGGGGTATTCTACGCCTGCAGAGTTAGCTTCAGAACCTTCTTGGAGAGACTAGAGGCGTTTTGGCGGTAGCCCTGCCCACTCTCCAACTGCCTTTATCTGTTGGTTTCCCAACTAAACCCTCAGTTCCATGGACGCCGAGTAGCAGCAGCCCAGGACCAAATAGATGAGTGGCATAGAATATAAGGAATCTCAGTACTGTGAGCGGCTATTGGAAGATACCAAGCACAAAGGTCTGGTATACAGACATTGTCTAATCCGAAAGGTGGATTGAATCCAACGTGAAGGGCAAAGGGCTCACAACAATGTAAGGCTGCACAGGCCAGGATGTTGGTATCCAGGAAAGCCCTCAAACTTGAGGCATGTCATTCAAAGAATCTCGAAAGTAGGAAACTGGCAGTGGCCTGATAAAGCCTCTCGAAGCCATGATTTGGAGATTATGGCAGTGACAGACACAGCCTAGAATGCTAAGTCTAGGGCTAAATGTTCTCTTTACAGAGTATGAAAAAGACAACCTGTGGTCAACAATGAGATGGTTGGGAAGTGCATTCATAGAGAGCGAGCCTAATGACATCAAACTGGAGAAGAGCTCCAGCAATGATTCCTGGAACAATGGGGGACACCAGAGAGGAGGAATATTACCTCATTAAGTCACAACTAATTTCTGACAAGAAAGAGAGAAGATCGCAAGATCCAATTGTTGTGGCACACAAGACACGCTGTATCTGAGCGTAATGTTCCAGGCTATCAGCATGAAGCATGCAGATCTTGGTGAAAACGAGAAAGAAAAACAACAGTGGCTAGTATGATGCCAATGAGACTAGTCACAGCATTGTAAAAGTTAAGGGATACCACACTGTCAGGTTGAAAGAAGTCCCTGTGGGGATGGTATCCCATGACGTGATGTCCTGTAGAAGCTGTATCAAGGATATCGAGACAAGACAGCCAGAACTGATAGTCGAACAGTATAGCAGGAGTGACCTGGTGTCAGTCCACCATGAATGTGGGCCCTGGGAACAAAAATGTTCAGAGCAGTGGAGCTGGAATAGACTTTAAGAGCAACAAAGTCCAGTTCTAGCCAGCTGGTGCAAAACACCAGGCAGTATGACAGAAATCATCATAAAGTTATCCCTAATGCTTAAGAGGAATGACTCAAGCTGTAGCATTAATCTACTGCAACATGCCAGTATGAGCAAAAGGGCTTGGAGACCATATAACAGTGGCTCAAAAAAACAAAAACAACCCTTATCGTATAGGTCCAGGGTGCGTAATGAAGCATGAATTACACTGTGACAAGGCATAGCAATTAGGCGGAGCGGAGGACTCCCTTAGGGAAGAAAAGCCCCAAGAAATTTGCAGAATGCATGGTTAGCCTTGTTAGGGTTGCAGGTCGAGGTCTGAAATATCGCCACCTCACCCAATTGACGCCTTGGACCAGAGGTTCAGGAGAAATAGGATGGTATGACATCAGTCGGCCAGGAGAGATGGGACAGGTATGCAAATCTCGAGATCTCCAAGTATCCATGGGGTGGACAGATCTTTAAATGGAGGCTCAAAATTGAGGGATGTCCACAGAGGGCATTCCTGCCCAGAGCAGAAAATGGAAAGGAATTGTAGCAGTTGTTTGCCACCTGTTCCATGGAAGAGAGTGGCATTGACAAAAACCCTTTGGAAGGGGTATGGGAAATAGACATGTATTTCTCACCATATATAGTGGCCCTTGATAAGAGGCATCAACTGCCTTAGGTGACACTCACATCAGGAAGTGGCAAAACCTTTCCCTATGAATGATGGTCTCTGTGCTATGGTATCAAAGCCTCCCATGGGGGGAACAAGACACAATTGAGCTGGTACTGGTTGCATAATGGTAGTGTCCCTAAGTATGGAGGGAACTAACCAATTTATGAGATTTGATTGTACAGTCCTGAAGCCATCCATATGGTAAAGGATTATCTGTACCCAGAGTGAATAGATTGTGCTCCCAAATTTTACAGGGGCCAACTCAGAAGTCAGACTTGAATGTCCACATTATGTGACATTTAGCCGTCCAGCCTGAGAGGAAGGACGTCGTCATAAATTGTAGTGTGCAAATGGTGATGTCCTCCCTCAGTATGGAGGGAGCACCACGTCCCCCGTATCGGCTATATAGGAATAGCCGTGATTCCATGTCTTGGTACAGAAGGAATATTTACACTGTATAACTGTCCAATGATGCTGGCATCCCTCGACACCGAGGGAGCAACATGAAATAAGTCTCCATTTCGAATGAAATGGGACTAGAGTATGTCAGGGTGACCATTTTTGGCTCAGAGGCAAAGAAGTGAGCACTGGTGGTGGTTTGAGGGACAGTGCACCTCATGGCCCAAAATTGATAGACCGCTTGCTGATAGTTAACTTCGGTACAGAGGGAACAACTATGGCTTTGAACCCAAACCAGCATCATCCATACTGGCTGTTGGGAACAGCTAATCACGGCCACAAAACGAACCCGGTGGCAGCAAGGAGCATGTGACGGTATCAATAATGGCCCTCAGAAATTGAAAAGCCAGCTGCATTCGAATCCTCTTGTGCAGTTTAAAATGGTACCGACGTTGGGCTCTTAATATTCATCTTCTCAAAGGAGAGTCAGGACGAAATGCAGCCATACAATGATGGCAATCTGGCTAACACCCTATATCAGTTTGACCCTGAAGAGTCAGGGGCTGACGAGGATAGAAATCAAGCTGCAAGTCAATCGGTATTAGTACTGAAAGTCAGGGACCAATGAAGATCGACGTCGGGCTACAAGTCAATCAGTATGACTCCAGAGAGTCAGGCACCAACGAGGATCGAAGTCAGGCTGCCATCCTGTTGGTATGGGATTGATGAGGATCGAAGTCGGGCTGCCAGGCAACCGGTTTGACCCCGAAGAGTCAGGGACCAACGAGGAACGAAGTCAGGCTGCAAGTCGAGCAGTATGACCCCAGAGAGTCAGGGACTGATGAGGATTCATATTGGACTGCCAGCCAAAGAGTTTGACCCCAAAGTGTCAGGATCAATGAAGATCCAATTCTTTCAGCCAGCCAAATGGTTTGACTTTGGAGAGTCAGGGACCGACGAGCCTCAAAGCTGGGCTATAAGCCAATCGGTCTGACTCCAGAGAGTCAGGGACCAATGCAGATCGAAGTTGGGTAGCCATCCAATCGGTTTGGCACCGGAGAGTCAGGGACCGATGAAGATCGAGGTTGGGCAGCCATCCAAGCGGTTTGAAACCAGAGAATCAGGGACCATTGAGGATCCATGTTGGGCTGCCAGCCAAAGTTTGACCCCGAAGAGTCAGGGACTGATGAAGATCCAAGTTGTGCAGCCAGCCAGACAGTTTGACCCCCGAGAGTCAGAGACCAACGAGGCTCAAAGATGGGCTCAAAACCAATCGGTATGATTCCGAAGAGTGAGGGACCGATGAGGATCCACGTTGGGCTGCCAGCCAAATGGTTTGACTCCGGAGAGTCAGGGACCAATGAGGATCGATGTTGGGCTGCAAGCCAGTCGGTTTCACTCCAGAGAGTCAGGGACCGATGATGATGACAATGACAACCAATTGGTTTGATCCTGGGAAGCCAGGGACCAGCAAGGACTGAAGTCAAGGCAACGAGTAACAACTTCTCTTCAGGAGAATGAGGAGACAAAAGCCAGGTGAATGGCCCTGAGACGGTTTGTCTGCAGCAAAAGAGCGTCTCTAGCCATGGTGAGGAAGGAAGGCTGGTGGCCACTCTATAAGTTTCTCTCAGAGATAAGAGCTGGAAATTGCACCAGTGAAGCAGGCGCCATTTTAAAATTTTTGCTCAGGAATAATGGGGCTTTGCCAAGTGTGCCAGTAAGGCGGGCATTATTTGAAAACCTTTCCTCAAGAGAAAAGGCAGGAAAAGTTCTGCCAAGCACACCAATTCCCTCAGAAGGGAAAGGGCCTTGCCAATGTGAAGGCGAGGCTGCGGTTAAACAACTTCACCTCAGAATTTAAGTTCACATTTAAGTATATGATTATCTAGAAAATCATAGCATTTGTTTTAAAATATGAACAACGATGTTAAAAAATCACGACCAAAACACAGATTGATCCTGTCAAATCAAGGAAAACAAATATCTGCAGAGTGCCTAGATGCTGCTGCTAGTGCGGCGGACAAAAAGAATGGAGGGTTCAGGCAGGAAACTAGCTAATGAGGCAGTTGCTGGAGAGTGGGCAGGGCTGCCACCAAAACGCCTCTAGTCTCTCCAAGAAGGTGCCGAAGCTAACTCTGCAGGCACAGAATAATAACCCACTTGTGTGATTCGCAGAGACCACGAAGAAGAATGCCCACATATTGCAGCCAGAGGCTGAGGACAGAATAGTCAGACCAGGCTGCAACTCTGTCTCTAGAACAGCGCAACCAAAAGTGGATGCAGTGGTGGCTTCTCCACGATCTGACTGTGGAACCAGACTTGCCCTCTTGTGTGCTGGAAGCAGTGTGTGGAAAGTTATTATGCAGAGCAAAATTAGTTGCTGCTATAAACCCTGAAATAGTTGTGGTTTTGAAAGTAATTCTTTCCAATTCTCATATGCAACTAGGAGTTAGATTTTATTAAAGTAAGTAATAAAACAGTGGATAAAGTAAGTACAGTGCTGGGGTTTGTTTCCAGGAACCCCATGGACATCAAAATCCATGAATGCTCAAGTCCCACTAAATATAATGGTGGAGTAAAATTATATCTCTTATATAAAATAGCAAAATCAAGATATTTATATAGTTTTGAACATTTTCAAGCCATGGATGCTTGAATTCATGGATTAAAAAAATCTGTGGATACAGAGGGCCGACTGTAAAACTAAATGCTGCAAACCACTGACCAGTACTACACAATACATTTTCTTTCCTTCTATTGTACTATTATATCAATACTGACAACAGAGCATGAGGCAGCAATTCAAGGCATAGCATGAGCCAGCATGATATTCCTCTTCCACCTTTTAGTACCTTTATAAACCTATACAAGGAAATAGAAAAGTATTTACAATGCAAAAAGAGTTAGTCATACCATAGCTTTGTTATTGGTGAAATTGATGAATTACAAGTGACTAGTGATAAGTAACATTGTGGCATGGTGGTTTGAACATTGGACTATGACTCTGGAGACAAGGGTTCAAATCTTTGCTCAGCCATGGAAACCCATTGGATAATCTTGGGCAAGTCACGCTCTCTCAGCCTCAGAGGGAGGCAAAAGCAAAACAATCTTGCCAAGAAAACCCCTTGATAGGGTTGTATTAGGGTCACCATAAGTCCGAAACGACTTGAAGGCACACAATAACTAAATAACTCATGGTGCTCTGAATTACATTCTCATGGTGCCACAAAGTGAGTGGATGGGTACAGTATGCTCCATTGCTAGAAAACACAAAGGAAAGGCAGACAGGATGTGAAGACTAGGAACAAAAATCTTGCCTGTTTTCCCATTGAAAGAGATGAGATGCAAGATAAAAGGGTATCTATCCTGGCTCTGACCCATTCTGAATTCTCAGGCAATTTCCCTAACCATGCAGAAAAAGGATTGTAATTTGACCTTCCCTCCCTATCCAGTTTGTTTTACAGAGCCTGAAATGACTTCACTTCCTAAGGTCAAGGAGTGGAGGATGTGGCAAATGAGTAAGACTTGTTCTCTGCCCCCCAAATAGCATCTGGGTGGTACTCTCACTATGTGGTAGGGAGTGGACGCATGTCCTTTCCATACTGTTTGTAATAGAGGTAAGCATGATACTGGAGTTCAGGCAAGACCATGCGGAAGCAGCTGCTGTACTGGGCATAGGTGAGATTCTGCTTCAGGCGGTAGCCCAGAATAGTGACACTGCCTGGCTGCCAAGGCCTCAGGGCATCAGCCATGTCCCCTGGTTTAACCGAATCTTCTGCCAGGCACCTGGCCACTGTCTCCTGTAGGAGGGCCCGGAAAGCATCCAGCTCTTGCTTCATGCGCATGTAGCCATAACACTCCACTTTGTGCCAGAAAACCCTTTGAAAAAACTTGTAGAGTTGCATGTCAAACCAGTTCCAAGCCTGGATCTTCTGGGCCAACTCCTTCGAGAGAGGCTCCCCTTCCTTATGACGGACATTTAGCTTGACGTAGACCAGCTCCTCCATGTCCAGTCCTAACAACTCCCGTGCCAGGAGCAGGGACTCATCAAAGTGCTCTGCAATCATCACCAGATGAAAAGTCTGGTTGAGCTTCTCCAGATCTTTCAACCACTGGCTGCTGGCTGCTTCCTTCTGCCTGGGATTCAGGCCCAGGTCAAAGGCCATGGGGTTCTTGGCCAGACCATTACTGGCATCCTGAGCATTGTAGTACTGAGCTGACGCCTCAAGGAAAGCAAACAGGGGCCTTGAGTGGTTGGCCAATAGCTGGAAGGCAGGCACCATGTTGAGGTAGTAGTGGAAGACAGATTCAAAAGTCTGCACTGGATGGCGTAAGATGGTGAGGTACGTGCTGTGAGCAGGCATGACGGTCCTTACTTCTCCAATGTCCAGTCTCATGTGGCTGCAGAGCAGGTTGAAGTGAGCTCTCCCAGGTGGAAGGTCTTCTACAAATGCTCTAGAGAAACGCTCTGGGTAGGCAAACTGGTAGGAGTAGAGGGGCAAAGCCACGGTCAGGTTGCGCCGCTCAGTGGCCCGAAAAAGTATGTTTTGCACTGTGCTGCTACCTGTTTTGTGGGTCTTCAGGAAAACAACGTTGAGGCCTCCTGTCTCCTCTGGGACAGGTTTTCTTGTTCCTTGCCCAACAGCCATGGTGTGAATAGAAGTGGTCTTCTGTTGCAAGCTCAAGAATTCTTCCCCGAGGTTGCGGTGGAGAATTTCTCTGCAAGAGATGGCCACAGAAGTAGAGTTACTTTGCAAAGGTATGGGCAGGGGGCGTCTCAGAAGTGTGGTAGTGTATGGTAGGGCCAGTGATGGTTGTCAAGGGGACAAAACAACCTAAAAGTGAGTCTATTCTGTATCAACTGTTGTAGGAGTAGACTAAATTAAGATCATGCTATAGACCCTATAATGTTGTTTTCCGTTTGGGTTATACAGAATATAACTCTACCTTCTGGATCAGAACTAAACCTCACTGGATCAGAGCTAAACATCATTTTTAGACTGTAAGTCACTTTGGGTCCCAGTCTTGGAAAGAAAGCAAGATAGCAATAAATATAATAATATCATCACCATCATCATCCCCACCACCACCACTATAGGTTGATGCTGTGGTGGAGGCCAAGCAAAGCCTTGAAGAGTATCTATGCGGAACGGGATAAACTGAAGACAATCAGAAGAACGTCTGGCTGTTGTTGCTTTATAAAAATGCACCCACAGCTGAACACCCACATTTTATGTGTTTGTTGCATCTAAAACTTAGTAACAGATTTTTGTTCTTTGCTGAGGATTTCCCATTGGCAGAGATTATTTAAGCCTGTCACCAAAGTCTTTGCAGTCTTTTGATTCATTGAAGTGTCAGTTTATTAATAGAACTTGGGCTGGTTCCTCCATGCACTGTTTCAATCACATGAGCATTTCCAGCTCACAGTCAATTTACATCAAGGTTTTGTTTTGGTTAGGTGGAATATGCTATTGTTCTTTTTCTGGAAAAAATTAGAAGTAGAGTCACACCTGCTCTTACAAAAAGGAAGGAAGGAAGGAAGGAAGGAAGGAAGGAAGGAAGGAAGGAAGGAAGGAAGGAAGGAAGGAAGGAATCTGCTCCCAGACTAAGGAACAGTCACTGTAGTAACCCAAGGTAGCCATAATGTCACTAGGACTCGAAGGCTTGTCTGAACAGCAAAATACTGTGTATTAGTGACTTCTAAAGTAAGAAGAGAGTCATGTCTCCAAAGGAGGCCAAGACATGTTATCCTAAGGCCTGTTACAGACTGCCAAAATAAAGCTGCTTCGGGTCTCTTTGGAGATATGCTATTTAAATGATGCATGGGTACTAAGAGTCCGGAGGTCACGCCAAAGCCACACTCCATTCCTAAGCACTGGAGTGCAGCTTTGGTGCAGCTTCCTGATTTTTAGGATGCATGCATCATTTAAACTGCTTACCTCCAAAGAGACCCGAAGCAGCTTTATTTTGGCAGTCTGTAACAAGCCTAAATGAATAACTGGAGACCAACACATCTGCAGAAATGGCTGTTATACAGAGGACACAAGAAGGGTATGTGAGAGACAGCTCAGGTTTGTCATTTTTGTTGAGATTGAGTTCAGCCATTTGATGTGCATTTTTAATGCAGAGAAATTGGGATTAGCTTCTTAAAATGCTGAAAAAAGATGTAGATAGACACTTATGTTGAGTAGACTGCAGGGATCTGGTGACGGGGGCTGCAACCTGTGGACATTTATGCCAAATTTAAAAGGTATTGATCCTCAAGGTGACACAAGAATGCCACATTAGTTACTTATCATAAAAGTGTAATAATAAAATTATTTATATATTTATTTATTTATTTCCCACATCTCCTCAAGACTCAAAGTGGAGTACAAGTTAAAATACAATACTATAAACCATTAAAATACACCAATTAAAAAAAATCTAAATTTAAAATTGACTGCAGAATTCAGTTAAAATGGCTACTCTCTCTGTGTTATACGCAGGTGATTGGACCATAAGGTGCCTAGCATGGCCATGTGCAAGGTGAGCAGATGTCCTCCCTTTCCAGGACATGTCCTACGTTTCAACCTTCTGTCCTCTGTTTTGAGCATCACAAAGAAGCATGATTTTATATTTATATGAGTGTTTCTAGCTTATATTTGGCCATCTCCTACATTATCCTTGTATGTCCTACATTTTGTGGTGACTTGTCCTCTGTTGCAGTTATGCCATCTGGTCACCCTGGCCATGTGCCATCAAGTGAAGCCCTTGTGAGGGAGGAACTGTCTACTTTGCCCAGAAATAGACTGTCTGGGTGCTTAAAATTACCATAAAGAGACAGAATTCCTCCTTCAGCCCAGACCAGTGGCTGAACAAGTCATGGGAGCTACATCAGATGCAAACACTTGAAACATCTATTCTATGGAGTCCACTGGGTGACCACCTCCCCAGTTTGCTTCTTTTGTAAATAGTTCAAAAGCAATTTTGCAGTGATTTTGTCTCCCAGAAACTTAGCTGTACATGGATCTTGTACATAGTGCGTTTATAAACAAAACCTGGAGACAATCTTTATAAGCAGAAAGATCTTCCTCCTTGCCCCATCATCAATACTGTGGTCAGTCAGCAAAGAGGGAAGAGCACTCAGCGTTTTCAGAGACAGAACCCTGTTGCATTGGCTGTTCATAGAGTCACAGAGTCATAGCGTTGGAAGAGATCTCAAGGACCTCCTAATGTTTAAATTGAATCTCTTTTCCTGTAGCTTGCATCCATTGCTCCGTGTTGCCCTGGAGCAGCAGAAAACAAGCTTGCTCCATCCTCAGTGTGACATCCCTTCAAATACTCAAACATCGCTATCATGTCAGCCTTTAACTTTCGACTTAGGGAGCTGGGGATGTTTAGCCTGGAGAAGAGAAGGCTAAGAGGTGATATGATAGCCCTGTTTAAATAATTGAAGGAATGTCATATTGAGGAGGGAGCAAGCTTGTTTTCTGCTGCTCCAGAGACTAGGACCCGGAATAATAGATGCAAGCTACAGGAAAAGAGATTCCACCTTAACATTAGGAGGAACTTCCTGACAGTAAGGGCTGTTCGACAGTGGAACAAATTCCCTCGAAGTGTAGTGGAGTCTCCTTCCTTAGAGGTCTTCAGAGGCTGGATGGCCATCTGTCGGGGATGCTTTGATTGTGATTTCCTGCATGGCAGGGGGTTGGACTGGATGGCCCTTGTGGTCTCTTCCAACTCTACGATTCTATGATTCTATTCCCTTCTCGAGGTGAAACCTACCCAGCTCCCTAAGTCTCTCCCCTTAGGGCTTTATGGTTTCCAGACCTTTCACCATTTTGGTTACCCTCCTCTGGACATGCTCCAACTTAGGACCTTTTGCTTTTTGCAATCAAGGTGAGCAATAGCTTTTTGTTTTTAAAAATGAGGCTGTCATACTATTACCTGGACAAATGCCCCTGAGAAGCACATCCCCTGTCCCGAGTACTCACTGTTTGGTCAGCTGTTGGAGAAGCAGCAGCAAAAGTAGTAAGATGGCTGCTAGCAGCCAGGCGCGGTGCCTCCAGATCATAATTGAGAGGCAGAAGCAGTTCATCTTCAACTGTTCTCCAAATCAGCAGCACTCTTTGGAAGCCAGGATCACCTTCGGCTGGATGTTCCCTGAAAAACAAGACTGAGCCTCCCTGGGGCCGCTCAGCACCCAGAAGCCACCAAGTCTTTGATTGGGTGGTCATTTAAGCCTCTCAGGCAATGGGTGCTTTGCCTCAACTCACCTCCCTAAAGCCGCTCAGAACCTCCAGGACCATTAAGACAAACAGCAGTCAAACAAGCAGATGGAGGAATTGGAAGCTCCAGTCTCAAGGGAGCAGCTGTTACACACTAGAGTCTGGAGCATCGTCTGATAGGGCGAATCAGCTTTCAGAAGACCAGCCCATCTTCCCAAGAGGCAAAGGCTGCCCAAATCTTGCTCTTAGAAGTCTCCCAAACTTGATACCTACACCTGTTGTTCTTGCTGTGTGCCTTCAAGTAATTTCTGATTTATGGCAACCCTAAAGTGAACCTACCACAGGGTTTTCTTGGCAAGATTTGCTCAGTGGAAGTTTGCCATTGCCTTCCCCTGAGGCTGAGAGCATGTGGCTAGGGATCCAGTGTCACCATATGCTGGTAACACCTAACTTTCTTCCCATCAAAGCCCAAGGAAGCTGTTGTGATCCTAGATTCAGCCCTGAAAGCAGATGCCCATGTATTTCCAATGGCCAGAGGTACATTTAGAGGCCAGTGCAGCAGCTGCAATCATCTCTAGCAAGGAGGCTTTAACTGACTGTAGTTATTTCTTTATTTTTAGTGAGGTGTTCTTAATCCGTTTGTATGTTTTAATTGTATTTATTATTGCTTCCCTTTTATTACCATTATCTGTAATTATCTGGACTGGGACTTTATCATTTGAAGTTTCTACTTCCAATAGAGGTAAAACTTTTTTTGACTATATTTGACACTTAAAAATGGGCCCAAACAGACATTGGGATCTCAAGAGGAGCATCCTTGTCTTGCTAATGGAACTTGAATTTTATTTCTTGAAGTACCCACATGGCCTGCCTGACCCTCTAATAACACCTGAACTAGAACATCTACATCTTGACAAAATGCAGGCTTGTGACTAACATTGTCATAATTTCCTTTCCTCCGATACGATTTTAAACACCTTTGCCTGATGAAGAAGCCAATGGAGCTTTGAAAACATGCAACATATATTTTGTGCAGTCTGGTTGGCTGATTAAAGGTATCGCTGTTTTGTGGGTTTTGGATATTATTATCTGCAGTGCCAGTCTTCTGACAGAAAGTAATACCTAAAGGTACAGCTTTTTCAGATACGTGTTCTAAAAGAACTTAAAGATGGAATAGCCTAAAGCAATGCAGGACATATGACTACAGGTCTTGCACATGGAACAGTAACTAAGTGGTTCATATCGGTGCCATCCACACGGAATGATCTTTCCCTGTAGTTCATCTTGCTCCCACTCTCATGTTATCAAGTATATCTCAGATTGTACCAGCCAAGCAATACACCCACCTCAAGATTAAAGATCCCAAAGCCAGTTTTAATACCATCAGCAAGCTGCCTTAACACGATTTTTTAAGGTCACAGTGCTAAAGAGCCCAGCAGGAGACACCAGCCTTCTGTGGTCTGTTTGAGAAATGGGGTTACAGTCCACTCACTTTGTGGTTTCAGGCTGTCCTGCCCACATGGCATGTTGGACAGAATTTGCGTTGCTGTGAAATAACCACCCCATTTTAATTCACAGCTGTTGCAGAAACACAGAATCATAGAGTTGGAAGAGAGTTCAAGTGCCATTCTGTTGAACCCCTTGCTATGCAAAAAAAATCATCTTCATATCCTAATTACTGAGGCAAAAGGCGTTATTACCATCCAAATGCATTTTATACACATGGTTATACACATCAAATATATACTAATCTCCTGCTCCTACAAAACTTATTTTGAGCACAGCCTCACTGAAAAATTGTGAAACCAGCTACAAACAGGCCTCCCATTTTAGCAAGACTATAGCAAACAGTCCCTTGCTTGAATCTGAAATTAGATCCAAGTGTGTTCACCACTCATGTCAAAGAAATGGGATGCAATTACATGTACAATGTGGAAGGAAAAAATTGGAAAGGAATGGCAAGAAATATGGGATATAAATGATAAAGAGGTGACAAAAGGGTTGTTATGGGATACCATGAAAGCAGTTACAAGAAGAATTTGTATAAAAGAAATATATAATCTTAAGAAAAGACAAGAGGAAAGAAAGAGGAAATTAGAAAAGGATATCTTGGCCTGTTACAGACTGCCAAAATAAAGCTGCTTTGGGTCTCTTTGGAGATATGCTATTTAAATGATGCATCGGTCCTAAGAGTCCGGAGGTCGCACCAAAGCCACATTCCATTCCTAAGCACTGGAGTGCAGCTTTGGGTCAGCTTCCGGATTCTTTGGACCCATGCATCATTTAAATAGCATATCTCCAAAGAGACCCGAAGCAGCTTTATTTTGACAGTCTGTAACAGGCCAGAGGTACTGGAAAACAGATATATAGTTAATAGAGCTAAACAGATATATGTAGAATTAAGGGCAAAAAGGGAAGAATTGGATAAGATCGAAATAAATGAAGTACAAGAAAATCTGATCTATTTAAGAAGAGAATTTTTTGAATACAGTAACAGAAATTAAAAAATGTTGGCCAGATCCACACAAAAGAAGAAAATGGAAAGTATGATAAATACGGTTAGAGATAAATCTGGTAAAATATGTAGATCGATGAAAGAAAATTTAAACATTTTTGAAGAATTTTATAAGGAATTATATCAGGCGGAGAAAATCATTTGGATAAAATAAAGAAATATGTGGAAGAAAATTGGGGCAAAAATTAAAGGAAGAAGATAAAGAGTTACTGGAGCAACTCATCAAGAAGGCAGAGATAGTGGAGGTAATAAAGAAATTGAAAAATGGGAAAGCTCCGGAGATGGATGGATTGGGACCAGAATATTATAAAGTGTTTGAAAACATATTAATCCCAAAATTGCTAGAATTATATAATGGAATAATAAATGGGGAGAAGATACCAGCATCATGGCACCAATCATTAGTAATCTTAATACCAAAGGTAGATAAAGATTTAACGGACCCAGGATCATATAGACCAATATCATTAATAAATCAAGTTGCAAAGATTCTATCAGCAATAATAGCAAATAGATTGAATAAATGTATGTATAAATATATAGGAAAGGATCAATGTGGATTTGTGAAAGGAAGACAAATGTCCAATTTAGTAGGTAGAGTGTTGAATAAAATACATGTAATAGGGGAGGAAAAAAAATAAGGGCACGGATTTTGGCATTAGATATATTTAAAGTGTTTGATTGTGTGGAATGGCCAACATTAAAAATAATTATGAAAACATTTGGAATGGGGGTTTGCCACTGCCACCCTAAGGGTGAGAGAATGTGATTTGCCTATGGTCACCCAGTGGGTTTACATGGCCAAACTAGGATTTGAACCCTGGTCTCCAGAGTCATAGACTAACACAAAAACCACTACATCACACTGGCCATGGCAGGCTTAAAAGCAAGTAGCAAACCCAAGTAGTCCTGTACAGAGGGAACACCTCAACATCATCTGGCCAGCTTCCATAGGACAGGCTGATGGTGAAAATGTATTTGACTGCCAAAGCTCTCTTGCCCCTAAAAAGGACCATAAAATACATGCTGATAACCATGCTACTCCCTATATGCTGTGTAAAAAAGGCTGCAGTTTTCAGAAAAGAGTTCATGTGGGAGCAGCCACTGTGACAGAGTGGCCTCATAAGGCACATGAATCAGCTCAAAAAGCAGATAAGGACAAATATATTAAGAAAGAGCCTGTATTTAAATCATTTTACAAACAAGTGAACACCCACAAGGAATCTGGCTGAAGTGTCACCCACAGACATCCTCTTCCACACTGGAAGCCCCAGAAAGGAGACCAATGTCAAAGTGGCACTGCCCAGCTGAACTGAGATGCTCTCAAAAGAAAAAAAGAAGCAGAATGACTTTGCTCAGTTACTTTGGCTGTTTTATTTTGGTCCCCTGAGTCTGTCCAGGGCCCTCCAAATGCTTTTTCCGCCTCTTCTCACGGAACAGCTGGCGGTAGTGCAGGCGCTTAGGATTAAGTCCATAGGCTTTGAGCCGCTGGCGGCTGAACTCGGAGCCCCCAACCAGCACTTTGGTGCCCAGCACCAGCCCTTTTCGCCCTCTCTTCTTCTTTGGCTTCTGAACGCTGGGCTGGGCAGAACAAGGGCCTTCTGATGGAGCAGCCTCTGATTCCTTGCTTGTGGTTGGGGCTGGTTCAACTTGGTTAGCTCCCTTTGGAAGTAGGAGTCCTTCTTCCTCATGGCCAGGGCTGCCCAGCTCCATCTCTTTAGAAGGCAGCACACGATGCTTGGCCTTCTCCCTGCTCTTCTTTCCTTTCTTGCTCTGAAGTTTCTTTGTATCTTCAGTTTCTTCCATCCTGCAAGCAGATTCAAATAGACAAATCAAGTGATTCACTCAAAGGGCTGCTATTGTGCTGCAGAAATAAAGAGAAATCCTGCAGAGTGGACAGAAACCCTGAGGAATCTCAGCTCAAAATCAAGTGCTAAATTTCAGAGAGAAGAGAAGTTGCAGTTAGAGTCTGACCTCTAACTTTTTGTTTGCTTCTTTCTGTGTTAAGCACTTCAAGAGAGAAACAGAAGGGGTGAACAAGATGGTATTAGGATCAGAGAGGTAGGAAGAAGAGTGAAGGGAGAATTCAACTTAGTTCAAGAGTTCAAAGTATACAGCTACAGAAAGTATGGTGGCAATCCCACCATCACATGTGAATTCAGAAATGACTCCACCCAAACATGTCTAACACACTCTTTATATTTTTCTTCCTTTTATTACTCCCGGTTGCACTCACCTGAGCCTTTTAGATTAGTTTTTAATATGCCACTTGCTTATTTCTAGTAACGCTTGGCAAGTTAGGGAGACTGACAAGGTAAAGAAGGGCTCACACAGCAATGCACATAGCTTGGTTCATACCATTTCCCCACCCCAATCAAACCACTATTCCCAGAATACGTACTCTGCTTGAAGGGATTTAAGAATCTGTTTCTTCTTCCACACATCTTGGCCCTTCTTCTCATATACAGCCTTGTCCTGCATTTCCTCATTCTCTGATCTGTGTAAATGACATTCTTGTCAGATACTGTTGAAAGTCTCACCTCACCTTCCAGTTTAACTCTTCTCAGTTTGAGGGGAGGGGCAGATAAAAGAAAGAGGAAGAATCCAAGAGACTCTCTGACACCCACTTTTAAGATACCAGAAAAAAAGGGAAAGAGCCTTGTCCCAACATGAAAGAATGAAGAATTGTCTTGCTATCTGTTCTTCATCCCATTTTGCAGAAATCAATATTGGCACTTTCAGCCCAGATTTCATTAAATAAACAAACAAACCATGAAATACAAACAAAGCAAACCCCCAACAAACCAATCTACTCCCCAGGGGCATGGATGCCTTGTTTGAAATTGTCAGATTCCAAGTCCTCTTGAGCCACTGTCACTAACATCTATTAGAGAATCTTCAACTAAAAATAATAATAGAGTGCAAGCCCCATTCTTCAGTGTACTCAGAACTGTGCCACGACCCAGACGTCCCCATGCCCACATCTGTTTTGGCACAAAAGAGCCCCACGTTTCATTCTAAGCTGTACCTATCTCTTTACAGTGCAGCCAATACAACTAGCTCCTTCTCACTGACCCTGCCCTCTCACCTGTACATGCAGGTCTTCCGCAGAGAACACCAGCGGTTCAGCTCTTTGTCATCAGCTGCAAAAATCTGGAGGGAGAATGACCATTTGTTTATTCTGCTATTCCAAAGAGCACCTGCCCTAGTCCAAGGGAAAGGAAAACACTTCCTTTAGTTTCCACAGTTTACCTCCTCAGTAGTAAGTCCATAGCTGCAGGGGACTACATTTCGATACCTAAAACGACAGGGCAGGTCCCCTATCAGATCCTCATAGTCCAAGTGGTAGAACTCATCCAGGTACTGCTCAAATGTTTTTGTCTCTGCAGAAAGAGAAAGAAGCGAGTAGGCATGGGGGCTTTCAGCACAGGTGGAATCTGAATTATTTTTACACATCAGGAGCCACTGGTGATGCAATGGTTAAATGCCTGTACTGCAGCTACTCACTCAAAAACATAAGGTTGCCAGTTCAATACTAGCAAAAGGGCTCAAGCTCGACTCAGGCTTGCATCCTTCCGAAGTCACTAAAATGAGTACCCAGATTGTTGGGGGCAATTAGCTTCTGGTTGTAAACCGCTTAGACACTGCTAGTTCGGTAGGAAACAGTATATAAATGAAGCTGTTTCTTTGTTTCCTGTCCTATTCTGCCTGGTTAAAACTCTGTCTCTCTCCTTCATACATAAGAGAGAATTGCTTGCCTAGGACCATGAAGAGCCCATTTTGTGCCAAATGCTGCAGGATCCGGCATAAGTACACTAATGCATCTCACTGAAAAGGTACTACATCTCTGAGCTATTGCAGAAATGTATATTGCTCCCAAATTATTCCTGTTGTATTAAATAATAGCTAATGTGGCAAACCAGTTTTTTGCACTAGTCTATGAGGGGGAAAATGCAAAACTAAATTAGGCAATACCTTTATTAAGACCAAACAAATATCACAAGCATACACACAAGCTTGGAAGAATGGGAGCATCCAAATGTTAGGTCAGGTGTTACAGCTATGAGGTCTGCATTTTAGATCCACTTGACACTGGGCCTAAAATGTAGCTCTCCTTGCCACAACAGCTGGCTTAATTTTTTAGATTTTTCTATTCCTTCTCCCATTCCATGCTTTTTGTACCATCTTACCCAATGGACGTTTTCTGGAAAATCCAAAAGCATGCACACTTATCTGTTATGCTTTGATTGATTTTAATGAAGACACAGCGAAGTTTAACTTTAAAAAACCCTACCGTATCCAACACACCCACTCTCCTACCAGGCATATGGTAGTTGAGCAAATCAGTTACCAGGCAGTGGACAGGAAAGAAAAGAAAAGAAACCCAGAGGGAAGATTTAAAGAAAACACAAGAGTCGTCAGTGTAGGGAGACAAATAACTCATTTTAGATCACACACAAAGTGAGCACTGCAGATAAAATTATCTCCTGCCTTACATTAAAACACTAGAACTACAGTCCGTCCTCGCCTTACGCGGGGGATCCGTTCTGGATCCCTCCGCGTAAGGCGAATTCCGCCTATGCTCGAGCCCCATTGGAAACAATGGGGCTCGTGCGCGGTGGCGCGGGGCGCAACGGGCGCGCGCGCCCATTCAATTGAATGGGACGCACCGCCCCTTCCGCCGCGGCTTGAGCGCGTATGCTCAAGGCCGCGTATGGCGCGGGCGCACTGTATATACTTTCCACTGAGGAGCACAACCCAGAACATTTGTTTCACTGTACTGCTGTTGCCACCTGTTCTAAATGCCTTAAATTGTTACTCATTTCCTTGAAAGTGATTGTAACATGGCAACATATGTTGTTTTGCTAAGTAGTGGAAAAACAACTGCATCAGCTCTGAAATGTTCTGTCTCTTGCAAGTAGACTTGCATTTGGGATGGGTTTCAGCTTGAATCCTCAAGGAAAAGGTGAGCCAGTAGGTCTGAGAGTTTTCTTGCAGCCTGGTTTAGCTGGGTCAGAATTCAGAGGCTGGACACAGACAAAGTCACTTCAAGTAACATGGGTAAGGAGCAGTGGTGATAGGATCAGTTCCTCAATGTACCCCTGCTAAAAACGGGCTCCACGGTACCCCATTGGCTGTGGTTGTCCTGGTCAGATGTCTTTCCATTTCTGCCACTGCACTGAAACCTCCCTACCCAAAAAGATTTTTTTTCAATCCTCCCAAGTTGTTGTTATAACCAGACCTGGAGAAACCTCTCTAATACCAACTAGCACCAGTCCATCTGACATCCTTACCAGAATCAAAGGGTTCTTTTTTCTGAGAGATGACCTCTGCAAAATGTGACTTGCGCTTTTTCTTGCCCAGAAGGGGGATCTCCAGCTTCCGCTTCTTCTTTGATGGACCAGGCTGCTGGGAGGGGTCATAATCAGCATCCATCTGTAGGTGTGGTGTGAGAAGCAGATGTAATGAAAGACTGCCATTTCACATGACCATGAATCCTGAGCGATGAGCAGAGCAATCACCTCCCTCAGACAACCACACAGGGAAGACAACAGTTGGTTCCTCAGATATATAACAAGGAGATGCTACCCACATTTCCAAATCCACTATTAGGATTTAGGATTGGCCATTCCACACTTCATGATTCTTCCAATTGGATCTCAATAAGGTTCGCTTTGCATGCAAGCTGCCCATAAGAAAGTCACATTTAATTGCTTTTCTTGAAGAGGTTTCCAGCCCTCATGGAAAAAAACATAACTAGCAGAATCATACTGTTGGAAGACGTTACAAGGATCATCCCGTCCAGCCCTCTTCAGTACAGGAATACACATTCAAAGCTGTGATGAGCACAGGCTTTCCACCCAGTCATTTTTGTCTCTCATGTTACCCTATGACACCATTTCTTCCATGAATTCCCAAGTGTTCAGACAGAACACTGATCACACTGTGCATGGCCCTGACTGCAGGCTAAGGACTCTCTCTCACTCCTTTTGTCCATCATATGCCCCTGCATCATTTGCTGCCATCCTGTCTCAATTACAGGGTCAGAGTGAATGTGACACAAGAGTTCCCCTTCTCAAGCACCCAATGAGGGCTGAGAGCCCTTCTTAAAGTAACAAAGGCAGACATACAACAAAGTTAGGATCCTCGCAGTGTGGCTGGTACTCCTCCTCCTCCTCCTCTTGTAGAAACACTTCAGCTTCTGCTTCAGTACCATCCCCTCCTGTCCACCTGTCCCAATTCCATTCATCTGGATTAAGGATGGAGAGAGAAAGATGAAAAAGTGACACTTGTTGTTCAGCTAACAAGTGAGTTCCAGATGCTTGCACATCTCTCTGCAAGGATCCTCTTGAACACAGGTGAGGTAGAAACAGAATTCCAATCTGGCATGCCTGTTTCTACAAACAGATTTTAAACAATTCACGTGTGTGTTACAAAGAAGAAAGAGAGGCCGCAACAGACTACTTTCAGTATTTAGTGGGAATGCACACAACACACACCTGGTGCAAAATCTGGATTTGGAAGATCAAGCCTTAATTTAATTACCAGTAATTGTTTAAATGTAATTAATGCTGTTCTGCGTTATAGTTTATTTTCTTGTTCTTTAAACTATTATGATGTTACAAGGTTTAAATTGCTAAGTTGCCTAGGGACCTTCTTTTGGGCCAAATATAATATGGGGCTTGAGTGTCTGTGGTTTTTCTGATCTGCTGGGGTAGGACAGAATGACCACAGATGGGAACAGTCCACTGTATAACAAAAATATTCTCATTTTAACAAGAATTTGCAGCAGATTCCTGATTGCATCAGGAAGTTGCTTCTGAGAATGATTTCTAGTTATTTCATTTTTCTACTTGGCACCATATTCCTTTTCCATGGTCTCAGTGATGTTTTCTTTATTGACTGTTCTCCTGGAAAACAACATCCCCAGACCTCTGTAAATTACTTCCATGTACCAGACTTGAGAGTTCAAAAGCCTCAGGCCAAAGTTGACCCATTTTGTCCAGTGGGGCTCTACCAACAGCAACTAAAAAAATGCCTCCCAAACACCCAGATAGGCAGCACAAAGATAATTTTCTTTCATACTGTATATAATCAATGTATCTCATGTGTATCTCATGCCTATTCTGCACCTGAACATGCATGTATTATCACTCCTAATAGCAAACTCATGCACGTGCACACGCACACACACACACACACACAGGGATAACACACCCTCACAATAATCTGCCTGATAACAAACTAGAATGCTCACTAGCTGCAGAACAGAGACTTTGAATTCCAAAGAAAAATCAGGGTCGGCGATTAGTGGGTGGAGTGACAAAGAATGGAATCAGTTGCCAAAGGAGAACAAAGATCCGTCTCATTACCACCTTAGAAGCCTTTAAAAAGGCACTTAAAACGGATCTCTTCCAGTAAGCTGTTCCATAATTTAGGGGCTGTGGCTGTAAACTTTAAAAAGGCACTTAAGACGGATCTCTTCCGGTGGGCCTATCCACCTGACCTTTTATAGCTGATTTTATGGAACATTCCCACTCTGACTTGATAGCATGGAAAATTTATAATGATTTGGCCTTTTTAGTGATTGGTAGTAATATTGCTGTTGTTTTACTGACTGTATTTTTAGATAATATTGTATTTTGTATTGTATTGTAGTTTTTATTCTTTGCTGTAATCCCACCTGGATCCGCAGGGAGAGGCAGGAAATACAAATAATGTTGTTATTGTTGTTATTATTATTATTAACATTTCTAACCCTCTACATTAGGGATGGGTGACTTGTGGTTTTCTTGATGTTGTTGTAGATAGACTTTGTCCTCCTGCTCCAGAGAGTAGAACATGGGTGAATGGATTCAAATTAGAAGAAAAGAGATTTCATCTAAACATGAAGAAGAATGTTTTGACTATAAAAGCTGTTTCACAGTGAATGAGACTGTCATGGAGAACAGTGGATTTTCCTTCTTTGGGAGGTTTTTAAGCAGAGGTTGCATGGTCATGAAGTGCATTAGTTATGTGTATTGGGTTGGATTAGATGGACCTTGAGGTCCCTTTCACTCTCTATGATTCTATGAGCTGCGTTTCCCAACATCCCTCACCACTGGACATGCTGCCTAGGGGCTAACTGGGGCTGCAGCTCAACAACCTTTGGAAAGCCACATGCTGCTCATCCTTAATTTAAAATTAATCAAAAATATCCATTTTCAAATGGCTTCTTCCTCCCAACCTTTTTAGCATACCATCAATTCCTTCCTCTGTCTCAAACTGTGGTTTCTCTTCCTCGCCAACTCCATAATATTCATCTCCAAAGAATTTCTGGAACAGAGAAGCAAGAAACAAAGACTCATTTATTGCTCTGCACAACAGTCTTCAGAGAAATACAAATCTCTCAGGGTAAAGCAGGTGAAGCCATCATAATAGTTTAAAATAATGAAGAGTTATTTTTGAGTTTCAGCGTCCTCTTATAAAATTAAATAATCAGAATCCTTTAAAAGAGTACAAACAGATCAGTTTAAAGTATCAGCTGATGAACCCCTATAAAACCATGTCACATACTAGAATCATAGAGTTGGAAGAGACCACAAGGGCCATCCAGTCCAACCCCCTGCCATGCAGGAACTCTCAATCAAAGTATACTCAACAGATGGCCATCCAGCCTCTGTTTAATAACTTCCAAGACTCCACTACACTCCAAGGGAGTGTGTTCCACTGTTGAACAGCCCTTACTATCAGAAAGTTCCTCCTAATGTTGAGATAATAATAATAATAATAATAATAATAATAATAATAATAATAATAGGTTTTATTTATATACCGCCCAATCACTGGGAATCCAAGCAGTTTACAATAGAGGGGATAACAAACAGATGGAATCTCTTTTCCTGGAGCTTGCATCCATTGTTCCGGGTCCTGTTCTCTGGAGCAGCAGAAAACAAGCTTGCTCCCTCCTCAATATGACATCCCTTCAAATATTTAAACAGGGCTATCATATCACCTTCTCTTCTCCAGGCTAAAAATCTCCAGCTCCCTAAGTTGCTCTTCATAGGGAATGGTTTACAGACCCTTCACCATTTTAGTCACCATCCTTTGGACACCTTTTGAATTGTGGTGCCCAGAACTAGACACAATATTCTAGGTGAGGCCTGACCAAAGCAGAATAGTGTGGCACTATTACTTCCCTTGATCGAGACACTACACTTTTATTGATTCAGCCTAAAATTGCATTGGCCTATTTCGCTGTCGCATCACACTGTTGACTCATGTTCAACTTGTGGTCTACTTGGACTGTCAGGACCATGGTAAACAAGTCTGAGAAAATGACATGGATGTGGCCACTAGGGGGAGCTATTGTGGAAGTTATTTACAGCTCTAGTGGCAGTTATATATGTCAGCATTTAAACAGTGCATCATTGGAATGTTGATGCAACTGTCAACTGTCATTCTCAACTGTCACTGAGGGAGAATTAGACAATGTGTGCCTGAGAGTGGGTTGTTACTGATGTGGATGGTGTCGTTGTATATAGTGTTGTACACAGTGGAACTTCTATGAATAAAAGCCTCATCTGAGAGAAGATTACAGTGTCTCTTTGCTCACTGAGAAAGCGACAGGTGTTTCTCTAGCTCACAAGCTACTGACTACAGACACAAAGGTGGAGAATCTGGTGCCATATGTTAACATGTTGCCTCATGTGCTGCGCAACATAGCAACGTCAAAAGCATTTTAACATGGACTCCTAGATCCCTTTCACATGTAGTCTCATTCAGCCAGGTGTTCCCCACCTTATATCTGTGCATTTCATTTTTCTGCCCTAAGTGCAGTACCTTACATTTCTCCCTGTTGAATTTCATTATGTTAGCTTTGGCCCAACTTTCTAGTGTATTCAGGTTATTTTGAATTTTGATCCTGTCCTCTGGGGTATTAGTTGCTACTCCTAATTTGGCGTCATCTGCAAATTTAATAAGTGTGCCCCCAATTTTGTCATCCAAGTAATTGATAAATAGAACTGGGCCCAGGACAGAGCCCTGTGGGACCCCATTGGTCACTTCTCTCCAGGATGAAAAGGAGCCATTGTTGAGCACCCTTTACTTTGTCTAGCCCACATTTTACAAGCTTGTTTGCAAGAATGTCATGGGAACCCTTGTCAAAGGCCTTACTGAAATCAAGATATACTATATCCACAACATTCCCTTCATCTACCAAGCTGGTAATTTTATCAAAGAAATAGATAAGATTTGTCTGGCATGAAACCTATGTTGACTGTTTAATGATCTGCTCCAGAATCTTCCCTGGTATTGATGTCAGACTAACTGGATGATAATTGTTGGGATCCTCTTTTTTTCCCTTTTTGAAGATGGGGACAACGTTTGCCCTCCTCCAATCTGCTGGGACTTCTCCTGTTCTCCAAGAGTTCTCAAAAATTATTGCCAATGGCTCCGATATTACATTTGCCAGTTCTTTTAATACTCTTGGATGTAGTTCATCTGGTCCTGGAGACTTATATTTATTTAGATTAACAGTTATTCCTGTACTCTTTGTATATTCTGGGCTGAATTTCCCCTATTTCCTCAGGTTGAGCACCCTTTTACTTTTCTGAGAAGACTGAGGTAAAGAAGGTGTTAAGTAATTCTGCCTTTTCTCTGTCCCTTGTTAGCATTTTGCCATCTTCTCTGCACGGTGGCCCTACCATTTCCTTATTTTTCCTTTTGCTGTGGACATAGCCAAAAAAGCCCTTTTTATTGTTCTTAACCTCTCTATCAAGCCTGAATTCATTCTGCGCTTTAGCTTTTCTGACTTTACCCCTACACATGCCTGCTATTTCTTTGAATTCATTTTTTGGTGATTTCCCCCTTTTTCCATTTCTTATACTTGTTCTGTTTAAAACCTAGCTCAGTTGAAAGTTCCTTAGTTATCCATCCTGGCTTCTTCAGACACCTCCCATTTTTCTTCCTCAATGGAACTGTTTTAATTTGTGCCTTCAGTATCTCCCTTTTGAAAAACTCCTATCCGTCCTGAACTCCCTTCTCATTTAGTATTCCTGACCATGGGATCACCCTCAGTACTTCTCTAAGTTTACTGAAATCCACTCTCCTAAAGTCTAGAATGCATGTCTGACTATGCCTGGCTTCTCTACTGTATAACAAACTCCAGGAGAACATGGTCACTCCCACCTAATGATCCAACCACTTGCACCCCATTAACCAAGTCATCCTTGTTGGCTAGGATCAGATCTAAAATAGCTGACCCCCTTCCACCTTTTGGACAATGAAATTGCCTTCCAGGCAAGTGAGGAATTTGCTAGAACTTGAAGATTTGGCCGAGTTTGACTTCCCGGAAATATCAGAATGGTTGAAGTTATCCATCACTACCACATCTCTCCTTTCTGAGTGTGTAGCATTTAAACAACCTGAAAAAATTACTGAACCATTGCCAGAGGAAGCTCTTTAAAGAAAATTGGCAACAATTCACAAAATGGATCCAGAAACACTTCTCAGACAGCTAGAGTTTCACCTAATAAGATAATAGCATTTTGACAGAACTATTTCTGCTTAAAGCTTTGCCACTACCACAAGGGTGGGCATGAAAACAGAGCAGCTACATTCACATACTGATGTTATCTGCAATGTTAAGTAGTTGGATATGCTGGGAGACTGTGGGAAAGAAACAGGATCACAAAACTAAATTGGATCATGTTTTGCTATAAGACTAAATTTTGACACTTCCAAGATGGTTGTTAAAAGGAAGAATTATCGATTTATGAAAACAAATAGAAAAAAATGCCTTGCTTTTCAGTATTTTCAGGCATGGCACATTTTAAAATACACCACTTCAAGTACTATACAAAATCAAGTTAAAAGTAAATTCTTTTTTGAAGAAATTTTACTTCAGAAGTACAAAAAAGACCAAATAAGTATGTTTGGTGGCATTGCCTCAGCTTCTAATGCCTGCTCTGTAAACACTAAATTGCGTGGACTTGGAAACAGATATTTTACAGTCTTATAGCTAGAGGTTTGGCATCTGTACTGCTCTAGGTCCAAACACTGTGCTTGTGTTGACATGGAAGTGCTGGAAATCTCTTCTCAGGCACCACAAGCCTTCTCCAATGCCTTTAATTGGGGAGCACTGCTTCTATACAACGTCTTCAGGTCATGAAACTAGCAACGATGCTCTCACTAACAACTATCAACCAAGGAGTCAGACACAGAGACAATCTAAGAGTAATCCCTTGCGTCTCAGCATGTAGTTCTAAACTACAGTTTGGACAGGCAAGAAGTCCTGTTGTGCTGTGGCCAACAAGCTAAGCTTTGAACTTGGTAGTCCCTCTTTTAGATCTTGCCGCTGCCAAGAACCCATGAAGCAGCTTTAGGCAAGGCCCCTATTCTCTCTGAGGCACAAGCCACCTCCTCCCAACTGAAAAATCAACCATCTTCTGCATGGGAAGCACTCTAGAATTTTTGAAATGCTCATGTAAGAACAGGGTCATGTGATTTACATCACACAGGTGTCTGGTTGCCTGTCATGAGCAGTGGCCTGTGATAATGGTGAAGAAATACCTCCATCAGCTGATCATGATGGGCAGGATCAAAGTCACCCGCGAGGTCCTCCTCTTGGAAGGTGCCAGTCTCACTGCCTGTGATCTCCCGCAGCTTCTCCAGTCGTTCTAGAATCTCTCGGCGTTTCAGGTTCTTCAGCTGCTTCAGCTCCTCCTGCTTGCGTTCCCTCTCCTTTTAGATTGAGCAAAATGCTATATTAAGTATCAGACCTATTGCCTGTGTCAATTAGACATCCAGCTTCTGACGAGGGAAAAGATGAGAACCTTGGCCTTCCCATTTGGGCAAAAGGAATCAACGTCATCATCATCACCACTATTACCACCACCATCATCTTTATTGTACACAGCCAAAGACCTTTACAATACATGGAATAAAACATGGGACATAAATTAAAAATAAATTATAAAAATATTAGATATAACTTTATAACCATTTTACAGACCCCTGTGAAAACAGTTGTTCGCTGCCTTGAGTCCCTGTATTGGGAGAAAGGCAGGATATAAGAAAATAAGAATAATTGTAAAATTAATATTTATACTACAATATAAACTACAAACACGTAGTTTCTTGAATGCCAATATATGACAAATAGCCTTGTATCGGCAAAGAATTCTACTACCACTTTCTGAGGGGTGCAGTCCATATATAACTGAATAATTGATAACACATATCTTTGGCTATGGGCAGAACAAGAAGTAATGAATTTTTTCTTTCTGTAACTGGAATACTTGTCTTAGGAGCTGAGAAAAGGTCAGTTTCAAAATACTGTGGCTTTACATGATTGACCTGAATTTATGGATACCAAATGGAGAACTGTGTCCTAAATGTGGCTGCTTTGACATGAACAAAAATCTAGTTTTAAGACCAAAAGGACTAAGTTTTCTCTGTGTTAAAGCCTTGGAACAACTGTCCCCAATCTCCAAAACCTCAGTCCCTCCAGTCAACAAAGTTTGCTGAGAGAATTATTCCCAAATCCATTTAATCTACACCAGAACCTTAAGGCAGAGACATCAATATCAGCTGCAATTGAGCAAAGACCCAATTCAGCCCTACAGTGAGTTGCTGAAACCTCCAGGGAAAGTTCCAAGATCTATCATACGAATTCATTTTGTAAAATTTCCAAATCAGACTTGACACCTCCTCCCCAGATTTCTGCTCCATACAGCATTTGTTTGATCATTTTAGCTGTGAAAACCTTGAGGGCAGGATTTATTAATTGCCCCCCTCTAGAACAGAAAAAATTCTTTGAAGTTGCTCAATAGATCTGGCACTTGAGATTTTGGTGGCTTCTAAATGTTCTTTTGAAGAAGGTTTCTCATCAAACCCAGGTATTTAATTGACAGAATCTGTTCTAGATGATGTCCATAAAGTATCCAGTGCACCTGGAAGTTCTCCTTCCAAACACCATAATCTTAGTTTTGGAATAGTTCACAAACAACTGTTCTGCTTTACAGGGCCTGCCAAATTTGGCCTACATCTTTTTAGGGTCAATTTTGTGCAAAGACAACAAAACAAAACCATCAGCATAAAGCAAAATTGAAATCTTGCAGCTACTAACTGCTGGAGGTAAAAATGAGGCCATTTCTGGAATCAGGTGACTAATATAAAAATTAAATTAAAAAGGTGCCAGAATATAGTCCCGTTTCACACACACACACACACACACCCGGTTGATAAGAACAGGTTAAGTTAAAGCACAATTTAATCCTGTTCGAAACTGCAGAGAATTACCTTGGTGTAAGAGCTAAATAAGCCACAACAGTCTTTTATCGATGTTTGTTTGAGCTAATTTATGCCATAAACATCACCTGTTTATCAAATCAAAATCTGATGAAAAGTCTACAAAAGCTGTATAAATACTGATTTGAGCCACTGGTAAATTTAGATACAAGATGATGTAATGTAAAGGCCTGGTCCAGAATAGTTTTACCTTTCCTGAAACCTGCTTGTTCCTCAAAGATAACAGATTACTATCCCATTTCAGAAACTTGTTTGAAACATATTGTGCACAGAAACCACACCTAAAGATTGATGTCTCAGTAATTAGAAGGATCTGTTGTGTACCCTTTCTTCTAGAGTGGCACAACAATGGTAGATAGCCAACTTGAGGGAAAGTTGCCCGTTTTGAGTTAATATACATAAATAATTTTGCAAGAATAGGTGACCATAAATCAATGTGTATTGTGAACATCTCAGGGGTGGTGGTGGTGGTGGTAATTTCTCCAGGGACCTTGCCACTGTGGTGTGCGGAAATCAGATTTTTAAATTATTATTTCAGCAGGAAAAAGGTGGCCATTCAAGAATTTTATCAGAATTCTGCATCATAATACTCTGTATAGTTAAGTTACTTCCAAAGATGTGCCTAAAATGGGCAACCCATACCTCAAATGTAGTTGGGGTTGCAGGCTCACAAGTCTTATGGGAGAAACCTAACTATTAAATTTCAGAATTTGGTTTCATTGGCTTCATTAAGGACTAGAAATCTCCAACAGTTAATAAAATAAGCCATCTCTCCCCCCCCCCCCCCCAAAAAAAACACAATGTTTTATATTCTCTACACTGCTGTTTTGAGAAAAATAGTGATATCAGCAGTGGCTACACATTTCATCTGCCTTGTTAATTTACTCAGCTCAGGAAAAGCAAATCAGAACCCCAATCACCCACACCCTGAGAACAACTCACTTTCCTCTTGCGCTCACGGATCTCCTGGCGCTTCTCTTTGCGACGCTCATCCTTCCGGCGAACAGAAGTTGCAATGATGCGAGGATATGTCCGCACCTGTTGGCAAGTGAGTTGAGGTGGGAAGTAATGAAAATGGAACATTACTCTGATTATAATTATTAAGCTTTACTTATATAGTACTGTAAATTTACACAGTGCTGTACATATAATCAATTAAAATAGATAAAATAGATAAAATAAGCCTGCCTATAGCGTACATTCTATGAAAATAAATATAATAATAATAATATAACTTATTTATATTCTGCTTTTTTGCAGAGGAATCAAAGTGGATTAAAACAAATATAGGAATAAAACATCATAGTTAAGATTACAATTAAAGAAGATAACCCCTTATCCCAACCCTCCCCCAATCATAAAAACATTAAAAAGATATTGAACAACAGAATAAATCAAAATGTTCTAATTACAAATTAACTAAAAATTGCAGGTAGATTTGGGTGAGAAGAATGCCTTCTTCTAGAGGAGGAGTGGGGTCGATGGTATTGGTAGAGGGAAGCTAGTCTAGGAAGGCTAATCTGGAAAGGCCTGCCAGAAGAGATCCGTTTTAACAGTCTTTTTAAAGGCTTCCAGAGTGGTAATATGACGGATCTCATCCGGCAGGTCATTCCAGACCCTAGGAGTGGCAGATGAGAAGGTCCTCTGGGTCACCACGGACAATCTAGTCTTCTTGGGTTGCAGCAGGTTGATTAATACATATTAATACATGTTAACATTCAAACAATAAAATGCAGCAGACAACAAATTAAAATAACATTAGATAACAATCATGTAATGTCTGGGAATGCTTTCTGATCCCGCATATCTCAGACAGAGGGGGAGAAGCAAACCTAGTGATGTCCTCCTGAAATTCCCTTACTTTGGAATGGCGTCAGAGCTCTGAGTAGCTTGCCCAACAACCCAGTCCCACATCTATCCATCTCAAAAGCTGAAGATATGGTCCTCACCAATTGTGCCTCAGGCTCCTCAAAGCGGAAGTTGTATTGGCACTCAAAATCCTCTTGTTTTTTTAGGAACAGCTCACCCTCATCTGAGGAGTCTGACACAGCCAGTTGTGCTTCAGGTAGCCTGTGAAGAAATTCCACAGGAGGTAACAAGGTATTAATTACAACATAACCTGAGATTTCACAAATGGATTCTCATCTTCCACAGCTGTCTAGAATACAATTCAATGTTCACCAAAGAATCATAAGCAGTTTAAAGAAAATGGCACCGCTTCTGGCCCATAGACTATTTCCACTGGAGTGCCATTCTCAAATCCTGGCCAACATATATACAGTGATGGCAAACCTTTTAGGAACCGAGTGCCCAAACTAACTTCTGCCCTCTCTGGAGGCAGCCGAAGGTCTGGTATGGCCTTCATACGGCTGTTCCTCCTCTTTCCTGCCCTCCATGTGCCATGAAAAATGGCTGTGCATGCTATCTCGGGCACACATGCCATAGGTTTGCCACCATGGGTATATAACATATAAATGTAGAGGTTTGAGCATTGGACTATGATTCTGGAGACAAGCATTCGAACCACAGCTTGGCCAAGTAAACACATTGGGTGACCTTGAGCAAGTCACACTTTCTCAGCCTAAGAGGATGGCAAAAGAAAACCTCATCTGAAGACACATGGCAAGAAAACCCCATAATAGGTTCACCTTAGGTTGCCATAAATCAGAAACAACTTGAAGGCACACAACAACGCTTAAGGTATGGAGTGTCTTAAATCTTTTTTTTTAACCTGGCCCCTAATTAAGACCATCATTGCCCAGACTAAAAGCTAATGGCCACAAGTCAGGACTAACCATATCTGGAGGTGGGGAGCATTTACCTGCCAACTCCAGGTGCTTGAAATCCTTCCATCATGCCCTGCTCTAGTATTGCTTGTATACCTTGCCTTGCCAAACGTTCACCTTTGGATCGGGGTTCTCTCAGCCACCAGCAGCACTTCATGCACCCTTGGTGCAGTAAATCTAGGCAGCCAGTAGGCCAGCTATACAATGAAAGGGAACTGGAGCAAGCTTAATTCAAGGAAACCATCGAGCTAAAATTCAGTTGCCAGAGAAAACAAAATTTGGGATGCAAAGGAGTTGGCTATCACTTTTGATTCACCTAGGTGAGGCAATTTCAGAGACCCAGCAGCCATATACAGTGGGCTCTTGGCATCATCTGGAGAACTCCCCAGACTGAAGATGCTCAAGTCCCATTCCATACAAAAGCACAGTAAGATGGTGTCCCTTATATAAAATGGCAACGTCAAGGCTTGTTTTTTGATTTGCTTTTTAAAAATATTTTCAAACTGTAGATGCTTGAATCCATGGATAATAAAATCCTTTGATACTGAGGGTTGATTGTTCCCACAACAGAGCATAGTTCTTTAATTGCCAGTCCCTGCCAATTCTGTGTTCTGATTAGGCTATAACAGCAGAAGATTTTCTAGGTGAGCCAACAGGAGCCAAAGGCATGACATTAGGATGAATCCCTGAAACAGATGCAATACAATACGGAATGTTACTATGTTGTTAACCTGATTGCTGCATGGAAAACAGCTTGGGGACAGGGGGAAGAAAAGGCACAAAAACTGGCTTCAACTTCTACTTTAGTGATAACTCAAGTTTGGTAATTTGGTAATAGAACAAGAAAGTGGGATCTTATCTGTCTCACTCTTATTATCAGCCAATATAGCTCAGAGGCAGTTTCACAAGGTGCTCTTACATGTATTTTGTTGTTGTGTACCAACAACAAAATCATGGGGTTTCCTTGGAAATATTTGTTTAGAGGGGGTTTGCCATTACCATCTTCTGATGCTGAGAGAGTGTGACTTGCCCAAGGTCACCAAGTGGATTTCCATGGCTAAACCATCATTCAAACTCAGATCTCCAGAGTTGTAGTGCAACACTCAAGCCACTACACCATGCTGGCTCATGCAAAACACCACACTGACATACATATATTAGTCTAATATATATACAAGCCCAAAGCTAGACGAAGAAAAATTAGAACTGGACTTGCAAGTTTTCCATGAAAGCGTAATTTGTTCAGAAACAGGAGACACTGAAAAGGCACACTATTGCTTTCCATGATGATGACATGACTGATCTGTCCTTTTATAATAAAGTTCTATCATCCCAACAATCCTAGTTATTGTCAGTTCTTTTAACTGAGAAGATGGCAATACTTTGATTCTTAAAGGCCTGCTGGGTGAAGTCAAGATTTTTCAGCCTAGAAAGAAACAACATATCTACTGGGAAAAGCAATAGCAGTGGTTAAAGCACTCAAACTCTGGCCTTCCAGGTGTTTTGGACTTCAGCTCCCAGAATCCCAGGCCACTGGCCAAGATGGCTGAGCTTTCCAGTCCAAAACATCTGGAGGACTAGAATTTGGGGATCACTGACTTAGAGGAACAGGGAAATAATTTCATAATTATGTCAGTCAAATGAAAGCCTGGGATAAAGGGTGGCTGGGTTCAGAGGGGCTTACAGCAAACTGTAGATATATTTTTAAAAAATCAGTTTGTACTGGCAAATGTTGTATCTTTATCAATTAACTACTGATTGCTAAAATCCAAGATTTAAGAAAAACTTGTTATCGCCCTCCAGACTCTAGAGGCTGGTTCGTGCATGCAACTCCCTTTTTTAACCCTAGTCCACATGTGCTGGTATGGTCAGGAACTGTGTAACTGTAAGAGAAGGTGGACAAAATTTAGCCTCCCAAAGTTGTTGAATGGCAACTTCCAACATTCTTCTTTATCAGCCTTGTTGACTGGGTTGATGAGTGTTGCAACCCAGCAATAAGGAGCAGCTTCAGGCAAAACAGCTTGACACAGTGAACCCTAATCCTGTGAAACCTGGGACATTCATACCAGCATCTCAACTGTATAAAGACACTATTTTGAATAGCCACCTGTATAAATATGTAAAGCAAGGAAAATATTGCTCTGATACATGGAGAGTTAGTGAGGTTTGCATTCCATCCTCAAGGGCTTTAAAAATCCATTAGCACCCACCTTTCCTCTTCTTCTTCCCTTCCATCACCTGCCTCCTTATAGCGCTTGTTCAGGATGTAATCCCACAGAAACTGTTCTCCTTCATCCAGTTTGGGGTCATTCCAATATTCTTTAAGAGGTGCCTGGGGAAGGTTGGTGGAAGACAAGCACAAAGGATATCTGAAATAAATCCATCCACCTGGAAACCTAAGAAAGCTTCACCATGAAGTGAATACCCAAAGATGTCTAACATCGTCCCACTATGTTTTCAGCTTTTTATATAGGCATTTTAAAAAGTCCTAGGTGCATTAGCTCATGGAAGGGCACAGAGATGGCAGGGCTAGCACATCCCCCCCCCATATGTTTACTCAACATTTTTCATGATGCATGCATAGGTTTTACAAATAGGAATAAGCCACAGAATCCTCTCAACAATCATGTTATCCTAACTGGTAGATAGGGGGAACGAGCACATACTATTATGAAGCAAGGTGGAAAAGTGTTTGCAATTAGGGAAATATAGCTACCTTAGTCACAGGGTAGCATACCATCTCAAGTTGTAGATTTAGCAGCATCTGGAAGTCCACATCAATCTGTACTTTTTGCTTCCAAGATGATCATTTATATGTTACTACTTCACTGCAGTTGTTGGCAATTAAATTGTGTAATCAAAGATGACGCTAAGAAATGGTGCAGAACCATAAAGTCAAGCCTTTTCCCATCATTTCTTGCTACTCCCAACTGAAAATCTCAGACCAGTATTCTGATGTTCCAAGGGGACTCTGTGTGATGGTAGGAAACACCCACATTATTATTATTATTATTATTATTATTATTATTATTATTATTAAGCTTTATTTATATAGCACTGTAAATTTACACAGCACTGTACCAACAATCATTCAATTAGACGGTTCCCTGCCCTCAGGCTTACAATCTAAGAAGACGCGACAAAAAAGGAGAAGGGAATGGTGGTGGGAAAGGGATCAAGTCCTGGAGTTCATCTCTCCCTCTGAAGCCTGGACCAAGGCAGATGGACTGGAGGAAGGGCTCTGTTTCTTAAGGATAAGCTTGATGGTGTTGGGCCTGCCATTTCACTCCCTCCAGGCTGGATGGCTTGCCTTTCTGGTGGATGGAGGGGAGGGCTCTTCTTTCAGGGAAGGCCTGTTGGAGCTAGGATCCCTTTCTCCCTCTCTGGATGATGGTGGATGGAGGGGTGGGCTCTTCTTTCAGGGAAGGCCTGTTGGAGCTGGCTGACCCTTCTCCCTCTCTGGATCTTACAGTATTTCTTCAAACCATTACTGAGTCTAGAAATCAATTCCATGTGCCTTTTCCTACTTTAAAGAGGCCTCAGAATGCAACAGAGAACAGCCACAGATGAAACAGTGGTGACAGAGAGCCAGATTTGGCTGCTGGAAATGGCTATCCACCATATAGTGCCATCTACAGCAGGAGGCCCTAGTCTCTCACTTACCAGGTCTTGAAGATCCTCTTCTGCATCTGACTTCTGACCCTTCAGCCAGCTGATGTAATCTGCCTCCTCACACTCCTGAAACGAGTGGGTAGAACAGAGACAATGCTGACACCCACTACAGCCCTCTACTTTGAAATAAATAGTTAATGAATTTTGAATCCATCCCTTAGTGCATACTTATTAATGTTTAACTAATTAATTATCCTGCACCCTATAAAAAGAAAATAGACAGATGTTAAATATAAACTTGGCCCCAAACTAAGAAGATATTTGCCATATTTTATCAGAAGCCACCTTACAGCATGTTTAATTAATACTCAAGGTTCAGATTCTGAGGTGTAAGAGAAGCCAAAGCCCGACTAGAGCCTTTGGACCAGGGGCATCTTGGGACTCACTGACTGTCTCTGCAGTATGCTGAAAGCTAATTGCATTCTACGTCAGGACTGAACACATTCGCCATGGAAAAAGAGCATTTCATGATGAGGTGCATAATTCATCTTCAATTTTATTAATGAGGTTCTGCAGGAGGCAGGGTAGAAATAAGTTTCTATCCCTTATGGCTTGAGGGGACTGGTTCAGGTACATGCCATTCTGTTCATACAGTAAAACCAGAACCATGATTTGTGCCAAGGTGCAATTGTTCAACAGTGGTGTAAGTTGTACCCAGTTGTGGTTAGGAAGGTGTTATGATCTGCACAAGCAGAAAATATGAGAAAAAAATGTAAACAATGAAGAAACGGATTGATTCTGAAGTTACGAAACAGAATAGTATCAATCATTCACATATTAATCGTGGAGGAATGATCCATGCTAGTGAGATGTTTTATCATTTTGCTATCTGCAGAGATATCTGAAGCTCTGTGAATCGTAGAAGGGAAATGATGGTTTCCCACTCTCACCCACCAGAACAGCTGCCCACTGGAACTCGGTGTGGATGAGCCACAGCCTAAAAAGCCAGGAAAAAAAACTATCACTTCCTTACACACCCACCTTCTCTTCTTTAGTTTTGGCTCGCTTGTGTAGTAAAGATGATGAACTAGCATCTTCTTCTTCATCACTATCTGCAACAAACCTCTGGAAGCTGCATGAGAGGGGACAAGGGAAGGTTCAGCATTATTCATCCAAGGCCAAGGGTCTTGAGAACTGAAGGAATTACATCCGCAATCTGGAATAGGGCCTAAAGACTATGCTAAACCAGCTAGACCACTGGGGCAATCATTATTACAGTAAACCTGAGAGCATATCCTACTTTGTCCTGAGGCAAGCCAAACAGCAGGGTGGACCCCTGTTTTGCAACCCTGTTAAAACTCTCCCAAGGCTCCTGATTATCCCTGATTTTTTTTTAAAGAATCACGTCATTTTGCGGCTAACATATGCCCCTCCAAGATTTGGGTCCTCTTGCCCCTCACTACTCTTCCTCAGAAAACCCCTAAACGAAGAAAAATAATATTTTGGGAGCCAGTATGTGAAGCCGAAAGAGAGATTAAATCACTATGGGATTCAAAAGGAATGAAACATCAAGCCACATTGAATGGTGCAAAGGAGGTTTTTGTCTCCTTCGGAGTTGCCCAACCCCATTATAAAGGCAAGACTCTAGGGAAGTATTTTGCTGAGATTAGCAAAGATAGAATATTACTTATTTATGGACATCACTGGTGTTCAAACTCAGGGAAAACCTAGCTCTGGAGAAATAAGGCTCAGCTCCAGTCCATTTTAAATATTCACTTTCCCAGGAGACAAGACATAAAGAAGCAAGGGACTGTTAGAGAGGCAGAAAATGCATTTTCCTTTTCATGAACTAACTATAGCTTACTCCCCCACTCAGGGCATTTGGAAAGAGGGCTCACAAAAAGAATGGACCCCCTGGACAACCCCCCCCTTTTTTTAGAAATTAACCACAAGAAAAAGATGGCATACACACACAAACAGCACATGTGAGGAAAGAGAACATAAGATTATTATGTAGACGGTTCTGTTTCCCAGCAATCGCATTCTTTCTCACCTCTCTTTAAGCTGCTTCTGCTCTTCCACATAGCTCTGTCAAATGGTAGAAGAGAAGATTAGCACAGTATGCCACAACTTCTTGCAGACTTCCCAACACAAATCAAGAATTCCCTTAAAAACACTGCAGTTTCTCGGATGTACAGTGAACCCACAGCCTTGCTCCCAACATATCCCTCCCAGCCTCACCTTTGGAAGTTTACTTGCTACTTCCTCCTTGTCCTCTTCATCCTCGTATTTGCTGTAAGAAAAAAAAGGAGGGTTACTGAAGGAACAGATCCCTCTTTTCCCACTCCCTACAGGAAACTCAGGCCTGGGGACAACACACTCACGATTGCGATGCTTCAACCCAAATGAAAAAAACAAAACAAAAAACTAATAGCTTATCAGAACCTCTAATAATATATATAACCTCTAAACTAAGTCTTCTTCAATTTGATGACATAATCAGATCCAGGCATAAGGAATGTTCTAGTACCAAAGTGCCCATAACTCACCCTAAAATGTAGCTTGGCATGTACTTACCAATCCAAAGGAACAAACATATTACTCTGATCAACCCAAGCCATTGTACAAGCAAACGACAGGAAATAGAAGCCAGCTTCTCTAGAGTTATAAATCTATCTAGGATTGTAGGAAGACTGCCATCCAAGAGGAATATCTACTCCTGTTTGATATCTGGTGAGTTTTGCAATTTCACCATCCAAATTTTGAATGAGAAATTGAGATGCTCCATACTTGTATGACTTTGCTGTTTTGATATTGCCATCAAAATGTCACTTAACATTATTTGACGCATAACAGCATTTAATGTTCATTCACATGTAATAGTATCTGATATCTGACAGTACTGATATATAGTAGATAGCAGCATACTGATTGTGCTTGTAGCATGCTAGTAATAATTAAATTAAATATCATTTGGTATCAAATACCAAGATATCAAGTACAGGGGTGAAAGACAGCAAAAACTATTCTCTTTCCATTATTACAAATATTATAGTCAAAAAGTTTTCACATATATTATAGTTCAAAAAGTTTGAACGTTTAATTTATTTAATTTATATCCCCACCTTTCTCCTTGCACAGGAGCCAAAATGTCCTGTATCTGAATTTAACATTTAAACCAAACATGTGAAATCAGATAACATTGCTTAATGCAGTGAAAAATTTACCCATTTTCCCCAGTTCTACTTTTCCAGGAAAAAGTTCCACTCATGTCACTGGGCCAAATGCAGAAGTCTACATTTTGGCTAGCTTGGTAAACAGGGTTCTACACTTCTCTGAATAAGGGAAGAATGGTGCCTTCTCTGACTTTTCCATTTTCCCTCAATTAAAAAATTGCAAGTTTGGGGTTTGTTGTGTACCTTCAAGTCATTTCTGACTTAGGGTGACCATAAGATAGGTTCTATCATGGGGTTTTCTTGGCAGGATTTGTTCAGAGCAGGTTTGCCATACGCAGGTGCACCATATGCAGCTTTCAGCTTATGCTGAAGCTGCGCGAAAAAGAATGGTGTGTGTGCCGCATGCACATCCCCAATGGCTTTCAATGGGGCTTGAGCATACGGGTTTTTTTTCCTTATATGGGAGAGGGATCCAGAACAGATCCTCCATGTAAAGGAAGGGACCACTGTATAATCTAAAAATATTCTAAGGCAATGTTGTACTTGATCAAGGTATTCAATTGTGAAATCTTCTCCGTTAGAGAATGATCATTCTTCACTATACTGTAAGCATAAAGACTGAAATCCAAGATGCATTTCTCCATGCAAACACAGTGCTGCCATTTACACAAGATGACACACAGAAATGCTTTCATGCTTGTAAGCTGCTGCTTGTTTTCTTTTCCTGACTTTTGGTTTACAAGGAGATACTAAAAGAATGATTCTTCTTATCTGCTCTCCTTTTTACCTGCCCTCTCCCTTCTGGGCGACGTTTTCACCTTTCCCTTCACGTGACTAACACAGACATCTTTCTCCAGACTGGGGCACAAGGAGCTTATCGCCTGGCCTTGCCAAGGGATAAAAAGGCCAGAAGGAGGTGGGCAGAAAAAAGAGCAAGAGACCTGTTGTACATACCAATGTCTCAGAGGAGAAATTTGACATTTAATTTGAGTTATAATGAAAGCCCACAATAGGAATTGGACAACACCAAGTTGGAACAGATCTAACTTCACATATATTATTGAAAGGTAATGATGATGATGATGATTTATAGCTTGCCCAATCACAAGGAATCCAGATGGGTTACAGCAATAAAAATACATAGAGAATACAATAAAATAAAATACAATAACATACGATAAAACAGAGCGACCTAAGTCACAGTAATTCACAGCTAGGCCTGATGAAGTGGGGCCTGTCTTTTTCACTCCCTCCCAGGCCTGATGATGACAGCTGACATAGAGAGAGGGCTCTTCTTCTTAAGGCTAGCTCTGAAGGAGTTTGGCCTGCCTTTTCACTCCCCCCAGGCCGGATGATGACAGCTGGCATGGAGGGAGGGCTCTTCTTCTTGAGGCAAGAATTTAATATTAATTAATTTTAATTTAATTATTTTCATTAAATTTAAGAGAAGAATTGGTGGACAGAGCGACGTATGTCACAGTAAACGGGGAAAGGAACTAGGTAGGAAAGGAAAAGATACATCTTAAGAGCCTTCTTAAAGGCTGTAAGAGTAGAAATGTGGCGGATCTCCTTCGGCAGGTCATTCTAAAGGTTCGGAGCAGCAGTGGACAAGGCCCTGAGGTTAGTCTAGATTTTTTTGGCTGAAGTAGATGCTTCCCCGAGGAACTTAGTGTGCGGGACAGACAATATGGAAGAAGGCGTTCCCTTAAGTATTCTGGACCCAAGCCATGTTCAGTACTTAAGGAGTACATTAGTTAAGAAGTCACGATAGAGCAACTCTTGTCTACTTAGGGGACTATGAGGTGTTGGTTGGATGGAGGGTCTTGAGATCAACCAAGACATATATCCATCAATTTACGTTTCAGGAGAGGGGTTAGATGGATATCGGAGACACTGTTCTACAGTGGTTTTGGTCCTACCTCTCGGGCAGATTCCAGATGGTGGCACTGGGAGACAGTTGTTTTTAAAAAAGAGAGCTAAAATTTGGTGTCCCCCATGGTGCCATCCTGTCTCCCATACTGTTTAACATTTACATGAAGCCACTGGGCGAAATCATCTGGAGACATGGGGCAGGGTGTTATCAATACACTGATGATAGAGAATGGAATAGAATCACAGAACTGTTACTTTTTCACAGATATTCACTAGTCAGAGTTTGGAACTGTGACTGGCTTGAAGACTAAACTGTGATTTTCAGTGACTGTGATTCATTCTGTTACTGAGCTCCAAACTGTGATATTCACAGAACTGCTACTTTTTCTGTGACTGTGATTCATTCTGCTACTGAGCCTCCAAACTGTGAACTGCTACTTTTTCTGTGACTGTGATTTCATTCTGCTACTGAGCTCCAAACTGTGAACTGCTACTTTTTCTGTGACTGTGATTTCATTCTGCTACTGAGCTCCAAACTGTGAACTGCTACTTTTTCTGTGACTGTGATTCATTCTGCTACTGAGCCTCCAAACTGTGAACTGCTACTTTTTCTGTGACTGTGATTTCATTCTGTTACTGAGCTCCAAACTGTGATTTTCACAGAACTGCTACTTTTTCTGTGACTGTGATTCATTCTGTTACTGAGCTCCAAACTGTGATTTTCACAGAACTGCTACTTTTTCTGTGACTGTGATTCATTCTGCTACTGAGCCTCCAAACTGTGAACTGCTACTTTTTCTGTGACTGTGATTCATTCTGTTACTGAGCTCCAAACTGTGATTTTCACAGAACTGCTACTTTTTCTGTGACTGTGATTCATTCTGTTACTGAGCTCCAAACTGTGATTTTCACAGAACTGCTACTTTTTCTGTGACTGTGATTCATTCTGCTACTGAGCCTCCAAACTGTGAACTGCTACTTTTTCTGTGACTGTGATTCATTCTGTTACTGAGCTCCAAACTGTGATTTTCACAGAACTGCTACTTTTTCTGTGACTGTGATTCATTCTGCTACTGAGCCTCCAAACTGTGAACTGCTACTTTTTCTGTGACTGTGATTCATTCTGTTACTGAGCTCCAAACTGTGATTTTCACAGAACTGCTACTTTTTCTGTGACTGTGATTCATTCTGCTACTGAGCCTCCAAACTGTGAACTGCTACTTTTTCTGTGACTGTGATTCATTCTGTTACTGAGCTCCAAACTGTGATTTTCACAGAACTGCTACTTTTTCTGTGACTGTGATTCATTCTGCTACTGAGCCTCCAAACTGTGAACTGCTACTTTTTCTGTGACTGTGATTCATTCTGTTACTGAGCTCCAAACTGTGATTTTCACAGAACTGCTACTTTTTCTGTGACTGTGATTCATTCTGCTACTGAGCCTCCAAACTGTGAACTGCTACTTTTTCTGTGACTGTGATTTCATTCTGTTACTGAGCTCCAAACTGTGATTTTCACAGAACTGCTACTTTTTCTGTGACTGTGATTCATTCTGTTACTGAGCTCCAAACTGTGATTTTCACAGAACTGCTACTTTTTCTGTGACTGTGATTCATTCTGCTACTGAGCCTCCAAACTGTGAACTGCTACTTTTTCTGTGACTGTGATTCATTCTGTTACTGAGCTCCAAACTGTGATTTTCACAGAACTGGCTGCTACTTTTTCACAGATCACTCAGGAAGCACTGAAATAACAGAAAATCACTGATTGAGTCCTTTGTAGGTAAGGTGCTTCCACCTTCCAGTCACAAGACAGAGTAACTACTACAAACAATTCTGTGATTCTGGATCAGTAGCAGCAGTATCACTCTAGTGTACAGATCACAGAAATCACATAAAATCACAGAAATCACAGAAAATCACAGAAAATCACGGAAATCACAGAAAATCACAGTTTTGAATCACAGATATTTTAAAATCACAGTAACAGTTTTCACTGATATCTGTAAATCACAGTTATTCCATTCACTAACTGATGACACCCAAATATATTTCTCTATGTCTTGAACTGATGCAGTGACTAAGGATGGCATCTTTCCTCTGAATGCCTGTCTTGGGGCAGTAATGGACTGGATGAGGGAAAACCGACTTAAGCTGAATCCAGGTAAGGCGGAGGTACTCGTTATAGGAAACATGAGCCCGGGTATGGAGTTACGTCAGCCAGTTCTGGATGAGATCACACTTCCCCTCAAAGACTCTAACTGCAGCTTGGGGGTGCTCCTTGACTCATCGCTTTACCTGACAGCTCAGGTGGATGCGACAGTCAGGAGAACTTGTTATCAGCTTTGGCTGATACGCCAACTGCACCCCTTCCTGGAACCGGGAGACTTTGAAACAGTAGTACATGTGCTGGTAACCTCTCCACTGGACTTCTGTAATGAGCTCTACATGGGGCTACCCTCGTGCCAAGTTCGGAAACTTCAACTTGTATAAAATATGGCAGCCAGGTTCATTACAGGTACTTCTCGAAATGATTACATAACACTGGTTTTGAAATCCCTTCACTAGCTGCCAATTAGTTTCCAGGCAAGGTACAAGGTGTATTTTTATTCAGGGTAAGTGTCAATAAAATGATTTATATTTCAGCAAACATGCATTATGTCCACAGTATTGTTGTTGTTATGTCCCTTCAAGTCATTTCTGACCTATGGCGACCCTAAGGTTTCCCTAACACAGGGTTTCTTTGGCAAGATTTGTTCAGAGAGCATTTCCTTTTGCCTTCCTGAGTCCAAGAGAGTGTGACTTGTGCAAGGTCAGCCAGTGAGTTTCCACAGCCAAATGGGGATTCGAACCATGTCCAGTAACCCAACCACTGCTGGCTCATAGCAATACTACAAATTTCATAAATACACAAAATAAGTACATTCTGTATGGTATTCTTACAAATGCTGTATTTTATGCTATTTTAAAAATAGGAAAATAAGCCTACTCCTTTTTACTTTTGGGATTTTCCAAAAGTAAAATGGAGTGGAGTTTGTCTACTTTCTGTTCAGATTAATGTTACATTAATGCTCATTAATGATTATGTCGTGTGAAAATCAACCCGCTTTTGTAGGTTTTGTCTACTTTCTGTTCAGGTTAACCCACAATGTTGTCTGAAAATCTACCTGCTTTTACTGTTTAATTCCAGTTTAAATTTAGTTTCTGCACAGGGTCTGTCCCGTGTGATAAACTCCATAATTAGTGACAAAAAATATAGCAGGGTTGCAAACATTTAATCATCCCATGAACTGCACAATGGCAATACTCTCCTCAATGATCCCATTTCAGTTTTCCAAAGGCACAAGTTACCAACAGATATGCTGATGTATCATCAGTCCCAAGTGCACAATACTGTAAATCCTACAAACAGGAAACTTTATGAAACAGATAAAAAAGAGAGTTGTATGGCATTATAAAATAAACTTAGAACTTCCAAAAGGCCATATCTATCTACCCCAAAGCACTGCATAGATAAGTTACTAGCCTTCTAGTTTGTTAAAGTGTCTTGGAAGAGAAATAGTTCTCAAATTCCTTCTATAATAGATACTGTCAAAATACTAAGAAGTGAAGTGGAAGACAAGCTGTAATCTTTTTGCACTCGATATTTGAGCCAAGATCCCTTTGTCTAGTGCATTAATATTAGGATTATATCAATGTACTGTACATAGAGATCAGTTTGAATATGGAGTGCAAAATACCACAACATCCTCTTTTCTTATAAGAGAATGAAAAGCACTAGCAAACCAAGGAGTTTTGAGTGAACAATCAGGCTATGAAGCTTCTTCATCTCAGCAAATCCCAAACACTCCATGAAAGTCTTTACTGCCATCCACAAACTGATGTGAATGACACGAACAATGCTAGTTTAACTAATACACAAGGAGCAGGATTACCAACATGCACAAAGGAAGATAGCAAAAACCTGTTTTGTGGCTTTGTTGCTGTTAAATTGCCATCAAAATGAATTCAACTTATGATGAATGAGAGCGCTCCAAGTCTCCCTGTTATCAACAGCCCTGATCAGGTCTTGCAAACTCAAGGCTGTGGCTTCATTGACTGAGTCTATCCACATGTAATGTAATCTTCCTCTTTTCCAAACTGCCTTCCAACTTACCAATTCTTACTGTATTTGCTAATGGGTCCTGTCTTTTCATGATATGTTCAAAGTACAGAAATCAGAAATATTACGGCAGAGACAATCCTGACCTCAGCATTCAATATGTCTTTGCACTTGAGGATCTTGTCTAGTTCTTGCACAGCTGCCAAGTCCTGGTCTTATGATTTCTTGACAAACATCTGCATTTTGATTTATGATCCAATGCTCAAACCACTACATTCATGCTGGCTCATGTCCATACTATAAATTTCATAAACATGCAAGGATTTGAGCCCTGAAAACTATTGCACCGTTGTTTATGAAGCTGCTATGCTAACTAAAGGTTTTTAAAAGGTTTTCAAAACAAAGCAGTCTGTTCAAATGTAATGTAATTGGGAACACTTTCAAGATGAAACTAAAGTTTACTAGTCTCCTTCCAGATGACATACAAAGAAATGGAGAACATGAAAACCCACTGCATTCCTTGAGTTTGTACACACTCTTCTATGAAGTCCTGTATAGTGATCAGAATTAAGTAAAACCATTCAATATGGCTGCATAAAAACCAGATTTCACAAAGCTAATATATGTTTTTACCATAGCTCTTTTAAAACAGCAATTGCACAAAAAAGAATTACTTGACATATTCCAGTTTTCAAGCAGACACCTGTTAGTTTGTTCCATCATAAGAAAAAGAGAGAAAAAGGGGGGAAGCAGGAGGGGAAGGATTCAACAGCACATTTGAAACTGATATATTGCAGCATAAAGATAATAAATTGGACCAGAGTCACCAAAAGCCTGTATAGAAATATATCCAGAGTGTGGCTGAATACTTCATCCACTCTTTTTCTTTCTTATGCATTCACATATTCCTCTATACAAATGCAACATACTTTAGAGGACAAGATGAAAAAAAATAACCTCATCCAATTGCTATCTGCCAGCTCACAGATCAAAATTCCTAGACTTGTGTTTTTAAACATTTGGTCCCCTAGCTGTTAAGCTTCAACTCCACAGAAGCACAAGCCAGTATGGTCAATGTTCAAGAATTCTGTGAGCTGAAGTCTCAAATATCTAGAGGGCCAACTGCTGAAAAACAATGTCCTAGATCAGTGGTTCTCAACTTGTGGGGCGTGACTCCTTTGGGGGTTGAACCACCCTTTCACAGGGGTCACATATGACCATCGGAAAACTGTAGCAAAATTACAGTTATGAAGTAGCAACAGAAATAATTTTATGGTTGGGGGACACAACATGAGGAACTGTATTAAAGGGTCATGGGATTAGGAAGGTTGAGAACCACTGTTCTAGATTAAGTATTTAACATGACAAGTAACCCAGCATTTATGCCTTACCCATCCTTTTCCAAGATCACCTTCCTCTCATAGTCCTTGAGAAACATGGGCTTTTCTTTTCTCTTTCGGGACAGCTTCTCATTGTCACTGGCTGAGGAAGAATCTGAGAAGAGAAATTAATTTAATTTTTTAAATTCTATTCTGTTTTATATATCCCTCCCCTTTCTCAGCAAGGGATTCAAAGCAGCATACATTTTAAATTCACAATAGAATTTAAAAAAACCTCTTCATACTAATGTTAAAACACAATAAATGTCTATTCTAAAATTAGAAGTTGAACAGCATTAAAAGATGCTTAAAACACAATAAAATAAAATCACTGCATCTTCTATTAACATCTCCCTCTGCTGCAACATACAAGAAATCAAAGACTTCCTTAAACAAAAAGGTTCTTACCTGCTGGCACAAATACAGCAGGGAGGGCACAAAGCAGAATTCCCTGGGAAAGAGAGTTCCAATTTGGAGCAGCCACTGAGAAGGCTGTCTTTCATGTCCTCACCAAATGTGCCTAGGATGGTGATGGAAGTGAGAGAAAGCCTTCCCCTGCAGATCTAGGAGCAATGGCAAGCTCACAGGGAGATAAGGTTTTTCAAATAGATTGGAACCAAGCCACATAGAGCTTTAAGGGTCATACCAGCACTTTGAATTCTGCCTGGAAAAGGATCAGCAGCCAGTAGTTTCAGCAACATCCTTATAACCTGTTCCATTCAGCAACTTGGCTGCAGTATTTTGGACCCACTTAGGTTTCCAAACAGTTTCCAAAGGTAGCTCTACATAGAGTATGTTACAGTAATCCAAACAAGATACAATCAAGGCATGTGTCACCCTAGCTAGATCTGGCATTTAAGGAACAGGCAAAACTGGCAAACCAGTTTTATCCGTGCAAATGTACTCCTGGCCACTGCTGAAACATGGTGATCCAGGCTTAGATCTGAGTCCAGGAGCAAGCCCAAACTGTAAACCTGCAATTGCATAGACTGTAACCCTATCCAATACATGCCTTTCAACTGACCAGGAGCACTTTTATCTTCTTTGAATTAAGTTTCAATTTGTTTCTCCTCATTCAGTCCATTACTGACAGAAGACATTGGTTTAGCATAGAAACAGCTTTTCTCCTTTGGCAAGAACAAAGTGTCATGCAAACTCTTCACAGTGGGCTGTTGAGTGGTCTACTTGATGTTGCTGTTATGGGGCAGAATGTAAAAGTTCACACTAGACATCTCTGTTGGATGACACTGACTAGTGGCAAAAGAAGAATGATTTCTTCGCTGCTGCTGCCACCACTACAGAGTAGGCTTTCCAATGGGTGCTGGCTTGGCACCACTCTGTGGGTGGGCATGATTGTTAATAATAATAATAATAATAATAATAATAAATTATTTATATCCCGCCTCTCTACAAAATGCAATTAAGGCAGCTTACAAGATTAAAATATACAGTCCAAAACCTCAAACCCTCCCCCCCCCCCTTAAATCATGTTAGGCATGATTGTCTCCACTGCTCTCTGGCTTTTTCCCTATTTCAGCCAGGGATTTGAAGGATCACCCACCAAGGTAACAGGAAAATCCTTAATAGTCATCAGGAATCCATTTGGTTCCACAAGCTTCCTACAGCAGATGATTTTAATCGCTACCACCCCAAACCCCTGTAGAGGTTTAGAGTCCCAGCAAGTCTCAACCGCTCCAGGTAGTGATCTGTCCCTGAAATAGAACTATAGAAAGTTCCTCCACACCTAAATCACCACCATCCCACCCAGCACAGAAAACCAGGTACAGAGTACGCCTTGCATTATGACTGTCCGCAAATATGGGGACAGACCCATGGTTGTCATGGTGGACATGGTGTCCTGACCTGCTCCTGACAGAGTGGTGTCTGCATGAATGTTGAAGTTCTCCAGTAGAACAAGCACATGATGAGGGAGATGGAACCATGATACTGCAGCTCCATCTCTCCACAACCCCAGGCCTTGCCTGTTGCTGCACTAAGAACCTTGGCTAACAAAGCCGAGAGAGGTTGATCCCCTGTTTCATCTAGGTTGGCATGCTCATCCAGGATCAAGTGCTGGATCAGAGGTATTTTTGTATTAACCAAGCTAGCATAAAGCAGCAGCACTTTCAGCCCAGGAGGCCCATTGCCAAGACTATTCAGACTATTTGAGGTGGGGGGCAGGTTGGGGGCAACCAACACCCTGAGGCTCTCCCTACTCCTATGGTGCTAATACTGTCTCCCTACTCTGCATCTCCCTCTACCCATTATTATTGGAATAGTTTCCCCTCAAAATCCTTACAAGTCTTCATATCTCAGAAAGAAATAGTCAGAAATTTGTCCAAAGGCAAAAATACCTTCCTTGCTGTAGAATGTGACATCCTTCTGATAAATCCGTGGATCCTTGGTTTTTAACAAGGCCAAGGTGCTGTAAAAAGCACGATCCAGTTTGGGATCAACTTCCTGCCAAAGAAGAAAATAACCACTGGGTTAGGAGTGTTATAGGAAAATCTATTTTTTTAAGAGCAACTGTTTTCCATCCTTGCCTAGCAAGGATAAAACTCAAAAATTATAGCCAGCAATGACGTGGATCTGGCACTTCCCTTCAACAATATGAAAAGACAAAGTATCCCCAGCATCAAATTTGCCATTCCAAACACATGAATATCACAGGTGACACAAGTGTGGAGCTATGAGGTGAGGGGGTTGAGAGCACTGCTGCCCCCAAATAATATTTTCCTTCAGTCCCTATATTTCTAGCATTTTAGTGAGTAAAATATTGAAAATTGTTCACATTTAGAATTCATATTTGATCCATTCACAGTCCCTTGGTTGGTTTGCCTGCTTACCAAGGATACAGAAAAGACCACGAGGGCCACACAATCAAAGCATCCCTGACAGACAACCATCCAGCCTCTGTTTAAAAACAGTCTCCAAAGGAGGAGACTCCACCACACTGAAGCCCACTGCCTTCTCCCCCTTGATCCGATTTCCCATGCCTGGGCTTTGGATGCAGAGTCTCTCCCCACTGAAGCCCACTGCCTTCTCCCCCTTGATCCGATTTCCCACGCCTGGGCTTTGGATGCAGAGTCTCTCCCCACTGAAGCCCTCTGCCTTCTCCCCCTTGATCCGATTTCCCACGCCTGGGCTTTGGATGCAGAGTCTCTCCCCACTGAAGCCCTCTGCCTTCTCCCCCTTGATCCGATTTCCCACGCCTGGGCTTTGGATGCAGAGTCTCTCCCCACTGAAGCCCTCTGCCTTCTCCCCCTTGATCCGATTTCCCACGCCTGGGCTTTGGATGCAGAGTCTCTCCCCACTGAAGCCCTCTGCCTTCTCCCCCTTGATCCGATTTCCCACGCCTGGGCTTTGGATGCAGTCTCTCTCCCCACTGAAGCCCTCTGCCTTCTCCCCCTTGATCCGATTTCCCACGCCTGGGCTTTGGATGCAGAGTCTCTCCCCACTGAAGCCCTCTGCCTTCTCCCCCTTGATCCGATTTCCCACGCCTGGGCTTTGGATGCAGAGTCTCTCCCCACTGAAGCCCACTGCCTTCTCCCCCTTGATCCGATTTCCCACGCCTGGGCTTTGGATGCAGAGTCTCTCCCCACTGAAGCCCACTGCCTTCTCCCCCTTGATCCGATTTCCCACGCCTGGGCTTTGGATGCAGAGTCTCTCCCCACTGAAGCCCACTGCCTTCTCCCCCTTGATCCGATTTCCCAAGCCTGGGCTTTGGATGCAGAGTCTCTCCCCAAATACAAATGTATATTTGTGTATCTATGTATGTGTGTGTATATATAGATATATTTCTAAAGTAAATTATAAAGTATTGCCCCCCCCCCCAAACAGCCCAGGGAGCAATGGGGGAGGCAAAGGGATTGGGGGCAAATAGAGGCTCCTCTTCTCTCTTTCCCAAAGGGAGTCTGGGAGACATAGAAGAGGCTGGATGCCAAGGGATTGGGGGCAAATAGAGGCTCCTTTTCTCTCTTTCCCAAAGGGAGTCTGGGGAAACACAGAAGAGCCTTGGATGCAGCCAATTTTCATTGGCTGCCCCCCCAAAAAAACCAACAGAAATGGGAACGGGGAGCAAAATAAACCGTGTCAAAGTGTTTCGAATCAGGTGATGACACTTGTGACGCCTGAGGCCTACGCGCTTGATTGACAGCTTGCGGACACAAATGGGAACGGGGAGCAAATTACTCCGCTTTAAAATACAGTGATTTAAAATAAATGGGAACGAAAACAGGGTCTGAATAAATCGAGGTAATTTGCCCACTTTTCGTAATGGAAACGGTGGGAAAAAAATCGAATTAGACTCGGAAAATAATCCGAGTCAGAATCGCGCCAATATAATCGGTTTTGTCTGCCAAGTGGGAATGGGGCCTTACTGTGCCCTCATTTTAACCCACTGTGGAATTTCAAAGACATAGCCGTGACTGTCTGGAAAATCAGTATCCAGAGGGATCTTGTAGCACCTTCGAGTTAAATGAAAGAAAGAATCTGGTAGCATGATCGTTTGTAGATTTAAGCCAACCTCTTCAGACGCAGTGGCATCACTGGTGACACCCAGTGCGGAGGGCTGCCCCACCTCCTTCCACTAACTGCCCCTTTTCCTGCTGGTTGTCCCTCTCCTCTAGCTTGCCCTCCCCAGCCACTACATCACCCCTAGCCTACTGCTCCGATGCAGGGCTTCCAGGGAGGAAGCCCCACGATGGAACAGCTAGGAAGGGTGCACGCTCACCCCCAATACTGCTCAGTCAAAGAGGAAATGTCATGATGTAGCCGCTGGGATACAGTAGCAATTTAGCTGCTGGGCCCTCCTCCTACACCACAGACAGAGCGCCCAAAAGGGGGCATGAGTAGCTCCTCCTGGGCAGTCCTATGGTCAGTGCCTGTCGGACGTTGGCCACAGAGTTGCCCTGGAGGACCTAGAGGGGTCTCCTCTCGGGTAAAAACACAGTGTTTTTGTTGTTTGCACTTTCCCCATATCCATGGGGGTCTTGTGCCCCAAACCCTAGCCAATACGGAGGGACAAGTGTACCATAATTTCCAACTCCTGAGCATAAGTAACGTTCCAATCCAAACCCACCCTCTACAAAACTACAATTCCCAGGATTCCCTAGCACTGAGCCAGGCCAGTTAAAGTAGTCTTGAACTGGACTTTATCTGAAGCAGGGACGGAGTTAGGATTTTAGGAAGGGGGGGGGTCCAGACTAAGTGCCACCATTATATTGGGGCTTGGGTGCGACGGCGCAGCAGCACACACCATTCATTTTCTAATGGAAGGGGGGGGTCCGGACCCCAAGAACCCCCCCCCCCTTTGGCTACGTCCCTGTCTGAAGTGTGTTCTGGACCAGAATTACTCCCGAGGTGACACAAGCCTCCATTCTTCCAAGCAAGGGAGGCTTCCACTTAACGCATCCCACATCGTGTCGCAGTTTGAACCCCCGTCTCCTGATCTTTGCCATGTGGAGCCCACCAAGAGTTGCTCTGTTGTTGACGGTAGCCAACCAAGGCAGGAACCATCCCCAAACAAAGGCCTCCTTGCAACAGCAGAAGAGCTGAACTCAGTCTTTTAATAGCCCCCAGGTAGTCATTGAGCCTGACCCCAAATTTATAGCCCTAGACTGCCATAGACAAGCGGTCTTTCAATACAATTTCCCAGCGATCAGTGATGTAGGTTCTGGCGAAAGAGTGGCACTCTGCACATGCTCAGAGGCACACTCTTCTGGAGTCCTCAGAACTGATGGGGAGGGAGGAAGGAAGCACAAACTCTTTCCGGCTCTGTCCTACCTCGTCCTCGGCGCTGGACTCCGAGGTGGAACCCTCCGTCTCCTCCTGGGCGCCTCCATAGCGGTCCTGCACTGCGCGGGGAGAAGGGGAAGGCGAAGAAAAGCCCCGTCAGACGGCGGTTATATCGCAGCCCCCCCCCAAAATGGCGCCCTGCCCTCCGCTACTCACGGCGCTGCAGTTCCTCCCGCCGACGGTACTTTCCGTAACGCGCCGCGAAAGCCTCGTTGATCCGAAGCTGCCGCTCGGCCGGCATCGTCCCGCTCTTCCGCTTCCCGCCCGTGAGCAAGGTTCACTTCCGGGTCGGGCGTCCAGAGACAAGCCCTCGCACGGTACTCGGTGCCCATTGGCTGAGCCTCGTCGTAGGCGCTTCCCATTGGCTGCGCCTTGGCTGGAATCCGTCGCAGGCGCTTTCCATTGGCTGGAGCGTGTCGCAGACGCTTCCCATTGGCTGAGCCTCGTCGTAGGCGCTTCCCATTGACTGGAGCGCGTCGTTGACGCTTCCCATTGGCTGAACCTCGTCGTAGGCGCTTCCCATTGGCTGATCCTCGTCGTAGGCGCTTCCCATTGGCTGAACCTCTACGTAGGCGCTTCCCATTGGCTGGAGCGGGTCGTTGACGCTTCCCATTGGCTGAACCTCGTCGTAGGCGCTTCCCATTGGCTGAACCTCGACGTAGGCGCTTCCCATTGGCTGGAGCGGGTCGTCGACGCTTCCCATTAGTTGGAACCCCGTCGTAAGGCGAGAGTGAAGGAGCTGGGAGCTGTCAATCAACGGAGGCTGTGTTGGGACTTAATAGCTGGAGTTTTCGCGTTCTGTCATGAGGAGATTGCTGTTGCATGCCTTCAAGTTCTTTCCGACTTATGGCGACCGTAAGGGCGGACCTGTCATGGTCCTTCCTTGGTCTGTTCGGAAGGGGCTTGCCCTTGCCTGCCTCTGAGGCTGAGAGAGTGTGACTTGCCAAAGATCACCCACTGGGTTTCATGGCCAAACATAGCAAGATGTGTGTGTGTGTCTTCAAGTCCTCTCCCACTTATGGAGGCCCTATCATGGGGTTTTCTTGGCATGGTTTGTTCCGGGGAGAGGGTTGCATTTTCCTTACCTTGAGGCTGAGAGAGAGTAGCTTGCCCTTAGAGTCATAGAGTTGGAAGAGACCCCAAGAATGGCCACCCAGTCCAACCCCATTCTGCCATGCAGGAACTCTCAGTCAAAGCATCCCCTTTGACAGATGTCTATCCAGCCTCTGCTTAAAGGCCTCTAAGGAAGGAGACTCCATTACACTCCATTGAGGGAGTCTGTTCCACTGTCAAACAGCCCTCACTGTCAGGAAGTTCCTCCTAATGTTGAGCTGGAATCTCTTTTCCTGTTGCTTGCATCCATTGCTCTGGGTCCTAGTCTCTGGAGCAGCAGAAAACAAGCTTGCTCCCTCCTCAATGTGCCATTCTTTCCCCTGAAGCTGAGAGGCTGTGACTCACCCAGTGGGTTTACATGGCCAAAATTGGGTCCAAACCCTGGTCCCTGGAGTCGTAGTCTGACACTCAAACACATCACTTGCTGGAATGCCGATAAGTGTTGCTTGCTACCTAGTTGAGTGACAAGCAACCCCTGCTGAAATTCCCCTTCACTAAGGAAGGCCAAAGAGGAAAGTACAGACACAGGATTGCTGTTGAACATGAAAACAATAATAATAATAATAATAATAATAATAATAACGACTACGGAGAACCTGCATACATTTTCCCAAGAGGGTGAGGAAATTCAAGTAAAGATTTCCTGTACCTGGCTTCAAACGATCAGAATGGAGACTGCAATCGAGAGATGAGAAGACTAGGGATGGGAAAGGTAGCTGCAAAAGAGCTAGGAAACATCCCAAAGAGGAAAGATGTACAACTGAGCACGAAAGTTAGAATCATCCAAGCCATTGTATTACCCATTGCCATGCACAGAGGCAAGAGCTGCACAGTTAAAGAAGAAGAAAGTAAGGCCTGTTACAGACTGCCAAAATAACGCTGCTTGGGGTCTCTTTGGAGGTATGCTGTTTAAATGATGCATGCATCCGAAGAATCCAGAAGCTGCACCAAAGCTGCCCTCCAGTGCTTAGGAATGGAGCGTGGCTTTGGTGCGACCTCCGGACTCTTAGGACCCATGCATCATTTAAATAGCATACCTCCAAAGAGACCCCAAGCAGCTTTGTTTTGGCAGTCTGTAACAGGCCTTAGAAAGGAAAATCATTAAAAAGGTGGGGCTGGAGAAGAGGGCTAAGGGTACCATGGACCGCTAAATTGGCAAAGAGATGCATCCCAACAAGGAACACCTGCTGAAGCGTCTTCTTATAAATGCACTCCCCTTCCGACCTTTGTTTTACTATTAAAATTAAGCCTGAGAAAAATTCTGGCAAACCTGGAAGGCTGTTAACTGTTTTATGAGTTCTGTAGCAAGGACCATCGCCTCCCAAAAATAGTATTCTACGGTGAACTCGCCACAGGTCAGCGTAAGAGAGACGCCCCAAAGAAGAGACACAAGGACTCCCTGAAACATCATCTCAGGCTTGGCCAAATTGATCACCAACAATGGTCCTCCCTGGCCTCGCATCCGGAGGCATGGAGACGCACTATCTACGATGCTGCAGCCTTTTTTGAAAGCTCACGCCAAACGCGTCTTGAAGAGAAACGACAACGCAGAAAGAACCACAACTTGGAAACATCACCCAAAGAGACTTTCTGCTGTGCTTTCTGCAACCAGACTTGTTTATCTCAGATTGGCCTTTTTGTCAACAACGCAATTGTAGAAAGCGCAGGATGAGTCCTTCCTGAATCTTCGTACACGAAGCAAAGCCAGAGAGCACAATTTTATCCATACTTAATCAGAAGTCCATCTCACTGAATTCAATGGAAATTATTTTCATACAAGCATGTGTATTTTTCATAATGATACAGACTGCTGCTCTTTGAACTTTTCCACCAAATAAACAAGACTGTTTAAATCTTATTATATACTCCCTCAGAGTCTCCTTCCTTGGAGGCCTTTAAGCAGAGGCTGGATGGCCATCAGTTGGGTATGCTTTGAGTGAGAGTTCCTGCATGGCAGAATAGGGTTGGACTGGATGGCCCTTGTGGTCTCTTCCAACTCTCGGATTCTATGGTGATTGACAGAGTGCCCAAAAAGGGCGCTCTGCTAGCGCCCGTGTTTGCTGCGCCTGGGAACCACAGCGGACAAACCGCGCGGTTCCCCGGTGCAGCAAAAAGAACCCACAAAAAGCTGGTTCTTTTTGCAGTGTGGAAATGATGCCTCCCTGGAAGAAGAGAAGCCCTCCCTTCAGCCACCATCTTGATGGAGAGAGAGGCAGGCTAGCTCCAAGAGGCCTCCCTGGAAGATAGAGTGCCCTCCCTCCAGTCCATCTGCTTTGGTCCAGGCCTCAGAGGGAGAGAAGAACTGCTGGACCTGATCCCCTCCCCTCCTCCCCATTCCCTTCTCCTTTTGTGTCGTGTCTTTTAGATTGTAGGCCTGAGGGCAGGGAACCGTCTATTATCCCCTGTGTTGTAAACCACTCGGATTCCCAGTGATTGGGCAGTATATAAATAAAACCTATTATTATTATTATTATTATTATTATTATTATTATTATTATTTCTGCTCCACAACGTCAAAATGGCGGCGCCCATGTGTATAGGGCGCCACCATTTTGTATGTGCTCGGCACGTACTAGGGTTAGGGGCGTCCGGAAAGGACGCCCCTTACTAATAATAATAATAATATGTTTTATTTATAGACCGCTATTCCGCGATGATCATAGCGGTGTACAGTAAAATCGTTAATACAATAAAAATACAGTTAAAGGAGGGAGAAGTCTCATCCTTCAGGCAGTCCAAGATGTTGCTGGTCTGCCTGCTGGCTCCCTCTGACTAACCCTAGTACGTGCCGAGCATGTACAAAATGGCGTTGTGGAACCCGCCTATGATTATTTTTGGCAGGAAGCTACTCTTTCTTTCTCAAGGGTTAGTCCTCCCAAGGAGGGGGGAAAGTATTTTTAAAACAGGGTGAGTACTTGTTCACTGCAGAGGTGTCTGATTCCAGATCTCCTTCTGCCTGACCACTGGCCATGCTTGCTAGAGCCCAGCATCTGGAGAACAGGTTGTTCGCCTTTGCTTAAAAATTTGTTAATCCAGATGTTGGAGACATTATTGTTTGCAGAGATTACAACTCTTAGCATGGCCATGTTGACTAGGCAATTCTGAGAGCTGTAGTCCAAAAAGTACTTTTCCTAGCCATCTGTATTGTGTGTGCTTGGCTGTATACCTGACCTGAGAGTCTGTGACTGAAGAGAGTTGATCATTAGCCAAGTCTTATCTTCTTGCTGCATGGATCTGGTGGGATCTACTTCTTTGTTCCCAAGCCCTGTACTTTTTGTTGTTGTTAACCACCCTCGAGTCGATCTCAACCCATGGCTACCCTGTGGTTGAGATTTCCAAGACAACCTGTCCTCTACTGCTCTATTTAGGTCCTGCAGACTCATACTTGTGGCTTCTTTAAGAGTCCATCCAGCATTTGGCCTTCCTCTCTTTCTGCATCCCTCCATCTTCTCTAACATTATTGTTCTTTCCAATGAAACCTCCCTCCTCATGATGTGTCCAAAGTATGACAGCCTCAGTTTTGTCATCTTGGTTTCCAGGGAGATTTCTGGCTCGATCTGCTACAGGGTAAGATACCACTAATCCTTAGGCAAGACGCCGTGACTTGCTTGTGCTTTATGCATTGTCGGTAATCCCTTTGCTCAGCTGCTGGTGGTTTCCTGGCAGATCCTGGGCTCATGGCACAGAGTCAAAATACTCTGAAGTTGCAAAACTGGTTCAACTGTTTGTACTTTCATTTTTAAAGCTCCTGATATCTCTTCCTTGCTTACATCTCAGATTGCACCCAGCCAACCCCACACCCCCCCAGTGCTTGGCAAGAAAGCAGACAACTGGTGTTACAAAATGTTTGGCTTCCTTCCTTCCCTGCATTACTGAGGGCCCCACCCAGCAGCTGGGACATTATTTTGGGCGATAAAGCTCCACACTGCAGAATGCAACAGGTTCATTTTAGCACTCCCTTTCCCATAAAAAAGCTCCTTTGCCTGTATTATTTCTGATGTCTCTGCACCACTAGTCAAATCAGATGGGCGAGTCTAGTACATTTTTGCTAGTCTGAATGACTTTGCCTCCTCATCCCACCCAAACATTACAGACACAGGAAATTGGTTTTGCGTCTTCCATGAACCTCACATGGAGGCCTCACATATAAATAAGAAACAGCAAAGGAAGGCCATGCTCCCTCTTTCAAATGTGCTCAAAAAATTGACCAAGGTCCAAAACACAGTGTAGAAAGAATCCACTTTGAGACTGTTTTAACTGCCCTGGCTCAGTGCTAGGGAATCCTGGGAATTGTTGATCGTGGCACCAGATCTCTCTCAGAGAGAAGGCTCTAACTATCTCACAAAACAAGTTTCTAGGATTCCCTAGCATTCAATCAGGGCAGTTAAAGCAGTCTCAAACTGGATTATTTCTGTACTGTGTTTTGGACCCAAGTTGGCCATTACAGAACCAGAAGAGGGTCTACAATCAGAAGATGCCCAGCTGTAGATTTCAATTGCTGTGTTAATGCCATCCCACTTATTGAACAGTGGCAAAGGTGGACAAACGGTGGACTTTTCCACTGATTCTCGGCCTGATTCTGTTACTAGGCACACTAAAGTCCTTTTTTATTAATAATTTTAAAAACAACCTTTATTTTTCTCTATCTTGTGACAGTAAATTCAGTGATACAAAGTGCATTGCTGTGTGTTGTTTGAAGAGGAATTATCCCAGACTCTACAGGTCTGGGCTCAACGTCAGTGTAATATCCAATGGTAAACTGGCTGAAAACAAAAAGAGGAACTCAGTCTACTCATGTCTTCCACACCAGGATGGATAAATGTGTGAACAGAAGAGAAGTGGGACCAGTACAACTCCACTATGTTTTGCAAGGCAATTGAAATGACCCAAGTATCTGAGCAAGTGGATGGGGATGTAACAGTCTGGAATTTGCTAGTGTCAGCAAAGGATGTTTTCAGAGTAATTGAGACAACACAAGCTCAGAAGTTACAAAGAACCATATTTCTGATGGACTCACCCAAGTACACTTCATCCCCTTCTTCCTTTCACAGGGTGTTTTCAGCATTCCTAATAAGTAACTGAAATGTTCAAAATGACCTTCCATTATTTATAGCCCTTTTATATCAGGGCTCAGCCAACCTGCAGCAAGAAGGAAAAGGGAGAATAAAGCCTGCTTTGACCAAATTGTGATTTTTTAAAATGTATTTTCTTAACCACCTTGAGGGTATTTTTTTTTGAGGGAGGGGTTAAATAATAGACAAGAGATGAATTGCTTCATGAGAATTTACACCCTCAAAGCCCCTTGTAAGCCATGAAGTTCTTTCATGAGCTCAGCCAAATCTCTGCAGCAGAAAGAATGAGAAATGCCACTAATGCTGTCCTGAACTCTTTGCAGAATCTGTAAGAAATGTCAGCAGAAAGCACCAAAGAGGCTGCAAATGCCTTCGGCCAGAATCCATGGCTGTGAGGTGTTGCACGGGGGGCAAAGTACTTCCTTATCATCACAGGAATGTTCTTTAACCCTGACAGTCTTCGGATTCTGTCATTTTAAAAGGAGTTGCTATGAATTTTAGAAAGCTAAGGTGAGGGAGCCTATCTTGGATTTCATTTCTCAGAAATCAGAAAGGCTGATAATGAGGACGTATGGGAGTGGAGGTCCACAATATTTAGAGGGCCAAAGATTACTCAGCCTATTATACAAAATGGGTGTTAATCCCGTAATGCTCAAGACTACTCATTGTGGCAAGAAGCAGCATGCAAAGCAGACTTGCAGCTCCAAAAGGCCCTATGTGTAAGTGCAGGGATGTGGTGTGATGCAAATCCCTCCCACTTGCAGATGATGTAAGAGCAGTGATTCACAGTTCCCAGCAAGTCCACTGTGACTTTTGCTTCACAAGCTTTGTGGGTTCCAAGTTTGAAAAACGGCGCTCAGAAAGCTTCACAATGACCCCCATATTTTTCTTCAGGGGCTGTGCCCTTTGAAACCTAAAGAGAGGTGAGTGTTTCATGCTCTCTGCTGCAGAAAAATTCCCCAAGATCCAAAGTCAGTCAACTGTACATAGATTTAATGCTTTTTAATAATTAAATTAATCATTCCATAAAACAAACCCTTGCAAATCACAATAAATAGAATAAATTTCCCCGCATATATACACAGCTCAGATCCACAAATTCATTCCAGGGAACAAGCTGCCACAACAAGCCTCAAACATTTTAGTCAAAGATAACAGATTCAGCACATTTTCAATATATGTGTGAAGATCAGGGATAGGTACCAAAAGACCAAGGTGAAAATAACTACTAATGGCTTAACAATGAGATCTCCCTGAGATCTTACAAAATGAGGGAGAGATTGTAAGGTTGGCGAGGGACATAATAGGAGGAGAATCCAGTGTAGTTAGATTTTAGAGATATCTGAAAGCGACACAAAGCTAAAGGTCCTGTCCACAGCGACAGGAATAGATCATGGCAAAATCTTCTATGGTCCAAAATAATCCATTTTGAGACCTCTTTAACTGCTTTGGCTCAGTGCTATGGAATCCTGGGAATTGTAGTTTATTATGACACCAGATCGCTCTGACAGAGAAGGGCTAAATGTTTCACAAAACAACAGTTCCCAGAACTCCCTAGCATTGAACCAGGGCATTGAAAGCAATCTCAAATTGGGTAATTTATGCAGTGTGTTTTGGACCTATGCATCAGTAGCTTTCTGCCCTGTAATACCTCCATCAGTCTTGCTGTTACTGTACTAATAAACATACACATCTTGTCTTTGCCATTCCTTCCCAGCGCACAAGGTAATATGTGCAACACACCAAAGAATTAGCAATATAACTCTTCACAAGAAAAGTCAAATGGAACAATGGTGCACAGACATAGCCTCAAAGGTAAACCACCAGGTGTTTCCCCATAAGGCTGAGATGTTCTGTACAAGAGGTGGAGAAGAGCATAGCAATGGACAGTCTTTGCATAAGAAAGAAAATTCATCCCTCCTGACCATGAGATCAGGAGATCCTGGGACCTTCCCAAGGCATGGAGTAGTAAGAGATGGTTAAGACATACTCCAGTGCAGTGATTCCCAAACTTTGGTCCTCCAGATGTTTTGAACTTCAGCTCCCAGAATCCCTGAATGTTGGCCAAGGTGGCTAGGGAGAGAAGTCCAAAACACCTAGAGGATCAAAGCTTGGGAACCACTGCTCCAGTGGAACTGAGGAAAGCTGCATTTTTTTGACTTCAGTTCTCAGAATCCTCTAGCCAGCAAGGTTAGTAGCCACACCGGCTGGAGGATTCTGGGAGTTTTCGTCCAGAAATGTCACATTCCCAAAATAATCTGGTTCACTCCCCTCTTCTGGGCCAAGCATAGGATGGATCCAATGGAAGCACTCCACTTCAAGGTCACCTGGATCCAAGAAAACTGGATGGATTTGGAAGAAATGAAGAAATCAAAAAGAAAAAAAACCTGATAAAACTGGCACATAAATAAAAACAACATCAAAGGTATATGAACACACACACTGAGGTAGGGCAGGAGGAGCTGCCTATTTGTTCCAAGGCCCAGGGAAGGAAGGGGGAGAGAGTCCTCATTGGAGGGGGGAAGAGAAAAGGGGACTAAACAAAGCTTGTTCAGTGTTGATCCTGCCCCCCAACATGTTCTCATGTTAAGCTGGGACAGAGAGGTGTTGCTCAAGGATGCCCTGGATCTGCGAGAGGCCCAGCTGCTGTGCCAGCTCCAGCGGCGTCCGCCCTGCTGAGTCCCAGTGTCGCAGGTTGGACAGAGGCGCCAGGAAGCGCACCACGTTGGTGTGACCTTCCCGTATGGCAATATGGATGGGGAGCGAGCCAGAAGCATCCGGGACATTGACATCAGCGCCGTGCTCCACCAAGATTTTCAAGGTGTCAATGAAGCCTGTGCGGGCCGCGTCGTGGGCAGGCGTCGTGCTTGACTCGTCTTGAACATTGGGGTTGGCGCCTTGCTTCAGAAGCTCCTCTGCCACGAAAACGTTGCCAAACATCATTACCTAGGGGCGGAGGGAGATACCATCAAAGAAGAATGAGAGGCTGGAGACACACCCAGCCCAACACTTGTTTGGGTGGCACATGATGAGAATGCTATTCTCTCTGATTAGTGAAGACATATTCAACTGCACTCCAGTGGAAATCATAGTGTGCAGCCATAAAACCATCATCATCATCATCATCATCATCTATATCCTGCCCTTTTCCCAAAACCGGGACTCAGAGCAGCTTACCAAATTAAAAATAGTACAATTAAAAACCTAGAAAAGTGTTATGTGAAAACAGAATTAAATTATTACAATATTAAAACAGATTGCATGTAAAAGAAGAACATTTAGGCCTGTTACAGACTGCCAAAATGAAGCTGCTTGGGGTCTCTTTGGAGGTACTGTATGCTGTTTAAATGATGCATGCATCCTAAGAATCCGGAAGCTGCACCAAAGCTGCCCTCCAGTGCTTAGGAATGGAGCGTGGCTTTGGCGCGACCTCCGGACTCTTAGGGCCCATGCATCATTTAAATAGCATGCCTCCAAAGAGACCCAAAGCAGCTTTATTTTGGCAGTCTGTAACAGGCCACAGTTAAAAAGATAAAAGTGTTTAAAAATACCTGAAAAGAACACAGTACCCATCCAGTTCTTTAAAAACCTTATGTTTTAAATGCCTGTCCGAACAGGAAGGTCTTAACCTTGCTGGCAGATGGACAACAAAGAAAGGGCATGTCAAACTCTCTCAGCCCCAGAGGAAGACAATGGCAAACCTCCTCTGAACAAATCTAGCCAAGAAAACACCATGATAGGTTTGCCATAAATCAAAAACGACTTGAAGGCACCCAGCAACAACAAGAGGACTTTTGCCAACACAAAACATTAATACCACAGTTCTGGCATTCTGCAGCCAAGGTGTAATTTTTGAGTTATCTGTCACAGAAATTGGCAGAGGCAACTGGCAGCCCTGCAAGAGGACTCCACCTGGAACATTTCTGCTCAGACAGGACCTTCCAGTAGCTGTGCCAGCAGGGCAAGGCTTGCCTCTCCTTCCCCTCAGGTCAGCTGCATGCATGCCACCCTCTGCCCTTTGAGTGACCTGACCTTGTTTGGCACCACTTGCCACTGAGTCACGGGGGAACTTCCCTGCCCAAGCAAAAAGTGGGGATGGAAGACAGAGAATAATGTGGCCCCCAAAGATATGTAATCAGCAGCATTTTTAGCGCAAGGTGAGATCTTGTTGTTGTTGCATGCCTTCGAGTCATTTAGAATGTATAGTGGCCTATCATGGGGTCAAAACAGGGTGGCTCACAACATTAAAAAGCAGTACAGTTAAAAGCATACAAAAATAATACATTAAAATAGAATTAAATTATTATAATATTAAAACAAGTTACATGTTAAAATAATAAAATACAATTAAAAAGATAAAAATGTTAAAAACAACACAATACAATACAGGGTTGCTGTAGGTAAAAAATGACTTGAAGACACACAACAGCATCGACAACAACTAAGGCAGTGTCCACACTGCAGAACTAATCCAGTTTGACACTACTGTATATACTCGACTATAAGTCGACCTCATGTATAAGTCGAGGGCAGGTTTTGAGGCCCAAATTATGGATTTAGATACAACCCATGGATACGTCAACGTAAAACATAACATGTAACAAAGGATGTAAAGGCTGAAGTAAAGGAAAATGCTGAAGATCATTAAAAGTTTTGACAGGCACAACTATTTGTGCTCACCCTAAAGAGTGGATGGATGAGATAGTAGAGGGAGTTGATGCTTTTTTTAGGTGCTCTGAAAAGAGATTATGCTCTCACCTTTCACCAGGGCATGGTTCCTTTTTTGATAATGAAAGTACAGTACCTACATTGACCTGTGGATAAGTTGACCCAGGCTTTTTGGGTCAGTTTTTTTGACTTATACATGAGTATATACAATTAATTTAACTACCATGACTCCATGCTAGTGAATTCTGGGAGCAGTAAATTTTATAGTGAATTGTAGTGAGACATTTAGCCTTTTCTGTCAGAGAGCTCCTGTGCCACAATAAACTACAGATCCCAGAATTCGATAGCACGGAGTTATGGCAGTTAAACTAGCATCAATAAATTATTTCTGCAGTGTGGATGCAGCCTGAGCTGCCTTGGGGCTGAGTTCAGATCCCTCTTGCAGGCCTCCAGCAAGGGTCAGTTTGGAGAGAGAAAAGGAAAAACTCATCTCCAGGACAGAGCATGGGGTCAGCCTGGCCTACCTGCAGGGCCGTCTTCCCAAAGCGATTATGGGCATCAGGATGGACCAGTTCGTGATGGAGGAGTCGTCGCACCTCGCTGGTTTCTCCCCGGGCGGCAGCGCTGGTCAGCCAGTCACCGGCACGGATCTCGGCAGCCTTGCCCGACTCCTGCATGCCCGTGCAGAAGGCACCTGGAAAGAGGGAAGAAGGAAGGGCGACTGAGGGGGTGAATGGTGGCCCCAGCACAGACCAGCCCCAGTTCCCCAGGAGCCTGTTTTAATACTGTAATAGCTTAATTCCATTTCAATGGGCCCTTCTGTATGTTTTAATTGTAATGTGTAATGTGACAGGAGAAGTCCCAGCAGACTGGAGGAGGGCAAACGTTGCCCCATCTTCAAAAAGGGGGAAAAATAGGATCTCAACAATTATCATCTAGTTAGTCTGACATCTATACCAGGGAAGATTCTAGAACAGATAATTAAACAGAGAGTCTCTGAACATTTAGAAAGCAATTCCATAATCACAAAGAGTCAACATGGGTTTCAGAGAAACAAATCATGCCAGACAAATGTGATCTCTTTATTTGATAAAATTACCAGCTTGGTAGATGAAGGGAATGCTGTGGATATAGTATATCTTGATTTCAGTAAGGCCTTTGACAAGGGTTCCCATGACATTCTTGCAAACAAGCTTGTAAAATGTGGACTAGACAAAGTAACTGTTACATGGATCTGTAATTGGTTGACCGGCCGAACCCAAAGGGTGCTCAACAACGGCTCCTTTTCATCCTGGAGAGAAGTGACCAGTGGGGTCCCACAGGGGCCTGTCCTGGGCCCAGTGCTATTCAACATCTTTATCAGTGACTTGGAGGACAAAATTGGGGCATACTTATCAAATTTGCAGATGACACCAAATTAGGAGGAGTAGCTAATACTCCAGAGGACAGAATCAAAATTCAATATTACCTGAATAGACTAGAAACTGGGTCAAAGCTAACAAAATGAAATTCAACACGGAGAAATGTAAAGTACTGCACTTAGGGCAGAAAAATGAAATGCACAGATATAGGATGGGAGGCATCTGACTGAATGAAAGTACGTGTGAAAGGGATCTAGGAGTCTAAGTAGACCACAAGTTGAACATGAGTCAACAGTGCGACACAGCAGCTAAAAAGGCCAATGCGATTTTAGGCTACATCAATAAAAGTATAGTATCTAGATCAAGGGAAGTAATAGTTCCACTATATTCTGCTCTGGTCAGGCCCCATCTGGAATACTGTGTCCAGTTCTGGGTGCCACAATTCAAAAAGGACATTGAGAAACTGGAGCATGTCCAAAGGAGGGCGACTAAAATGGTGAAGGGTCTGGAAACCATGTTTTATGAGGAACGACTCAGGGAGCTGGGTATGTTTAGCCTGGAGAAGAGAAGGTTAGAGGTGATATGATAGCCCTGTTTAAATATTTGAAGGGATGTCATATTGAGGAGGGAGCAAGCTTGTTTTCTGCTGCTCCAGAGACTAGGACCTGGAGCAATGGATGCAAGCTGCAGGAAAAGAGATTCCATCTCAACATTAGGAGGAACTTCCTGACAGTAAGGGCTGTTCAACAGTGGAACACACTCCTTCCTCGGAGTGTTGTGGAATCTCCCTCCTTGGAGGTCTTTAAACAGAGGCTGGATGGCCATCTGTCAGGGATACTTTGATTTGGATTTCCTGCATGGCAGGGGGTTGGACTGGATGGCCCTAGTTGTCTCTTCCTACTCTACGATTCTGTGATTCTATGATTTATATTGTAAGCCTCTGAGTCTCAATTTTCAGGGAAAAGCAGGAGATAAATAAATATAATAATAATAATATTCATCATCATCATCATCATCATCATAAGCTGCCCCTCTGCGTCCTTTCCAAAGAGGCTCACAAGGGATTCATCACCCCCCTCTCCAGGAACGTTGCCCTGAAAGCTCAGTGGGAAAACACTCTGCACATGCTCAGAGGCCCTCTCCTCCACCTGCCACTTGTCAATAGCCCCGTCTGGGATGAGTGACCCCTTTCCTCGGTGGCACAGAAACAGTGGCAGCCCCCGGCCTCCCCCTGGGCGCAGGGTGACCAGAGGTCCTCCTTTTCCAGGACACATCCTCCATTCTTACCTTCCATCCAGGAGAGATTCCCAAAGGCCCTCCATTCTGAGCATAGAAGCTAAAAAGACGAACGTATAAATATGAATGTATGCTTCTTAGTCATGATCAGAATGGAGGCCCTTTGGAATGCCTCCTGGACAGAAGGATGGAATGTAGGGCACGTCCTGGAAAAGGAGGACCTCTGGTCACCCTGGGGACTATAGGCATTTGGTGTTGCTTTGTCCTTCAACCTCTGCTCATCTTGGCTGTGCCCAAGGCTCAGTGTAGAAGGGGAAGCACTCTGCACAGGCTCAGAGGCCTCTTCCTCCACTGGCTAACAAAGGGGGAGAGAGCCACTTGGCATCATCATCATCATCATCATCATCAACATCATCCCCACCGTCCGCCGGCCATTCCACGCTGGAGTGGGGGAAGCACTCTGCACAGGCTCAGAGGCCCCCTCCACCACGTCCAACAGGGCTGAGATGTGGGGGGGGGGGATGAGCGACCCTTCCACCCACTTGGCATCATCCCCATCAACCTCCCACTGACCTGGCGCTCTGGAAGCACTCTGCACAGGCTCAGAGGCCCCCTCTGCGAGGGGGATGCGTGAACTGGGCTGAGAAGGAGTGGGGATGAATGACCCTTCCACCCACCTGGCATCATCATCACCACCACCATCATCATCATCATCACCACCACCATCATCATCATCCCCACCACCACCATCATCATCACCATCATCATCATCACCACCACCACCACCATCATCATCATCACCACCACCACCACCATCATCATCACCATCATCACCACCACCACCACCATCATCATCACCATCATCATCATCATCACCACCATCATCATCATCACCACCATCATCATCACCACCACCACCACCATCATCATCCCCACCATCATCACCACCACCACCACCACCACCATCATCATCATCCCCACCATCATCATCATCACCACCACCACCATCATCATCATCCACCTGCCATCATCATCATCATCATCATCGTCATCTTCCCTACCGTCCTCGGTGCCAGCCTCCGTGGCCGAAGCTCTGGAGCGAGGAAGGCACTCCGCACACACTCAGAAGCAGGGAAGAGCCGAGACTCCCACTGACCTGGAGCAGTGGAAGCACTCTGCACATGCTCAGAGGCCCCCTTGGAGACCTACCTCCTCGGTGCCCGGCAGCGATGCGTTGAAGGTGCTGCTGCTGCTGCTGCTGCTGCTGCTGCTGCTGCTGCTGCTGTTGGGGCAGAGCCTTCGGTGCCGAGGGAGGGAGGGAGGGAGGGAGGGAGGGACCCACCCACCCACTCAGCCCCGCCCCCACGTGCCGCCCGGCGCTGTTTGTTGTCCTCTCGCCTCCTCCGTCTGCCCGCTTGGACACACTGTAACCATCTCCGCGTTCTAATCCACGCCCCCTTTGCCTGCGTCGCGCCCAATAGGAAGCCAGCTCCGGGCAGGAGCCGGGGCCTGCCGCCTTCTGATTGGCTCCGCCGAGAAGGAACACTGGGCGGGCCTTCGCGATTCAAACGAAGGGTTCGGGCGGGAAAAGGCACCGCCTTGCCTTGGCTCTCTGAGGGGAAACCGAGGTCAAGGCCTTTTTACTGGTGCCAGGCAAAAGGGGGCTTAAGTTGCTTGTATTATAACAAAGACGGTTCTGTGTGCGTGTGTGTGTTGGACTAGGACTCAGAAAAGCTGGGTTCCAATCCCTAGATACAAACCCACTTCTGGGCCAGAAGTCACACTCTCTCAGCCTCAGGGGATGGAGCCACTGAAGGTCGGAGTGGCAGAATGGGGTTGGACTGGATGGCCCTTGTGGGCTCTTCCAACTCTATGACTATGATTCACAGCTTGGCCATGAACACGGGACAGAAGAAGTCACACTCTCCCAACAATCTCGGGCCACACGGCACACTCTCTCAGCCTCAGAGGAAAGCCATGGCAACAGAGCCACTATGGCCTGTTACAGACTGCCAAAATAAAGCTGCTTGGGGTCTCTTTGGAGGTATGCTATTTAAATGATGCATGGGTCCTAAGAGTCCGGAGGTCGCACCAAAGCCACACTCCATTCCTAAGCACTGGAGTCCAGCTTTGGTGCAGCTTCTGGATTCTTAGGATGCATGCATCATTTAAACAGTATACCTCAAAAGAGACCCGAAGCAGCTTTATTTTGGCAGTCTGTAACAGGCCTATATATCAAGAGTTTAGCAGTTTGAATGTTGACAGTGCCTATAGGCTGAGGCTGTTTCTGTCCAATCCTAGAATTGCTATTCAAAAGTTCAAAAACAAAGCCGTTCTGCATGAACGGGATTCATTCCAGTGTAAAAAAGGACAGCTTGGCCTTCCATATCCACGGATTCTGCGTCCACAACCATCTATGGCTTGAAAAGATTCAAAACATACATTTCAAAAAGCCAACTTTGATTTTGCTGTTTCATATAAGGGACGCCATCTTACTGTGCCATTGTGTTTAATGGGACTGGAACATCCATGGATTTTGGTATTCGTGGGGGCCATGGAAGCAAAGCCCAGCGGATACCAAGGGCCCACTGTATCTGCAAAGTGTCCTTGAGTAAAAACGATGTCTAAATCCTGACTTCATAAACAAAAACTAGAGATATTTCATTGGGGGACTTAATTTATGACTGTTTACACTCCTTGGGTGAGGGAGGGGGGACCATATGAAGAAAGGGGATTCGTCCTGAGGACAAAAAGTAGAAGGGGGTGACTTGAGAGCAAGTGTAGTGCAGTTGAGGGATGGACTATAACTCCCAAGAGACCAGCGTTCAAATCCCCCTCAAGCCATTGAAACCACTGCGTGGCCTTGGGAAAGTTATAATGGCAAATCTCCTATGAATCCATAACTTGCAATAGGTCCACCATAAGATGGAGGGAACGTGAAAGCATGTGACACAAAAGAGTGATGGACGTCACAATATGGCCGATATGTATATTTTGAGATTTGCACTTATTTGTTTCAAGATATCAAGCTTGAATCCCATTCTTAGAAGTGAAACGAGCCTGGGTTGAGAGATCATGGAGAGGGGTGTATACAAAGCACCCTGTCTTGGCCTACTCTCTCTGACCACATAAGGAAGGAGGGAAGGGATGGGTGGTGGTGAAAGAATGGGAAAATGAACCAAGTTGAATATGAGTCAACAGTGTGATGCGGCATGTAAAAAGGCCAATGCGATTTTAGGCTGCATCAAAAGAAGTATAGTGTCTAGATCAAGAGAAGTAATAGTGCCACTCTATTCTGCTTTTGTCAGGCCTCATCTGGAGTACTAAGTCTAGTTCTGGGCACCACAATTCAAGAAGGATGCTGACAAGCTAGAGCTTGCCCAGAGGAAGGCAACCAAAATGGTTTTTAAACAGAGGCTGGATAGCCATCTGTCGGGGATGCTTTGGCCTGTTACAGACTGCCAAAATAAAGCTGCTTTGGGTCTCTTTGGAGGTATGCTATTTAAATGATGCATGCATCCTAAGAATCCAGAAGCTGCACCAAAGCTGCACTCCAGTGCTTAGGAATGGAGCGTGGCTTTGGTGCGACCTCCGGACTCTTAGGACCCATGCATCATTTAAATAGCATACCTCCAAAGAGACCCCAAGCAGCTTTATTTTGGCAGTCTGTAACAGGCCTTTGATTGTATATTCCTGCATGGCAGAAGGGGGTGGCCCTTGGGGTCTCTTCCAATTGTATGATTCTATGAGCTTGGAGTGGAACAGCAAAGGGGAGAGTTGAGACCAATAACCCACACCACTCAACTCTCATTGAAAAAGGTTAATTTATTTCTCTTACATATATATATATATATATAGTTCATTGTGGTCCAAAGGCACAAGGAAGTATTAACCTTTGTGACTCATCTTTATAACAAGAGGTAGTCAGCTGCTGTTCTCACTTTACAAATCAGGAACGGACGGGGGGGGGGGGGAGGGGGAGGGGCTTGATCTAAACTACCCAGAAACCTTGTGCCCAAGCTGTGCCCAACCCTATCCTGTAGTTCCAGTACCCATACAATTATAAGTGGTGCCTCTCATCCAGCATGCTCCACATGGAGCCATCCGACCCTCACTCTATGGAATCCCTCAAGAGGAGAGAAGTTTTGAGTGGAGTCTGGAAGGCTGCCTTGTTGAGGAGCTCTTGCAAGATGCAAGCGTACTGACATTTCACCACGGACAACTTCATCAACGTTCAGGACTGGGAGCAGTACAAACGTCACCTCAGGCAACAAGTATGGGCCACAACTTCAGGCATTGGTCTGAGTAGTCCAGATCAAGTTGGGTTGAATGTCAACAGGGTGGCATTCTAAAATAAGGATGCATACACACAAATATACACAGACACAGACACTCAGAGCTTCAGAAAGAGTCGAGATTAAAAGCATCCCTAAAAGCATCCCTAACATGATTCCCTAAGCACCCAGATCCCTTCCATCTTGATAAGGCAGGATTCTGACTCTGCAGGGTCACAAGACTAATGTGTCCGGAGCTGGTAATCTGGAAAAAAAGAAAGAAGATAAAGAATATATTAAACCCAGGATAACTTTTGGCCTGAAAGCCTCTTGCTTTAAACATGAACTTTTATGAGCCTCATCCGTCATATTCAAAGGGGTAAAGGATTATAGAAGTTGTAGCCCAAAACATCTGGAAGACCAAAGGTTCCCCACACCTGCTGTAAACAGTTCTGTCGCTTTTGAAAGCAAACACAATACAAGCTCAATAATCCAAGGAGGCAGGAGTAAACATGAAGGGAGAAAGATGGCTTTGGAAATTTAGGAGATTACCACATGAGGTTGGTTTTGCATTGCATTTGAGCGATCGTGATTGCAGCGTTTTCAATAACATTACAGAAACAACATGGTGGGCATTACAGTGCCTCTGAAGAAAAAGCAACTGTAATAGCCTGGCATACAGCCCAGTAAAGGTGGGTAGAAGGAATGCACTGTTTGCACTGTTGTCCACAAGGAGGAATTCGTATTGTCCATCAAATTTGCACTGCTGTCCACAAGCAAGAATTCCAGCAAGGCGATCACCCCTGCAAGCTACCAGCAATTATAGGAGGGTAACAGCCCCAAGTCACCAGTTTCTCAGGGGCTCTGACCATATGCTTGCTACAATTTTTAAAACTTCCCCCTTCCTGAACTGGGCATTGCAGGAACCACAACACAAAAGCAGCAAGTTATGCTGACTTCACTTTCTTTCTTTTTTGTTTGCGGGGTGAACTGTAGAAGATGTATGTGTGTATATCCCTATGTGTGTGTGATGGGAATCTAAAATGAAGTGGACTTTGGAGAAAGGGGGTACTTGTGAGTGGTCCTGACTCTCTTCTAGTCACAGCCAAGGGAAACCAGAACAGGTTCCAGAAAGTAAGCTGCACTCATAAACCTTCCAGAGAAGAACAGAGGCTAGAAATTGCGACTACAACTCCTAGAACCCATTGGGCTGATTATCGCCAACAAACTTGTCTGTTTATACATCCAGTTCCAGTTCTTCACAGGTCTGCTAACCTACCCCCGCTCTGGGTGATGTAACGGACCCACGGCAGAGCTTGGTACCCGCTCTTCTCAATTATCTTCATGTACCGGACCTGAGTTGGAAAAGGAAGGAAGAAAAGGGAGAGTGTTCATCAATTCCCAAAGCCACCTATCACCAGTTATCCCCACTGAAGGGCAATCTGGCAACAAGAAGCTATAGACCCCCAACTCCACCCCCTTCCAAAAAGAATTATGGCTATTGCATTAGAAAGAGTGGGGGCTCATCACAACCTTATATCAAAAGTTGGTCAAAGATATATATGTGTGTGTATCATGGCCACTAAGAAAGAAAATGGTCATATTTCAGCGGCAGAGCACTGTGCTGTGCATGCAGAAGGTCCAGTCCCTAGCATGTGCAACACACATTTTCCTTGGACAAGCATAGTCTCACCATTCTCAGTTCTGCTCCAGTAATTTAATACAGCTCACCTGAATCCCAGAGACTGTGAAGTAGGGGATCTCAAACTGGACCGAGATGGGAGGCCGGCCCTCCAGCTCCTCATTCTCAACACTGGGCAGCCCAAAGTGGGCTCGCATCAAGTACTCCTTGCCACCCTGCAGAGCCACATGCCAAAAAGGATGGGGTATTAGTTAGGGAGGCCAGTGCCAGTACTTGGTCTGTCATTGTTGACAGGAAAAGATAACATGGAGACAGATGGCAGGTTCTTCTGCAGGAAAACCAGAGTTCGGAAAATATACTATTTTACTGCAGTCCTTGGCAAAATTTCCATTATCTAGAATGTGCAACTGAGCTAAAAGGACCAGAGAAGGGAGCCGATGGGGGGAGAGAAGAGGGAGGTATTCTTCTTACCGGGAAAGATTTGATGCTCCAGATGACAACGTCCTTTTCAGGCAGGTATTTTGCATTGCCGATGCTGGTCTTGAACTTGGGTGAGTCAGCGTCACTTGGGACAGGAACACAGATCTCCACCCCATTAGCCACTGACTGCTTCTTGAACTGTCCCTTTGCCTTTTTAAGAAGAAGGCACCATTAGAGAAAGAGAGGACAGATTCATATTTCTTTGCTGTCCTCTACTGCAAAAGAAGGCAGGCTAAAACAGTCACAAGACTTTTAACCTTTAAGCTGAAGGTGCCCAGAGCTCAGGACTTTAACTCTTCCTCTTATTATTTGCTGGAGAGACCCTTCTTCTCTCCAAGCTACTGCAGATGAATGAGTTGATCTGAGTATTTATATGCAGCCTATTATCATAGGATCTCACATTGGCATATAATAAAATCAGTTTAAGCCATTTAAAACAGCAAACATTATGTAAAGTTCTATTAAATAATAAGTTAAAACAGTTAATAACAACTGAAAACTATGCACACATGCAGATTTGGATAAAATTAAGCAGGGCTCAAAAGCTTTAGTAGAAAGCCATGTTTTAACTTGGTGTCAAGACAACACAAGTGTTAGCACCAACTGGACCTTTAAGAGGAGGGTGTTCCACAACTCAGGCACTACATCAGAGGTTTTGCATTTGTGGAGGACACAGGGCTCTATTTTCACCTCTACATCCCCACAGCCCTCTCACTGATGGAACTCCTTGAAGTGGCAGAAAGTGAAATCTTTCAGATATTTTGGCCTGTTACAGACTGCCAAAATAAAGCTGCTTCCGGGTCTCTTTGGAGGTATGCTATTTAAATGATGCATGGGTCCTAAGAGTCCAGAGGTCACGCCAAAGCCACACTCCATTCTTAAGCACTGGAGGGCAGCTTTGGTGCAGCTTCCAGATTCTTAGGGTACATGCGTCATTTAAACAGCATACCTCCAAAGAGACCCAAAGCAGCTTTATTTTGGCAGTCTGTAACAGGCCTTTGTTTGCTTTTTAGGATGGGCACCATTTCTGAAGTCTTCCAGGAGTTTTTAAAATCTATTTGGGGCAATTTTGCTCCCCAAATTTTGGGGGGAGATAGGGGTGTCTGTCAGGGGTATAGGGGTTCACAAAAACCCTGGAAGACTACTGTGGCCTCCTGTTTGCAGTTTTTCCATCCCTGATTTGGAGCAATCTTTCAGTACAAAAACCTCTTTAGAAACAAATAGCCAAGAATGATGTGCCCATTCTGTTAGGGGCTGTTTGTTTCATTTCATTTTGCTTTGCTTGGTTGTGGATGCTCTCACTAGGGATAGAGGTACCTCTCAAAGCAATTCACCTTAACCATGATCTCCACTCGACTGTGAGAGAACTTCTCAATGACGGACTCTATCCAGATGAGAGGCTTCACCTTGATGCAGAGAAAAAAGAAGAAAAAGAGAGAGAATAAGAAAATGATAATCTTGTTCCAGGGAAACCAGAAGAAACCAGAGACATCACTTGATTAATGGTGTATTAGTAAAATAAGCAAATAAAAGCCCAATGTATTTTGGCTCATATGTACTCCTGTGGCCTTCTTCAGGTGCCATTTGAAATTAAATCTCAGAAATTTCTGGAGCTGAAACTCTCGCTGTTTGTGGAACAGTAAGCATCCATCAGTTGAACACCTTGAGACAAGTCTCTAGTTTCTTCTACGGATTTTATTGGGTGCTCCCCAGTTTTTGCTTCCTATGGGAAAGAAGAGCATCTGGTAATATCCAGAAAGAGTAAGCAAATGTTAGGCTTTCAGGATTTACTTTGTTCTTCACTAAAACCTTCACAATCTGCAGCAATCTGCGGCAGGGCCGGGCTGGGGCCAGTCCCTAGGCCTTGGCGGGCCGCATGCGGCCCGCGGGCCGTAGGTTGCCGACCCCTGCCATAGATGCTTGAATCCATGGATAAATAATATGTGGATACAGAGGGCCAACTGTGTGATAGCAACAATAGCAACAACAACTGACAATACAACTGAGGGAGCTTTTACTCTTAGGAGATTATCACACAAAGTTTCCCTCTCAATGCTGTTGTGGCTTTTTAACACCCGAAACAGCAATGATTCCTATCACATTACCATGCAATTGTGAACTGATAACATGGTTGGTTATCGATCTTATCACACTACCATCAGAGATTAATCAGAAAAGTAGTCTTGCCTTTGGCAGTGGGGAGTGTGCAGTAAAAGCCCTTTAAATCCCGTTTTTCCTGCCCCAGATAAAATGGTTGCCTTCTCGGCACTAAGAAGTCTTGCTTTTAATGGGAATGGTGTGTGTGTCCCTGCAGTGAAATTCCTTTATATCCCATTTTTCTTGCCCAAGACAGATTGTCTCTTCAGCAATAAGGAACTTTGCTTTCATTGGGAATGTCTCAAGGTGCTCAAGACGTATTGCCTCCTCAGCAATAAGAAGCGTTGCTTTCACTGAGAACAGGGGAACCAAATAGCCAGGGTCATTCTGAATCCATAAGCATAGGAGATACATTATACAGACATCAGAGAAGGATGAATGCAGATGCAATCCCCCCTGTAAGACCTTCCTCTGGGGTAGACTCCAAAACCTACCTGGGTGTTCAGTCGATAAGACATAAGTTCAAAGTCTCCATCAGGGGGAATGAAGGAAATGGTGCGATCATTGTCAAAACGTGACAGTCTCACACACTGGTGAAACTTGACATCCTCCAGTTCCACCGATTTATTTTTTCCACCTGGAAAAAAATATATGGAGCCATGAGATGAAGCTTTTGCTGACAGAGGACACAACCACTATCAATTTCATGGCACTTTTTATGGTTCTACAATGTGATGTAATGTGCAATTTGTATAACAGTAATCTGTGTTAATATGGTAAGGAGAAATAGGGGTCCCAGGGAGGTTTGAAGAGACTGGCAGAGAGTGTGGATGTGCATGTGAAAGGCTGAGAGGGGATGGGGGAGGAAGGGTTGAGGATGATGTGGTGGTGTGAGCCAGCTGAGAAGAGTTGTTTGTGGGTTTTTCGGGCTATGTGGCCATGTTCTAGAAGATTTTCTTCCTGACATTTCGCCAGCATCTGTGGCTGGCATCTTCAGAGGAGAAGTTAGATTACGAAGGTGGACAAAAAAGCATACTGGAAAGTTCTGTATCGACTTGAAATATAGGTGAAGAGCTTTGCATTGTCTAGGAATATAGGACAGCTAATACAGTGTAATGGTTTGAGTGTTGGACTAGGACTCTTGGGAGACCAAGGTTTGACTCCCTGATCAGTCATGGAAACCCCTGGAGAGAATTTGGGCATCACACTCTCTACCTCAAAGGAAGGCAATGCCTAACTTCTTTGGAATAAATCTTGTCATGAAAACCTTATGTGAGAGTCGACGTAAGTTGGAATGAACTTGAGCGCATAGCAAGGAACATAAGCGTAGATGGAAGAATCCTTATATGCTAAATGAGAATGGAAGGAGAAGGAGGAGGAGGAGGAGGAGGGAAAAAAGATAATCCCTCTTTGTTACAGGATGGTAACCATATTTTCTGCCTGTCTCAGAGAGAATTTTAACATTTGCAAGACAAATTTCTGTGCATTTCTCTAAACATGTGAAATGTAAAACTGCAGGAATTGCGCTGTGCTACAGGGATCATGAAAAATAGAAAAACTGGTGGGTCATTTGCAAGCAATCAGTCTGCTCCCCCCCCCCCCTTTTTTTACTTGCTTTGCTTCACAAATGGAGACGACACTAGAGTCATTTTTGCAAAAACTGTATAAAATACAATGGAAGCAATGGAGGCAACTCACAGGAGTTGGGGAAGTCTTGGCAGGTTGTCTTGCTGTGTCTCAGCCAAAACAAGACACTGTTTGTTTTGTTCTACCTTCCTAGATAAGGTAGAACTATCTAGTAATAAATCATGTAGCAAAATGAATCCCGTTTTGCCTTTACACACTGAAACTAAATATCTGTACTAGAGAGCAAAAAAGAATTGTATTTCTTCAACAGTATCTTATGTTTTGTACTATATAAAAATATCATTTTTCTTCTATCAATAACATTGGATGTTTGTTGTTGTATGTGTTCAAGTCACTTCTGAGTTATGGTGATCATAAGGAAAACATATCACACAGGTTTTTCTTGGCAAGACTTCTCCAAAGGAGATTTGCATTTCTTTTCTCTGAGTCTGAGAGAATGTGACTTGCCTGAGCTCATATAACAGGTTTTGAAGGCTAAGTGGGGATTCGAACCCTAGTCTCCCAGAGTCCTAGTGCAATGCTCAAACCACTACACCACATTGGCTTACTACCAGTACTATATGGATATAAAATAAAGGGTCATAAACTTAATTCAGTTTTCTTGTGTTCATACTGGGGGAGGAGTTTAGACCTGAGGAAAGGCCTTAGTGGCATCAAACTACTATGGCAAAATACAGAAAACCCAGTTGCCTACAGCCACCACTCTAGGAGTTCAATTGTTATTCCACAATTGTTAACCAAAGGGTATGGATGAGCACCATCACACAGGCCTTCTCCAATGGAAGAAGAGGAGAGAGAAAAGTTAAAGCCTCCAGTTTCAAAACACAAAACTGAGGGATGGAATGCAGTAACAGAAGAGGCATGACAGAGAAGCTATGAATGGTGGAGAGAACAGAAAATAGAATCATAAAATCATAGTCATAGGGCTGGAAGAGACCACAAAGGCCATCCAGTCCAACCCCTGCCATGCAGGAACTCACAATCAAAGCCACCTAGATGGCCATTAAGCCTCTGTTTAAAGACCTCCAAAGAGACTCCACCACTCTCTGAGGGAGTGCATTCCACTGTCGACAGCCCTTACTGTCAGGAAGTTTCTCCTAATGTTGAACCAGAATCTCTTTTCCTGGAGTTTGCATCCATTACTCAGGGTCCTAGTCTCTGGAGCAGCAGAAAACAAGCTTGCTGCATCCTCAATATGACATCCCTTCAAATACTTAAACAGGGCTGTCATACCATCTCTTTACCTTCTCTTCTCCAGGCTAAACATCCCCAGCTCCCAAAGTCATTCCTCACAGGGCTTCATGGTTTCCAGACCCTTCACCATTTTAGTCACTCTCCTTTGGACATGCTCCAGTTTCTCAACATCCTTTTTGAATTGTGGTGCCCAGAACTGGACACAGTATTATTCCAGGTGAGGGCTGAGCAAAGCGGAATAGAGTGGCACTATTATCAACGGTCCCCAAACTATGCTCTTTAAAGGATTTTGGACTTCAGCTCCCAGAATCCCAGACTATTGGCCAATATATCTGAGGCTTCTGGGGGCTGAAGTCCAAAATCTCTTAAAGGGCACAGTTTGGGGACTACTGAACTAGACACTATACCTCTATTGATGCACATTTAAAAGCTGACATAATTGACCAGGAGACTACATTCCTCCCTCCAAATGTGCAAAAGCAGCTCTGGGGTCTGAAAGCTGAGGGGGGCAATGTTTAGAAGGTCTCATCTTTAGAACAGAATTGATGTACTCCAGAGATGAACACTAATGTTCAAAATAGATTTCTGGTTCTATCCATATACAGTGAAAATCCCCAAACACTAAGCAAACACCAGACAGGAATTTCTTGCACCAAACTGCTGCTAAGCCAAGGCTTAAACTGCAGCTGCTGCCCAGCCCACCACCAAAAATACATTCTTCCCTCAGGTCTCTCTGAGTTACTTACGTCCTGTGAGTTCAAAGAGCACCCTGTCGTTGAGTCCCAAGCGCAACTCTGGCATGCCCGAGAGGAAGACTTTCAGCTTGATGGAACCCACAATCTCACTCAGTAGGACACTTCCATTGGCATTAACCTGAAAGACAGAACAGGGTCTGGGCTGGAGGGCACCAGCTTTCCTTTGCCCTCATCACCATGAGGAAGAGTAGTTGTTCCTTCCCCATACTAACTATTATGCTGAAATTACCTAATACAGTGAAGAAGCATTTCAAGGTCTAGCCCAACTTTTGCTCACTTGCTCACTCTGCATGAACCTTAGTTCTTCCTGCTGTTGCATCTGATAAAGTGATGGGATGCACAACTAGGCACGTGGCTCTCGGATAAGGTTGCCATTTGTCCTGGAAAACCTGGAATATCTCGGATTGAAGGGACTAAAAAATGTCCCAGCTGCCTGGGCCAGTTGAAATAGTAAATCCAGATTTCTCTTTCATCAGAGGGTAGGTTAAAATGTGGCAGTGGCGATGAAGCAGGAAGCTGTGCAAGAAGTCTGGCACTGGTAAGAGCCTCATCCCACCCTGCAGGCTACAGTTGCTCCTGCACAGGGGTAGCAATTTAATTTGCCCCAATTGTCATCCCCACTGGCAGCGCTGCTTCAGAATCCCCCATCAATCATTCATGACATAAGCAGCTTGGGGCCTGATGTGAGGAGGAGAAAGAGGAAGAAAGGGGGGGGGGGTGAAGGCACTGGCCAGGTGAGGAAAAGGTGGGTGCATAGGGCCCGACGTGAGGAGGAGGAGGAGGAGGAGGGACCCGGGGAGCCTTGCAAAGGAAGGGCTTGTAGGAAGGAGGACAGGACATCTTTTCTTTTCTTTTTGTAAATAGAATTAATTGATGAAGCAATAGAGTGGTTTAGCACCTTTGCTAGTAGTTGCTAAGCTGTTCTGTTGCTTCATCGATTAATTTAATTTATTTATTTTTATTTTTAAAAAACTTTATTGATTTAAAAGTATAACAAACAGACATATAACAAAGAGAACACAGATTATACAAATTCACAAATACATTCATATATACAAATAAAACTCATACATCCTATCATCTCCCTTCCAGCCTTAAGCTGTAAAGGGATATTCCCCCTACTACGTATTCTATACCAAACTTTGATTTTCCACTTACTCTCATCCACTTCTTTCTTTCTCTTCTTTCTTATTTACTTATCCACCCCTACCTACTCTGACCTTCATCTTCACCTACTTATCCCTCTAACCTTACCTTACTAAATACACATACTTAACAAACAGACAAACATAGTGACTTCCTTTCACCAGTATTCGCTCTATGTTTGTTAAAAGTGCCTTTCTTACTTTTGTATGGTTAATTGTGGATCCCAATTCCTTTATGTCTAACTCTTTCGTTCCTATCTTAAAGAAAGAAAATTTACCAAAAAAAAAAAATGGGAAGGATGATAAGGACCCCTCTGCCATTAGTCCCTCTCCTCCAGAATGCTGCAATTCCTATCTGTCATTCCCACTTGCTGAACACTCTTTGGAATTGCGTTTTTTCAAAAGAACCTCTTTTAAGCTAGTGTCTGAAAAAAACGGTTCTTTTGCCTTTTCCTCGCTTCATCATGACAGATTCGATCACATCGTGACAGCAACTGGTTTCAAATGGGAACGAGGGTCATTTAATTCAATTTTTTTGATAGTGGGAATGACTCCTGAGTCAACCTTTGAGCCCTGAGATTGACCTCACAACTTTGTGGCTGCAGTACCAGCATTTAACCAGTGCGCCACCAGAGCTCCAGGGAAGGTTAAGAGGTGATATGATTGCCCTGTTTAATTAATTTAATTTAATTAATTTGTTTTATTTATATACCGCTATTCAAAAGATCATAATGGTGAACAGCAAGTAAGCTAATTAGCAAGTAAGCTAATTTAAGTATTTAAGTATTAAGAATAGGACCCATAGGAATGGATGCAAGTTGCAGGAAAAGAGATTTCCACCTCAACGTGAGGAGGAACTTCCTGATAGTAAGAGCTGTTAGACAGAGTAACACACTTCCTCGAAGTGTAGTGGAGTCTCCTTCCTTAGAGGTCTTTAAACAGAGGCTGGATGGCCATCTGTCACAGCGGGTGCTTTGCTTGAGAGATTCTGCATGGCAGAATGGCTTGGACTGGATGGTTCTTGGGGGTCTCTTCCATCTCTATGATTCTATGATTCTAACTGCATGGAGGCAACAAGGTCTCCTCCAAGAAGGAGCCTCTGCTTCCTCTGGCTTGCCTTTCCTCTTTCCCTCTGGGTGGCATGTTTCTGGGTTATGCAGGGAAGAATATAAGAGACAGCCATGCCTTAGAGCCTGGGCATGAGCCAGCTCACCATCTCTTTCCTTGGAGGAATAGGCACTGGAGCATCTGAGTTAGGGAAGGATCAGCCCCCTGCTCTCTTCATTTGCTCTCTTTGACATCTCCCTCTGGACAGCACAGCATTGGAGATCCTGCACAGTGAAATCAGTGCCATCTCTTGTGCCACCCAGAGAGAGAGAGAGAGAAAGAGAGAGATTTGCAAGGAGGCAGCAGCTGCTTTGTGCACTGCTGCCTCTCTGTGATTATTCAGAGCCTCTCTTTCTGTCTGGTCAGCTGAGTGGTAGTTGTTGCTCCTTCCAGTTCCTTCCAAGGCCTTCTCCCACTGCAATGCTCCACCTGGGCAACAAAGCCAGAAGGATGGAGCTCTATGGGCTCAGCCTAATGGAGTGAGGGAAGGAGCAAAAAGGGTTGGTGGATAGATAGCTTTTCTATGCATCATAGCAGAGGACTGGTGCCATGTTGCCTGCTAGAGGTAGTCTGTGGACAGCTGCCTCTACCTGCTTTCTTGCCCTCCATGGTTGGTGCAATGTGAAGGACTGTTCATTGTGAACGACTGGTGTACTGTTGTGGGGGAACAACAGGTACTGCTTCTTGGAGGAGTAGCCATCTCTTTTGTCTACTCAGTCCACTTCTATGGCTGGAAGGTATGGAGAGTTATTGAGGTAGATGGACATACATGCCCCATCACTCCTAGGCCATTCAGGGGGGAGGTTGGAGGTCAGCAAGTGAGAGGATGAGGTGGGTGTGGTGTGCTCCTCCAATGATCAGTCCTTCACACTGCACCAACCATGAAGGGCAAGAAAGAAGGTAGAGGCAGCTGTCCACAGACTACCTCTAGCAGGCAACATGGCACCAGTCCTCTGCTATGATGCATAGAAAAGCTATCTATCTGTCTGTCTGTCTTTCTGCCTGTCTATCCACCTTCCTACCTATCTACCTATCTCAATAAAATTAAATTATTACAATATTAAAATTAATTGCTTGTTAAAAGAATAAAATAGTTAAAAATGATGCAAAAGCATGCATGACAAGCATAGTAGATCACTAGTAACATAATAAAAACATACACAAACTGTCCAGTCCAACAGGGGAGCATGGGGTGAATTAGGGAAGGAAAGGGAGCATCCATGATTGTGCTTTGCCAATGTGTCACTGGGTGCACTGATGCACTGTATGAGCTGTGTATCACTTATGCAGCTGTGTGGCTGGTCACACGGGGCATTCAATGGGATGGCAGCTGGGCAGGAAGCATTTGCCAGTCTCAGGTGGTGTGTTTGTGCAATGGTGCGCATGCATGGGAGGGGCAAAAACAAGAACAATCCCAAGAAGTGCAGCCGTGTGGTACAGACTGCCCATGAGTGCTCTTTCTGGCTATGGAGTGGGGTGTGCGGACAGCAAGACTTCCACCCACTTTCATAAAAACAAGAATCAGTCTGTTTTTTGCTGTCTGTCTGCTCAGTCCCAGAGAGAGAGGAGGTTAAAGCAGCTACTGTTGTCTCTTGCTTTTTCTATGCAGGGGAAGTGGGGAGGGGATGTAAAATAAAGAGAAAGGACCCCAGAATGCGTAGGTTCCAGGGTTGCTTGTTAAGTGGAGTGTCCTTCTCCAGCCCATTCTCTTTCAGGCTATTTTCCAAGGGAAAAGGGAAAAGAGGAAAGATTGATATGTACTGTTTAATCGCTTCTCCTCACTCAACAGACTGCCTTTCTTCCAAAGTAAAAGTGCCACTGTTAGGCATGCATGGACATGCTTAACAACATGTGTAGATAGCCCTGAGTATCTGTAGCTGGAGGCCAGAAGGTTACTTAATGTCATGCATCATTAAGCATATCTGATATGTATGCGTACATAATGTAAGCATAATTTCCAATTCCTGACTTAAATAACCAAAAATTCTGAATTAACTCATTTCAAGCCGCACCATCTGGACAGACTCATGGCACTATATATAAAGTATAAGTATATATAGTATATCTGAAGTATCATTTTACTTTATTTTTAATGAACCAAAGTAGAATTTAGAAGACACCCTCACGCACAAATAAAAGAAAAAGAATTATAGTTTTAAAACATAATTTCAAAGAGCCCTGGTGGTCCAGTGGTTAAATGCCTGTATGCAGCCACTTACTCACAAACCACAAGGTTGTGAGTTCAATACCAGCTGGGGCTCCAGGTCCGTTCAGCCTGGCATCTTTCTGTAGGTCGCCAAAATGAGTATCCAGCTTGTTGGGGCGCAATTAGCTTACACTTTGTAAACCACTTAGTACACAGGTGAGTGGTATAGAAATATGTTTGCTATTGCAAAAGAGAGAATATTGCATACATCTTTGTTTTATTATGCAAAAGTGCATAATTAAAACAAGATGGGGGAAACAAAACCTGGACTGAAAATCCAAGATCTGTCACATCTGTGTTCCATGAATGATATAGGCTGAGTATCCCTTTTCTGAAATCCAAAATCCTCCAGATTCCAAAATTGTCCATAAAGGTGCCTGAGCTACTTTTTTTGATGGTTCAATGTACGTAAATTTTGTTTCATGCACAAAATTATTAAAAATATTGTGTATAAATTACCTTCAGGCTGTGTGTATAACGTTTATATGAAACATAAATGAATTTTGTGTTTAGACTTGGGTCCCATCTCCAAAGTATTATGTATATGCAAATATTCTAAAATCCAAAATCCAAAACAGTTCTGGTCCTAAGCATTTCAGCTGAAGGACATTCAACCTGCAACATCACTTTCCCCTGCTTATTGCCTAAACCTCTTTTTAAAGTATATTACAAATCTGTAACTCCCATGACAGGTAAACTATGTGACTCACCAGGAGGTTGACAGATTCAATGACATCAATGAAGACTTCATTCTTCTTGTATTTTAAGCCCTCTGATCTCCAGGAGACAGCGTTGGTGACAGTGGCTGGAACACGAGATTTACCTGTGTCTAGCTTGTTGCCTTGCTGCGTGATGTACCTACAATTAGGGTAAAAAAATTAGATTAAGAAGACCCAGGCTGCATGTATACTGCAGACTTAATCCAGTTTGATACCGCTTTAACCGCCATGGGTCAATGCTATGACATTCTGGGATTTGTAGTTTTTTGAGATACTTGGCCTTCTCTGCCAGAGACGTCTGGTGCCATGACAAATTACAAACCCCAGAATTCCATAGCATTGAACCATGGCAATTAAAGTGGTACCTAGCTGCATTAAGTCAGCAATGTGGCAGCAACTCTAGGTCTACCCTCTTAAGAACAGTTATTTATACTTCCTGATAAGGCATCCAATTGCACATTCCCTCAGTACTGGATGCCCTGTAAAAAGGACCTTCTCAGCAAAATGTGATATTGACTCATAGTCAGTGGCATCATTAGTGTTGGTGTCACTCTGTGCAGTAACTCATGGTGTCACCTGCCACTCACTGACCTCTTCCCATACCATACAGAATCCTTAATAGTGTTTTCTGTACTAATTTACTCATAAATCACAATTCCCCTATATCACTGGATACAATGGTACTAGTTGTGACATAACCAACTAGCAAAATTAAAACTATACGTTTAAATTGCAATATCACACACAGAGAATAAATGTGTTTACACATACATAGTTTCATGTGGTTAAAGTAAAAATTTGGTAAAATGTGATGTTTTTAAAGAAAAAAAGAAAATATATTTTAACAAAAATTAAATGTTGAACTTTACATTACAATTTTTTTTTAAAACCTTGAGGCCTCTCCTTTTTCCTCCCCTACTGAACCCATTCACACCATCTCTGCAGCATTTTAAAGAGATAGAGGCAAATGCCACAGACTGTTCCTGCTAAAATGCTGATGTTTGAAGAGCAGTGTCACCCTCCTGGTGCAGTCCATACTGCCTGCACCCACTTTGTGATGCCACTGCTCATAGATTGGGAGTTCTTTACTTTTCTTTGTACAACTCCCCAAATACCCAGCAAACATGATAGCTTGGGCATTCTGGGAATCGTAGTCCAAAAAAGTTAAATCTCCATGTGCTGGATAAACAGCATACCTTGTATACAGAAGGTCCCACTGAGAATGGAGGAACCCATGTTTGAAACTCTGAAGAACCACAACTAGGCAATATTGAGCTGGATGGATTATTGGACTAGGTCTCATGAGACATCTTACTATGCTTGAAATTTGGTGAAGGAGGGAAATCATGTCTGAAATGTGGACAATTCAGAACTTGAACTGGCTTTTGTGGATTTATAATTTTGATGCTGCGATTTAGGTTAAGACCCAACACTGACAAATGAGTGTTCCTTTACGGGCTAGTTCAGTAATGGCGAACCTATGGCACGCGTGCCACAGGTGGCACTCAGAGCCCTCTCTTTGGGCACATGTGCCATCGTCCCAGCACAGAGTTTGCCAGAGTTTGTTACTAGAAAGCCAGAGGGACATGGCACTTTGCAATAAATAAGTGGGTTTTGGGTTGCATTTCGGGCACTCGGCCTCAAAAAGATTCACCATCACTGGGCTAGTTCATAAAATTAATGGTCCCCCATAATAAAAAATTTACCCCAACACATATTTAGATATTTGAGTTCAAACCTAAAACATGCTGAAATGTTTTGCTCCACCCAAACTTCTGTAGATGCGTCCTTAAGAGGTCAAATTCTGCAAAGTTATTCACAGAATGGCAGAAAAACAGAAGTTGGGGCTGAGAAAGTGGGAGACAAGAAGACCAAATGACTCACTCCTGCAAAATTTTACTATCTGTTGTCTGGGGAAACCCAAAGTCCATCAGCTCATCCAGTAGTTCATATACAATGACAAAATTGTCACGGATGCTCTCTTCCTCCAGTTCTTTGAAGTATTCCGAAAAGACCTGATAAACGGAGAATAGAAGAATTCACAATGGATTTCATACTGAAGACATCTACTTTGTGGTCAAGATGCTGAAATTCTAGGTCTCTAATATCCACATTTATGGTAGGAAACCAGTATTTGGCCAATAGATCAAAATTCTATGGAAACATTGGAGACTTTTGAATTCTTTAAAGCCTTTCTTCATAGTGATGAACAGTTGTAGGAATCAGAAAACATCCACTGCTAGATGTTACTAGCCTACCAGTCTTTTTCCTGAAAAAGTCAAACAGTATAAATAACAGTCACAATTTGTTTGTATGCATGTTTATATTTCCTTTTAGACCAATGAGACAGAAACTAATTGATAAATCAGATACAGACATTTCTTGCTTTTTCTGCTACCACTAACACTTACGACATTTATATGACTTACATTTTTTTACAGTTAAAACATATTTTCCAGTGATGTATAAATGCATAACATTGATCTCTGTAAAGTACAGTAACATCCAAGATCCACAAATTAATGATACCTTATTCAGCCAACCAAAATGCATAAAATAATTCATATCTGTAATCACTTTTGTTATAATTTGGCTTTTCTAAAGCCTCCTATACAAGGAAATCTTATACAGTTCATGTCGGATAGTATGCATTCTTTTAATTGTTTTCAACAGTGGGATACAGACCGCCCCTTTAGGGCGGCCCGCACCCGTCCCTTTCCTCGACGGATCAGGGCCTCAGCGGCCACAGCGGCAGCCCCAGAGGCCCCAATCTGCCGCTTTTCCAGGCCTCGGGGAAGCAGCAAAACGCCGCTTCCCTGCGGCCTGGAAAGGGATGTCCTTGGGGCTTCATGCCTCAAGGACACCCCGACAGCAGCAGGGAGATTTAAAGGCCACACCACTGATATGCACAGCGGAAGGAGCTCCGTTTTGGAGCTCCTTCCGGCACCACAAGCACCCTGCAGTGGCGCTTACATGTCACACCTGTGCTGTGCTGTTTGGCTGCGGCGCGGCCGTGACGTCATAATGGCAGTGCCCATGTAGACATGGTGCCGCCATTTTAACGCCGCGGTTACATGCTAGGGTTGTGGGGCGTCTGTAAAGGACGCCCCGAGGCAACCCTAACACATATCCAGGCCAGCGCAAAGTGCCGGCCTGGAAACCGCCAATATTGTGCTACTAAAGCTGGAGATGAGATTATCAAGTTCGAAACCATTTGTTGATACTTACAGGCTATTAGTCCATTGGAGTTGTCACTGAGATAGCTGTTGAATTAACACCTAACTTATTCTACACAACTGTTAGCATTCTGCATTACTTGCAGTGCCTCCCAAACTTTGGTCCTCCAGATGTTTTGGACTTCCGCTCCCAATATTCCTGATTGTTAGCCAAATTGTCTAAGGCTTCTGAGTGTTAAAGTCCAAAAGCCTTTGGAGGATCACAGTTTGGGGAACAGTGGCCTAGAGCATAGACCAAAACACTGTATCTATCTTTGCACAACCACCATAAGTTTCTAAAATTCATTCAGCCACTTACCTCAACCACTTTGTAGAGAAAAGAATATACGAGTGAGGCATTGGCATTCTTCATAGTGAGGGCCACCACTACATAAAAGGTTAAGGATGAAAATAAGGAAAGAGACATTTTGTCCGTGCTGTTAGAATAGAGACCATCTCACCCAAGCCCCACACATTCCGATCTGTTTTTCTTGTTGTGTGACTTCAAGTCATTTCTGACCTATGGAGGCCCAGCCTAAAGTATACTTATCATGGGGTTTTCTTGGCAAGATATGTTCAGAAAAGGGTTTGTCAATTGCCATCCTTGAAGGCTGAGAGAGTGTGACTTGCCAAAGGTCTCTCAGTGGGTTTACATGGCCGAAGTCAGTTTTGAATCCTGGGGTCCATGGTTCCTATATAAAATGGCTAAGAAGGTGGAAAGCAGAAGCCTGAGACAGCAGGGAGAGGTTTTGGAAAAGATAAGGAGACAGAAATGTGTCTAAAAGAAGCAAGAGACCTTCTATGGCACTACATTCTAATCTATATGTATGTATTTTTGCTCTGCCTTAGAAAGCTTGGCTTATAACCTCTATGTACAAGAAGAACCTGTTTTCAGAATATTCTAGTGATCAGGTTGCTTGTGATTTATTAATACCAAATTTCACTTTCCCAGGTGACGAAGAAGTAGTTGTACCATTCAGAGGTACATTTAACCCCCACCCCATTTGTCATGGGAAAGCACACATATCCATGCTTGCAAAATGGAACCTTTATGTGTATGCCAGAATTCAGATAGATTGTGTTCAGATAGATTTTGTTGGACTACATTAACCAGCAGTGGTAGCTAGTCTAACCAATGGAAGTTATAGTCCAGCTTCATCTGGATGGTCACATGATTTCCATACTTGGACTAAACATTTTATTTAGACAAGAGCTCTAACAGCCTGTTTCTCTCAGATAGTGAATAGCAAATGTGCATAAATTATACTGAACTGACTGCGCCTTTTTAGTTTCCTTGGACCAGGCCTTGCAATACAGTTTGCAGTGTTTCATCTCAGAGAGAAGCTTTTCATCTCTTAGCTATTGCACATATTTCTGGCCAGCTGGCAGGGTCAAACACTGAAAAGGTGTAGGTTCCAACACATAAAGCAATATTCACACTTAAATTCAGCTATAAAACACTGAAAACAGTAATATATACGCAAACATACACAGCCTGAGAAACCATCAGTAAAAAACAGGTAAAAGCCACATCACCACTATTCCAACTAAAGACTAGCTAATGAAAATGCTCATACTGTACCCTATGTCTCATTTCTTGTTATGAGAAAGAAAGGTGTCTTAATTCCTGATCTTTCTAATGAAAGTGTCTGCTTTGTGTCAATTTAAGTATCCTAGGCCTGTTACAGACAGCCAAAATAAAGCTGCTTCGAGTCACAGTGGAGGTATGGTGTTTCAATGATACATGTGTCCTAAGAGTCCAGAAGTCACACCAAAGCCACGCTCCAGCCTGGAGCATGGCTTTGGTGTGACTTCTGGACTCTTAGGACGCATGCATCATTGAAACACCATACCTCTACTGTGACTCGAAGCAGCTTTATTTTGGCTGTCTGTAACAGGCCCTAGAGAAAGCAAACGATGCTAGAGAAGGTGAGTGCCTATGCAGAAATGCAAGTCAGATAGATCTAGGAATTATGCTACCTAGCACATAGTATGGACCCAGACAAACAATATCAGATTTCGGGATATTATTATGCCGGTCAAGATTTCAGGGGAGATAAAGATTTAAAAAGATGTTATCAGAGTCACTTAGGCTGAATCCACACTGCAGAAATAATCCAGGCTGATCCCACTTTAACTCCCCTGGCTTAATGCTATGGAATTCTGGAAACTGTAGTTTTGTGATACATTAAGTTTTCTCAGTCAGAGAAATCTGGTCCCTCCACATTTGTTGTGATTAGTAGCACAGGTCCCTCGTGAATGTAGGAAAACCTCAAAAAAAGCTAGGGCAGTTAAAGTGGTGTCAACCTGGATTATTTCTGCAGTGTGGATGCAGCCATAGCTGAGCCAGACTCTGTGAACAGTGTGCCCAACTAGAGGCAGAAGAAGGGCCAGAGCGGATTTTCAAGGCAAGGGCAGTATATATGGGCAGAATTTGAAAGAAGTAACGGAGCTCTGGCCACTGATAATCAGAAGTCACAGTACTAGCAAGAGTGCCAGGACACAGTGTAAGGCTGAAGACCTATAAATACTTTCCTATAGGATCCAACAGGGCAGTTTTTTTCTGGTCCTCTTGTGCATCAAAAAGGAAATGCTTTCACCAATACCTTTGCAAGCCAGCATCAGATGGGCCAAAGCAGGAGAGTAAAGGGGATAGTGTGTATAGCTACACTAATCTGCACTTTTAAATTAGGATAATTGTCTGCTTGTTCTCTGCGAAGAACAAAGGAAGCTTCTTATCTGGTACAGATCCAAATGTTGGCATCCCAGAGTATACTCAAAAGCCACCTGGTAGAGATGACACAAAAGTTCTACATGGAGCTCTTGGATTCTGTGCAAACTGGACACTGGATAAACACAGAGGACCAAAGTTGTAAAAATAACCCTATTTTGTTATTCGCTTGGCTAGAAATGGAATGATTAAATCAAGAGGAAAAAGAGATCCAAATAACTATTGAGAGTCAAGTCAACTGCTGGAAGTTCCCAGCCAAGAGACATCCTGCCCATAGAAAATGTAGGCATATGCAGCATTAAACTCATTTGCACACCTTGACTGGTGACATTTACCTATTGCCAAAAGCATTTGTGTGCAAACCCTGGTGGCCCCAGATGCAGAACAAGGCCATGCAATTTTTAAGCCCCAACATCCTTGCAGATCATCTCTTTGGATTGTTGGCAACCCGGGACATTGCTTGATCCAATGCAACTGCTTCAGAAGTGTTGCAGCATCTCATATCTCCATCCTCTTGAGCACTGAAAGGATACAGTAGAGGTTGCTATGCTTGATCCAAAGGAAGTGAACCTTTCCTCGGGACAAAAGCGGTGTAAGGGCACTTTCTTCTTCCTTTTGCATTAAGAGCGGCATAAAGTAGTCAATTTCCGACATGCTCACATCACCCTTATAGTTGCGGCTGATTAGTGGCTGTGGGAGAGGAAAGCAGTTAAACACACAACTGCCACACATGGGCTTGGCAAAGCCTCCCCTATGACTAGAAGCAAGGTAAGTAACATCAGCTCCTACATTCTCTGTTGCTCCCAAATGAGCAGATTAACAGACGCCCATCTCCAAGGCTACACTCCAGGCACATTTTTCCTTGGCTGCTCCTGGTAACATGCATGAATCTAGCATGCATTGAGGGTAAATAAATAACAACCCCTTTCTACTTTTGAGGACACTAATGTCAGGGTGACCAGACATCTTGCTTTTCCAGGACATGACCTACATTTCACCCTTCTCTTCAAGATAAATGTCAAAATGTCCTCGATTGCAAGCACAGCATAGGGGTCATTCAGAATGTTAGGAAAGATCGAATTAGGGGAATTTTAATTAGTTCAAATATTGCCGAGAGGTGGCCCTAACAATACCACGTGCTGGAATCATGTCCCAACGTATATACCAGAGGTCACCAGCACACCCCAAGAGAAAAAGACTCTAATACCAATTAGGTGCAATCTAATAACATTTATTAAAGCACTGCCTATGTGGTCTCTCCGCTTTAGGTTAATGGCAGGTCCTCTCTGGGGTCAGTCAGGGTCATAGCACAGACCGCATGTACCCAAAATTTTATATAAATCCAAACTTGGTAACAAGATGTCAATTTTTTAGCGTGATGATGCAAATCATCTCACTCAAGCATTCTGGGTTTGTTATTCACATTATGGAACCACATTGACTCACATCTCTGCACGTTCGGTTGCTCACATGTGCAAGCATTCATATAAAATTGAGTCAACAATACTAATACATTCGGAACACATTCAAGGCATGAAACATTTTATCTCAGGTCTACTCAGGTCTATTCGCATCAGTTATTCATACTATCGACAATGTGGAGAAAACCCGAGATTGAGTATCCTGGATTAAGTAGGGTTTTTGGAAGCCCCCCCCCCAAAAAAAAAAAAAAAAACTTAATCAGGTGCATTTGGGATCTGTGTGAACAACAGAGGTTCAACCCGGATTCATTCTGGATTATTTTCACAGTAAGAAGTATTACTTTACATTTGCTTGACGGTTTTTAGCTTTTATTTGGCAATGCCACAGCTTTTATTTGGCAATTATGCAGTCCAGTTTCCTGCATTTGGGAAAATCGGAGCATTGTTTTTCTTGCATGGCTGACATTCTGTGGTGCCTTGTCCTCCTTTGCAGTAACCCTGACTAATGTGTGTTCCATACTGTCCCAAAGTGAAGTTGCACTTTTGGAGATGTGATGCCAGAAAGGGGAGAAATAATAGCTGCCCAGGAACTGCTGCCAGCAAACGGTCAGCTCGGTGTTACTTCCTCTGTTGTCTTTTTCATCCACCTGTATTTGTTTTCAAAGGCCTGATACAGACAGGCCAAAATAAAGCTGCTTCGAGTCACTTTGGAGGTATGCTGTTTAAATGATACATGCGTCCTAAGAGTTCAGAAGCCACACCAAAGCCATGCTCCAGTCCTAAGGACTGGAGTGCAGCTTTGCTGCAGCTTCCAGACTCTTAGGATGCATGCATCATTGAAACACCATACCTCCAAAGTGACCTGAAGCAGCTTTATTTTGGCCTGTCTGTATAGGGCCAAAGTGTGATAAAGAACACCAGGGATGGGGAACATGTGATCCTCCAGATGTTGCTGCACTTCCATTGTCTGAAGCACTGGTCGTGGTGACTGGGACTGAGGGGTGCTGGACTCTAACATCTGGAGGGCCACATGTTCCCCACTGCTCTTGTTTCACTGATATGGAACACATTTACAGCGTTCATCCTTCTGTATTATATTATATTCTTATCCTGCTCCCAAAACTGTAACTGTGCTTAAATACCTGTCCCTGTAATATCCGTCTATCAGTGCATCCTAAGAAATGGACTGATATCCATGAAATCTCATGCTAAAATAAACCAGTCTCAAAGTTGCTGCTAGATTCTCCTCCCCAGCCCCCTGCTTCTTTTTCTCTTTTTGAACTTTTTGGAATTTATAGGTTTCAAAAATATTTTCAAGCCATGGATGGTTGAATCAGTGGATTAAAAAATCGTGGATACAGAGAAGGTTGACTGTACATACAAAAATACATCCCCAACAGCAAACCTTGATTTTGCCATTTTATATAAGGGACACCATTTTACTATGCCATTGTATTTAATGGGACTTGAGCATCAACAAATTCCGGTATCCATTGAAGGGGGGGGGTGTCATGGAACTAAACCCCAGCGGATACCAAGGGCCCACCGTTACAGTGCTTAATTAGAGTCCCTTATCAAAATAATAGAACAGATCCATAAAAAAGGTTGGTATTTCCATTATCCATTATGCAGGGCGGCAGCGGAGAGACTAAGGCTGTGTCTAGCTTGCCAAACATCTCACAGTCAAGGCTCTGCTGCCATGAGACTAAAACTGGAAACCTTTCAGCTCACATCATCTATTATTTTAACAACACTGTTATTGTTGCCACTTTGATATCAGTGCAGGAAAAAAGAAAGATTCTTTCACAGTGAGGAAACAAAGAAAAAAGCTGTGCAGCATTGGTATGTTCCACATTCCAGTTCTGAACAAATTGAATTCTACTCGGAATTTGTCTGCTGTTGCTTAATCTCCTTTTATTCTGCTATAATTAGGTAACTTCATCATCTGGGCTCCTGGACTGGTGATGATTTTTCAGCTCACACTCTCAGCCACTGCGGGGTTATTCAGATGGTGAAAATAATCTGGGTTGCATCTTTGGGGACATTCACATTCATTTTTTTTTTGTCCCAAGGAGCCACATATCGCCACACTGATGCATATCAGGTTTGTTGTTCCCATTTTATTTTGGGTTCACAAATCTCTTCGAGTTATTATAACTCCTTTGTTATGCACACATGCCATTGTTTCAGGATAAAATGGAGCCGCCTCCATTCCCTTGAACGATATAGAACGATCTAAATCAATTTGGAAGTTTATTCACACTGCTGAAGAGGTGGACTGATGTGGATCTTTCAGAAAAATTTAGGGGGAAAGCCGGTATTGAATACCCTGATTTAAGTGGGGGGTTTGCCATCCCCACTCCTCTCCCAAATAGTGCATTGAGTGCATCCGGGATGTGTGTGAACAACAAGGATTCATCCCAGATTATTTTCATAGTGTGAATGAGACCTCAGTTGTTCAGATGCATTTTGAATGTTTCCGATTAAGTTAGCGGGTGGGGGCTTCCAGAAATACCACTTAACCTACGATAATCGATATCAGGTCTCCCGCCCAGGGTTTTAAATTATTTTTTTGCATTGTTGGCTTTATAAATAACCGATATGACTAGACCCGGAATAAATTGCGGGGGGGACGGGGACTCTGCATGCCTTGAACATGTTTCAAATACATTTTGACTGTTTTTATTCAAGTACTGGCACGTGTGAGCAACCGAACTCACAGAGTTGTGCATAGATGCAGTTCTATAGTGTGAATAACAAGCCCAGAATGTGTGAGCAAGATTATTCACATTCTTGTGATAAATGTGATCTGAATGACCCCTTGGTTACATTAGCAAATGCTTATTCCTATTTCCCAGGAATTGGTTAGGTATATTTTTTAACTTGTCCATTACTTCCTCCAACTGTGGCAAGCAGTTCCAGAGGTCAGTAGTGCACAGCCTGGGACCAAGTACAGTTCGGCTGTTTGCATCCAAGGATTTAAGCATCCATGGCTTGAAAATATTCAAAAGATATATTCAAAAATATTCCAAAAAGCAAAGTTTAATTTTGTCATTTTATATAAAGGACACCATTTTACTATGCCAGAATATTTAATGGGACTTGAACATCCAAGTATTTTGGTATCCACAGAGAAGCAAACCCCAGTGCATACCAAGGGTCCACAGTAGTGTACACTCAACAGCTCTATGCAAAATTTAAATGTATTTTCCTTCCAAGTGATGGCCCCTGGTCTACTTCATCTTTTTAGCTACAAGGCTAGCCTTCCGCTCTGATCCGTTTTAAGCAACCAAGCTGGTTTAACAGGCTTCTACAAACAACAGAATGGAGGCAAACAGGCCTAAAGGTCTGAGAAATATCCACCCTTTCGGCAAACACCAGTTGTTTTAGGTATCTTTCCCAGTCTAATCTACAGCAAGTTCAGAGTTGGATGACCATCTCTTCACCTGCACAAAACAGATTGTGTTCTAGGAAGCAGTCCCCAAGCCCCATTTCTTGATGGGGAAGGAGACAGAAAGAGCACATCTAGAGACTGTTGTGTGCTTTAAGCTGCTTCCACACTGTAGAAAATAATCCAGTTTGACACCACCTTTAACTGCCATGGCTCAATGCTATGGAATTCTGGGAGTTGTAGTTTGTAGTGGCACCAGATCACTCTGCTAGAGAAGGCTAAATGTCTCACAAAACGACAGTTCCCAGAATTCCACGGCATTGAGCCATGCCAGTTCAAGCAGTATCAAAATTTATTATTTCTGCAGTGCAAACACTGCCTTCAAGTCATTTCCAACTTATGGTGACCTTTTGTTGCTGTGTGCCTTCAAGTAATTTCAGACTTAAGGCAAATCTATCATGGGGTTTTCTTGGCATGTTTCTTCACAGGGGGTTTGCCAGTGCCTTCCTCTGAGGCTGAGAGAGTGTACTTGCCTAAGGTCACCCAGTGGATTTCTGTAGCCAAACCAGGATTTGTACTCTAGCTCCAAAGTCATAGTCCAATGCCCAAACCACTATGCCAAGTTGGCTCTCTCATGGTGACCCCAAAGTGACCCTATTGACCCTATTTTCTTTGCAAGATTTGTCCAGAAGAGGTTTCCCACTGCCTTCCCCTGAGGCTGAGAGAGTGTGACTCACCTAAGGTCACCCAGTGGGTTTCTATGGCTGAGCCAAGAATTGAACCCTGATCTCCAGAGTCTGGTTCAGCATTCAAACCACTACATCATGCTGGCTCTTGGAGACTGGGACACCTTATCTTTTTCGTGGTTCCATCTCCCAGACTTGAAGAACAACAGAAGCTGTATCTGCACTGTAGATATAATCCAAGCGGACACTGCTTTAACTCCAATGGCTCAATGCTATGGAATTCTGGGAACTGCCATTTTATGAGACATCTAGCCAGCATGGCATAGTGGTTTGAGCATTGGACTCTGGAGACCAGGATTGAAAGAGATCTTGCAGCACCTTTGAGACTAACTGAGAGAAAGAAGTTGGCAGCATGAACTTTTGTAGACCTGAATGTACTTCCTCAGATGCATGTTTTAAAAGTTTAATTATTTTAATGTTAAATTAATGCAACTGAGGAAGGATACTCAAGTCTATGAAAGCTCATGTTGCCCACTTCTTTTAGTCTCATAGGTGCTGCAAGATCCCTTTGCATACTGATTTTACAGACTAAGCTTTTGAATTTTGGAGACCAGGGTTCAAGTCCCAGCTCAGCCACAGAAACCCACTGGGAGACCTTGTGCAAGTCACACTCTCTCAGCCTCAGGGGAAGGGAATGGCAAGCATCCTCTGAATAAATCTTGCCAAGAAAGGGTCACCACAAGTTTGGAAATAACAAGAGACATTTAGCCTTCTTTGTCAGAGAGCTCTTGTGCAACAGCAAATTCCAGTTCCCAGAATTCCACAGCATCGAGCCATGGCGGTTAAAGCAGTGTCAAACTGGATTATTTCTGCAGTGCGGATGCAACCTGACCAGAAAACTTGATCTGGAGCACGAAATGGCGAAGCAGCTGGGGCGGGGGGGCTTCTTCATTTTCCAAGGCTTTTCTTCGCAAACTTTGTTGTGACTGTTGTTGTTGTGTGTCTTTAAGTCATTTCCATCTTATGGCGACCCTCAGTCGAACCTATTATTATTATTATTATTATTATTATTATTATTAATACTATTATATTTATTTGTATCCCACTCTTTTCCCAGAACTGGGACTCAGAGCGGCTCACAACATTATTTCTATTGTAGTATGTTTTAACTGATGTTATATTGATTGATGTTTTTATTGTATTTTGTTGATTGTACTGTTGGATGGTCTAAGTGTTGTAACCCGCCTTGATCTTTGGAAAGGCGGGCTAGAAATAAAGTTATTATTATTATTATTATTATTATTATTATTATATTAACAGTACAATTAATTATTATTACTATTATTAACATTTATTCATAGAGTGTCATAAAGTTTGCCCAGCACTTTACATAGTAGTGGGTTTAACATAGGTTTAATCCACTTTTTCACTGAGGCACTATCATATACATATAACCAAAGTCTTGAAGTTGCAAATCCTCAAATCTTAATTTCAGATCAATCAATCAAATTGAATAAGAAAAAAAGAAAGAATACCAAGCGGCGTACCATCTTAAAACACAACCACAAGGCAAGATAAAAATGCCATTCAAATGATACTAACTAACCGATGGTATGTTAAAAGCACCAAAAAGTGGTACGGTAAAATGGAATTAAAATTAAAATGGAATTAAAATTAAAATGGAATTAAAATTAAAACGGAATTAAAATTAAAATGGAATTAAAATTATTGTAATATTCAAACAGGTGGCTTACTGAAAAAGAATAAAATACAGATTTAAAAAGTTAAAACTGCTTTACAAAAAGACACATCAGCATTGCTGTTATATTATTATTATTATTATTATTATTACTATTATTAGGTTCTGAGCAGCCTATCCTGGGGTTTCCTTGGCAAGATTTCTTCAGAGGGTGAGAGGGGGTTGCCCTTGCCATCCCCTGAGGCTGAGAGAGTGTGACCTGCCCCCCTCCAGGAGGCCTTGGACTCACCTTCCCTTTCATGTCAAGGACAAATACAGCCGAGGCGGACATAGCTGCAGCCTTCTCCTTTCCTTCCTCTTCCCTTCCTTCCGCCTCGTCGCCTGGGAAGGCTACCTGGTTGGGCTCACCTGAACAGGTGAGGGAGCCGCCCCTCCAGGTGAGCCAGGAGGCCTTAAAGGGGAGGAGGGCCAGGTGCCTCCGACAGAAAGGGTAAAGGAGAGCAGGCATCTCTTCTTTCTGTCTGTTTTCAATGGCTGCCCCACTTAGGGCCACCCTTTCTTTCAGTTTCCTTGTCAAGTATTGCATACATATTCCCACTGATTGGGTGGCATATAAATTATTATTATTATTATTATTATTATTATTATTAATCCCTCATATAATACACACACATACAAACAATATTTCTATTATTATTATTATTATTATTATTATTACGTTATTTATATAACATATTGCCTTACTTACCAACAAATTATTCACATCTTTGCTCCAAAATGTTCTCAGCTATTAACTAATCCCTCATATATATACATATTTCTATTATTATTATTATTATTATTGCTATTATTATTATTATTATTATTATTGCTATTATTATTTGCCCCGTCCCTCCCCCCAGGAACAGTGTTTCCCTTTTTAATTTCTTTTTCTGCTCACGCGGAAGATCACTTTAACTATTTCTTTTACATTTTCATACCCCTTCCTCTTATCAACAAACTCAGCCATTATTTTCCAAGTGTGTCGTGTGCCTTTCAAGCCCGTTCTGACCGTTTCTTTTGGTTTTCTCATCAAGTATTACATACACTGTATTTTATTGTGTGTGTATGTTGTGTGGCTTCAAGTCATTTCCGACTTATGGCGACCCTAAAGTGAACCTATCATGGGATTTTCTTGGCAAGATTTGTTGAGAGGAGGCTTGTCATTGCCTTCTGCTGAAGCTGAGAGAGTGTAATTTGCCCAAGGTAATCCAGTGGATCTCATGGCTGTTGTTAACTGCCCTCGAGTGGACCCTAACTCACCATGACCCTGAGGATCATAGAATCATAGAGTTGGAAGAGACTGCAAGGGCCTTCCAGTCCAACCCCATTCTGCCATGCAGGAAATCCAAATCAAAGCATCCCTGACAGATGTCTATCCAGCCTCTGCTTAAAGACCTCCAAGGAGGGAGACTCCCCTACACTCGGAGTTTGTTCCACTGTCGAACAGCCCTTACTGTCAGGAAGTTCCTCCTAATGTTGAGCTGGAATCTCTTTTCCTGGAGCTTGCATCCATTGTTCCAGATCCTGTTCTCTGGAGCAACAGAAAACAAGCTTGCTCCCTCCTCAATATGACATCCCTTCAAATATTTAAACAGGGCTATCATATCACCTCTTAACCTTCTTTTCTCCAGGCTAAACATACCCAGCTCCCTCAGTCGTTCCTCTTAGGACATGGTTTCCAGACCCTTCACCATTTTAGTCACCCTCCTTTGGACACCCTCCAGTTTCTCAATGTCCTTTTTGAATTGTGGTGCCCAGAACTGGACACAATATTCCAGGTGGGGGCCTGACCAGAGCAAAATATAGTGGCACTATTAGTTCCCTTGATCTCAGCCCTGTTTAAATATTTGAAAGGATGTCATATTGAGGAGGGAGCAAGCTTGTTTTCTGCTGCTCCAGAGAACAGGACCCGGAACAATGGATGCAAGCTGCAGGAAAAGAGATTCCCCCTCAACATTAGGAGGAACTTCCTGACAGTGAGGGCTGTTCGACAGTGGAACACACTCCTTCCTCGGAGTGTAGTGGAGTCTCCTTCCTTGGAGGTTTTTAAGCAGAGGCTGGATGGCCATCTGTCGGGGATACTTTGATTTGGATTTCCTGCATGGCAGGGGGGTTGGACTGGATGGCCCTTGCGGTCTCTTCCAACTCTCTATGATTCTAGTCTGCTAGCTCCGCCCCCTAGTGACTCACAGATGTGAAAAGGAATGATAAGCCTCTCGGTGGGAGGGGGTTTGCTACTGCTGTGGAAGGAGTTGTAAGTGAGAAGGAAGACCAGTTTGTTTGGATTTTGGACAGTGGGTGTTCTCACCACATGACCCCTAATAGGGAAAAACTACAGCACCCTAAGTCAGCACCAGTGGGCACTGTAGTATTTGCAAATGGTGAATCTGACTATGTAGAGGTACAAGGGTCTGTATTAATCCCGGGTTTAAAAAAGGTATTCAATAATGTTTTGTGTGCACCAAAATTGCAAAATAACCTTGTAAGTGTGGTATCTCTTACTGATGATGGATATGAAATCCTTTTCAGAAAAGATGAGGGGATTATATCCAAGGAAGGAGCAATGTGTGGTTAAGCCTTAAAGAAAAATCACACTTACCACATGGTGGAACAAGTGCAGTGTGGGAAAGTAACAAACAAACCACTGCATGATGGGTGTGCTCATTACTTCCATAGAGTTATGGGCCACATAAGTTTTAAGGGTTTGAAAAATCTAGAAAAGATTTGCCCAGAGTTCAGAGTAGAGGGCTGTAATAGTTACCTTGACTGTGCTATGTACAAAAGGGTCAAAGTCAAGGCTTACCCCGTGGCGAAGGTGAGTAAATGCATTACCCAGAGGCCTTTTCAGGTGGTACATGCAGACTTATCAGGGCCACATCAAGTAAAGAGTTTAGGGGGATGCAAGTTTACCCTACTAATTGTAGACAGGCATACCCGATTTACATTTGTAACGGTGCTTAAAACCAAAAGTGAGGCTGCTGACACGATCAAAAGATGGGTTAATTCTGTTGAAAGGAAGTTTCCTTACAAGGTTGGCACTATTGTAACAGACAGAGGTGGGGAATTTCTTTGTAATAACTTGCAGCAGTGGCTTGGGCAGAAAGGAATCCAACACAAAACTACAAATCCCGGATGTCCTGCAAAAGATGGTTTGGCTGAACGCAGGATTGGTATGTTAAATCAAATAAGGGATTGTATGTTGGAAGATTCTGGAGCACCAGCAAATTTGTGGGGAGAAGCCACAAGAACTGCTTGTCACATTATGAACAGGTCATGGTACAATGTGATAAACCAAACTCCTTATTTTTTGTTGTATGGTAGAGCACCGAACCTAAAGTACTTAAGGGTTTTTGGATAATTTGCCTCAGTGTACATTCCACCTCAGTTTAGGAAAAAGAATGAGCCCAGGAGCCGAAGGCTGCGTTTTGTGGGCTATGAGGGAAACAAGTACAGGTTCTTGATGAATGGTGTGCAAGGTTTGAAACTCATGCTGGATGGGAGAAAATTCACTCAAACCAGGATGTTTTTGTTAAGCTTAAAAACACTGATGTTAACACAAACAATGGAAATGGAGGGGTGAAAGCATCCAGAGATGTAAAGGATAAACAGACAAGCATTTCTGAAGACACGCAAACACAGACACAAACACCAAAGCAAGAGCCAGCGCATAGACAGGATAGTCAAAGTAGCAGTAGTGACACTGAGGATGAGCATGGCAGAACTAGAGTCATTATTCCACGAAGGACTCAACGAGTCAGGAGACCACCAGAAAGGTTTGTTGTACAAGAGGCACGAGTTTGTACTGTTGTGGTAGAGGAGCCTGATGATTACAAAGACATGCTCAGGTACCCAGTAACTGAGCAGGAGAAGTGGAATATGGCTATGGATCAGGAAATCAATGCATTGGTGGATAGGAAAGTGTTTGAGGTGGTCGATAGACCTGAAGAGCAGAAAGTAGTTGGCTGCAGATGGATCTATAGGAGGAAGGACATGCCTGATGGGACTGTCAAGCATAAGGCTTGAATAGTAGCTAAAGGATACTCACAGAGACGGTTTGAGAATTATGATAGGACATTCTCACCGACAGCCAAGGCAGAGAGTCTCAGGATGGTGCTTGCTGTGGCTGCCAAAAGGAAGTTAGTTGTTAATCATTTTGACTTCGAAACAGAATATCTCAGTGCAACCTTAGAGGAGACTGTGTTCATAGAGCAGCCTCCTGAGTATGAGTATGCAGGCAGTAACAAGGTCTATAAGCTGAAAAAGGCACTGTATGGACTTAAGCAAAGCGCCAGATGCTGGAATCATTGTATACACGAGGAGCTAGTGAGACTGGGTTATCGACGAAGTGTGGCCGATGCATGTGTATATACAAAAGGCAGTATAATCTTAGTCATATACGTAGATGATCTGTGTGTGGCAGCCAGGGATCAAGATGAGATCAGACTGGTGCAGAATGAGTTAGCACAAAGGTTCAAGCTCAAAGACCTTGGACATCTGAAAAGCTACCTGGGAATAGAGGTAGGGAGAGACCAGAATGGTGGTTTCAGGTTGTGCCAGAAGAGAAAGATAGATAAGTTGGTGGAAAAGACTGACTTGAGCGAAGCTAAGGTTGTAGGAAGCTCAATGACACCTGATTACCAGAATTTGGAGTCAAAGAAGTTGGTTTTGGCAAACAGAACTAAATATATAGCAGTAAGATACCAAAACTTGAGAGAACATGTACAAAATGGGACACTAAAGGTACAGTATGTTGGTACAGAGGACAATGTAACAGACATCCTCACGAAATTATTATCTGTAGAACGGCACACGAAGTTGGCTAACAGATTGGGTATCAGTAATTAAAGCTATATCACATGTGAGACAAGTGTAAATAACACATGGGACACACCACATGTCATTTGGAGGGGAATGTCAGGAAATGACATGTATGTGACCACTAGATGGAGCTGTAGCGGAACCTATTACAGTTCCAGTGGCAGTTAACAGTTTGACACTTGCATTATGGAATGTTGATGCAGTCAGTGTTCTTCTGAGAGTGTGTCAGTTATGACAGTTGGTGTAAGACTAACTGCCTCTCTGTTTTATTGATATGGTTGTTTGGTTGGCAAAGTATTTTATTTATTAAAGTAACTTATTTATTAAAGCCCTCGTGTAGAGTGAAGGCTTACAGTGCTCTTGTTGTTATTTCTCAAGCCGGGAACTCAAGGCCGTTTGCAGTGGTTAGGGAATCTTTTCCTTCTTGACCTGAATACCTTTGCAGACATCCCTTCAGATTCCTTCTCCCTGGCGTCCTGTCGACGTGGTTCAACTCTGTAGGTGGTCGTGGTGGACACAGCGCGTCTTTCCACGCCCCAACATTCCTTCTCCTCTTCGGCTCCACCTACTCTGGCTGCCCGGGATGAAGACAAGGAGGAGAAGGAAGCCTTGCCACGGTGAGGCTTCCCTTCCCTCTTCGGCTCCACCGGGCACCCAGGACGAAGCCAAGGGGGAGAAGGAAGCCTTGCCGCGGCGAGGCTACCCTCCCCTCTTCGGCTCCATCACCCGCCCGGGATGAAGCTGAGGAGGAGAAGGAAGCCTTGCCACGGCGAGGCTTCCTTCCCCTCTTCGGCTCTGCCTCCGCCAGCCGCCCGGGACAAAGCCAAGGAGGAGAAGGAAGCCTTGCCACGGTGAGGCTTCCCTCTCCTCTTCAGCTCTGCCGGCCACCCAGGACAAAGCCGAGGGGGAGAAGGAAGCCTTGCCCTGGCGAGGCTTCCCTCCCCTCTTCGGCTCCGCTGGCTGCCCGGGATGAAGCCAAGGAGGAGAACGCAGCCTTGCCGCGGCTAGGCTTCCTTCCCCTCTTTGGCTGGCCACCTGGGATGAAGCCAAGGAGCTGAAGGAAGCCTTGCCATGGTGAGGCTTCCCTCCCCTTTTCGGCTCAGGGCCCGGGACGAAGCCAAGGGGGCGAAGGAAGCCTTGCCGCGGTGAGGCTTCCCTCCCCTCTTCAGCTCCGGCCCCAGGACGAAGCCGAGGGGGAGAAGGAAACCTTGCCATGGCGAAGCTTCCTTCCCCTTTTCGGCTCCGGCCCTGGGACAAAGCCAAGGGGGAGAAGGAACCCTTCCCACGGCTAGGCTTCGCTCCTCTCTTTGGCTCCGGACCTGGCACGAAGCCAAGGGGGAGAAGGAAGCCTTGCCGCTCTCAGCACTCTTCTCCAGCACCATATCTCAAAAGAATTAATTGTCTTTCTGTCTGGTTTCTTCATATCTATACATGGTGATAGGGAATTCAATGGCTTAAATGATTCTAACTTTGATGTTCAGCTGCATATCTTTACACTTTACAACTTTATCTATCCTTTAATCACTGCCCTTCCCATTCCTTCTGATTTCTTGGCTGCAGTCTCTGCTCTGATCAGTTTTTGATCCAAGGTATGAGAAATCTTTAACCATTTTGATTTCTTCATTATCTAGGTTAAATTTATGTAAATCCTCCATGATAAATATTTTTATTTTACTTATGTTTAACATTAGTCATTAGACTTCTTTGGGGGGTAGTTCCCAAATTACAGTTCCATCCCTCATTTAGAAGCTCTTCTTGTGTTTTCAAAATAACATTTTTTTCCCATAATTTTTATTATATCTTTATAACAGATCCAGTTTTGTTTTTGTTTTTTTGCCAGATTCTTCTCTTCTAAATAATGCTTCGACGGGTGAAGTCCATTTCTGAATCTTTGGGCACCATTTTGGGCACCATTTTGTTTTATACCTCATTCATCCTTTAAAGAACAGATGCTTTCTTTACTGTGGTGAAGAAATAAGCGTTTACTGGCTTGTGCTCATACCATCACTGCTCCAAGGTGTATACTCCATCCCATAACTAAGCACCTAATATCTCGGACACTCTCACTGGAAATAGATTAGCGGTAACTTGATTAATAATTCATTTATAGTACTTTATCATGCAATGAAGAGCTTAAAACTTATTTCAACAAATCCAAGTTTTAAATGCATCACAGTGTTTGTAACATATAGTATTTAGGTCTCTGAAAGAAGTAGAAGGAGCTTGAGCATTCCTGATGTTACTGGGCTGCAGTTCCCATCAGATCCTAGCTACTATGGCCAGTGGTCAGGAATGAGTGGGGTTGTAGTTCAACAACATTTGGACTGCCCTCCCTACAACTGCTGTAAAGGAAATGTAAGATGCACATTCCATAGATTCATTGTTGTGTGCTTTCAACTCGATTCCAACTTATGGTGACTCCTTTAATGGGGTTTTCTAGACAAGACTTGTTCAGATGGGTTTGCCTTCACCTTCTTCTGAGGTTGAGAGAGTAGCCAAGTGCACCCAGGGGTTTTCATAGTGGAGTGGGAATTCAAACCCCGGTCTCAAGAGTTGTAATTCTATGCTCAAACCACTACACCATGCTGGCTTGTGGGTATTCGCTACCATACTGTTCACTCAGTGGTGTTGCCAACTACCTGTTTCACTGTCTCATTGATTACAGTAAACATGCCAAACAGGTGTCCTTCAGATGTGTGGGACTACAACTCCCATCGTTCCCAACAAGCATGGTTATTGTAGTCTAACACATCTGAAATGCATCTCCAGGAAGAAGGAGAAGGCTGAATTAGAGGCTTAAGTAAATGAAAAGTAAAAAGAAGCTACTTTTTGTGGATTGTGAAGACTGACAGGTTTCTTCCACATTTTTTGACAACTTCTCGGTTCAAAATGTACATTTCGCTACCCTCTTTTCTTGAAAACACAGTTAAAAGCTCCAGAGCTGTATACTTTTCAGGGTGTCAAGATGAATGCTGAGCTCTTATTTGCAAATCTTTCTGGAATGTTCAACTCAGAAAGAAAATGAAATCAAATATTCTGTCTGTTAAGCATGCATTGCATACACTCCTCCAACAATGGCGAGAGTTTCTTTGAACCAAGGGATGGGGGAGGAATATAGCATAATCTATTTTTTACATGGTCTCAGCACATTCTATGAAAGTCAGAAATCCACACCACAGCAGAGCCAACACCCACTTAAACTTGTGGTAAGGAAAAAGAAAGCAAAAGTTTGGCCTGTTGTCAGCCTCCGAGAGCCATTTCTGGATCTGTAGGAGGGAATTACAGGCTGGCTTTCTGTAGTAATTATGATGTTGAGGCTGAACTGTCTTGTAGTGAATAGTTGATTTGTATGTTATATAGTTGCTGCTGTTTTGCTTCACCAATGTTTTACAAATTAAAGATGTTACTTGAAGCAACATTCTTCACATCCCTGTCTCTGGAGAGTATCCCTGGTCTCTTTCAATAAGAGATGCTGCAGAGCAGGGACCAACAGAACTTCCTTTGTAGGTTCCAAATATATTTGGCTAACCTTGCCAAATATTAGTGGCTGGAATGCTAAAGTTGGTAGCAAAGAAGAATCAAAAACAGTAAACAGATTCAGACTAGCCCTAAGAAATAAATCAGGAAAGTATTTGATAGAATGTTGTGAGGCCAACCGTATATTCCTTGCAAAGACCTTCATGCAATCAGAGAGGAAACTGTACCAATGGATATCACCAGACAGTCAATACAAAAATCAGAACTTGATCTATTCCTGCATTAAACTCATGGCTTTTAGACATGATTGGTCTACGATTTTAGTGGAGACAGTCACCTGATAGGCAGCTTGTTTTGAACCGTCATGAAAGGAAGCAATTCCTAATGATTTAATTTGTGGTTTTCAATTTTTTATTGTCAAGAATGGGAAGGGGCTTCTGTGTTCTCTGCTTTATGTGACCTTGACCATACAGGCTCAAAATAATAATAATAAAAATATGATGATTTGGTGAGGTTACCCTGATTTTCAACACAGAGAAATGTAAGGTACTGCACTTAGGCCAAAAGAAAATGAAATGCATAGATATGGGATCGGGGACACCTGGCTTAACAGGACTACATGTGAAAGGGATCAAGGAATTCCAGTAGACCACATGTTGAACATGAGTCAACAATGTGATGCAGCAGCTAAAAAGGCCAATGTGATTCTAGGCTGCATCAAGAGAAGTACAGCATTAAGATCAAGGGAAGTAATAGTGCCACTCTATTCTGCTTTGGTCAAGCCTCACCTGGAATGCTGTGTCCAGTTCTAGGCACAATTCAAAAATGAAGTTGAAAATGTTGGAGCGTGTCCAAAGGAGGGTGACTAAAATGGTGAAGGGTCTGGAAACCATGCCTTATGAGGAAAGACTTAGGGAGCTGGTTATGTTTAGCCATGAGAATAGACAGTTAAGAGGTGATATGATAGTCCTGTTAAAATATTAGAAGGGATGTCATATTGAGGAAGGAGTGAGCTTGTTTTCTGCTGCTCCAGAGAATAGGACCTGGAACAATGGATGCAAGCTCCAGGAAAAGAGATTTCACATAAACATTAGGAGGAACTTCCTGACAGTAAAACCTGTTTGACAGAGGAACACACTCACTTGTAGGATGGTGGAGTCCCTTCTATGGAGGTCTTTAAACAGGCTGGCTGGCCATCTGTCAGGTATGCTTTGACTGTGATTTCCTGCATGGCAGGGTGGTTGGACTGGATGGCCTTTGAAGTCCCTTCCAACTCTATGATTCTATGATTCTATTTAATTGGAAGCACAAGATGGAGAAGCTCTATTCTTAGGCCAAAACTAGACCAAGTGTGGACTATGGCTCAGACCACTAAGTACTTATATTAAAAATTAGAGTAAAGCTGAAGAAGAAAACAGAAACTATAATTATATTAAAATATAATCTGAACAATATCCCAACAGAATTTACTGACAGTGTAAGAAATAGATTTGCACTAATAAGCATACTTGACCAAGAAAGATCTATGGGCTGAAGCCAAGGATATAATCAAGGAAGAATAAAATAAGACATTTTCAGTGACCAAAAAGAAAGAGAAGACACAATGGATAACAGAGGAAATGCTTCAAACTTTAAAGGAAAGAAAAGAAGCAAAAGAAAAGGGAGATAGGAACAAAACCAAAACTATAAATGCAACAGTGCAACTAGTGTGCAAAAATAAGGAGAACTACGATAGATATCAGTGTAGAGAAATAGAAGACAACAACAAAAAAGGAAGAATTATAGACCTCTCACACAAGATCAAGAAGTTCAAACAAGGGCCAGGAAGTTCTATAAGAAGAAGAAATGTAAAGATGTTGGATGCAATAGAGCTGTATAGAAGAGATAAAAAAATGAATGACACATGGAATGAAGAACTGTATGAAGATGAACCACAAATTCTAAAAAGCAATGTGGACTCTGCAGTAAGAGAAACTGGAAAGAATAAATCACCAAGAACAGATGATATTCCAATTGAACTGCTGCAGTCCACACAAACAGAATCAGCTCTAGTGTTAACTAATATAAGGCAAGAGATAGGGAAAACAAAAAGGTGGCCAACAGACTGGAAACTATCAAAATACATCCCCGTGCAACAACTGTAGGACCTTAGCATTAATTTCACATGCAAGCAAAATCATGGTCAAAATTCTTCAACCATACATTGAAAGAGAAATCTCAGAGATGCAAATGGAGTTCAGGCAAGGAAGGGCCACTAGGGATCACATTGCAAACATACAATGGATAATGGTGCGCACAAAGGAATTCCACAAAAGAATCGAGTGCTTTATAGACTACAGCAAAGTGTTTGACTGCACAGATCATGAAAGTTATGGATGGTTCTTGAGGACATGAAGTGCCACCACATCTGATAGTCCTGATACGAAATCTGTACTTAGGACAAGAGGCTACTGATAGAACAGAATATGGAGAAACTGAATGATTCCCAATTGGCAAAGAGGTCAGTCAAGGATGCATCCTTTCATCCTATCTGTTCAATATATATGCAGAAAATATCCTACAAAGAGCAGATTTAGATTCAGAAGAAGAAAGAGTGAACACAGGAGAAAGGAACATGAATAGTCTAAGATATATGGATGGCACCATACTACTAGCAGAAAACACCACAGACTTGGAAAAATTAATAAGAATGAAGAGGATCCCGGAAATAACCAGGCAATAAACAGCAACATATAAGTCACAGGATTTTCCCATGAATGATTTGTTGCTGTTTATGGCTGGTTATTCCCAGGATAATGACACTTTAATAGCTTTTCATCCCAAAGTCATGTGAAAATCTTAATGCGTGATTTCACAGGATATTCACAGTTTATACTTCCAATTGTCCCTGTGTGATAAAAGATATCAGCAGTCCATTAAGATCATCCTAACAACTGAAGGCCATTTCTGCATTTAAACCGGATCGCAAATTGGTTTGAACCAGTTCAAATGACCCTGGTTCCCACTTGAACTGAATCTCTGAAGCGATTCAGAGAGGGGGGCCATGCGCTAGACCCGTTTAACTCGCATCTTTTTGACACTGCGTCTTTTTGAATAAATCGATTTTGTGCAAGTGTGAACCAGATGTGGATCGGAATCAATTTACATTTACCCTTTAACTTGCTGGAGCGGGTCCATTTTGAATCGATTCATTCTTGAATATGAACCACAAGTGGGTTATTTTACAGGGAAAACATAGTGTGAACCACGTTCTGCTGTTGAATCGATCCATTGATTCGGATCGCAAACCGATTTATTTGTAAGTGGGAGTGAGGCCAGAATCATAGAATCACAGAGTTGGAAGAGACCACAAGAGCCACCCAGTCTAAACCTGTCTCAGTTGGCAGCCATTGAAGTAAGTTGAAGACAAAGGAGGAAAGTGAGAGGAGGAGAAAGAAGTTGGGACATTTTAAAAGCAGCTGAAAAAAGTGAGACCAAGAGAGAATTAATGGGAACAGTCTTAGGAGTTTATCAGACAAGGGAAATTGGAAATATAATCCAATGGCAATCCGAACGCAATCATGGGGTTTAACGTTATTGCATGATAGCCTGCCACACACAATTTTGGACAATGGGAAGTCAGTCCGAACGCAATCATGGGGTTTCACGTTATTGCGTGAGAGATGATCACACGCAATTTCGGGCAATGGCAAGCTATTTTCAGGCAATGGGGAGTCAGTTTGAACGCAGTTCGAATTCATCTAAATTCGCTGAACTAGCGAATTCACGTGAATGCGTTCTGGCCCCACTTTCTTTTCATTCGAAATTAAGAGACATTCCTCCCGGGTGATAAACTCCTTAGGATATGCAGTGGGCTTCTCTAGTCAGGACCAGCAATGGGATTTAAGCCATTGTGCTGGACTATGATTCAGGAGACCAAGGTTCAATTCCCTGCTTGGCTGTAAAACCCACTGGGGTGATCTTGGGTAAGTCACACTCTCTCGGCCTCAAAGGAAGGCTATGGCAAACTATTCCTGAACAAATCTTGCCAAGAAAGCTGCGTGATAGGCTTACCTTAGGGTCGCCGTAAGTTGGAAACCCTTAAAAGAACACAACTCGTGTGTGTATGATGTACTTGTACATGCGACCTTAGGCTCAAGAGAGGGCCTTCTCAGTGACTGCCCCTAGACTCTGGAAGTCCCTTCCCAGGGAGGCCAGAATGGTCCCCTCCTTGTTGGCCTTCAGGCAGCAGGTTTAGGCAGACTTTTAAAACGGAAGGCTTGTAAAGAGCTGGCTTGGGATGTTGTTTCCTTTTAAAATGTGTTATAGTTTTATCTTTTAAAAATGGATTTTATTCTTTTAATTGCTATCTATTTTAACACTGTAATAATTTAATTCTTTTTTAATGCACCTCTTTTCTATGTTTTTAATTGTATAGGGTTTTTTTTAATATTGTGAAGCCGCTCTGAGTCCCACTTCTGGGAAAAGAGAGGGATACAAATAAATATAATAATAATAATAATAATAATAATAATAGGCAAGTCACACTCTCTCAGCTGCAGGGGATGGCCAAGGCAAACCTCCTCTGAACAATTCCCTTGCCAAGAAAACCCCATGATGGGTTTTGCCTTAGGGTCACCATATAGCTGAAGCGACTTGAAGGCACACAACAAACAATAAAATATACACTGTGAAGCTGAAGGCTTTCATGGCCGGCATCTATAGATTTTTTGTGGGTTTTTTTGGGGCTATGTGCCCATGTTCTAGAAGAGTTTATTCCTGATGTTTTGCCAGTAGCTGTGGCTGGCATCTTCAGAGAGTAAAATATATATGTATAATAAAATTCAAAGATATAGCTGTGTTGGTCTGTCGAATCAGAGATCATGTAGGCCCTTTGACGCACACTGAAAGAAAGAAGGTGGCAGCGTGAGCTTTCCCAGACTTCAGTTTACTTCCTCTGATGCATTTGACATTCTCACACACAAATGGCTTCTAGAGGTCTGTCCCTGGCTTTCCACTCCACCGAGGAAGTAGGCTGAAGTCTATGAAAGCTCCTGCTGCCAATTTCTTTCTTTTAGTGAGTCTATGGATGTTATCAGACAAGGGAAATTGGAAGTATCATCCAATGGCAATCCGAACGCAATCATGGGGTTCAATGTTATTGCGTGATAGACTACCACACGCAATTTTGGGCAATGGGAAGTCAGTCCGAACGCAATCATGGGGTTCAATGTTATTGCGTGATAGACTACCACACGCAATTTTGGGCAATGGGAAGTCAGTCCGAACGCAATCATGGGGTTCAATGTTATTGCGTGATAGACTACCACACGCAATTTTGGGCAATGGTAAGTCAGTCCGAACGCAATCATGGGGTTCAATGTTATTGCGTGATAGACTACCACACGCAATTTTGGGCAATGGGAAGTCAGTCCGAACGCAATCATGGGGTTCAATGTTATTGCGTGATAGACTACCACACGCAGTTTTGGGCAATGGGAAGTCAGTCCGAACGCAATCATGGGGTTCAATGTTATTGCGTGATAGACTACCACACGCAATTTTGGGCAATGTGAAGTCAGCCCGAATGCTATCATGAGGTTTCACATTATTGCGTGAGAGGTGATCACACACAATTTTGGGCAACAACAAGCTACTTTTGGGAATGGGAAGTCAGTTTGAACGCAATTCGAATTCACGTAAATTCGCCAAACTAGCGAATTCACGTAAATACGTTCTGGCCCCACTTTCTTTTCATTTGAAATCAAGAGAAATTCCTCCCGTGTGATCAACTCCTATGAGTTTATCACACAGGAGGAAACCTATGAGTTTAACACACGGGAGAAATGTCTCTTAACTTCGAATGAACCGAAAGTGGAGCCAGGACGCCTTCACGTGAATTTGCTAGTTCAGCGAATTTACGTGAATCGGAATTGCGTTCGGACTGACCTCCCATTGCCCGAAATTGCGCGTGGTAGTCTATCACGCAATAACGTTAAACCCCGTGATTCCATTCGGATTGCCATTGGATTGTACTTCCAATTCCCCTTGTCTGATAAACTCCTGTGTCACAGACTGTGTTATGTACAGTCTGCTGCACCAGGGGCCACATTGCAAACCTATACAAAGAAAAACCAGGCCACCTTGATTATTACTTGTTGCAAGCTTTCGAAGCTTCAGGGGCTTCTTCCTCAGGCAGGAAGTTACAAACCAAGGGAGAAGATGTGAGTCAGATGCCTGCTGCAAGTGGCTTTTCCCTGCTCCTTCCCCCCCTCCTGCTCCAGGAGGACTTCCCCAAGGCCCTCCCTTTGGAGCAGCCCTAAGTAAAGATGCTCTGAAGGGGAGGATCTCTTCTTGCCATCATCCTCCCCAGCAGCCCTTCCTTTTGGTTTCCTCCCTCTCTTCTGTCCGCAGCTCTTGCTCCGCCCGGAGAGGAGTCCCTGCCCTAACGCTGCTGCTGCTGCTGCTGCATCCTCCCAGCAGGGCCAAGGGAGGAGGGCTTTTGGGTGGGCGGCCGCCTTGCCGGCGCTGCCCTGGTGCTGCCTGCTGCGATGGAGGGCGAGCCCAGCAGCAAAGAGCCCGACGATGCCGCCGACGGTCTACACGGTACTCATCCCCCCCTGCCTTGCTGGGAGGCTTCTCCTTTGGACCCCTGGAGGGCAGCCACTCTTTCCAGGGGGGCTCAAGTCCTCCTTTCCCAGGACCTGTCCTCCATCCCAACCTTCTGCTCCAGGAGGACTTCCCCAAGGCCCTCCCTTTGGAGCAGCACTAAGGAGCAGGCATTGGCATTGCTAGGAGTCCTCTGCAGCTTGCATTTGGGCCTGTCCTCCATGAGGTCCTTCAGCACTAAGAGGCACATCCAGGCTGCTCAGAGGTCCTCCTTTCCCAGGACCTGTCCTCCATCCCAACCTTCTGCTCCAGGAGGCCTTCCAAAATGCATGCACTCATAGTTCTATGAGTGTCTATAGCTTTCCTTTAGCCATGTCCTCCATTTTACCTGAATGCCCTCCATTTGAGGAGATCTGGTCCCCCTGCTTCTACTTCCCAGAGTGCCCAGGCCCTGTCCTCCTTTCCCAGGCCCTGTCCTCCTTTCCAACCTTCTGCTCCAGGAGGACTTTCCAATGGTCCTCCCTTTGGAGCATCACTAAGGAGCATGCATTGGCATTGCTAGGGCTGTCTGGAGCTTCTTCTTGGCTCCTGGCCTCCCTTTTCCCTTGGAGAGCCTCCATTTGGCAGTGCCTTCCCCTCCTTTGGGCTGAGGACCTCCCAGGACACGTCCTCCAGGGCCCCCTTCTGCTCCAGGAGGACTTCCCCAAGGCCCTCCCTTTGGGGCATCACTAAGGAGGAGCAGGCATTGGCATTGCTAGGAGGAGGCTTTGGCAGCTTTCATTGCAGCATGTCCTCCATTTGGCAGGTCTTTCTGCCCAGGAGGAATTCTCCAGCCCTTAGTCAGAAAAAACCCAGTATGGAATATCACAGGTTAAGTGGTACATTTGGGAACAACAAGGATTCAACCCGGATTCATCCTAGATTATTTTAGTAGTGCGAATGGGGCCTGGGAATGCAGGAGTGAGACAAGTAAAAAAAAGCCATGTCTGCATGACCCCTTGAAATACAAAATAAGGGAATTGGTGTGCTCTGTCTTTAACATTTGCATATGCAGCATAATGTTGTATGGCCTCATTGGAGAGGTGAGGTATACATTAATATTATTATTATTATTATTATTATTATTATTATTTCAGATTGCACAGGACTCTTTTTGAAGGCAGAATGGGAAAGTATAGAGCTCTCTTAGGCAAACGCGTAATTTTTCAAACCCATCTCTTGAATACAGGATTCATTGCCTAAGAACATTGCAAGAAATTTGTAACGGTCGTCTTAAATCAACAGGTGACTTGAAGGCACAGCAACACATTTCTTGTGCATGCGTGCGTGTGCGTGCGTGCATAGCGTTATATTCCTGTTTTTTGTTTGATTTATGTGCCACCTTTTTCCTGGCATGTCACTCAGGACATGCCTACACAAAAAGCTATACTGTCATGCAGGGACATAGCCAGGATTTTAGGAAGGGGGGTCCAGACTAAGTGCTACCATTATAATGGGGCTTGGGTGTGGCGGCGCAGCAGCACACACCATTCATTTTCTAATGGAAGGGGGGGGGTCCGGACCCCAAGAACCCCCCCCCCTTGGCTACGTCCCTGTGTCATGCGTGTGTTTGTGTGTGAGAGAGAGTATCCCACCCCATTGCCATCGCTTCTTCCAGTTTAAAGAAAACGACTGCTTTCTGCTTCCATTAGGCAGTTAATAATAATAATAATAATAATAATAATAATAATAATAATAATGTATTTATATCCCGCCTCTCTGTGCAACACAACTGGGGCAGCTTACACATTAATACAATCTCATACCAGAATTCCCCCGCTAAAATATAATTAAACAGTTCATAGTTTAAAACATACCTCAAAATTTTAAAGGAATAAACATAATAACAAACAGGGCTTCAGAATCAGAGATTGGAAACATTTTGGATTGTGTTTCCCACAATCCCCCAACGGTTGTGGCTATGGGACACTCTGGGAGTTGTAGTCAAGAAAGGAGTATTTCTGGGCTCCACCCAGCATGGCAGCTGTTTGTTTCAAAGCAGTGGCTGCAATAACAACAGCAACAACAACCGAGTCTTGTGGCACGTTTAAAGGCTAGCACCTATTATAGCAGGGGTAGGCAACCTGCGGCCCGCGGGCCGGATGCGGCCCGGCAAGGCCTTGGGACCGGCCCCAGCCTGGTCCTGCCACCGATTGCCACCAGGGCCTTTGGGGGGCAATTGTCTATAGAAGCCTCAGAAACATGCATTTATATTAACATTTTTTAAAAAATCAGCAATTTTTTTTGCGTGTCCTCCATTTTTTTAAAAAAAGTGTCTTCCATTTGAAAATTTTGTCCTACATTTGTCCTGGTTTATTTATATGTTTAAATTTTTTAAATTTTTTAATTATTTATTTTTTGGCTTCGGCCCCCCAGTTGTCTGAGGGACAGCAACCTGGCCCCTGGCTCAAAAAGGTTGCCTACCCCTGTATTATAGCATAAGTTGCTTTTGCAGACAGGTGTCTATTCTAGTCCATTAAAACTTACTTCACAATAAATGTGGAATAATAAACATGCAAGCTGGTCTCTCTTTCGATGCCAGAAGTGACATTTTTGCTGCCACAACAGACAAGCAAGACTTTGGTATTCCTTTGGAGAGGAAAATAAAAAGCATGCTTTGTGAATCTCTGAGTAGGAAATTGGCCAAAAGGAAGTCAAAGGCTCTGTTGTCTGAGGTATGGCTTGTGGGGTTCTTGAAGGAAGGAAGGAAGGAAGGAAGGGAGGGAGGAAGGAAGGGAGGAAGGAAGGGAGGAAAGAGAGTGACGTCTCTGGCCAGCTTTGAAGGGGTTATCCTCCCAGCAAAACTGGAGCATGAGGCAGCTATCTTCTCTGTATGCTCCATTGAACTAGGCTTTTGCAAACTGGTTTTGACAGAGATGAGGGAAAGAGTCTCTGACTGCTGAGGCAAGACCAAATTGAATCACAGACTGCCAAAATAAAGCTGCTTCAGGTCGCTTTGGAGGTATGCTATTTAAATGATGCATGTGTCCTAAGAGTCCGGAGGTCGCGCCAAAGCCACACTCCATTCCTAAGCACTGGAGTGCAGCTTTGGTGCAGCTTCCAGATTCTTAGGATGCATGCATCATTTAAAGAGCATACCTCCAAAGAGACCCGAAGCAGCTTTATTTTGGCAGTCTGTAACAGGCCTTAGAGTTGGAAGGAACCTCAAGGGGCATCCAGTCTAACCCCCTTCTGCCATGCAGGAACACACAATCAAAGCACCCCTGAAGATGGTCATCCAGCCTCTGTTTAAAGATTTCCAAAGAAGGAGACTCCACCACTCTCGGAGGGAGCGTCTTCCACTCTCAAACAAGTCCGACTGTTAGGTGGTTCCTCCTAATGTTGAGGTGGAATCTCTTTTTCTCAAACTTGAATCCATAAATTGCCCCGTGTCTTATTCTCTGGGACAGCAGCAAACAAGCTTGCTCCATCCTCAATATGACACCCCTTCAATTATTTATACAGGGCTATTAACCTTCTCTTCTCTAGATGAAACATACCCAGCTCCCCAAGTCTCTCCTCACAGTTTTCAAACCTTTCACTGTTTTAGTTGCACTCCTTTGGACACGCTCCAGCTTGTCAGCATCCTTTTTGAATTATGTTGCCCAGAAATGGACACAGTATTATTCCTGGTGAGGCACGACCATAGCAGAATACAGTGGCAGTATGATTTCCCTAGATCTAGATACTATACTTCTATTGATGCATCCTAGAGTCACATTGGCTTTTTTAGCTGCTGCATCACACTGTTGACTCATGTTCAACTTGTGGTTTACTGGGACTCCTAGATTTGGATATCTATCCAAATCTATCCAATCTAGGAGTTCTAGTAGACCATAAGTTGAACATGAGATGCCACATTTGAGCGCAGCAACAAGTGCATGATCTGGGTGTGGTTGCCTTTATGGTGGGGGACTGAAGTGCTGGGCGACCCACACTACTTTTGCTTTGCTCTCAAATTAAGCCACTTTAAAGACCATTGTAGGCATAATTTTGGTACTGGGAAGTGAGAAAGGGAGAGAGTGTAAGAGTTTACATTACCTACGTTGTTACACTCAGAGCAGAATAGTGTGTTTGCGTACTTGGTTAGAGTCGCAGGCATTTCTTGAAGGAAGTCCTTTCTTTTGCAGCACTTATTTCTCATGTTGTTAACAGGAAGCTGCTGAGTTTTGCTTAAACCCCCCCCCCCTTTCCCTCACAGGGTGTGCTGCCACCTTTCTTCAACCCTCACCAGAATGTATGTGTCTCTAGTCGTGATGCTGTCACTCCTAGCATCATTTTCGTTTTCTCAAAACAAACGCTTGAGCAGTTGTGCGTGAGTGCTGTCTCACACGCCCACACCCTCCCTGCTGGCTCTGTAGTGAATGACCAAGGCAGACTGACAGTGATGGGGTGGGAGGGAGACTTCTTGCTCTTGGCTCTTCCTGGAGCCTTTCCACACTACAAAATTATAGCCCTATGATTCCACTTTAAAGGCCATGGCTATGCCCTGTGGAATCCTGGGATGGGCAGTTTATGAAGGGACATTTACAAATCTCAGACAGAGAGCCTCTGACTACACTACAAACCCTAGAATTTCATAGGATGCAGCCCCAGCAGCTAAAGCAGAATAATATTTTGTTGCTGTGTGCCTTCAAGTCATTTCTGACTTATGGCGACCCAATGGCAAATCTATCTCACCAAGATTTGTTCAGAGGTTTGCCATGGCCTTCCCCTGAGGCTGAGAGAATGTGGTTTGCCTAAGAAACCCACCCAGTGGGTTTCTTGGTTCCATGAATTCGTACATAAGTACTTGTGAGGAGCACATTCTATTACATGTTAATGTAAGAAAGGAGTTGCTGAGTGCTAACTGATAGTTGGGTGCTTACCCAGTTTGTATGTTGTTACCTTTTATAGATGTTTGTTATAAAACTTTGGCCCGTTACAAACGGGCCTATAGTACAGACTGGGTCTGTATTAGGGTTAGAAAGGGGTGTCACTTCCGGATGCCCCTAACCCTAATATGGACCAAGTCCGTACAAAATGGCGACGCCCATTCCACATGGGACCGCCATCTTTATGTAGCGGACGCGCTGCGTCCACACGTTGCGCAGCATAAATGTGCTGCGAGTGCACCATTGGCGCCTCGTGGCGTCATATCTGCGCCGCAAAGAGAAGCGTCATTTTGGCGCTTCTTATTTGTAGTGCGAAGGAGTTGCGCGGTTTGGCTGCTGCGACTCCTCTGCGCTGCAAACGGCAGCGGTGCAAGACCGCCCCTTCTGGGTGGTCTGTAACGCACCTATGTTTCTTTTTGTTGTTCTTGTGTGCCTTCAATTCATGTCTGACTTGCGGCAACTCTAAGGTAACCCTATCATGGGGTTTTCTTGGCAAGATTTGTTCAGAGGAGGTTTGCCTTTGCCATCCTTTAAGGCTGAGAGTGCGTGATTTGTACAAGGTCACTGAGAGGCTTTCAAGGCTGTGCTGGGAATTGAACCCTGGTCTCCAGAGTCCTAGTCCAACTCTCAACCACTGCACCATTTTGGCTCTCAGTACAATATGCTGTAATTACTGTAATGTTGTGAAAAGGGTCCTGATTAGTCCAAAGCCTGTTTAGGATAACCATGTCCATAATCACCAAGACAATCATTTCTAATGTCTGAAAATGTGAGAATCAGAGCAAGGAGGAGAGGGCAAATCTTTGCCTTAGGGCACCCTTATTCTGTTGTGTTTCTCATGAGGTATTTCCTATACATACTATTTATCCTCTTTGAAGGCTGGAGGTAGTTTGTTGGAATGAGTTAATGCACAACGGCTAAGGATAATGTGGTGGTACACAAAGACAGCTTTGTTACACATCAAGAACCAAATCTGAGAGTGATTCATCCAGGAGAAAAATGACCAGTGGGTGCCACAGGGTTCTGTCCTGGGCCCAGTGCTAGTCAATATCTGTATCAATGACTTGGATGTAGCAATAGAAGGCATGGAGGAGTAGCTAATACCCCAGAAGACAGGAACAAAATTCAAGAAGACCTGAATAGATTATAAACGGGGGGTGGGAAACAAAACTAACAAAATGAACTTCAACAGGGAGAAATGTAAGGTACTGCACTTAGGACGGAAAAATGAAATGCACAGATACAGGATGGGGGACACCTGGCAGAATGAAACTACATGTGAAAGGGGATCTGGGAGTCCAAGTAGACCACAAGTTGAACATGAGTCAACAATGCGATGCGGCAGCTAAAAAGGCCAATGCAATTTTAGGCTGCATCAATAAAAGATAGTGTCTAGATCAAGAGAAGTAATAGTGCCACTGTATTCTGCTCTGGTCAGGCCCCACCTGGAATATTGTGTCCAGTTCTGGGCACCACCATTCAAAAAGGACATTGAGAAATGAGCGTGTCCAAAGGAGGGCGACAAAAATGGTGAAGGATCTGGAAACCATAAAACCCTATGAGGAACGACTTAGGGAGCTGGGGATGTTAAGCCTGGAGAAGAGAAGGTTAAGAGGTGATATGATAGCCCTGTTTAAATATTTGAAGGGATGTCATATTGAGGAGGGAACAAGCTTGTTTTCTTTTGCTCCAGTGATTAGAACACGGAACAATGGATGTAAGCTACAGGAAAAGAGATTACAGCTCAACATTAGGAGGAACTTCCTGACAGTAAGGGCTGTTGGACAGTGTAACACACTCCCTTGGAGAGTGGTGGAGTTTCCCTCCTCAGAGGTCTTTAAGCAGAGGCTGGATGGCCATCTGTCAGGGATGCTTTGATTGAGAGTTCCTGCATGGCAGGGGGGTTGGACTGGATGGCCCTTGTGGTTCTTCCAACTCTACAATTCTATGATTCTTGTTTCTTGACTGCAGTCTCCATTCTGGTCAAAGATTGATCCTAGCTATGGAAATTCTTTTAACTATTTCTATTTCCTCATTGTCTACATTGAATTTGTGTATTTCTTCTGTGGTCATTATTTTTGTTTTCTTTATGTTCAGCATCAGACCTGGCTTTGCACTTTCATCTTTCACCTTATTTATTAACTGTTCCAATTCCCAAATGTTTTCTGCTAATATTATGGTGTCATCTGAATATCTTAGGTTGGTAATATTGCTTCCTTCTATCTTCACTCCTCCTTTTTTGATTCTAATTCTGCTTTTCTTATGATGTTTTCAGCATATAAGTTAAACAAGTAGGGTGATAGGATGCAGCCTTGCTTGACCCCTTCACCAATTGGGAACCACTCTGTTTCCCAGAATTCTGTTCTGATGGTGGCCTCCTGTCCTTGGTACAGATTCCTCATCAGGACTGTCAGGTGTAGTGTCACCCACCATGTCTCTGAGTGCATTCCAAAGCTTTTCGTGATCTATACAATCAAATGCTTTGCTGTAGTCTATGAAACACATGCTGATTCTTTTTTGGAATTCTTTGGTGTGCTCCATTAGCCATCACATGTTTGCAGTGTGGACCCTTGTGCCCCTTCCTTTTCTGAATCCTGCTTGCACCTTTGGGGTTTCTCTCCCCATGTATGTTGGAGTCTATGTTGCAGAATTTTGAACATTATTTTGCTTGCATGTGAGATTAGTGCTATTGTCCTATAGTTGCTGCAGTCTTTTGTATCTCCTTTCTTGTGGATTGGTATGTATAGAATCTCAGAATCATAAGAATCATAGAGTTGGAAGAGACCACAAGGGCCATCCAGTCCAACCCCCTGCCATGCAGGAACTCCCAATCAAAGCATCCCCGACAGATGGCCATCCAGCCTGTTTAAAGACCTCCAAGGAAGGAGACTCCGGCCTGTTACAGACAGCCAAAATAAAGCTGCTTCGAGTCACAGTGGAGGTATGGTGTTTCAATGATGCATGCATCCTAAGACTCCAGAAGTCACACCAAAGCCATGTTCCACTCCTAAGGACTGGAGTGTGGCTTTGGTGTGGCTTCTGGACTCTTAGGACGCATGCATCATTGAAACACCATACCTCCACTGTGACTCGAAGCAGCTTTATTTTGGCTGTCTGTAACAGGCCTCCATCACTCTCCGAGGAAGTGTGTTCCAGTCTGCTCGTATGTATATCAAGCGTTTCCACTCTGTTGGCCACTACTTTGTTTTCCATACTTGTTGGAATATTTCAGTTAGCATTAAAGTTGTATCTGTCTGTAGGCACTGTACCAGTTCAATTGGGATATCATCTGTTCCCGGTGATTTATTTTTTCCCATTTCCTTTATTGCAGATTCCACTTCACTTCTTAGAATTTGAGGTTCATCTTCATATGGCTCCTCATTCAAATTATCATTCATCCCCTCATCTCTTTTGTATAACTCTTCTGCGTATTGTCTCCAGGATCTTTTTATTTCCTCTTGTTCCTGTAGTATGTTCTTTTTTTTCCTCATAGAGCATCCCTGCCCTCGGTTTGAATTTGGCTTTAATTTCTCAGATTTTTTGACAGAGGTCTCTCATTCTTCCCCCTTTCCCTTAGCCTGGACCAAAAAAGCCACCAGTTGCTGGAAGCTTTTCACTGATGCCAACACTGACTCTCAACACTGATTGAAAATATTTTTTTTAAAAGATATACATTCCAGAAAACAAAACTTGATTTTGCTGTTTTAAATAAATAAAGGATACCATTTCATCACACTGTTCTATTTAATGGAACTTGAGCATCCTCAGAGGGGGTCCTGGAACCAAACCCCAGCAGATGCCAAGGTCTTAAGAGTAATGTACCTGGTGGGGTTATGGAAATTGTAATCCAGATTTTTCTTACTCTGCCCTGGCTCACTTCCTGTTCCAGCAATTTTTTCCCCCTGGTGACATTGGTAGCTCCCATCAGAGGACAAAAAATGGCGTACAATCAATTGTGAGAGAAAAGTACATTGTAGAGGGAGATTATGCTTTATAGGGATTGAGAAGAGTTTGAGTTCAGCCCTGAAATGCATTACACCACCTTGTGCCAAGCATTTAAAGGGCCAGGCTCTGCATCTTCCTCTTGGCCATCCTCAGTGACTGTCCACATTCCAAATAAGGCAACCCAGTTTCCTCCTTCTGTCGCACCACTATTACTTTCTCCTTCCTGTTGTCAGGAGATTTGGCCAAGATGGTGGGAATGTGGTCAGACGGCATTGCAAGACAGGATTCTGGGCTGGGTCTGTTAAGTCTGGTCTAAGGAAACCCATGCGGAAGATAAGCTTTGTGACAGAAAACCTGCTTAGTGTGCAAGACCCCAGAATCCTTCATAGGCGGGAATGGAAGATCAGTCTAGTGTGGATTGTAGCCTAAAGTGGTCTCTTGGTGTGGGCCTGGGTAGGGTACCTTAGGATCTCACCTGGAGAGGGTGAGAAAGGGGGAGAACAAGTAAAGGACCCACAGATCCAGGTGGGGCAAGATCGTAAAGGAGTTATGAAGCAGAAACAACTAGGACAGGCTGATAAAGATGGAGATGTACATGACTAGACAGAGATCATTTCTCAGACCAGGGAGAGCATGAACATTTCTGTGACTTCCTGAAATGTTTTCTTTGTGGGGTTCTTCCCTAAATGAGCCAAGCTGCTGACATTTGTCTTAGTCTTTTGGTGTCTCATCTGACTAGTATGGGGTTTTTGGTCTGACTCATATAGCCCCATGAATAGACATGGAGGACCTCTTCAACTGCAAGAGAACTTTCTGTCCTTTCCTCCATTTTCCTGCCTTCCTCTCTATCTCTCTCGTTCACTTGCAAAGCCACTGTTGCTTATTGGAACATTATGTTTTCAAGAGCCATTTTTGCCTAGTCATTTACCAGCATTGCTTATTGTTCTTGTAAGTCAGTCCCATGAGTGGTTTCATTTTTATTTTGCTTTCTGACATCAGCCTCAGTCAGAGAAAGTATGTTGCCCTCAACACCTATTGAAATGCTACGGGAATCATTTGGACCTCCAGATGTTGTTGGAGTACTTTCTCCATCATCCCTTGCCACTGACAAGGCTAGTTGAGGCTGGTAGGGGTTGGAGTCCATTGACATTTGGAAGGCCACAGGTTCCCTACCTCTGGTTGAAGAGGTTTGGTTTGGTTTTTTTTGGTTTGGTTTTTTGGTGGGTTGGGGGGGGTGTTATAATAATATATATAATATTTATTTATTTATACCTCGTTCTTCAGCCAAAAGGCTATCATAGCAGCTTACAAATTATTAATTAGACATTTCCCTGCCCTCAGGCTTATAATCTAAAGAGACAAGACACAAAAGGACAAGGGAATGGCAAGTGAGGAAGGGGAAAAGTCCAGCAGATCTTCTCTCCCTCTGATGCCTGGACCATGTCAGATGGACTGGAGGGAGGGCCCTTCTTCTTACTTTCGTTAGGCCTGATGGAGCTGGCCTGCCCTTCTCTCCCTCTGGAAGGTGGATGGAGGGAGGGCCTTCTCCTTTCAGGTAAGGCAAGGCTGTAGAAACATGAGTCGGAGCCTTTTTCACAGTGGCACCTTCTCCCTGATGGAGCTGTCAGAGCTCTTGTCACTTGATATTGATGCTGCTTTGTAGTCTTCTTTCTTTGCATTAATCTCCTAGAAAGTCTTGGCAAAGATTGTCTCTGTAAGTGAGAATTCTTGATGGATGGTGGTTCTAAAAGAAATGTTGCTGCTGGATGGCCAGATGGGATCTTCTCTGTGTGGGCTCAGTCTGTAGCAGATGATACTGTGCAACATGCACAGCACCCAACTCAACAAAGTCCTGGGCCAGGAGAAGCTGGCAAAAGGCAGCTTAGTGCAGCAGCCTTGGGTGGTTCACTGCCTCTTGCCCCCAGCTGTCTGACCTGTAAAGTAAGGTTAATAATTATTTGCCTCACTAGATGATTTAGATAATGGCCTGAAATCTATTGGTATTCCCAGTTGCAGGGAATGAATCACCTGTTGAATGGTGAGTCTGTACTTCTATAAACTACACTGAGTCAAGTCAAGTCTAATTGGGACTACGAATAAGATTCAGCCCAGTTACTATAAATCACTGTGTGTAGTAAAGTATGAAGCGTTATACTGGTACACATATATGTAAAGCTATATATGAGTTACCCAAAATGCTGGGATACTGAGAGGGCACCCACAAATTAATATGTTTATAGGGGAATTTTAATAATAGCTCAAATGAAATCATATTCTGGCCTTAGGAACCAACCCAACTATACCAAGTCCAAATCACACAGCATTCCAGAGGCAAATCCAAATAGGTGTTTGTATTTTTATTAAGGAAATAATCAACACACACACACAAAACACATACACTCATGCACACAGACAATAACTAAGAGGTGGGAGAGGTGGAATAGTGGAGGCCTTGATAATGACAATACTTACCAACCATGGGTTGCTTCCAGTTGGAGGAACAGGAATGGGTTCAGTAGCCACCTGAGAACATGGGGTGTGGCTGGATACAGAGGGCATCTAGATGCAGACTGGTAGCATAGGTGCCTGCTTGTAAACTAGACTTGGGGAACTGCTGTTTTACCACCTATATTTAAACTCAAAACCTTGTCTCGAGAGCAGAAACCAAGGAATGAAAGGATTAACTTCCTGATAAATGGTTTCTCAGGAAGAAAATAATGGTCCAGATGGTTGGATGATTGGTGCAAATGCATTGGACAAAGGTATCTGCATTCCTAGCCGAACATCCTTGTCTCAGGTAATCTCCTCCTTTGGCCATGATCCCCTCAGCAACCTCTAGAGACAAAAAGATGATGCTGAGGCCTTGGAAATCCCATCATGTGGGTGCCCTCTAACTCCTTTACTAACTCAGACTGGTTTTCCAAGTGTAAAGAGGTTGGGCATCCACAGCGGAGTTATTCCTAGGTCACCTACCCCAGTAACTCTTTTAATATTAACTTGATATTAAATATGAGGGCTGATGGGGGGGCTGGTCTTGGGGATGACATATGTGTAAAACTATATTGTTAACAATAGTAATTACAAGAAAACATGCACGATCCTATAATTGGTTTTGATTATCTTTCTTGCTCTTCAATAGACTCAGACAGACATCTCCCCCTGCAAATAAATAAACAAATCCAAAACCCAGAATCCACAGCAAAAAAAAATCAGGACAACATTTGTGAAGTTCTAGTTTAAATAGTTCAATGATTTCTTGTTGTGTGTCTTCAAGTCGTTTCTGATTTATGGTGACCCTATCATGGGATTTCCTTGGCAAGATTTGTTCAGAGGAGGTTTGCCATTATCTTCCTTCCCTTGAACTACTATTAGAGGAAGATTTCTTCTCCTTTGCACACTTGTGTGCAGGAAGGATCCACTCTTCCTTTAGAACTGCCAGAGATATGAGGATGGGTCCCCTCTACATTATTATACAATGCAGGACTTCCTGGACATTCAGTGCTTAGTCTACTTTTTGATGCTTCACTGTGTTCTAAATAATTGACATTCAATGAGTAGCATTTTAAAAGCAATAAAAGATGCATAAGCATGTTGACTTTGCTTGCACAAGTCAGTAGATAACTTCCTGTGAAGCCTACAGGGTGTTGTCAGTTGACAATTGCAGTTTCTCACAACAGAGCTTGAGGATGGGGTTAATATTGGCTGCTGGAGTTCTTGAGGAATTCCTTCTGCCCCACTTGTTCCAATAAGAGGCTTTACACAGACTGCACTTTTGCTATCTCTTACCACAAATTTATGGACAGTTTAAAGATGCAAATCCAATAACATCAAAAATCCACCAAACAGTGATACCTTTATTAGGCCAGCCAAAATGCACATTACACATGTTGCAGTCTTTCTAAACTCCACTGGCTTTTTCATCAGGCAAGGTGTTGAAAACTATACAGGAGGAAAAAAATCAAAGATGTTAGTCCTAGGCCTATATTTTGCTGTCTTTGTTCTCAGATCAGAGGGTATGGAGGAGGAATTCTTGCAGGCTGAAACCCTCTCCTACTGGGTGGCTACTGGGAGATTCTCAAAGTCCTGGTAATTTAACATCTATTTACAACACAAAAAGATACTTCCTGTGCAATCCAGAATGTGAATGTTTTCTGGGCTAAAGATGGTTAGAAAGGACCTGCGATATGACACACTACATCCTGCTGCTAACTCTTATTTTCGTGCTGTTCACCTATTATTTTCTGTAGTTAGACCAAGCTGCTGCTAAAGGCTCACATTCTCCCTCACCAAATGGTGCAAGGAAGCCCAACATGAAGTAGACATAGGTCTATGGGGCTTTACAACGATAGCTGAAATGGGGCTACAGTTGGCTGTGGACTATGCTAAGTTAAGGATGCTCCTCTGCAGTCATTTGTATTTGTCCTGGGCTGCAAAACTCCCCAAACTGGATTATTATATCCTCCAGGTTCTCTGGCAGCTTCACGTATTTTTATAGCACAGTAGCTTCCTTTTACAGTGGCTGAAGGTTGGGCTGCAAATTGACCCTTTTTCCTAAATGTTTCCTTTCCAAAATGTTTTTTCACATAGCCTTTGCTTTAAGAATCAGGATCCAAGACAAGCTCTTCAAACTGACCTTATAACACCTTCCTTTTAGGACTGGAGAAGGTTGTTTTGTGGGTACATAATTCCCAAACTGTTTTGGGAAGGAGGAGGGATACAAGCTTTTCAGAAATGAATCCTTTGGAGGAAGGTCTGTTGTGGAGAAAACTGATTTTTCTCCCCACAGAAAAATGAAAAAGGAAAACAAAAGCAACGTTAGTACCCTTCACAGATTGAAAGTCGCTTTGTAACTTTAGGAAAATAACATGTATTATGTACAATTTGGCTTCTTGTACCATTATTCCATATGGTATATTAGAAGAGCAGTTTTACTCAGAAAATAATTAGGATTTAAATTAACTTTAACATGTTTTACTTTTTGTTACAATTGGATCTACAAGGTCTCTGTCCTGTGTAAGAAATCTCTTTAGTTTTGCCAGTTTATGGGATTCAAGCACAAACCAAATCAAACCAAAGCAGAGTAAGAACAGGAAGAAAAACCAGCAGCAATACCATTAATAAACAATTATTTTGTCTCCTCTAGTCTTCCATAATGTCAAGAAGATATAAAATACTAATTCCCATAAAAAGAACTGAGAAACAGGTCCAGGAATTACAATAATCTGATACTATACATCCATGGATTCTCAGGCTATCTGATGTTAGGAAACTGGCATTTTCTTGTGCCAGGGACTAATGCCAAGTTTGTGTCAATTTATTTATATATTTAGGTGTTTTTAAAATTTCTACGCTGCCTTTCTCCCAGAAAGGGACCCAAGGTGACTTGAAAATAAAATAAAAAGAACTTTAAAAACACATTACAATAAAAACAATTAAAACATCAGATAAAAACAATATAAAATTACATATTTTAAAAACTACAGTACCTACCCTATACAAAAGCCATCCCATGGCCTGTTACAGACTGCTAAAATAAAGCTGCTTTGGATCTCTTTGGAGGTATGCTATTTAAATGATGCATGGGTCCTAAGAGTCTGGAGGTCGCGCCAAAGCCACACTCCATTCCTAAGCACTGGAGTGCAGCTTTGGCGCAGCTTCCGGATTCTTAGGATGCATTCATCATTTAAACAGCATCCCTCCAAAGAGACCCGAAGCAGCTTTATTTTGGCAGTCTGTAACAGGCCTAAATAAAATTCAAATAACTGGCAGCTGGTTCTATAGGTTCTATAGTCCTCTACTTTGAGGCACTGCTGTACCTAGGCCTGTTACAGACAGCCAAAATAAAGCTGCTTCGAGTCACAGTGGAGGTATGGTGTTTCAATGATGCTCCAAAGGACTGGAGCGTGGCTTTGGTGTGGCTTCTGGACTCTTAGGATGCATGCATCATTGAAACACCATACCTCCACTGTGACTCGAAGCAGCTTTATTTTGGCTGTCTGTAACAGGCCTTAGTTTTACATAAAAATCTACCTGATACATAAAAGCTTATATTGGCTTGGCCGTGTAGGCTTTGGCTGGGTGACCTTGGGCAAGTCACATTCTCTCAGCCTCAGAAGCAGGCAATGACAAACCCCCTCTGAACAAATCTTGCACACACAAAAAACTGATATTCACCGTACAGTCGCCATAAGTCAGAAATGACTTAAAGACACACGACACCAAAAACTACCTGTGACAAAGTTTTTTAAAATAATGTCAGGGGAATAACATGGGTTATTTATCAGTTCAAATGAAAATATTCCATAATCTACTTTTTTCCTAATTTTTCTGGAAAAAATATGGCTTTGCAGAGTGGGGGAATGGGGAAAACATTTTTCCCCAGGCCTTCACCTTTCTCCTTAGGTGTGCAATCACTCCATCCCCTTTATAAATTATCTCTGTTGTATTAGCAAGCTGATTTTTACATATTGGCTGCTTTGAGTTAAATGGAGAGGCAGTTGTGAAAACTGGGTATAAAATGAACAGGTGATCAACTTTCATGTGCCTGCATAGAAAATAGTGATCCTGTTTGTTTTTTAATTGTTATATGTCTGTGTACCATCTTAAATATAGGAATAGATTTGAGGTGAAACCATCACAGAGTTCTCTTGGCAAGATTTGTTCAGAAGGGGTTTGCCTTTGCAGCTTTCTGAGGCTGAAAATCTGTGACTAGCCCTGGGTCACCTGGGCTGCATCCAGACTGCAGAAATAAGCCAGTTTGACAGTACCTTCACTGTTACGGCTCATAGGATTTGTAGTGTTGTGAGACATTTAGATCTCTCTGTCAGAGAATTCTGGTGCCACAACCAACTATGTAATTCCCAGGATTCCATAGCATTGAGCCATGGCAGTTAAAGTGGGGTCAAACTGGATTATTTCTGCAGTGCGGAAGCAGCCTTGGTGGGTTTCCATGGTTGAGTGGGGATTCGAATCCTGATCTCCCAGTGTTTCAGCCCAACACTCAAATATCACACTAGTTGTCTAGGAATAGTATGCTAATCCTGATTTGAGCTGCCCCAAATGTAAGCAGGCTTTTCTCTGGCTTGTGCTAGCATCCTTGCCTGTCATCATCAGGTGGACTGGGATTGTGGTTCTTTCAAAACCCAGAGTCCTCTGAATGGTCAGTTCTTTGTCTAACAACAAGATAATTCAAGTAAATCAAAGGCATCTTACTGAGGTGACGATTATATGAAACAACTTGATCTAAAACAAATGCACTGCAAATAGAAGTTCATCTATGCTGTTGCCAGACATGCTGTTTCTAGCAGGACCAGCTTCTGAAAAGCCAGCATGCCCCCCCACCTGCCATTATTGTTTTAGTTTATGCTTGTTGTTTCCCCTTTATTTTTTAAATTATAAATAAACGAAATTATATATGAGCATGGAGTAGTGGTTTGAAGGTTGGACTAGGAATTTGGGAGGCTAGGGCTTGAATCCCTGCTCATCCATTGAAACCTACTCAGAGACCCTGGCCAAGCCACACTCTCTCATTGCCTAAGGAGAAGGCAATAGCAAACCTGCTCTGAATTAGTCTTGCCAAGAAACTTGCAGGATGGGATTGCTTAGGATAGGTTTGGAAACAATTTGAAGGCTGACAACAAAACATACAGAAAGACAAAAACAACAACAAACACAAAGAAAACTTTAATAATAATAATAATAATAATAATACATTTTATTTCTGTCCCGCCCCTCTGTGTAATACAACCGGGGCAGCTTACAACATTAAAACATACATTCCCATACAGTTAACATTAAAATAAAGAAACAAGGGAGAAAAACAATTACATCATAGCTGAATCTAATAATTACTGGAGAGACATGATAAAGCAGTACCTTGGAAACGTCTTCCTTGTACTTTGGAGCTGAAATATCAGTGAAATCATTTTGGCAGTGTGAGATTTTCTGCATAGCTCTTTATAACAGCAATCCATTATTTAAACTCTTTGCTTTTGTTTCAGGAAGATCTTTGATAAATATCTACCAGCCTTTTTAGACCACAAGTTGAATGTAAGTCAGCAGTGTGATCTGGCAGCTAAAGAACTCAATGTGATTCTATCCTGCATCAATAGTAGTATAGTGTCTGTAGTTATTGTTGTGTGCTTTCAAATCGTTTCCAACTTATGACAACCCTATGGTGAACTTATTGTGGGGTTTTCTGGGGCTGATTGTGTGTAACTTGCCCAAGATCACCTGGTGGGTTTTCATGGCTGAGCTGGGATTCGAACCCTGGTCTCCAGAGTCATCGTCCAATTCTCAAATTACTACACTACACTGGTGTACTATTACTTTGAGCAAAGTAATAGTACCACTCTATTCTGCTTTGGTCAAGCGTCACGTGGAATACTGTGTCCAGTTCTGGGCACCACAATTCAAGAGGAATATTGACAAGCTGGAGCACATCCAGAGGAGGGAGACCAAAATGGTGAAGGGTCTTTGAAACTATAAAGCCCAAAATCATGAAGGGTCTAGAAACTTAGGGATCTGGGTATGTTTAGCCTGGAGAAGCAAAGCTTAAGAGGTGATATGATAGCCCTGTTTAACATTTGAAGGGTTGGCCCTTATGGTCTGTTTCACAGGGCAACTATGTACTGCATTGGAAGAAGTGGTTTTATATCCACAAAAGCACATGAGAAAATAAAAACCAGCTAGTCTTAAAGGTGCTGCCACATTCCTTTTTCTTTCCCCCACTCCCTCTTCCTTCCTCCTTTTTATGGTATCAGATACCAACACACCTACTCTTTTGAAAACTACCATAAAAACCTTTTTGTTCCTTGCCTTAGTAAAATTCCACTGTCTTCACACTCCCTTGTAGCAATTTCCAGAGTGGGGGAATAGTTGTGTTAAGTCTGTTGTAGAAAAAAACAACAGAGTCTTGTGACACCTTAAAGACAAACACTTTTATTATGACATAAGCTGTCATGGGCCAGAGCCTCCTTCAGGGACGTAGCCAGGATTTTAGGAAGGGGGGGGGTCCAGACTAAGTGCCACCATTATAATGGGGCTTGGGCGCGGCGTCGCAGTAGCACACACCATTCATTTTACTAATGGAAGGGGGGGTCCGGACCCCAAGAAACCCCCCCCCCCTTGGCTATGTCCCTGCCTCCTTTGTGAAATGCATGGACTAATACAGTACTTTAGTTGACAGATTTTTATACATATGCCGAGTGAGTGGGAAAATAGGAATACTGTATAAATGTAAAAAGTAGGGAGGCCAGAAGAGGTCGAAATGCAGAAAGTATGGATAGTGATTATAGCTTCCTGAAAACTATTGGGGGCAATTGTATAGACATCCTCTCTGACAAGCACTAGTAATTACAGAGCTGATTAATGCATGTTTTAAAAAGCCCATGCTATTCTCTTTGTGCATGCTTGCTTAATGGGTGAATTTGGAGAATGCATGCTTAATGGGTGACATTGGAGAATGCTTTCCAAATGGGAGAGGTTGGAGAATGCTTGCTTAATGGGTGACGTTGGAGAATGCTTTCCCAATGGGAGACATTGGAGAATGCATGCTTAATTGGTGACTATGGAGAATCCTTTCCCCAATGGCAGTTGAGGGAGAATGTGTGCTTAATGGCTGATGTTGGAGAATGCTTTCCCAATGGGAAAGGTTGGAGAATGCTTGCTTAATGGGTGAAGTTGGAGAATGCATGCTTAATGTGTGACGTTGGAGAATGCCTTCCCAATGGGAGACATTGGAGAATGCATGCTTAATTATTATTATTAACCGTTGGAGAATGCTTTCCCAATGGGAAACCTCTCCCTCTATAACCTATCCCATTTGGAAATCTTTCTCTAACTTCACCCATTAAGCACGCATTCTCCCTCAACTGCCATTGGGAAAAGATTCTCCAAAGTCACTAATTAAGCATGCATTCTCCAACGTCTCCCATTGGGAAAGCATTCTCTAATGACACCCATTAAGCATTCATTCTCCAACCTCTCCCATTGGGAAAACGTTATCCAACGTCACTCATTAAGCATGCATTCTCAGACTTCACCTATTAAGCAAGCATTCTCCAACGTCACCCATTTAGCATGTATTTTCCAACGTCACCCATTAAGTATGCATTCTCCAACCTTTGCCATTGGGGTAGCATTCTCCAACATCACTCTTTAAGCAAGCATTTTCCAGCCTCTCCCATTGGAAAAGCATTCTCCAACTTCACCAATTAAGCAAGCATTCTCCAACCTCTCCCATTGGGAAAGCATTTTCCCAATAATTCCCATCAGTCCTAGCTAATATTGTCAATGGTGAGAGGTGAAGTGGAAGTCGAAATTGAAAGTTTCTTCATTGACTTCTATTTTCAAAATCAAGGTGGGACACGAAATGGGCCTTTTCCTGATACAGGAAGACCTGTAGATTTGCTGCCTTTGTTTTATAGGTTTTATTTTTTTTACATTTTTAAATTATAAATTTTAATTGTTACAGAATATTTTATTATTAAAACTTTAGCTGTTTGAACTATACAACTTGGAGTGCAACTTTTAATGTAAACATTACTCCCCCCCCCCCCCCCGGTCCACATACTGAAGTTTTTTAAAACTTAATTCTCTAGTACACTAGTAGTTTTCAAATAAGTACAGTGGTACCCCGGGATACGAATTGACCGCGTTACGAAATTTCCGGGTTACGAAAAAGTTAGATTTAAAAAAACTGTTCCGGGTTACGAAAGATTTTTCGGGTTACGAAATTAATTTCGGCGCGAAATTTAAATCGGAAGCGCGGCTAGCGGCTTTCCAGCGCCTTTTCGGGTTGCGAAATGTATCGGGTTACGAACGGCGCCGCGGAACGAATTAATTTCGTAACCCGAGGTAGCACTGTACTTTATCTGTGTTAGTTTCTTGCAGCATATAAAGGAAATTATGTTTAACATAAAAGGAACTCATAAATTCAGTAGGTTTTCAACTGATTAGATACTGGCATGCATCCCATCTGATATTACAGATAATGGATATGTAAAAGTGATCTTGCAGCACCTCTGCGACTAACTCCTCCATCCTATATCTGTGCATTTCATTTTTCTGCCCTAAGTGCAGTACCTTACATTTCTCCGTGTTGAATTTCATTTTGTTAGCTTTGGCCCAGCTTTCTAGTCTATTCCGGTCATTTTGAATTTTGATCCTGTCCTCTGGAATATTAGCTACTTCTCCTAATCTGGTGTCATCTGCAAATTTGATAAGTATGCCCCCAATTCTGTCATCCAAGTCACTGGTATGTCAGACCTTTCTAACAAGGACAGGAAAGAGGGCAGAATTGGAAGTCTTCCTTCATTCATTTGCCAGGGACAGGGAGTTAAAACTGACTCATTTGCAATGAGTTAAGTTCACTGTATGACTTTGCTCAGTGGGTAGTAAATATTGAGGACTGTGGCTTGTGATGGATTAACTGGTATATTTGACCAAGATCAGGCCCTACTACTAGATATTTTAGAGTAAAAATGTGTAAAATCAGAGCAAAGGCGAACATGAATGATTTAAAAAGCCTTCTTTTCCTGCAGAGCATTGCTTTTGTAAAGATTGTCTGGGAGCACAGCCAACTAAGTAGCACAAATAAGATAACAATAGTGTAAATGAAATAGCAGAAGCTTGGTGTTGTTGGCAAGAAAAAAACAAGACTCAGTTCTTGGCAGTTAATGTAAAATATAAAATTTCTTGAAATTTTAGAGCCAATTTTTTTTGGGGGGGGCAGACAGAATGAAGAAACACAATATTAGTACAGTTTATAAATTAAACATCACAATGGCCTGTTACAGACTGCCAAAATAAAGCTGCTTCGGGTCTCTTTGGAGGCATGCTATTTAAATGATGCATGGGTCCTAAGAGTCCGGAGGTCGCGCCAAAGCCACACTCCATTCCTAAGCACTGGAGTGCAGCTTTGGTGCAGCTTCCGGATTCTTAGGACGCATGCATCATTTAAATAGCATACTTCCAAAAAGACCTGAAGCAGCTTTATTTTGGCAGTCTGTAACAGGCCATTGTTACTTTAGGAACATAAAATGTGCTACATATTATTTAGCTTGCCCTATTATTATTATTAAGCTTTATTTATATAGCGCTGTAAATTTACACAGCACTGTACATACAATCTTTAATTAGATGGTATCCTGCCCTCAGGCTTACAATCTAAGAAGAGGCGACACAAAAGGAGAAGGGAATGGTTGTGGGGAAGGGGATCAGGTCCTGGAGTTCATCTCTCCCTCTGAGGCCTGGACCAAGGCAGATGGACTGGAGGCTCTGTTTCTTAAGGATAGGCCCGATGGCATTGGGGAGGTCTGATGGGATTGGCCTACCTCCTCTTACCCTCAGAGGCCAGGATGGATTTGGAATATGTTTGATACAGTACAGGTTCAGTTTATTCAAAAATTACAAATTGAATTTACCTTTTGAAATATTGTTGCAAATAGAGCAGCAAGATCCTGAGGTGTAAATAACACCTGAAACTATAGTGCCAATTGTTATAAATAACTCATATCCATTAAAAATACAGAGAAAAATAGACTAAGAGTAGGAATTACAGTGATATGAGAAATCGTACCTAAAAGTCTACTTGTGGCATTGTTTTTAGACATAATGGTGGGAAGGAGAGTAAATATAGGAAAACCTTGTCTTCAATACTGTATCAATAGTTCTAAAAGAAAATATTCTGTAGTCCATTTTTTCTGAAATTCTGTATTTTTTTTTAAGCTTTCATATTTCTAAATATAGCCGGCCCATGCAGGTTCAAACAGCCTCCTCAAGGAGGTTGCCGAATTGCTGCAATTCATTGGAAATGCTCAACATTAGGAGGAACTTCCTGACAGTGAGGGCTGTTTGACAGTGGAACAAACTCCCTCGGAGTATAGTGGAGTCTCCTTCCTTGGAGGTCTTTAAGCAGAGGCTGGATGGCCATCTGTCGGGGATGCTTTGATTGAGAGTTTCTGCATGGCAGAATGGGGTTGGACTGGATGGCCCTTGCAACCTCTTCCAACTCTATGATTCTGTGATTCTATGATTCTCACATGCCATCTGTTGATGATTTGTCAAATGGGCACCTACATATATTTCAGTATTTGGAAAGATGTGTGATGCTTGTTTAACACAAATATGACCTTCTTTACCATTTTCCATGAGAGCCAGTGTCGTGGATAAGGTAAATAGCCGTACTTGATTGACTTTGTAAATGAGACAAAGGTCCAAAGCATCCTGCAGAAATAATCTAATTTGAGACCACTTTAACTGCCCTGGTTCAGTGATAGGGAAGCCTGGGAATTGTAGTTTATTGTGGTGCCGGAGCTCTCTGATAGAGAAGGCTCAAACTCTCACAAAACTACAATTCCCAGAATTCCCTAGCATTGAGCCAGGGCAGTTTAAGCAGTCTCAAACTGGATTATTTCTGCAGTGTGTTTTGGACCAAAATTACCCCCAGGTAAGAGAGAGAGAGGATGCAATAATCATGGATAGTACATTTTTACTATCACGAAAAGTATGGATGGTAAGGCCTAAAATATGTTTTGGAAATGCTGCTAGGCTATCATGAGTAGGGTCCGTTGTATCGTTGTATGGCCCATTTTCTTGGCTCTGGGGCTCTCCCTCTGTGGCAGCGAAGGAAGCAAGGCTTTAGCTGTGATGGAGAGAGCTGGACTCAAATGTTGTTGCTTCCATGTCAAAACATGTCAGGTTACTGACTACTCAGCTATAAGGCCTGGTCTCCCTAGTTAAGGTAGATGAAGATCCACAAAATGAATTGGTTGGATTTCCTATACAACTATACAACTCCACCACACTCGGGTGGATTACAGACCGCCATTTAGGACGCACTCCGCGCGTCCTAGGGTTAGGAAGGGTTGCCTCTTCCTAACCGGCCCTGTTCCCAACACGCGCGGAGCGCATCCTAAATGGCAGTGCCCATCCACATGGGCGCTGCCATTTTTACGTCTTGGACGCACAGCATCCAGACATGGCGCACTGGAAGTGACGCCACAAGTGCGTGCCTTGTGCTTCGCAGTGCCACTTCCAGGGCCAAAAAGGAGCGCCATTTTGGCGCTCCTTTTTCGCTGCGGCCGGAAGCCTCGTGGTCTGGCCGCTGGGACTTCCCGCTGCAGCTAATGGCGGTGGAGGCAGACCGCCCACTTTAGGGTGGTCTGTAACGCACCTCTGTCTTAGAGTGTGGTGGAGTCTCCTTCTTTGGACTTTCTAAACAGAGACTGGATAGCCATCTCTCAGGTGCTTTGATTGCAAGTTTCTGCATGGCAGAGGTGGGATGGACTGAATGGCCCCTGGGGTCTCTTCCAACTCTATGAGTCTATGGCACGTTACAGACCGCCTGAAAACGGCGGTCTGCCGGCAACACCGGTTGCTGCGTCCGGGAACCGCAGCGGACAAACCGCGTGGTTCCCGGATGCAACAAAAAGAAGCAGCAAAAAGCGGCTTCTTTTTGCGCCCCAGAAGTGGCACCGTGGGTCACTAGTCACGCACTCACGGCGTCACTTCTGCTGTGCGACGTGCGGACGCTAGGGTTAGGGGCAATGAGGACACCCCTTCCTAACCCTAGTACATGCTCAGCACGTACTTTATGGCCATCTGGAATGGGCCTATGATTCCACTTCTGTTTTTAAGGTTAAATAGGGTTCGATTCCCTGCTCGAGCATAAAAAACCCACTGGATGACCTTGGGCAAGCCACACACTCTCAGCCTCAGAATGGCAATGGCAAGCCCCCTCTGAAGAAACTTGCCAAGAAACCCAAATGATAGAGTCGCCTTAGGGTCACCATAAGTCACAAATGACTTGTAGGCCCCCAACAACAAAGTGCAAAGAGCCTCTGAAACCTATGCAAATAGTGAAATGGAGGGTCCTAGGAGAGGTAGTTCACACCTTTGGGAAATGATATTTAAAAGATGAAAGTCCTCTTGCTATTTTAAAGTCCTCTCCTCTTTGACTCCCATTGCTTGGACTGCTACGCCAGCGCCTAAGGAAAGGTGTCTTGCACAAGAGTTTGGAAATTATTCCGTTTTTAACGTATCCTTTTGCGAAGAGGGCTAGAAAAAGGTTGTTCCTGGGAAGTGTGGAATGGGCAAAGGTCAGAGAAATAAAAACATCCCAAAGAGATTCTCTGAAAATGCCGGGCACAGATGCTGGCGAAACATCGGCAATAAACTCTTCCATAACATGGCCACATAGCCTGAAAGACCCACAGAAAACTATGGATGCCGGCCACGAAAGCCTTCAACTGTGTGACTTCGCTTTCTCCCCCACATGTTGACTAGGAGAGTTGTTGCTTTCATCCTTCAACTTTGGTGTTTGTGGCTGTTATGTGCCTTCGGGTGGCTTCCAACTTTTATGGCCCCCTGAGAGTATGATAGGGTTTTCTTGGCCAAGTTTCTGCAAGGGGGAGTTGTTTGCCGTGGCCAGCCTCTGAGGCTGAGAGAGTGTGACTTAACCCATGTTGACTGGACGGATGTTCTGGGTCTAGCCCTTCTCTGAGGCCCTGCCTCCTTCCCAAAAATGTCTCTTTCAGGTTTGCCAGTTGGGCCCTGGAGGGAAACAGAGACGCCTCATTGGGCGCCAGAGCAGCAGCTGACTGAGGAAGGAGGGAGGGAAGGAGGGAGGGAGGAGAGGCAAGAAAGAAGGGAAGGAAAGAAAGGAGAGAGAGAGAGAGAAAGGAGGGCGGAAAGGGAAGCCCAGGAGAAAGGCTGGAATGGCCAGGGACGAGGAGAATTACTATGGCAAGCATGGTAAGGCAGCCTGGAGTTAAGGCGGGGGGAGCTGGCAGGTGGCTGTAGGACTTGAACCCAGGGCTTTCGGGAGGGCCATAGGCGGCCTCCTCGTGCCTGGATTTGGCACCAGGGTGTGATTGCGGGTAAAGAAGAGGGGGCTCCCTTTTGTGGGGATTGTGGGGGGGGGGATCAGGTGGGAAAGAGAAGGTGGAGGGGAGCAGGGCAGAGGCAGACAGGGGAGCCATCTAGGAACCTAGCCAGGTTCATTTATTATTGCCTATATCTATCTGTCTATATATGTCAGTGATACCTTTAAGGTATCAATGATGGAGTTTTGTTTGTATTTGTTAAATGGCCAGCACAGCTCCCTCTGAATGTTGTCTATACATTTTATGTGTGTGTGTGTGTGTGTGGCATTTTTCATTGATTTCATTTGTATGTCGCCTTTCTCCCAGAAGGGACCCGAGGTGGATCACAGATAAAAACATTAATATTGTGTGTGTGTGTGTGTGTGTGTGGCCCCTTGTTTTGCTCTTTATTGATACTGCTTGTAAAAAAACAAAACACTATTGTGGATAACTTCTTACCTTGTGGTTCCATTGTTGCAGTTGCATGCCATGGAGTTGTTTCTGACTTAGGCCGATCCTAAAGGCTGACCTATCATTTGGTTTCCTTGGCAAGATTTCTTCAGAGGAGGTTTGCAATGTCAGAACCCTTTCATTCATTCTGGGTTCTGTCATGATGGTGTAAAGTCTCACATGCGATGCCCTTCCCCTGAGGCTGAGAAAGTGTGACTTGCCCAAGGTCACAGCAGGTTTCATGGCCATACACAGCAGGTTATATAGGTGTGTTGTACGTCTTCAAGTCATTGCCAATGTACAGCAACCCTATCCTGGGGTTTTCTTGGCAAGTTCAGAGGGGCGGTCATTTGCCATGGCCTTCCTCCTGGGGCTGAGAGAGTGTCACTTGCCTAAGGTCACCCAGTGTTTTTCGTTGTACCATCATTAGGGACATAATAACTTGTGAGGAGCAGATTCTATTACATGTTAATGTGAGAAAGGAGTTGCATGTTGTGTATTAATGGACAGTTTTTGGGCTTGTAATCCAGCACAAAATAAACCACTGAAGGCCAGGGAAAAGGGCCACTGCCCACAATACTGTGAAGATGGGTTTATTAGCATTTCCGTGAATGGGTCTAAGCAGCTTAATTTGCAGATTTTTCAGGAGAAAGCATGGAAAACCAGTCATGCCCTGCGTAGACTTGTTGCTGTTTCCAGCCCAGCCCAGTAAGTTTAGGCCAGCCGGAGAAAGATCCAGTTGGAAGGTTCATTTATTGAAAATAGACGCAGAGGAGTTCAGTGCTAGGGTTGTAAACCTGACGAACTGCCAGCTGCAGATCTCAAGTGAGACCATGGTATTTATACTTTAGAGTGGTGTTGCTCAAAGTGATGGTTCACGGACACGTGTCAATCAGCAAGCCATATGCTGCGAGTTTCCAAAACAAGAGTTGTAAGCAATAGGCACAAAGATGGTGGATCCTTGGGACACCGGAGGGGGAATAAGAACCAAGACAGCCTACCAAATCAGATAGACTAGGAAGCAGCACTGCTTTGTGCAATTGGTCCTTCATATCCACAGTTTCTTTATCCATGGATTCAACCATCCACAGCTTGAAAATATTCTAAAAGTATATAAATTCCAAAAGCAAACCTTGATTTTGTCATTTTGTATAAAGGACGCCATTTTACTATGCCATTGTATTTAATTGGGCTTGAGCATCCATGGATTCAGGTATCCACAGAGGGTCCAGCAGATACCAAGGGTCCACTGTAGAACCTTCCTCCTCCAGAGAAAAGGGGACTTTCAAAATAACAGTTACATGCCCAAGTGTGATTGCTCCCTGGAAACAAAATATCCTGAAGTTAATCCCTTCTTTTGGAATAGTCTAAGGGAGCAAGCACTGAAATCTACTGGGTGATTTTAGGGAAGCCACATGCTCTCAGCCTCAGGGGAAGGCAATGGCAGACTTCCTCTGAACAAATCTTGCCAAGAAAACCCCATGATGGGAATTTAAGGCCTTACGAGAACCATAAGGGACACAACAACAACAAAAGAGAATGCAGGATGGCAAAGAGTACTTGCTGTAAAATGTAACCAGCTGATAATTTGAGTGCAACATGTAATCAGAGGTCAGTTAATTGGGCAGCAGAGTACTTCCCATGTCCAGCAGCATTTTAAAAGGCATGCTCTCTTTTCTCACAGGCAGGACGAGTGCTTCTTCTCAGATGAGGCTTACTATGGTCCACGTGGGCCTCACATAAAAACAGATTGTGTCTTTGCTTCTGGAAAAACTGAACTGAGTTATATTCCCAAGACGTAGGCAGTTTCCATGTGTAGCTTTATGCAGTTGTATGAGAATGTTTATTAGACTGCTAGCCTTCCAGAAGCTAAGGTGTTGCTTATTGTCTGCTCCTCAACATAGATCCCACTACCTCACTCTTACCTTAGCTCAGACTTGGTGGTCAGGAAAAAAGACCAATGGAGGGTTTTGTTGCTAGGTTATGGCTACTTTGCATATAGCAATGAAAGAGGTGGTTTTTGTTCAGGGCAGATTTCAGAACAAAATGCATCTATCTGTTTGTTGTTGTTGTATGTCTTCAAGCATTTTTCAATTTATGGTTACCCTGCAGGGTTTTCTTGGCATGTTTCTTCAGAAGGGGTTTGCCGTTGCCATATTCTGTGGCTGAGAAAGTGTGACTTGCCCAGGGTCACAAAGTGGATTTACATGGCTGAGCCTGGATTCAAACCCTAGTCTCCAGAGTCCTAGTCCAACACTCAGACCACTATGTCATACTGGCTCTGTTAATTGATTCTTGCTAATAATCTCCATTACATATTCATGAATGGGTCCCTTCTCTCATTCACCTATTTCCTGCTGCCTCAGATCTCTTACTAGGAAGGTTAGATCTCATCTCTTCACTGACTGAGAGAGTACTACCAGAGCACTCAAAATCTAGTTCTGGACCATCTTAAATGCTATTTGAATCTAAAATTGGGAATGTGAGAGCCTTTGATTCTCAATTAATGATCCCTGTCTGCAAAATAGCTGCTACAACAAATAGGGTGTTTTCTTTGGCTTAGATCAACGCTTGGAGGACAGTGTTAGAATAGAAAGTGTGTGCTTCCTTTTCTCTTACGCCTGAAGTTTCTGTTCCCTCAATACTTTGTGGAAATGTAGTTTTTAAAGGTACAAAATGTAAGGATGTTTGTGGCGCATATAGTGGGACTGTAGTGCAGTTAAGGTGGTTGGGTTCATGAAGCAGTCCCTGAAATAGGTTCCCTTTTCTGCACATGTGGAACTCATTTTGGGAGTGGTGGCATAGAATCATAGAGATGGAAGATACCACAAGGGTCATCCAGTCCAACCCCCTGCCATGCAGGAAATCTCAGTCAAAGCATACCTGACAGATGGCCATCCAGCCTCTGCTTAAAGACCTCCAAAGAAGGAGACTCCACTACACTCCAAGGGAGTGTGTTCCACTCTTGAACAGCCCTTACTGTCAGAAAGTTCCTCCTAATGTTGAGGTGGAATCTCTTTTACTGGAGCCTGCATCCATTGTTCCGGGTCCTATTCTCTGGAGCAGCAGAAAACAAGCTTGCTCCCTCCTCAATATGACATCCTTTCAAATATTTAAACAGGGGTATCATATCACCTCTTAACCTTCTCTTCTCCAGGCTAAACATCCCCAGCTCCCTGAGTCGTTTCTCATAGGGCATGGTTTCCAGACCCTTCACCATTTTAGTCGCTGTCCTTTGGACACACTCCAGTTTCTCAATGTCCTTTTTGAATTGTGGTGCCCAGAACTGGACACAATATTCCAGGTGGGACCTGACCAAAGCAGAATACAGTGGCACTATTACTTCTCTTGATCTAGACACTATACTTTTATCAATGCCGCATCACACTGTTGACTCATGTTCAACTTGTAGTCTACTTGGACTCCTAGATCCCTTTCACACGTAGTCTCGTTCAGCCAGGTTTCCCCCATCCTATATCTCTGCATTTTATTTTTCTGCCTTAAGTGCAGTACCTTACATTTCATTTTGTTAGCTTTGGCCCAGCATTCAAGTCTGTTCAGGTCATTTTGAATTTTGATCCTGTCCTCTGGAGTATTAGCTATTCCTACTAATTAGGTGTCATCTACAAATTTGATGAGTATGCCCCCCAATTCTGTCATCCAAGTCGTTGGCGCTTTACAGACTGTCCAAAAGGGTGGTCTGCTGGCGCCCGTGTTTGCTACGCGAAGGAGCCGCAGCGGACAAACCGTGCGGCTTCTCTGTGCAGGAAAAAGAAGCCGCAAAAAGCGGCTTCTTCTTGCGGCACTGTTGTGACGTTGCAAGGCGCCAATGGTGCCCTTGCGGCATCACAAGGGCACCAAGACATGCTGACGCTAGGCGTCCGTCACGTCAAAATGGTGGCGCCCATCTGTATAGGGTGCCACTATTTTGACGCCCTCATTACGTGTGAGGGGCAGGGACCATCAGGAACGTGCCATTGCTAAAGATGTTAAATAGCACTGGCCCCAGAACACAACCCTGTGGGACCCCACTGGTCACTTCTCTCCAGGATGAAAGGGAGCCATTGTTGAGCACCCTTTGGGTTCAGCCAGTCAACCAATTACAAATTACAAATCCATGTAACAGTTACCTTGTCTAGCCCACATTCTACAAGATTGTTTGCAAGAATGTCATGGAAAACTTTGTCAAAGGCCTTACTGAAATCAAGATATACTATATCCACAGCGTTCCCTTCATCTACCAAGCTGGTAATTTTATCAAAGAAAGAGATAAGATTTGTCTGGCATGCTCTGCTCCAATCTGCTGGGACTTCTCCTGTTCTCCAGGAGTTTTCAAAGATTATTGCCAATGGCTCTGATATTACATTTGCCAGTTCTTTTAATACCCTTGGATGTAGTCATGGAGACTTATATTCATTTAGATTAACAAGGTATTCCTTTACTATCTCTTTACTTGTTCTGTGCTGAAATTCCCCTAATCTGTCCTCTGCTCCATTTTTCTCAGGTTGAGCACCCATTGTCTGTTCTGAGAAGACTGAGGCAAAGAAGGTGTTGAGTAATTCTGCCTTTTCTCTGTCTCCTGTTAGCATTTTGCCATCTTCTCCATGGAGTGGCCCTACCATTTCCTTATTCTTCCTTTTCCTGCGGGCATATCTAAAAAAGCTCTTTTTATTGTTTTTAACCTCTCTAGCAAGCCTGAGTTCATTCTGCACTTCATCTTTTCTGACTTTACGCCTACACATGCCTGCTATTTCTTTGAATTCCTTTTTTGTGATTTCCCCATTTTTCCATTTCTTATACATGTTCCATTAAAAACCTAGCTCAGTTGAAAGTTCCTTAGTCATCCATCCTGGTTTCTTGAGGCATCCCCCATTTTTCTTTCTCAATGGAACTGTTTGAAATTGTGCCTTCAGTATCTCTTTTGAGAAACTCCCATCCATCCTGAACTCCCTTCTCTTTTAGTATTTCTGACCACGGGATCACCCTCAATACATCCCTAAGTTTACCAAAATCTGCTCTCCTAAAGTCTAGGATGCATGTCTGACTATGCCTGGCTTCTCCTTTCCATTGTATAACAAACTCCAGGAGAACATGGTCACTTCCACCTAAGGATCCCACCCTTTGCACTCCATTAACCAAGTCATCCCTGTTGGTTAGGATCAGATCCAAAATAGCTGGCCCCCTTGTTGCCTCTTCCACCTTTTGGACAATGAAATTATCTTTGAAGCAAGTGAGGAATTTGCTAAACCTTGAGGATCTGACTTCCAGCAAATATCAGGATAGTTGAAGTCACCCATCACTACTACATCTCTCCTTTCTGAGTGTGTAGCCATCTGTTCTAAAAAGGCGTAATCCAATTCCCCCATCTGATTTGGGGGTTTGTAGTAGACTCCCACCAGAACATCCTTGTTGTTTCCCTCCCCTTTAATTTTTATCCAGATGCTCTCCACCTGGATGCCAGTATTGATGTCCTGGATCTCTTTGTTGGTGTACATGCCCCTGACATATAGTGCTATTTCTCCTCCTTTCCTGTTTGACCTGTTTCTCTTGAAAAGGTTATACCCCTCTATTTCCACATTCCAATCATGAGACTCATCCCACCAGGTTTCAGTGATGCCTATTATATCATATTTGCTTTGTTGTACTAGGAGTTAAAGTTCATCTTGCTTATTTCCCATGCTCTCTGCATTAGTGTAGAGACATCACAGACCATGGGTCCATTTTACTTGCTGCCTGTGCAAGTTTTTTTGCCTCCCACTGTTGGGTTCTTGAACTATTTGTCTTGTTTCCTCTGTGTCGGTTTGACTATTTTCTCCAGCCCTTTCGCCTTCCTTAATATTGTCTCCCTCCCCCACGGAACTCAGTTTAAAGCCCTCCTGATCAAATTCTTGAGACTGTTGGCAAAAACATTTCTTTCAACTGGTGTGAGATGCAACCTGTCCATTGCAAGAAGTCCCTCCTCATGGAACTGCAGCCCATGATCGAAGAATCCAAATCTGCAGAGCCAGTTGTTCACATCTGCTATTTTCTTCTCCCTTCCTGGACCATGCCCTTCAACTGGCAGAAGAGATGAGATGACAACCTGTGCATCCATTCCTTTCAGCTTCCTACCTTCTGATGTTCTGAAGGCTGTGTCTTGCAGTATCATTGGTTCCCATGTAGACCAAAAGGAAGGGGTATTGGTCAGTAGGCTTGACCAGTCTTGTCAGCCTCTCTGTCACATCTTGGATCTTTGCCCCAGGGAGACAACACACCTATTGAGACATCTTGTCAGGCCTACAAATCACTGCTTCTGTACCCCTCAGCAAGGAGTCCCCCACTACGACCACACGCCTCCTCCGAGGCTTAGCAGCGACTGTTCCCTCGGGTGGGACTCTCAGGCTCCCCTGCTCTGTCCCTGACATCTGTCCATGCTGCTCTTCCTCTTCCTCCTTGATAAGGGAAAGAGCTTCAAATCAATTTTCTAGCTGCAAGCTCCCAGAACAATCCCTTCTTGGCCTACTTCTCTGTGTGACATTCCTCCAGCTGTCTGCCTCCTGTGTATGTGAAGTGACCTCCTCCGCCCCAGCAACTTCCTCTGCGTGGTACTCGTCCAAGATTGTTAGTTCTGTTCTGTCCAGGAAATCCTCTTGCTCCCTAATAAGCTGAAGTGTAGCTACTCTGGACTCCTGCTGCTGTATTTTCTCCTCCAAGAGTGCTATCAACTTTCACTTGGTGCATGTGAAGTTCTCCACTTCTGTAGGCAAGAAGACAAACATCCCACAAGTGTTGCATGTGACTGCAATAGTTATCTTGGTGTCCATATTGCGAAGTCTTTAGTAATCATTAAAACAGGGATGTCGGCTTCCTTCTCAAAAAATTATCTGGTAAACAGCAACGTTGAGGTCCCTATTGACCTGGCCTTTTCACCAGTCTCTGGCAGCGAGCTCAATCTACTGGGAATATAACTTTATAGGAATGTCCTGGCTGCTAGTTTGTACTTAAGGGTAAGGTTCTGATTAAAGGTTTTCTCCTCACCTGCTGCCTCTGCTGTAGATTTCTTTGGATTAAAAAAAGTTGAGCCAGTGTGGCGTAGTGGCTTGAGTGATGGATGATGACTGGAGACCAGGGTTCAATTCCCAGCTTGGCCATGAAAGGCACCAAGTGGCCTTGGACAATTCACATTCTCTCAGCCTTAGGGGATAACCATGGCAAACCTCCTCTGTAGAAACTTGGCAACAAGAGTGACTTATAGATGAATGATAGATTTATTATGGTATCATAGAATGGATTGTAGAATCATGTAAGACGTAAAGATGGCTTCATGGGTCATTGAGTTCATTTCCTTGCTCAGTACAAAAGCTCCACCCGAAACATCACCATCAGGTAGCTGTCCAGCCGTTTTCTGAAGATGTCCAGAAAAGAAGACCCACCACCTCTCTAGGCAGTTGGTTCCACTGCTGAATCATTCCTGCTGTCAAGATGTTCTTTCTAAAGTTCAGTCAAAATCTGCTCTCTTGTAACTTAGATCCTCTCACCCACTGGGACAGCAGAGAGCAGTCCAGTCCTTTCCTTTTAGCAGCAGAGAAGGGGCCGAGCATCCTGACTTCGGGTGGCTCCGCCCACTTGGCTCCTGGTAGGCAGGTAGGAAACAAAGAACAAAGGGAGTGACCGGGGCCCTGGCCCCCTCGCCCTTGCGGGCGGAGCTACCCAGGAACCCCAGTCTTCTTCCTGCCTCGCACCTGGTAGGACGTTTCTCATCCAGCTCCAGAGTTCTCAGCTCATCGCTCCCCGGACCCGCCTGGCTCCTTTCTCTCTCTTCCTCAGCTCTCTCTCTTTCCTCCCTCAAACTCCTCTCCAAAAAAAAAACACCAAACAAAACAAACAAAACAAAACAAAACAAAAAAACAGCCCATCTCTTTTTCTACCTCCCGACTTTGTTTCTTCCCCCCTTCTCCTCCCCCCCCCCCCGGCGGGAGACATGGCTACCGACAGGGATGCCAGAGCCACAGGGGAGCTCGCTTCCACTCTGCCCGGGCCAGCCCCGGCTTTGCCGGCTGCTCGCCGAGCGGCATCTCCATCAGCGCCCCTGGAAGTGGAAGCGCGGCCGCAGCGACCGGAGGAAGCCCTCCCTTCCGCTGTCGGGTCAAGGGACTCCCAGGCGACCCAGGTGTGGTCAGAAGAGGGAGAGCCCTCACCTTCCAACACCGGCGAGGACGTGAGTAACTCTCCCACGCCGCCACAGATCTTGAGGTGGTTCAGGGCCTTCCTGGAGCAGGAAGCTCCCTCCACCACCAGGGCACTCCAGGGAGGGAATGAAGGCGCAGGCTCGCGCTCTCGCGAGGCCAACACGCCAGCTTGGGGGACTGCTGCCTTCCCAGGGGGGGGACCACTCCTGATGTGGCCAGGGGCCATGCTCCCACAGGCCTTTCTCCCCAGCGACTCCTTCCCAGGGGGGTGGGGGATGGCGCCGGGCTTCCTCCAGGCCAACGCGGACCTCACTCCGGGGGCTCATGGCGGCCGCCATGCTCGCCGGCCCGCGCCCCGCCCACTTCCGGAGGACCCGGAAGTGCCCCGGCGGCACCACGTGGCCGCTCATGGGCGCTGCCATCTTGGCCATGCGGCCGCCCATGGGCGCCGCCATCTTGGCCAGTCAGAGGCCAACGGCCACCGCCACCGCGGGCACGCGGCGGCGGGGCCGGATGCAGCAGCGCGGGAGGGTGGCGTCACCGGGGGGGTCGGGGAGGTCCCCTCCGCCGCCAGCGAGCCTCAGCTCATGGACCAGCCCAGGGAGCGACAAGGACGCAAAGCGTCCAGAAAGTGGAGTTCCCCGGCACGGGGGTTAGGCACCAGGGAGCCCTCCCCCAGTCAGACCCCCCTAAGCCAGACAGGGGCCCACAGTTCAGAAGAGGAAGAGGAAGGGGCTTCATGCTCTTCCTCTGACTCAGAGCGCTCCTACCTCCCGCCAACCAAGCGCCCCCGGCACGATAGGACCTCTAGCCGCAAGCGCCCTCGCACCACGCTTTCCTCTGAGGACGAAATCTCGGAGGACTCTCACAGCCCTTCAGCCTCAGAGGCAGAGGAGGGCGAACTGTCACAAGATGAAGGAGAGCCCAAAACAGACGCACAACTGTCCTCGCGCCTATTTAAACCGGAGGACTATGTGCCACTCATTAAAAAGACAACCAAGATCCTAGGCATTACCCCACCCACAGGACAGACCACCCCCTCCCCCGATTCAGACCTCCCCAAGATGAGCGAGGATTTGTTCCCAGTGTCGGTCTCTCCAGTCCAGCAGATTCCCTGCCCGCTTAACATCATGCAGATTATTAGGGACGAGTGGGCGAAGCCAGCCTCCGCCAGATCCAATCACGGCATCACCCGCAAGTACTACGTACTGCAGCCAGCCGTCATGGACAAACTCAGGATTCCATCCATGGACGCCCCTGTGTCGGCGCTCGTCTCATCAGCCGTCTTCTCTAGGGATGGGGAGGACACCCTCAGAAACCCAGAGGACCGTAGGGCCGAGGGGGCACTTAAGAAGGCCCATGAGGCCCTATCCATCGCCATCAGGGCCGCGTCCACTGTATCCATGGTGATGCGGGCCAGTCTCCAGTGGTCCCGCCAGCTTCTGGACCTCCTGCCCAGCCCAGACACCAAGGTTAAGCAAACCATTAACAAAATTGCCAGAGCGGCAGCCTTCGCTGCCGATGGCACCCTTGACACCGTCCAGCAGTGTGCTCGAGCCCAGGCAGCAGCTGTGGCAGTCCGCAGGCAGTTCTGGCTTAAGAACTGGAACGTGGATTCCAAGTCCAAGCAGAACCTGGCCTTTTCCCCATTCCTTGGTTCCAAGCTGTTTGGAGAATCCCTAGAGCCAGTGCTAGTAGAGGGAAAGGACAAGAGAAAGGCTCTTCCCACTTCCAAGAAAAGGGATGATAAGAGACAGTATAGGAACCGCTCTTCCTTTCGCCCCAACCAATCCTCCTACCCCTCTTCCTCCAATTCCTTTCGAGCCAGGGAGTCCAGGCCCAACAGATCGCATTGGGGAGATTCAAGATTTAGCAAACAGGCTAAACCTTCCTTCCCCTCCAAAGAAGGAGCGGGGTCCAAACAACCCCGCAAAAATAGTTCACAATGACGGCGTTCCCCCAGTAGGAAGCAGGCTGCAGGGATTCGGCCACATTTGGGAGACATCCACCTCAGACAAATGGGTCCTAGATACCATCCGTCAGGGCTACAAGATAATATTTCATCGTACGCCCCCCGACAAGTTTATACCGTCTCCCAGATCAGCCGATCCCAACAAACACCGCCTCCTACTGGAGGCCATCGAGCGCCTACTACACATCAAGGCCATCGAGCCCGTTCCGAGACAAGAGAGGGGACTAGGCTGCTATTCCACCTTCTTCCTTGTTCCCAAGAAAAACGGATCCTGGAGAGCCATATTGAACCTCAGAGGGGTCAACCAGTTCGTCCTAAAGAAAAGATTCAGAATGGAGACACTCAAGTCCATCCTAGACAGTCTCCAGCCGGAAGACTACCTCTCCTCGCTGGACCTACAAGATGCTTATCTTCATATTTTGATTCACCCTTCCTCAAGAAGATTCCTCAGATTCAGATATGGCAAGCGCCACTACCAATACAGAGCCCTTCCCTTTGGGCTAGCCTCTTCCCCCAGAGTGTTCACCAAGATCATGGTGGCACTTGTCGCCCGGTGGAGAACCCAGCGATTGCACGTCTACCCCTACCTCGACGACCTGCTAATCCGGTCATCCTCCAGACTCCAGGGGGTTCACGACATCAATCACATCCTCAGGTCCCTCCAGGATCACGGCTTCCTCCTGAATCTCGAGAAGAGCTCGCTGACTCCAGGTCAACAGATCCACCATCTGGGAGCCATAATAGACACCCAGGTGGGGACGGTACGCCTACCTCCAGACTGCATCCAGTCCATACAGAACGCCATCTTGAAGGTCCTTCAGACCACCCGCCCCAGCCTCCAGCTCTTGGCCCACCTCCAGGGCCTCATGATCGCAGCCATCCAGTGCCTTCCCTGGGCGAGATTCCACGCCAGGCCCCTGCAATGGCTCCTTCTCCCTCACCAACAGGCCATTATCCTCAGGAGACACAAGAAAATACAGCTCTCCAGCGAAGTAAGACAGTCGTTTCGTTGGTGGATGTCCAAGGCAGTCCACCGAGGTCACCAAATTTGGAGGCCCCCGAGTGTCCAGGTCACCACGGATGCCAGCCTCCGGGGCTGGGGAGCGATATGCGGAACACAGCTGGCCCAGGGCAAATGGAGCCCAGAGGAACGAACACACAGCATCAATTGGTTGGAGCTCCGGGCAATCCGCCTTTCTCTCCTCGCCTTCAGTCAGACGATACACCAGAGGTCAGTCCTGGTCAGGACGGACAACACCACAGCCAAGGCCCATGTGAATCGTCAAGGGGGAACCAGATCCAGGTCCCTGATGAGCGAGGCTCGATCCCTTCTAACATGGGCAGAGGCCAATCTCATAACCCTGAAGGCCGAACACCTTCAAGGATCCCTAAACTCAAAAGCCGACTGGCTGAGCAGAATAGATATCGACCAAGGGGAGTGGAGTCTCCACCCTCAGACCTTCCAGATCATCACAGACAGACTCGGCCAACCCGTACTGGACCTGTTCGCCTCCCCCGCCAATGCCAAAACTCCCAGGTTTCTCTCAAGGTTCCAAACGGAAGGGGCCGAAGGAATGGACGCCCTCAACTGCCCCTGGCCACCAGGCCTCCTCTATGCCTTCCCGCCGACTCCGTTGCTCACGAAGCTCCTAGCCAGGATACGCAGGACCAACGCACAGGTTATCCTCGTGGCTCCAGCGTGGCTGCGGCGACCCTGGTTCTCAGAGATTCTCGCTATGGCAACTCAAGGATTCGCCCTCCCGCTCAGGCCGGACCTCCTCGCACAAGGGCAGATCCATCACCCGGACCCAGCCTGGCTATGGCTTCACGCCTGGAAATTGAACGCCACATGCTGAGCGGATATGGCTACTCTCCAGAAGTGGTTGACTCCATTCTCGCTTCGAGACGCCAATCTACAAATAGAATCTACGAATACACCTTTAGGGCATTCAAAAGGTGGTGCAAGGTCAAGAACAAGGACTTCATCAAGATCTCTGTTCCGACAGTGCTCCAGTTCTTACAGGATGGCTTCCTCCAGGGCCTGCGGCCCAACACCATCAAGAGACAAGTGGCAGCCATCACCTCCATACTGCCCCATAAGGTCGCAGCCAGGATTTCCCAACACCCCCATATCCGCAGGCTGCTCAAAGGGGTCGCCAACAAGGCGCCCCCAACAAAGCATCGATTCCCGTCCTGGGACCTGCATAAAGTCCTCAAGGCCTTGACCATCCCGCCTTTCGAGCCACTGAGGGAAGTACCCCTCAAGTTCCTGACCCTCAAGACACTGATACTGACGGCACTCACATCAGCGAGGCGCATCTCCGAAATCGGTGCCCTATCCGTCCGCAAAGAATTGTGCATCATCAGGCCGGACTCTGTTCTCCTGAGGCCTGACCCAACCTTTGTCCCTAAGGTTAACTCCATGTTCCACACCTCCCAGGACATCGTCCTCCCGTCCTTCTGCCCCCGACCCACTGAAGACCTAGAAAAGTGCTGGCATACTCTCGATGTTCGCAGAGCCATAAAAGTCTACCTCAAGAGAACGGCCACTTTCAGGAGATCGGAGGCACTATTCGTATCCTTTCAACCTAACTCCAAGGGCAAAAAGGTGTCAGGCTCTACCTTAGCAAGGTGGATCAAACAGTGTATCGTCCAGTGCTACAAGTCACTTAAGCTTCAACCACCAGCTGACATCACCGCTCACTCGACGAGAAGTGCGGCTACCTCTGCGGCCTTATCCACCAACGCTCCGTTGGCTGAAATCTGCAGGGCGGCCACTTGGAAGTCCCCGTCGACATTCACCAGACACTATAAACTTGACCTCTTCCAATCGGCAGAGGCGGCCTTTGGCCGGAGGGTTTTGCAACAGGTGGTTTCGGATCCGCCCTCCGCGCCAGCCAGCCCTCCCTAGTATCTGGTCTGCTTTTCTAAATCCCGAAGTCAGGATGCTCGGCCCCTTCTCTGCTGCTAAATGGAACGTTGGACTTACCTGAAAGACGTCCCTTTACAGCAGAGAAGGTACGAGCATCCTCCCCACCCTACTTGCCTACTGGCGCGGGTGGGCGGATTTGAGTTCTTCAATACCACATTAATATTATGCTTCTCGGCTTAAAATTGACTGGGGTTCCTGGGTAGCTCCGCCCGCAAGGGCGAGGGGGCCAGGGCCCCGGTCACTCCCTTTGTTCTTTGTTTCCTACCTGCCTACCAGGAGCCAAGTGGGCGGAGCCACCCGAAGTCAGGATGCTCGTACCTTCTCTGCTGTAAAGGGACGTCTTTCAGGTAAGTCCAACGTTCCACTCTGTGGCAGCCTTGATGTATTTAAAGAGTGCAATCATGTCATCCCTCAGTCTTCTCTTCACCAGACTGATCACGCCCATCTCCCTCAACTTCTCATCATATGTTTTGTCCTCCGTACTGTTTATCATCCTTGTTGACTTTCTCTGAACCTTCTCCAGCTTGTCTGTATCCTTAAAATGAGGCACCCAGAACTAAACACAGTTCTCTAGATGGGGCCTGGCCAGTGCAGAAGGTAGTGGAACTATTACTTGCCTCGACTTGAAAACCATGCTTCTATTAATGCAGGCTAAATAGCATTTGCCTTCTTTGCCACAGCATCACACTGCCAAGTCATGTTCAACTTACAATCAGCAATAATTCTGAGGTCTCTTTCACATGTTCTACTGTGTGCTGAGCCATGTATCATGCTGAGCCCTATTTTGTACTGTGCGTTTGGTTTTTGTGGTCTAAATGGATAATTTTGCATTTCTCTCTTGAATTTCATATTATTAATTTCTGCCCAAATTTCTAGTTTATGTAGGTCCTTTTGAATTCTGTTTCAATCTTCCAGTGTCTTAGTCACCCCTCCAAAGTTTGTGTCATCTACAAACTTGATGATGATTCCCTCCACCCTGTCATCTAAGTCATTGATAAAAAAAATTGCATTATGACAGAACCCTGAAGCCCTTGAGATCTCCTTCAGTTTAAAGTACAGTCATTGTCAATGGCCCTTTAAGCAAGGTTTTCCAAATGGATCCATTTGAAACTGTTCCCATCTATTCCACATTTGATTAATTTGCTAATCAGTATATTATTGGGAAACTTATCAGATGCTTTGCTCAAATCCAGATAAATAGCATCTGCAGCGTTTCCCACCATCTACTAAACTAGTGACCTCATTGAAGAAAGATAAAGTATCTGCAGGGGTTTATTTCCAGTCTCATTATATACAATGTGTAATAAAAGGATGCCGTGATATACAATGGCAAAAATCAAGGTTAGCTTTTTGGAATTAAAAAATCTGTAGATGCAGAATCTATGGATACAGAGGACTAACTGTATAAGATTAGTCTGGTAGGATTTGTTCTTGACAAACCAATGCTGACTCCTTCTAATCACTACATTGTCATTTGCAGGCAGACTCCTGTGTAATCCAGTCTAATATTTTTCCTGGTATTGAGGTCAGGCTAACTGGTCTGTAGTTTCCTGGACCTTCTTTTTTGCCTTGTTTTGAAGAGAGAGGCAATGTTTGTCTTTGTCCTAATTCCATAAATGAAATATAGGGGAAATGAAGCACCAATTTCTTCATGCCTAAGCCATTCTTGATACCCGAAGCCCTGCAATTCTAGTGAAATGAACTATCTCATCCTCTGCCATTTGGTGCAGTTATCTCTGGCTTTTCTTCGCGAACAAAGATTCAGGAAGGACTCATCCTGCGCTTTCTACAAGCGCATTGATGACTAAAAAGGCCGATCTGAGATAAACAAGTCCGGTTGCAGAAGGTACAACAGAATGTCTCTTTGGGTGATGTTTCCAAGTTGTGGTTCGTTCTGCGTTGCCTTTATACAAGTGTTATACAATATGTGGTGCAGTTATACAAGCAGCACATATACTCTTGATGATGTTGGAAATGTTGGCAAATGCCAGAAGTAATGGAGGAAGAAAATTATTCCTTTTCCTTTCAGGATTTTGTGGCTCCTAGCCTTGCAGGGACCTTTAGCGATTGCTCCATCTGAACCATTGATAGTCTGATCCTGAGTTGTTGTTATGTGCCTTCAGGTCATTTCCAACTTACAGCAACCCTATCATGGGGTTTTCTGGGGTTGAGAGTATGTGACTTGCCTAGGATTACCCAGCAGGTTTCCATGGCTGAGAAGGGAATCGAACCCTCCTCTCCAGGATTATAGTCCACTGCTCAAACCACTATACCACGCTGTAGAGATAGTCTAAGGAACTTCAGGATTTCTGCTGCTAGTGTTTCCAAGAATTTTGGCAGCAATTTTTTCTTTTTTGTTGTTGGCCAGTCTATAAGTTGTTAGTATTATATTTTACTCAGCATTACTTACAGTTGACTCCCTTCCCACCCCAGGCAAAGGGTGTTCTTCAGAATTGCTTGTGCAAAGAGGTCCATTGAGCTTGCTTAATGAAAGGACATCAGTTCTTTGCAAGAGCTAGTTGTAATTAAAAGTGTGATGGAAACTCTCTTCCAAAAGATCTAGAAGACACAAGCAGCAGGGAAATGCTTGATTTCTTAACTTACGAATCTCAGATGATGAACTTTTGCTCAGAATTTTCACTTGTGAATAGGGAAGGGGTATGGGAAAGGATGTTGTTTCAAAGAGAGTAAAATTAGGTTGGCAGAGCTCCATCTCTATTTGTAGCCAAGACAAGGCAGGGCCTTTGGAAAGAGTGAGCAGAAACGTTGACAGAAGGTGCCTTCTGGATTTGACTGCCAGTACAGCTATGATGGGCCAAAATGAAAGTCCTACTGGAGGTTTCCCTTCACCACTAGCCTTCCAGTTTCCCCGGGATGTGTATGCCATTCAGGGCTTTCATTCAGACTGGTTTTTCACCAGTGGAATATTTCTAAGTTTCCCTGAAATTTTTGAGTCAGAATTGGGTAGATTCTGCACTCTACTCTAAACAATTGCAGCAGAAGATGTCCAGCTAAAGGAGGTTTACTTGATGAACAAGGAGTGTTGGTTGCCAACTGATGAAAGAGGTGACTGGCTGAGGAATGTCCCTGGGAGGTGGGAGAGAGTACAGGGTGCTGCCTTAATATCTGAAATTAGGGTTGCATTGATCTGCACTAAGCACTGTCTTAAAATTGCCGATAATCCCTGATGCCTGTGGGATGGTGTTTGTATGGGACAACTGTGGTAGATCTAGGGGCTAATTTTCTGCTCCAGGGTATTAGACATGCAGTGTTTCCCAAATGGCAATCTTCCAGATGTTTTGGACTTCATCTATTAGAATTCCTGATTGTTGGCTAATCTGGTTAGGGCTTTTGGGAGTTGGAAGTTGAAAAGACCTGGAAGTCTAAGATTTATACAATCTGAAGAGAAACCAGAGTACTGGTTTATATTTACCAGTAACATATGTGTGAAGTACATTTAAATTTTAATTTGGGAAAAGAAAGTAACATTAATCTGATGTATAGCATACGAAATGGATAAAGACAAAAGGAAGTAATTGATGTAAATATGTACAAATAACAGACATAGTGGCCTGTTACAGACTGCCAAAATAAAGCTGCTTCAGGTCTCTTTGGAGGTATGCTATTTAAATGATGCATGGGTCCTAAGAGTCCGGAGGTCGCGCCAAAGCCACACTCCATTCCTAAGCACTGGAGTGCAGCTTTGGTGCAGCTTCCGGATTCTTAGGATGCACGCATCATTTAAACAGCATACCTCCAAAGAGACCCGAAGCAGCTTTATTTTGGCAGTCTGTAACAGGCCATAGTATTATATATTTTAATATTTAGAAAAAAACTTATTAAAAATATTTATACATATATATATGTAAAAAAGAAAACACCAGGAAGTCTAAAGTTTGGGAAACACTGTACTACAAGAAGTAAAAAGAATAGACATGGAAGTGGTCTAAGGTCCACTCCATATCTTGAAAACTCTGTTTTTTAATGTTGGATAGTGCAGAAGGGCCTTAGAACCTATTTAAAGTTCAGTTGCCATTCCTGGAGGCTTCCAAGAGAGGACATTTCCCCTCTTTTGGTGGTCAGACAAAAAGCAGTCCTAGCAAAAACACCTTTGGACGGTGTGTGCTGCCCCATGGTTGTACTCTGCCCATCCCTAGTATACAGATGCTCACTTTCTTGCCAACTTCTTTTTTTACTTGTTCCACCAACTCTGTGGATAGGTCAGGCTATATATTTAAATAACTGTGGTGCAGAACTGTGTTCCAGAGCACAAACAAATATTGAGAACAGATTTTTGGCTAAGCACAGTAGGCTCAAATGTAGCTCTGTTGAGGATTCTTTGAGGCCTCTGTTTTTCGAGTGAGATGTGTGTGTGTCTGGGTTTGGCTGGCCAAACCTGCAAAATTTCCAGTTGCAGTTTGGAACCATCAGCAGAAAACTTGTTCTGCAACTAGGCCTCAGACTGCTTTCCTTACTACCTTTGAAGCTAGGGAGGAAGAGAAAGGAGTCTTCCCCTGACAGTTATGGAAAGTGCCTTGAGTGCAAAGCTCCTTTCTTACTCCAAGAGCAAGGCTTGCAAGTTCATCAAGATTTTGTTGCTCCATGATGTGGAAATAGTGTCCAGTTCCCATGCTTCCACAGGAACTGTGCCTCTCCAGAGCTATTTTCTACATAGCTTGCATTGTTTGTCTCTCTCTTCTCCAGTGCATACCTAATTAAGAGAAGCCAGTGACTAATTGTTGCGCCTTTGCCAAAGAACTAAACCAGACAACTTTGCAATCCAAGGCGAAACATGACAGTTTAGATGAACTGGTAGAATAGCATTGGGGTGATTTCAGAAAAATGTCTTTACCTCTAAATCCCAGGCTGCTTGGGGCCTGGGCCATATTGTTCCTGAAGGACCTTTGAAGAAAGTGCTTCTTGAAGGCACCCGTAGAGGGAAGAATAGGAGACGCCTGTGGAACAAGGAGTGGCTGTGAGAGGCAGTGCCTGAGGTTGTAATCAGTGTTGCTAATCATCCTTGAAGGAAATCCCCTGAAAATCCTCGAAACCAGTGTTGCCAACTAGCCTCAAAGATATTCCCCGGCATGTTTTACCAAAATCCCCGGAATGTCCCCCCCAATATTACCCGGAATATTAAGTCAAAATCCCCATAAAGTTCCCGTAATGTTAATATTGTGGATCTTTTGCAAATAAATGTAACCCTAATTGAATAAAAAATAATTGTAACTTATTTCAACTCTCAACATTACCATTGAACCAAACAAAGAATCTTTCAGTCCTTCTAATGCTTTTAAGATATTTATTTTGACATGAAGGAGGCCCAAGAAGCTTTGTGCCAAATAGAAATGTGTTCGGCTACAACCACACTGCAGAAATAATCCAGTTTGACACCCCTTTAACTGCCCTGGCTCAGTGCTAGGGAATCCAGGGAATTCTAGTTTTGTGAGACATTTAACCGTCTCTCTCAGCAAACTCTGGTGTGACAACAAGCTACAATTCCCAGGATTTCATAGCACTGGGCCATGGCAGTTAAAACGGTACGATACTGGATTGTCTCTGGAGTGAAGATGCAGCCTGAGTTGGGTCCAAGGCACATTGCAGAAATAATCCAGTTTGAGACTGCTTTAGCTGCCCTGGCTCAGTGCTAGGGAACCCTGGAAATTGTAGTGTTGTGAGACATTGAGCCTTCTCTATCAGAAAGAGCTGTGGTGCCACAACAAACTACAATTCCCAGGATTCCCTAGCACTGAGCCAGAAGAGTTAAAGCGGTCTCAAACTGGATTATTTCTGCAGTGTGTTTTGGACCTAAATTACTAAAAATGCTCAAGGTCCAATCCATAATGCAGAAATAATCCATTTCCCATCAGAGAAGGGGCTGAGCATCCTAACTATGGGTGGCTCTGCCCACCAATTCCTGATAGGCAGAGAAGAAAGACAAAAGAACAGGGGCCTGGCCCCGGCCCTATGGGCCCCACCCGAGAACCCCCAGTTCTCATCCTTGTAATACTCCTGCCCTTGCTGAAATGTCCTTTTCTATGGAACTATTGCAAGTTTGGACCCTGCTCTTTTTTGTCTCTGGTCATCCTTTTCCCAGGCGTCTTTTTCAGCACAATGCTGAAAGGTATTACAAAGCAATATGCCCGGAGACTGGGCTTCTTTTGCCCAGATCAGAGCCTTTAAAGTAGCACAATAGGTAGATATTCAGCAGGTGAAGCTTTCTCATTTGAATTTCTTCCCATCATGAAAACACAGAAGTAACAAGTGTTTGTTCAGCCCATCCAAAGGCTGCTCACAGATTTTCTATGGGGATGGATTATGAATCAGTGGCAGAGCATAGGATCTGCATGACAAACGTTCTATAGTCTCTATATCTCCCAACCTAAAATTCTGGAGCATGGCTGCCAAGTCCAATTTTCCATTAATTTCAGTATGGCTGAAGTGAAATTAGATGGATGGATATTAATAAAAATAAATTATTCACCCAAGATGGATGGATATTAATAAAAATAAATTATCCAGTTTCCAGGTTCTTGCTCACCATGGTGGCCAGGTGCCCTGTCCCACAGTTTCCTGAGTTCAAGTGTATTTACCTGAAGTTGGGTGTCTGAGGCCTGTTCCAGACTGCCAAAATAAAGCTGCTTCGGGTCTCTTTGGAGGTATGCTATTTAAATGATGCATGGGTCCTAAGAGTCCGGAGGTCGCACCAAAGCCACACTCCATTCCTAAGCACTGGAGTGCAGCTTTGGTGCAACTTCCGGATTCTTAGGACCCATGCATCATTTAAACAGCATACCTCCAAAGAGACCCCAAGCAGCTTTATTTTGGCAGTCTGGAACAGGCCTGAGACAGATTTGGGATTTTGTTGATAACCTGCCTACTCAACTGTCTCCCTTCCTAGGCCAGCTGGGGTGATGGTTGAGGTTTGTGCTGGAATCCTCCTGGCTTGTAGCTGTAACAACCATGGGTCTGTCTAAAGTGGTATCTGGCCCTACCCATGTGACTGGGCATACTCTGGACCTTGTTTTCTGTAGTGGGTGAGGTGAATGTGATCTGGGAGTGGAGGAACTATCTGTAGTCCCATTGTCATGGACAGATCATCAGATCGTGGGGTTTAGACTTGTTGAAAGGAAGAACCTCTGAAGGGGTGGAGGACCCATTAAGATGGTCCATCCCAGGAAGCTTATGGATCTGGATGGAATCCTGATGGCTCTTGTGGAGTTTGTTGCTTGACAGATGATCTTGTCAAAGTTTTGGCTGATCTCTGGAATGGAGAAATGGCCAGTGGACACAATTACACCTGAGCATCCTTTTTCATGAATTGGAGCCAGACCAGCCTTCTGGTTTTCCAGGTTGTTGGTGAGGATTAAACAAATGAGAAGGTGACTAGAGCAGCCCAATCAAACACAGGCTGAAGCTCATCTTAGGGCTTATTCTGTGGCAGTACGGGCAACAAAGGCAAATTTCTTGTCTGCTTCTGTTGTGTCTGCATGGAGTCAGCAGAGCTATTTCAAGTGGTCTTTTACACACATGCCCAAGACAGGAAAATTCAGATCTCTTGATAGCCTTCTATGAACAACTTGCCCAGTATTTTGCAGATAAAACTGCTCAGATCTACTCTGATTTGGTTGCTAAAAAAACAGATCCTGTGGATGTAACTCTGACCCCTGGTTGGCCAGTGACAATGGATACTTTTCAGTATGTACAACCCAAGGATTTGGACAGGATTCTTGGAGAGATGAGTGCCACCACATGTGTTCTAGATCCTTGGACTTCCTGGCTTACCGTATATACTCGACTATAAGTCGGCTTCATGTATAAGTCGAGGGCAGATTTTGGGGCCAAAATTATGGATATTGATATGCCCCATGAATAAGTCTAGGGTAAAACTTAGGGCCACGTAAGAAAGGATCTAAGGGATGAAGCAAAGGAAAACAATGCCAAAGAGTTTACAAAATTCCAGAAGGTATAACTAACTGTTTGTACTCATCCTAAAAGCTGTACGGATCAGAGAATAGAGGAGGGTCAGTGCTTCCTGGACAAATTATACTTTTGCCTTTCACCAGTGCATGGTTCCTTTTTAAAAAATAGGAGTTAAAGTACAGTACTAACATTGACCAGTGGATAAGTCGACCTCTGTTTTTGGGGTCAATTTTTTTACTACAAATTCTAGATTTATACATGAGTATATAGTACTTAAAAACCTAGAGAGGGACTGGCTGAGTGAGTAAAGGGAGTGATTAATGCCTCGCTTGTAATGGCCTCCTTCAGGCAAGCTGGAACTCTCCTTGCTTGAAGGAGGCCATTACATTACTAAACATGTCCTCCTTGGATTCAACCGTTCTGGATAATTATTAGCCATTCTCTAACATTCCATTTTAGGCAAGATTCCTGGGGTTGGGCTCCCAACTAAAGGGATTTCTGGATTAAATAGATTATCTAGATCCATTTAATCTGATTTCATGCTTGGTTATGGGACAGAGGCAATTTTGTTGCCATTGGTGCAATGGTTCCCAAACTTTGGTCCTCCAGATGTTTTGGGCTTCAGGTCCCATAATTCCCAATTGTTGGCCAAGCTGGCTGGGGCTTCTAGGACCTGAAGTCTAAAGCACCTGGAAGACCAAATTTTGAGAGCCACTGCCATGGTGGATAACCTTCACCGGGACCTGAATAGGGGGAGTATGTCTCTGTTGGTTCTGTTGGACCTCTCAGCTGCTTTCAGTACTATTGACCATTGTATCCTTGTGGGTTTCCTTGCTGGGATGGGACTTAGTGGCACTATTTTCCATTAGTTTAATTCCTTTCTGGAGGGGCAAACCCAGAAAGTGATGCTGGGGGACTCCTGCTTGACTCCCTGGCCATTGGCCTGTAGGGTCCCGCAGAGTTCCGTGTTGTCTCCTGTGCTATTCAACATATACACGAAACCACTGGGAGAGATCCTTTGGAGTTTTGGGGTGCAGTGCCATCAATATGCAGAAGACACCCAACTCTGTTACCCCTTTCCTCCTCAATCCAAGGAGGCTGTCCTTAAACCAGTCCCTGTCCTCAGTAATGGACTGTATGTAGGCAAACAAATAGAAACTTAATCCAGACAAGATAGTGGTGCTCCTGGTCAGTCAAAAGGCAGATCAGGGAATTCATCCTGTGCTGGATAGGGTTACACTCCCTGCAGATGCAGGTTCACAGCTTGGGTGGGCTCCTGGATTCAAATCTGAGCTTGGAAACCCAGGTTTCAATGATGGCTAGGAATGCATTTGTTCAGTCAAAGCATGTCCACCAGCTGTGCCCATTCCTTGTGACATTAGGTCTGGTCTTGATGACACATGCCTTAGTAACATCTTGGTTGGACTACTGTAATGCGCTTTATGTGGGCCGACCTTTGAAGAATGATTGGAAACTTCAGCTGGTCCAAAGAGCTGCAGCCAGATAACCAACAGGTGCTGGCTACAAGGAGCACACAACTCATTCATTGCAACAGATGGTTGGATGGTTGTTCAACCATCCAGAGCACAATTTAAAGTGCTTGTTGTGACCTTTAACACCCTACATTGCTCAGGTACAGGTTATTTGAAGGATTGCATTCACCCTCAGAACATGCTCTGAGATCTGCTGAGGAGGCCCATCTCTACTTCCCACCATCCTCACAGGTGCATCTGGGGGAACACAGAACACAGGAGAGGGCCTTCTCATTGGCTGCTTCCAGGCTCTGGAACTCCTTTCCCAGAGAAGTTAGATTGGCACCCTCCCCACTTACTTTTCACAGACAAGCAAAGATTATTCTATTTCTACAGGCATTTTGATGAGTGATGAGATAAGGCTCATTTATTCAGTGCGCTAGATTATTGTGCGTGTGTGTCCACGTGTGTTTTAATGATATATCTTTTAACCTGGTTGTAATTTTCCCCCCTGGTTTTTTAAATTGTATTTTAACTTTTGCATTTTCTGGATTTTTTAACAATGCTTTTGTTAAATGCTTACAATTGTAAGCCTTTTTGAGTCCCAATCCGGGAAAAAGGCAGGATAGATAGGAGCAGGAGGGGGAGAGGCTCTCTAACGCATAACATTCTTTGGCTTTTCTTCTAGGGACACCCCAAAAATATGACCCAACTTTCAAAGGACCCATTTATGACAGGTAAGTGTAAACCTGTTAGTGAAAGCATGGATGACACAGACTGATAACTATGATATTTTGTGCAATGTGTTTGCTGAGCAAAATGAGAAAGCTGTTACAAAAGTGTTTTCTTCTGGGTTTGAGTTCTTCTGGGTTTGAGTATTTAGAAAGGAGCGATTGCATCACTAATACTCTTTTCTTGTAATTGCTTCACGATGAAACATAATAGCCAATATAGATTTGTTGTGGTATATACTACTGACTACCACAAGAAATTCAGGATATTTAAATTACCATTTTCCCCATATCTCTTGCAGTAATTGTTACATACTGGTATTAGCTGAGATTTCCTTTTTAAAAATATATTGTTATGGATCCACAATAATTACACCAGCTTAATCATCAAGAGTCAGTGGCATCGCTAAGGTTGGCATTACCCAGTGCAGTAACTCATAGTGTCAACCCTCCCTTGACCTCCTCCTATTCCATACCAATCAGAATCTTTAGTCATGTGTTTTGTACAAATGTTACTCATATATTGTAATTCCCATATATCACTGAATGTAATGGTAATAGTTGTGACATAAACAACTAGCAAAATTAAAATTATACCTTTAAATTATCTTATGATACCATATCATACAATATCATATAATAACACACACACACACACGCCCCTCCACATTTGCAGATTTGATTATTCACAGATTTTATTAATATGTTCTCTCTAGGAATATCTAGGTCCTCCAACGCAACTCTGGTCAACTTTAACCAAAAGTCGCACTGAAGGACCTAGAGATTCCTAGAGAGAACACTCCACTAGGCATTTGTAGCTCCTCCAGCACAGTTCTGTGGTCAATGTCTGGCAGATGTTGACCACAGAATTGCGCTGGAGGACCTAGATTCCTAGAGAGGTGTTCTCTCAGGTAAAAAGATAACTATGATAATTATGGCGTGTTACAGATCGCCTAAAAGCGGCAGTCTGCCGGCGCTGCTGGTTGCTCCGCAAGGGAGCCGCAGCAGCCAAACCGCGCGGCTCCTGCGCGGAGCAAAAAAGAAGCCCCAAAATGGTGCTTCTTCCTGCGGCACAGTTATGACGCCACGAGGCACCAATGGCGCACTCGCAACATCATAAGAGTCGCGTGATGTGCGGACGCTGTTGCATCCGGAACGTAATAATGGCGGCGCCTGTGTGTATAGGGCACCGCCATTATTACGCCCCCATCACGTGCTAGGGGTGAGGCCGGTGTGGACACTAGGTCCCCGGCCAACCCCTAGCACGTGATGGGGGCGCCTCAAGAGCCTGTCTGTAACGGTCCTATGATAGTTTTTGTTATGTGCATTTTTTTCACATTCATGGGGGTCCTGTGCCAGTGAATGTGGAGGGACGAAGATACTTGATTTTACCAGCCCTGTAAACTCCCCCCCCCCCCCATGCTTCAAGTGGGCTTTTGTATTGTAATTAAGTATATTTATGTGATTTTAAAGTTCAGATGCTGCCTGATTCTGTTTGTTTTGAGAGTTTAATTTAAAAAACACAATTAAACTTGCACATCTGCACTGGGAATGATGACCACTCACTGTGAGAGGGGGGCACACATGTCTTGGAACTTTTGCATTGCTCTTAATGGATCCACCTTCTCCCTCAGGGGCTGTACGGATATAATTTGCTGCATCCTGCTCCTGGTTGCTGTTGTGGGCTACGTTGCTGTAGGAGTTGTGGGTATGTATCCTGCAGCTTTTGTTCTTTCTCTGGCTCCGGGGAATGTTCCTGTTGCTGAAGATTAGATGTTTCAGTTAGGGTGGGGAAATGGAACCATAACCGGCAAGAAAGTGCATTGCCCTGAATTGATTTGGGTGCTGAATTTAAAAAAGCAAACATGACAAAGAATTGAAGGTTGATTAATTGTTTAAAGGGCCTTTCCTTCTTCAGTCCCATTGCTTCCAATCTTGACACCAATGGCTAGGGAAAGGTGTCTAGCACATATCTTGGAAATGTTACTCTTTTGGATGAGAATTCTCGTCCATTGGCCTCATTGGCTGAGGATTCTAGTCCAAACAAGTAATGTTCCCAACCTAGGATGCAGGTAGAATTTAGGTATTAGCTTGAAGATGCTGGCAAGGGATATAGCTGAGAGCTGTTGAAAGCAGACAGAGATTGTGACTTCCAAGTCCAAAAGAACGGATGAGGTGCAGTCCCTTCCCAAAAGGCTTTTTTAAGAAATGAAGCATCCTTGAGATATTTTCCAGTGTGTCTTATGTGGCCTATCTCCCCATAGCCATTAAAGAGTAAATATCTCTTTATTTTTTAAAAAATAAAGAAAATAAAAGAAACCTGCTGTGATTCTTAGAAACCCATGTTTGCTCCCCCTAGATAAAATTTGTGTGCATAGAATTTCATGAAACTGGCCTAACAGTCTCTTCCTCATACTTTTTCCTCCTCTTATTAGTCTGTGTGGGTGTACTATATATAGTACGGTGTGGTTATTTTGGGGTTCCGTTTGACCACATATTTGCGTATCTCAGCAAGGTTGGAACCATTGGGGTGACATGGGCAATTTTGTGACTGCCTATGTAAATATTTAGGAGACCTTTGACAAAGAAAGTGTGTAACACCATGAATAGAGACTAGACTTGGGTTCAACTGGAGCTGCTACAGCACTGCAGAAATAATGCAGTTTGACACCACTTTAACTGTCCTGGCTCCATCCTATGGAATCCTAGGATTTGTAGTTTGTTGTGGCAACAGAGCACTCTAACAGAGAAACTTATATATCTCAAAAAACTACAAATCCCAGAATTCCATAACATTAAGCCACATCAGTTAAAATGATGTCAAACTGCATTAATTCTGCAGCGTAGATGCCACTTGGATCATTTGCCAATTTTTAATGGGTTAGTCAGGTTATTTTACCTCAGCTCTTCGTTCTGAGGGTGTAATAACCAGGTACACATTGGAGGAAGGTTGAAATAAAGATGTGAATAAAGACATGTATATTAACAGTTCAAAGTAGTGTCTGGGGACATTTGGTTGATGCTGCATGATGTAGAGCTGCCAATCAAACTGTGAATGTCTATCTTCTTTTCAGCATGGACACAAGGAGACCCCAGGAAGGTGATCTATCCAACAGACAGTCGTGGCCAGTTCTGTGGCCAGAAGGGAACACCTAATGAGTAGGTATCTGATAGAAACCCTCTCAGTATTTTCATGATTCCACACCCAGTCAATGATACCCTTAGTATTAAGAGGGAATTTTGTTGTATTCATTTTTTCATTCATGCATGTCTACCCATTTTGTCTCGTCTGGGTAGGAGAGGTCAGCCTTTCTTCTCTCAGTGTGGAGAAATTCTAAGCTTTGTGCCAGTCTGAAGAGCCCTAGGATTGTGTTTGTCTTACCCATGAGTTAACTCATAAAGCCCCTAAAACAACAAAAAAGATATTTTGTATTGTTCCATGCTGACTACATTTCCACGTTATTTTGCTACTGTTGATGCTCCTCGTGTGTTGTTTCCAGTCAGTTGCCCTGGGACTGTTTGTGTCCTGTCCCAGATTAAAGCCAGGGGGACAAGCTTTGAGATTGGGAAGGGAACCTTTCTTTTCTCTCTGCTTTGACCTAGTTGGCTGATATTCTGTGACCTAGTGATATTCTGGACCAAGTCAGTCCAGAGATGGAAGACAGGACCTCTGCAGACCAGCAGAAAAGGCTTTTCTTTTTTTCTTTGCCCTCCCCAATGCTCCTGAAAGGGACAGTAGATGTGTTCAGTCCAGGAAGAGGAAGGAGAAAGAGCTGAAGGGGGGGGGGTGCCTCTTTCTTCCACATACCTGTGAAATTTCCTGGAAGACACTGTAAAATAAGAGCGACTTTCAGCATCTACAGATTGCTTTCCTTTCACTATTGGGAAAATTACATCAAACCTCCACAATGAGCATTTAAATGGCATGGCATCCATATAATACTGACCCCCAGTGTCCAGTTTTTAAAATTAGCATGAGAAGAGGCAATGGCTGTTGTCTATGTTCCTTAAGCAATGCTGGTTACTTACTTTATACTTCTGTTTTAATCAGAAGCAATCATAGACTCGTAGAGCTGGAAGAGACCACAAGGGCCATCCAGTCCAACCCCCTGCCATGCAGGAACCCTCCATCAAAACATCCCCAACAGATGGCCATCCAGTCTCTGTTTAAAGACCTCCGGGGAAGGAGACTCCACAGCACTCTGAGGGAGTTTGTTCCACTGTCAAACAGTCCTTACTGTCAGGACATTCCTCTGTAGGCTGAGGTTGAATCTCTTTTCCTGTAGCTTGCATCCATTGTTCCGAGTCCTAATCTCCAGAGCAGCAGAAAACATATTGCTCCCTCCTCAATATGACATCCCTTCAAATACTTAAACAGGGCTATCATATCACCTCTTAACCTTCTCTTCTCCAGGCTAAACATCCCCAGCTCCCTAAGTCATTCCTCATAGGACATGATTTCCAGACCCTTCACCATTTTAGTTGCCCTCCTTTGGACACGCTCCAGTTTGTCAGCATCCTTTTTAAATTGTGGTGCCCAGAACTGGACACAGTATTCCAGGTGGGGCCTAACCAAAGGAGAATAGAGTGGCACTGTTACTTCTCTTGATCTAGACACAATACTTTTATTGATGCAGCCTAAAATTGCATTGACCTTTTTAGCTGCTGCATCATACTGTTGACTCATGTTCAACTTGTGGTCTATTTGGACTCCCAGATCCCTTTCACGTGTAGTCTCATTCAGCCAGGTGTCCCCCATCCTATATCTGTACATTTCATTTTTACGCCTTGCATTTCTCTGTGATGAAATTCATTTTGTTAGCTTTGACCCAGCTTTCTAGTCTATTCAGGTCGTTTTGAATTTTGATCCTGTCCTCTGGAGTATTAGCTACTCCTCCTTATTTGGTATCATCTGCAAATTTGATAAGTATGCTCCCAGTTCTGTCATCCAAGTCATTGATAAAGATGTTGAATAGCACTGGGCTCAGGAGAAAGCCCTGTGGGACCCCACTGGTCACTTCCCTCCAGGAGGAAAAGGAGCCATTATTGAGCACCCTTTGGGTACGGCTGGTCAACCAGTTACAAATCCATCTAACAGTTGTCAACATTTTATAAGCTTGTTCGCAAGAATGTCATGGGAAACTTTGTCAAAGGCCTTACTGAAAACAAGATATACTATATCCACAGCATTCCCTTCATCTAACAAGCTGGTAATTTTATCAAAAAAAGAGATTAGATTTGTCTGGCATGACTTGTTTCTCTGAAACCCGTGTTGACTTTTTGTGATTATGGAATTGTCTTCACAGACTCTCTGTTTAATGATCTGCTCTAGAATCTTTCCTGGTATTGATGTCAGACCGATTGGACGATAATTGTTGGGATCCTCTTTTTTTTCCTTTTAGAAGATGAGGACAACATTTGCCCTCCTCTAGTCTACTGGGACTTTTCTTGTTCTCCAGGAATTCCAGATTATTGCCATTGGCTCTGATATTACATTTGCCAGTTCTTTTAATACTCTTGGATATAGTTCATCTGGACCTGGAGACTTATATTCATTTAGATTATCAAGGTATTCCTGTACTATCTCTTTGCTTATTCTGTGCTGAAATTCCCCTATTCTATCCTCTGCTCCATTGTCCTCAGGTTGAGCTCCCTTTTCCTTTTCTGAGAAGACTGAGGCAAAGAAGGTGTTGAGTAATTCTGCCTTTTCTCTGTCTTCTGTTAGCATTTTGCCATCTTCTCGACGCAGTGGACCTACCGTTTCTTTCTTCTTCCTTTTGCTGTGGACATATCCAAAAAAGCCCTTTTTGTTCTTCTTAACCTCTCTAGCAGGCCTGAGTTCATTCTGTGCTTTAGCTTTTCTGACTTTACGCCTACACATGCCTGCTATTTCTTTGAATTCCTCGTTGGTGATTTCCCAATTTTTCCATTTCTTATACATGTTCCGTTTAAAAGAACGGAACAGAAGAGATGTCTCTCATCCTAAAGCTAAAGTAAAAATGCCGTTTTGGACTATAGTTCCCAGAATCCCCAGATTGCATAGCCACTGGCCATGCTGGTTGAAGGAATCTGAAAGTTGTAATCCAAAATTTAACTTTTCCTTAGTTCTACCTAATCTTTTTCCAAAGGATGGATGGGAATGGATATCTTCAGCATTGCTTCAGACTTCTTGGATTATCTGAATCCAGCTGCTGACAGAATCAAACAGTGGACTGGATGTTCTTATAGCTCCTTTTTTCTGTTTGCAGGAACAAACCTTTCTTGTTCTACTTCAACATCATGAAATGTGCCAGTCCTTTGGTGCTGCTGGAGTTTCAGTGTCCCACTACGCAGGTAAGGTTTCTTTCTCTGGCACAGCCCATGGCATTCTACCTGGATAGATCAGAGTTGCAAAATAATTTTGCATGACCAGTTAAGCAGATGGAATCTTGCTTTCTGACAGTAATTCATGGACAGATATAGAATACTGTGTCATGTTGCCCAATGTCTAAAGTGGAAGGAGCTAAGAGCTCCTGGGAATATGATGCTCTTTTTTGTCACAGTGACTAGAGGAGGCAGTGCAAAACTACTCTGCTATCATAATGGGTGTGTGGTGGGTCTCACACATGCTCTTTTAATATGATGGCTACTTTGTGCATTATTTAAAATAGTGCTTCTTAAGCTATCTGATGTCGAGGAATGGTAGTTCCTCTCACCCACCCACCCACCATGGCAGGAACTAGTACCATATTTGTGCCTACATTTTTTTTCTTCCCTGAAAACTCCAGGAACCAGAAGCTGGTGGTTCAGGGACCAGCAGCAGTCCATGGACCACTACTTTGAGTAGCACTGGTTGAAAAGACATTACAGTTAGTCTCCCATAACCATGGAGGTTTTTTTATCCACAGATTCAAGCATACACAGCTTGAAAATGTTCAAAAATATATAAATTCCAATAAGCAAGCCTTGATTTTGCCATTTTATATATGCAACATCATTTTATTACTCCATAGTATTTAATGGGACTTGAGCATCCACGGATTTTGGTATCCACAGAGGTCCTGGAACCAAACTCCAACAGACCAAGGGCCTACTATATCCTTCTAGCTTAAAAATACTGGTTAATAGTTAGAAATGCATTTGATTGAATCACAAACCTTATCTACACATCTGAGGCTTTTTGCAGAGCTGGGTGTTAGCTTTCTGTTAATTTATTAACATCCTTATGTTGTCTTTCATTTTAAAAATGTCAAAGCATTTTACAGCATAAACTGATACAATAAAACCAATAACTTAAAAATAATTCTAAACACTCCCCCTCCCCAATAAAATAAATGGAAAAGAATTCATTAAAATATAGGTGCAACTGACAATGCGAACAGTAAGAAAAATAATCAGAACATTTCCTGAGCACACAAATAGGTCTTTTGCTGATGGTGGAAACACTGAATATGGGGGGCCCACCTAATCTGAATAGGGAGATTATTCCAGTTGGTGGTTACACCATAACAGAAAAGGATCTCCTCCACATGGTAATTAGCTGAGCCTTACTAACCCACAGTTCAGTAAATAGGATCCCTCCCTCTTAGAAGGTAAGGACCAGGCAACTTATATGGGAGAACGCAGTCTCTCAGACATTACAGTACTGAGCTGCATAGGGCTTAATACGCAACAAGTCATAGCAGAAACAGAACCTGTCTCTGTATCTAATTGGCAACTTCTTGAAATGGGAAAGAAGCCCAGATAAAATTAAAGTGTAATTAATCTAAATCAGTGGTGAGCAAGTTGTAGCTCTTCTAGTGTTCCTGGACTGCAGCTTCCATTTTCCTAGGCTAGCACAGTCAGTGTTGAGGAATGCTGGGAGTTACTGTCCAACAGTATCTGGAAGACTACAAGTTTTCCACCCTGAGGCTGTATCCACACTGCAGAAATAATCCAGTTTGACAGCACTTTAACTGCCATGGCTCCATGCTGTGGAATTTTGGGAAGTGCAGTTTGCTTTAATGCTTTTTAAAACTTGTTTTTAATGTGTGCTTTTAATGTGTTGCAGCACCATGGCGGAGCAGCACTTCCCAGAACTCCATAGCCTTGAGCCATGGCAGTTGATGTGGTGTTAAACCTTATTATTGGTGCCACAACCATTATTATTATTATGCTTTATTTATATAGCACTGTAGATTTACACAGCGCTGTACATACAAACAATAAAATGGATAAAGTAAACCTGCCCATGGCGTACAATCTAAGAAATAATAGTATAATACGTATAAATAATACAAAACAATACAGGAAAGGGTTCAATAAAGTAGAGGAGGCAACAAATTAAAAACATCAAATGACAAAGAATAGTCACGCAATGCCTGGGAATGTTTCTCTGAACAGGATGGTCTTCCACTCAATTTTGAAACTGGTTAAATAACAAACTACACTTTCCAGAATTCCATAGCATGGAGCCATGACAGTTAAAGTGGTATCGAACCATATTATTTTTGCAGTGCGGCTACAGACCAAGAGTAGATTTAGAGTTGCTTTAAATTTCTTTCTGTTGAGGCTTCTGATTATTTGGCACGCTATACTGAGACCTTCCTAATCTTTAAACCTTTATGATACAATAAGAGCTACAGATTTGCTTGCCATCTTGTGAGCCCTCATCATTTTCTTCATGCTGACCATCAAGAGCTTAGTCCTGCATTCCATTTGTTCCTCTTGGTTTCCTACATTTCATTTCTAATGATTTTCCAGTACAGCATACCATATAATTGAGTATTTTTGCATATGTATTACCCCCATTCCTGCTGTCTTTCTTTTTTTTATTTAAGGAAGTTTTTTATTTTTAGTGTGTTGAGGCAGATGGGAGTTTGTAATGTGGGAGTATAGTGTTTTGATTTTATTATATTTTAAGCATCTTTTAATACTTTTTGAAACTTGTTTTCAATGTGTGCTTCTAAAATAGAAATAGAATTAAAATAGTTTAATTGTGTTTTAATTTTTGCATTGTTGTTGTTGTGTGCCTTGAAGCTGTTTCTGGCTTATGGTGACCCTATTATGGGTTTTTATGGGCAAGACTTGTTCAGAAGAGGCTCCCCGTTGCCGTTGCACGTCAACATATTATAAGGAATTTATAGAGGAAATTAAATTTAAATTTAAATTAAATTAAATCACCGCTATGATCTATTTGGAATAGCGGTTTATAAATAAAACGTATTATTATTATTACCTTCAGTAAAAACTCTGAATGATATAAAAGAACACGGAATCCCTGAGTCATGGAAAAGTGCAAACATCACAATAATTCCTAAGGAGGGGAAAGATTCTTTACAAGTAGCTAATTACAGACCAATTTCTTTATTGAATACTGACTATAAAATTTTTACAATGATTTTGGCAGATAGATTCAAAAAGATATTACAGGATTACATTAAAGAAGAACAATCAGGATTCCTTCTGAGAAGAGAATTTAATGAAAATACCAGATTTCTTATTGATATTCTAGAATATTACGAGAGAAACAATCATAAAAAATTAGGCTTAATATTCTTGGATGCCGAGAAAGCGTTTCATAGCGTCAACTGGAATTACATGTTTGAAATAATAAGAAGAATGGAATTAGGAGCGGACTTTGAAACTTGGATAAGAAAGATATATGAAGATCAAAATGCACAAATCATAGTCAATGGGAATAAATCAGAACGGATCGAGATTGAGAAAGGTACAAGACAAGGTTGTCCAATATCACTGCTTTTATTCATTATGGTTTTAGAGGTATTACTCAACAGAATTAGAGATGACTCAACAATAAGTGGCACTCAAACGGGGAAAGAAAGGAGAAACATAAATAACAACAGCAACCACATGTCTCAATATGGTTGAGCTGGACTGTTACTATTAGCAAGTGGCTGTAAGGCTTTTGCTCATGCTGTCATGCTAAAAGATAAGCTCCTCCAGGAGAATTTGGGATTTTTTCCCATTAGGTTTATAGAACTCAGGTTGCTGCGGAGGCTTCTCTTCCTGAATCCTATCACCCACTAACATCCGGTGCTGCTTTCTTCCTCCCACCATTGTCCCAGTCATCATAACATTCAGTCTATTTTTAATGCATTTTTTAAAAGCAGGTTTTTGCAATCTCTTCATGTTTCTCTCCTTGTAGCTTGCAAATAGATTGGGGCCCTTGGTATCCACCGGGGGTTGGTCCAGGACTCCCCTGAATGCCAAAATCTGTGGATGCTCCAGTCCCATTAAATATTATGGTATAGTAAAATTGTGTCCCTTTATATAAAATGGCAAAATTCAAAGATATAGCCATGTTAGTTTGTAGAATAAATATGTAGAGAGAACTTGTAGCACCTTTGAGACTAACTAAAGAAAGAAGTTGGCAGCATGAGCTTTCGTAGACTGCAGTCTACTTCCTCAGATGCATTCGGCATAAAATTGCAACGTTAAAGTTTGCTGTTTGGACTTTATTTTTAAAAATATATATTTTCAAGTCATAGATGTTTGAATCAGTGGATGAGGAATCTGTGGGTATCAAGGGTTGACTGTATTGCACAATTTTATTTTATGTAAGGGGTATGGGAGATCTCTGGGGTGTCATACAGCCACCCACTTCTGCCATTGAGGCAGCAACGGCAGCGCTCCTGGTTATTCATTCACAAGGCAGAAGTGGATGGCTGGCAGATATTCCAAAATCCAAAAATATCCAAAATCTGAAACACTCCTGGTCCCACACATTTTGGATAAGGGAGACTCCACTTGTATCGCCAAATGCTTGTAATTGTAGTAGTCATACTAAGCAGGCATAAAAGTGAAAATATCCTTAATTTAATGGAGGTGGCTTCAGTGTCAATTAAAATTTATTGGCATATCAGATGGATTATTAACCTCCCACCCCGAATTCAAAGAGTCCATATTGTTCTGTTCTGGTTCTTCCTTTAGCATTCAGTCCTAGGATGCTTAGAGGAGGACAAGAACGGTTCCTCTGATATCAAATACAACAAAATGTAAGCAGCCAGAGCAAGAGTGTATGAGACGCCTGCTGGCAACAGGAAAATATTGCAAAGAATTGGGCTTATATAGTAACTAAAAAGCAGTGTAATTCCCTAGGAAGTTTTAATGGAGTTTTAAAATAAAAAGCCTAAAAAACGTATGCTTGAAAAAGTTACTTTTAGTGTGACAACTCCCAAAACTCCCCAGCCAGCATGGCCAGTGGTCATAGTAGCTGGGGTGTTTGTAGCAGTTGGAATCCTGGAATCCAAAAAAGACCTTCCCACAGGCTCTGAACTGCTGATCCACTAAATGTTCATAAGATTCATCATGGCTGGGAATTCACCACTGTGTTTGATACCTCTATTGTGTATAGAGGTTCTTATTTACATTCTGAATTGTTATGTTTCTTGGGACTCCTTTCAGATCTGTGTAAGCAGCTGTCCAGAACGTTATCTCACCTACCTACAAGCCTACACAACTGACATTACGGCTACTGGGGACCTTAAATATTATCAACAGTTTTGTGTGCCAGGATTTAAAGATCTGAGAAAGGTGAGTGAGCTGTGTATACAGGTAATGACTGGGAACATGTCCACATATATAGCTGGACCCTCATTTTCCTTTTGGATTTGTTCTTCCTGGGAGGGAATATGCAGAACTTCCTCCTCTGTCAAGAAATTAACCATTGTTCCCTTCTCTCTCTTTGTTCTAGAGTCCCCCTGAAGTTTTGAAAGATGGTGACTGCCCAGCCATGCTGACTCCGAGCAAGCCCTGTGAGTTTGCTTGGTTGGGAGGAAGCTGAGGGATTTGGTGCTGGCTTCTCGAGCAGCTCAACAGTTTTAATGCAACCAAGCAACTGCAGCAGATGCTAGACACTTTAACAGTGAGAAGTAATCTGTGTTTTTCCACACAGAGTCTTCCACAATGGTGGATTTGCAGAAATCCATGTGCCCATGGCACATGCCGCTGTTTCCACACACCGCCGCAAGCACGAGCCCCATTATTTGTCATGGGGCTCGAGCATAAGCGTTTTTTGTTTTACGTGGGGTGTGTGTGTCCGGAATGGATCCCCCACATAAAACAAGGGCACACTGTATTTCCCCTGATCTAGACACTATACTTCTATTGATGCAGCCTAAAATTGCATGGGCTTTGTTAGCTGCTGCATCACACTGTTGACTCATGTTCAATTTGTGGTCTACTTGGACTTCCAGATCCTTTTCACTCGTAGTCTCATTCAGCCAGGTGTCACCCATCCTATATCTGTTCATTTCATTTTTTCACCCTAAGTGCAATACATTGCATTTCTCCGTGTTGAAATTAATTTTGTTAGCTTTGGCCCATTTTGAATTTTGATCCTGTCCTCTGGAGTATTAGCTATTCCTCCTAATTTGGTGTCCTCTGCAAATTTGATAAGTATGCCCCCAGTTCTGTCATCCAAGTCATTGATAAATATGTTGAATAGCACTGGTCCCAGGACAGAGCCCTGCGGGACTCCACTGGTCACTCCAAGATGAAATGGAACCATTGTTGAGCACCCTTTGGGTTTGGCCGGTCAACCAATTACAAATCCATGTAACAGTTGCCTTGTCTAGCCCACATTTCACTAGCTTGTTTGCAAGAATGTCATGGGAACCCTTGTCAAAGGCCTTACTGAAATCAAGATATACTATATCCACAGCATTCCCTTCATCTAATAAGCTGGTAATTTTATATATAAAAAAGAGATTAGATTTGTCTGGCATGACTTCTTTCTCTGAAACCTGTTTTGACTTTTTGAGATTAAGGAATTGCCTTCTAGATTTTCACAGACTCTCTTTAATGATCTGCTCCAGAATCTTTCCTGGTATAGATGTCAGACTAACTGGATGATAATTGTTGGGATCCTCTTTTTTTCCCCTTTTTGAAGATGGGGACAACGTTTGCCCTCCTCCAGTCTGCTGGGACTTCCCCTGTTCTCCAGGAGTTCTCAAAGATTATTGCCAATGGCTCCGATATTACATTTGCCAGTTCTTTTAATACCCTTGGATGTAGTTCATCTGGTCCTGGAGACTTATATTTGTTTAGATTAAAAAGGTATTCCTGTACTATCTCTTTACTTATTCGGTGCTGAATTTCCCCTATTCTGTTCTCTGCTCCATTTTCTTCAGGTTGAGCACCCTTTTCCTTTTCTGAGAAGACTGAGGCAAAGAAGGTGTTGAGTAATTCTGCCTTTTCTCTGTCTTCTGTTAGCATTTGGTCATCTTCTGCATGCAGTGGCTCTACCATTTCTTTCTTCTTCCTTTTGTTGTGGACATACCCAAAAAAGCCCTTTTTGTTGTTCTTAACCTCTCTAGCAAGCCTGAGTTCATTCTGTGCTATTGCTTTTCTGACTTTATCCCTAAATGTGCTCGCTATTTGTTTGGATTCCTCTTTAGTGTTTTCCCCATTTTTTCCATTTCTTATACATGTTCCATTTAAAACTTAGCTCAGTTGAAAGTTCCTTAGTCATCCATCCTGGTTTCTTGAGACATCTCTCATTTTTCTTCCTCATTGGAACTGATTGAAATTGTGCCTTCAGTATCTCCCTTTTGAGAAAGTCCCATCCATCTTGAACTCCCTTCTCTTTTAGTATTCCTGACCGTGGAATCACCCTCAGTATTTCTCTAAGTTTACTAAAATCAGCTTTCCTAAAGTCTAGAATACATGTCTGACTATGCCTGGTTTTGTCCACATCCATGCCTGCAATCTGGAGAAAGTTTTTTTACTTATCATTGCTACCTAATGTGGGGCTTTATACCATTTGCTAATTAATTTTAATTGTTGTTCTCTTACCTTAATATTTTTCATTCTAGTTATCTGTGATAGCCAAACTGCTACATCTTCAGTCTTTATCTTTAGGTCTTTCTCCCTTATACATCTCCCATATACACTCCAATACCAAATTGTTATATCAAACCCATTTTTTTAATACTGCATTTGGTAGGCAGTTTTACTCACAGAATTGTTCTTGATCATTTTAGCCCAGTTTCTTGGAGGAAAATATTCTCTTCCCAGTGCATCCTGCTTACCTGCTTTTTTGACAAACCTTCCAAAATGCAAGCGGGCATGAATATTATGTTTTAAAAATTCAGAAAACTTGATTTCATGCCCTCTTGCTCATTGCAGCTTGCTCATTGTTGATTATACTTAGTTAATGCAAACTTCACAACCTTCAGTTTTTAAAAGTTCTGGCTGTCCTTCACTTATTAGGAGGAACATGGATGAATCCCATGGATGGATTCACATTTGCCCTAGGTGCACCTGACGCTTTCCCAAATGTGAAAGTCACTACTCTTTTCCACAGATCACCTCAATCAATGATGGAACTCTCGATTGATGGATGTATCACCTCTAAATTCTGGAATCCAGTTGGATTTCTAGTAATGGATGAGGTTAATCTTGTCTCCTATTCCTTGGGAAGCATAGAAATATGAGACTCAGAACTGTTAGAAAAGGATAAACTGCTGAAGAACTAGCCCATCCAACTTGGGCTCGACTCAAGGCAGTTAATAACAACAAGCATGGATGCTAATAGCAATAGCTATTAGCTATTATCAGTGAACTGGCACTCCTTAAGCATTTTAAGTGTGTAAGCCAATTGTTCCCCACAAGTCCGTGTACCTTAGATTGTTGATATTCCTTCCTCCCATTTTCACTCCTCCTTCATCTGTGTTCAAGCCTGCTTTTACAGGCCTATGGAAGGATGAAAGGCTGAGTTGACCTTTACTTTACTTTTCACTCAGAAGAATTCTAATTCCTTCCTTCCATTGCCTCTATTGACATCCTGTTTTACGAAGAAGGGAAATGTGGTACTGCTGTCAGCCTCCTGTGCTCATATAGGAAGCCTTCACCAGAAGACAAAGGAGAGAAAGATGTGTTACAGACCGCCCTAAAGCGGGCGGTCTGCCGCCGCCGCCATTAGCTGCAACGGAAAGCCCCAGCGGCCAGACCGCGAGGCTTCTGGCCGCAGCGAAAAAGGAGCGCCAAAATGGCTCTCCTTTTTGGCCCCCAGAAGTGGCACCGCGAAGCGCGCACTCGCGGCATCACTTCTGGTGCGCCACGTCTGGACGCTGTGCGTCCAAGACGTAAAAATGGCAGCGCCCATGTGGATGGACGCTGCCATTTAGGATGCGCTCTGCACGTGTTGGGAGCGGGGCAGGTTAGGAAGGGGCAACCCTTCCTAACCCTAGGACACCCCTTCCTAACCCTAGGATGCGCGGAGTGCGTCCTAAATGGCGGTCTGTAACCAGCCAAAGTACATGTTTTTCTGATTTCTGTTTTTGTGTTTTGATCTGCAGTGGCTCGCAGATGCTTACCTGCTATCAGTGCTAAAAAAGGAGTCATCATGGTTGGGAATGAGACCACTTTTGATGATGGACGTGGAAAGAAAAGAAATGTAACAGATCTTGTAGAAGGGGCCAAGTGAGTTCAAGATTTATTTGTGCTGCTGGTGAGAGATAAGATGGGATGGAAATGTAATAGTTATATCAATGCCAGTTTACGCCTGGAGAATAAATTTTCCAGATTTTTATTAGTCTGTTTAATAAACTCAGATTATTCTGATTGCATAGATTATACTGCTTGTCCCAGGGCTTGTAAAGTTTTGTTTTAGTTATTTTGTCACAGATGGCAGGGATTGGGTTAGTAGGCAGTAAGGCCATTGTTAAAATTAGAGAGTGGGGCTACAGGCCAGCTGGTAAAACTAACTGCATTCCTAACATTTTTTCTAAAACCTGTAAGCAGCTCTTCTGGATGGGTCTAAAGAAGTGTGAGTTCTCACAATATTTTTTACCCTCTGTATTTTGCTGGCATGCCCCTACCTCCACTTGTCCCACTCTTTTGGGGGACTGTTTGTAGTGATTACTGCACTAGGACTTTCCCAAAGATTTTTAAAAGCTGGGGCATGGTTTGCTGATGTGGTCCTATGGCTTTAAATACCTTTTTTTTTTCCTTTTTGAATTTTCAATTTTTAAAAAGAGTTATATAATGATAGTTTGAATGTGCCATTTCATGGTCCACTATGAAGTCTGCATACTTTGGCCCGATACAAATGGGCATGAAGCGCCATGCTCACGCTGATTTCAGGGTTAGGGACCGCGCACCAACTGCACAGTCTCTAATCCTGGTATGGCGCGGCGGCACAATAATGGCAGCGTCCTGTCCATACAGGCGTCGCCATTTTTACGTAAGCAATGCACAGTGTCTGCACGGTGCCACGCGTCACTTATGTCGCAAGTGCGCCACTGCCGCACTCACAACATCACTCCGCACACAAAAAGAAACGGGAAATACCGGGTTCTGTTTACTTCAGAGTGACGGCACGCAGTTGGGGGCTGCGCTGTCCTTCCAGAGTAAAAACGGGCACTGGTAGGCCACGTTTCTCAGTGGTCTATACTGCACCTCTGTCTCCAAGCTCTGCAGCTCTCTTGAGAAGCCTACATATCTTCAATATTACTTTGATCACCAAGAGAGCTAGAAACATCTCCTTGTAAAAAATGAAAGCCCAAAGCAGGGTTTTGTTGTTGTTTTTTGAGCCATCCAGGTTTGAGCCATTCAATATAGAATGACAGACAAACCTTTCTGCCAAGGACAAGGATATGTTATAAATCAAGGAGCAGAGAATAAAAATGAAACCTCCCCAATAATTGTCATAAATACAGTGGGCCCTTGGTATCCATTGGGGTTTGGTTTCAGGAATCTCGTCCCCCTCTGGATACCAAAATCCGTAGATGCTCAGGTCCCATGAAACACAATGGCATAGGAAAATGGTGTCTCTTATATAAAATTGCAAAATCAAGCTTTGCTTTTTGGAATTTTTATATTTTAAAAAAATATTTTCAAACTGTAAAATCCATTGATAAGGAACTCATGGATTTGGAGGGCCGACTGTACAGGTATTAGATAATTGACTGAATTCATGTTGTATACTCTTAGACCAATTACAGGTTTTAGCCTACTACAAAACAAAATCAAAACTATATAATTCTGAAATTTATTTTAAAAGGTCTAGATAATGCTGATGGCTCAAAAGGAAGTGGACAGCAGAAAAAAGAAGAATTGAGCATGGTTAATATAAAAAGGGTAGTTTTCTTTAGCAACAAATAGTGACCATGTGTATAAGATTTTCACAACCTACACTGGCAAAAATGGTTGGAATGGCATGCGTCTGTATCACACTCTGAGGGCCATTGTGTCAGGCTGAATTGATATTACCCTTTCACCCTTTCTTTGCTTCTAATTCCTTGCTTCATTTAATTCCAGAAAAGCAAATGTGGTTCTTGAGGCAAGACAAGTAGCAATGAAGATCTTTGAAGATTACACCGTTTCCTGGTATTGGATAATAATGTGAGCAGAGAACTGAACATTCCACCTAATGTGTAGACTTAATGTGTAAACTAGAGACTTGCAGTTAGCCTTCCTTCACTTGGTTTCAATCATTAACTAATTATCATTATCGCTATATACTATAATGTCTTATGAAGCATTTGCTAAGGAAACCAGCTTTGCAAGAGCTAGAAACTCCTTCTTCTCTTCACACTGGTGCTTTTCCCCCTCCCTCTTTTTCTTTTTTAAAAATTGATCTTCCGTTCTCTCGATCCTGGTGCTTGTTCAGACTTTCCTTCACCTCACTCCCCAGTCACACCATGTAGCAGAATATTTTCACTTTCTTCCTCTTTTTTAAATTGTTGAAAGAATCTATGAACCTTGCAGAAGGAATTACCAGTGAAGGCTTCTGTTTGGAGAATTTTCTATTGGAGGCAGGACTGCAGCATCCCCTTCGCTGCTTAATATGGCACCAAGTGACCGAAAGTATTACTGCAAGTTACAGAAAAAATAACTAAAATTAATTCAGTGTAAAAAAACTTGAGGTGCACATGCTGAGGGTCTCCTTAATGTCTATATCAAATTTCAGTTGTCTATATTTCACTGTTCTGGTGCTGAAGACAGAGACAAACAGATACCTTATTGCTATAGTAAATAGATAAATAAACAAACTATGAATTTTCCATTTTTTCTTTGGAAATGTATTAAAGTTACTTAACTAGGTCATCATACCTTTCAAACTATTCTTCTGATCCTTTAACAGCATTCGCTAACCTTTTTTATTCTGTTACCACTTTGGTTTATGTTGCCTGTCCAGTATCCTCTTGCTTAACAGTTATTTGCCCTTTCTGTCCCTCTGCCCAATTTTTTAATGTGTACTGATGTCCATTTCCTTCACATACTATGCACTGTTCCTTCATATTCTGTGCTTTTATCCAAGACAGTGAGTATGTTTGTGAGGTAACATGGATACTGTGCAAGTGAATGAGGACTTGTAGAAGATAGGTAAATGGCAACCAGATACATATGTTCTTATGTAAATATAATCAAGATGGGAGGTGAAAGGAAGGGGTATTTTGCAAGACAGGCAGCATGATATGTATAAAGAAAATATATAATATTGAAGCAGTCATTCCTTCTCCCTTTCGGCATATCTCTAGGGCAGAGGTGGGCAAAGTGCACCCTGTGGGCTATATGTATACCTCAAGACTGTTTCTGAGGCACCCAAAAGCATGCTGGAAATTTTTAAAAACAGCCCCATATTCTAGGTTTGGAAGCAATTTCACCATGCCCTCCTGGGCTGTTTTGAAGGGCCTTTATTTCAATCAAGGGGGAAAAAACCCAGCCTGCTAGTGGCTATGCCTAGCTGGGGTTTAGGGGTGGGGATTTGTAGTCCATGAAGTAACATTTCCAACTCTGTTGCTTTCCATTTGTGGAGGAGCAATTCAGGAACTCCTCTGTGGTTGTCTTGTCCTTACAGAGGTCTGGTGATCTCCATGGTGGTCAGCCTTATCTTTATTGTCCTGCTTCGGTTCCTGGCAGGGATCATGGTTTGGGTGATGATAGTGCTTGTGATCCTGGTTCTTGGATATGGTGAGTTTATCTAAAGGAGGAGTCTGGCAGGTGGGTGAGAGTGAAACCATTGTTCACTGACTAAAGATCTAGCCCAGGATTGGGTAAAATTTGATCTGTTGGTACAGTTTTTATGGACCCTGGACTCCGTTGTTGCTCCCTCCAATTTAAAAGAAATGGGAACTCAACAACTTGTTTGCCACTCTAGGAATATTTAAGGTGGCAATTTTTTATAAATGTTAGTGTGACCCTCTACACCTATTTTGTAGCAGCAAATCACCCCCAAAACCAGAAGTGGCATCTAGATATATTTGTTTTGGACTCTCCCTCCCTTTACTTTACCTTCTTTGGGTATAGCCCTCACTGGGTCCTGGAGTGGGAAATTGTTGATCCCGCCATGCCCATCACCATGCTTCTTCCTCCTTGTATAGCATGGGGACCCTTGTTGTTGAAATGGCTTTTCTCCTGGTAACAAATAGCAGATCTTGCTTTCTGCTACCCAGCTGAGTTTTGCTAGTGGTAATATTTCTGACCCCTCTATTAGTCTGACAGCTGCTTTCCTCTTGCAGGAATCTTCCACTGTTACATGGAGTATTCCCAGCTCAAAGGACAGTCTGGTTCTGATGTCTCCTTGAAGGAGCTTGGGTTCCAGACAGATCTTCGTGTTTATCTCCACCTGAGACAAACCTGGCTGGCCTTCAGTAAGTGCTCTTTCTTCAGGCCTCTTCCTTCTGTGTCTCTTTATGAGTCAAATGATCCTGTGTGCTCTTAAAGAAACAGGGGAAGAGGGATGACCTCCTCAGGCTGCCATATTGTCAGTTACATTTGAGCAACTCTAGCCCTCCAGAAATTGTTGGACTGCACCTCCCTTTATCTTTCATTGCTGGTAATGCTGGCTTTTGTCAATGGGACCTGTACTCCAGCCCCATCTGGGAAATTTTCACACTGTACCATTATAGCACTATGATTCTGCTTTTTAACTACCATGGCTGCATCCTGTGAAATCCTGGGTTTTGTGGTTTGGTTAGAGGTACTAGAGACGTTCCCTGGCTGAGGTTTCTAAATTCCTCTTTCTATACTTCCAGATCCCTAGATTGCACAGAATGTTGTCTTGTCAATCAAAGTGGAATTATAGCACACTAATTGTGTGGAGTGAAAGGACCCTGTAGAGTAACAATGGCTTGCCTTCAAGGAAGCAAAGTCTATGAATTAGGAATCTTTCAGTACCAGAAAATTGTGGTTTTGCTCTGTTAAGTGAAGTGAAACTTTATTGCTAAAAGCTATAGGCCATCACAACTAAATATGCTTTAAATAAAGCACCAGGTAGTATATTAATATTTACAATTTAGCACAAAAACAGATAATGAAACAAGGATTCCCCCCCCCCCCCCACAGATATAGAAATATAACAAGTTTAAAACATTATTCTGGTAAACCAACATGATAAAATCCTTTATTAATGGTTTTGATATCTAACTCTTAACTGACTTTCAGCCAAAGCAAATTTTGCCACCCTTGCGATTAGCAAAGGAATGGAGCAAACATAACGTAAGAATGTTTGTCTTGGGGATATATATAGAGGGCATTTCAAAAGATAGTGTTATATGTCCTCCACTTTCCCAGACTCACAAATGCAGATCTTTTCGTTCATGGGGGTATTATTATGTCCTCTGTTTCATGGAGCCAGAATAGAGTAGGCTGTGTGCTTCTTACTTTTCTAAGATTTTTTCCCATCTCACATCTCCTTAATATTTTTTGTACAGTGATTATCCTATGCATTGTGGAGGTTATCATCATCTTACTCCTCATCTTCCTGCGCAAGAGGATCCTCATTGCCATTGCACTGATCAAGGAAGCCAGCAGGTGAGGTTGAGATGAATCTTCAGCATCCTTTCATTTATAGAGTCATTTTACTGTTCTATCTGTTTCTGTGGCTGCTGGAAAATCTAGCAAGGTTACACATCATCAGAAAGGCAAAGGAAACAGCTGCAGAATTCAGAATAATGACCAGTAGTCTCCTTTCATACAATCCTCCCCATACACTCAGGTCTTCTGGGGGACATTTACTTCATTCAGCTAGGACTAGGTTGGCAACTGTCAGCCAAAGTACTTTTTTTCCAGCTGCCCCAAGACTGTGGAATGACCTGCGAGAAGAGATTCAACAGTTGAATACGCTCTTATTTTTAAAATTGTAAATTTTAAACAATGAATTTTAAATATAGATTGTATTAATACATACTGTATATACTCATGTATCAGTCTAGAAAATTTATTCAAAAAATTGACCCAAAAAAACCTGGGTCGACTTATCCGTGGGTCAATGTAAGTACTGTACTTTAACTCATATATAAATATAAAAGGAGTGATTCCCTTTCTCTGACTAGAGTGCTGAAAAGTGAGAGCTTGGTTCATCCTGGGAGCACCAAAAAGAATCATGGATCCCATCTACTCTCTTATCCATCCAGCTTTTAGGATGAGCACAAACAGTTATGCCTGTCCAAATTTTTTTGGCATCCTTTTCCTTTCCATCATCCTTTCCATCCATTGTTACATGCCCCTAAGTTTTACCCTCGACTTCTCCATGGGTCATATCAAAATCCATAATTTTGGCCCCCAAACTTGCCCTCGACTTATACATGAAGTCTACTTATAGTCAAGTATATGTATGTGTCTTGTTTGTTCTTTTAAACTGATGTATGCTTTAACTGATGTTGTGTTCTTAACTGATGTATATTTGTTGGTCTGTTGTCGTTCCCCACTTTGATCCATGGGTAAATAATAATAACAATAACAACAACAATAATAATAATGCAAGCAAAGTCTGTTACTCCCAGGGTGGAATCTGCTAACTTTTTGTAGTGCAGGTCTAATGGGAAGCCAGCCTAACTGGGATTAAAGGGCAAATCATTTAAAGAGTGGTGTTGTAGCCGGATGGGCTGAGGTCTTGGAACTGATGTGTGTGCCTTTTTTTCCTCCCCGACTCCCATCTTTTTGACAGGGCCATTGGTCACATCATGACATCCTTGCTGTTTCCCCTCTGCACATTCTTCCTGGTTTGTCTCTGCATTGCTTACTGGGCCAGCACAGCTGTGTATCCTTTCATAGTCTCCCCTACCTTGGGCAGATAGATAATTGGGAGTTGGAGATGGGTGCGAGCAAGCTGCTTAGTTCTCTGAAGCTTATCACATAGGTAGGAATGGGCTGTACATTCCTCCAAGGCAGAGCCCTTGACTGTTTACAGCTTCTTGTCTACCTCTAACGAAGCTGTCTACAAGGTGTTTAATGAGACTGAGTGTGCTTATGCTGGGAAGACCTGCAACCCAGAGGTGAGAAGCCATCTAAAATAGGTACTAATTGAACAGTTAAATAATGGAGGTGGGGGAGATATGACCAGGGTAGTGTAGTGTTTTCTTCATGTGGCTGCTCTTGAAGATGATTCAAAAGCTTCAACTGTCTGCACAGTGAAGTACATGGCCTCTTATTGAGTGTGAGCTGCTGGAAGCAAGAAGAATATACCCCGGGAGTCACACACCCCAGACCCACAGCCTCTAGCTTATTGGGCAATGTGTAGGAATCTGGCAAGGGGTGCTTTTAAGAGTTTGGGCCCAACAAGTTCTCCTTCCCTACCACTCTCTCTTCTCTTGGGCATTGTCTCTGGCGACATTGATTTTTGAAGAAGTTCCACTTTCCTTCCAATAAAGGACCACCTGGGCTTGTCCTCTTATTTCTTGGATAGGTGTAAATGAGTCTCTGTACTTGGATGTCGGGGTTATGTTGTCATTTTCCTCATGAATGATAAAATGAATTTGTGAACAAGGCACTAAAGTTACTGGACAATGGAAATGGCTTTTTCTTCTCCATGTATACTGGGTGAGGTTCTCCCTGTTGAGATTAGTTTTAGGAAATGCTTCCAAGGCCATCATCTTGCCTAAGGAAAGGTGTCCAGGAAGCCCTCATGTTCATTTCTGAGGTGAAATGTAATACAAATACAAGACCCTAAAGCATCATCCCCAAGGATAAGGGGAGGCCTGGGCCTTGACCTAATACCTAAAATTTATGAGAGTTAATCATTTTCTTCCTTCCTTTCAGACCTTCAATACTTCCAACATCACCAAGCAGTGCCTAGGTGCCCGTTGCCTCTTTGCCTTCTATGGTGGTGAGACTGCCTACCACAAGTACCTCATCATCTTCCAGATCTACAATGCCTTTATGTTCTTCTGGTTGGCCAACTTTGTCATTGCCTTGGGCCAAGTCACACTGGCTGGAGCCTTTGCCTCCTACTACTGGGCCTTTAAGAAACCAGATGACATGCCCGCGTTCCCCCTCTTCTCTTCCTTTGGCCGAGCACTCAGGTAAAAGAAGAAAAGCATTGTTCACCCCATGAGCTCTGGGATGGGTTATGGGGGTTCAGGTTCATAAACATAAAAGAAAACTGGGAGTTACACAATGATTGGCAATCAGATTATTTTTATTCTGGACAAACTGGGGTATCCTTGCTGACTGGAGTGGGGCAGAGCATTGTGGTACCAGAAATTGCTTTTTGGTTTCTCAAGAGCTGGCCAAGCCTTGGTAATAGTTTCTTAAATCTGATTCCAGAGAGTAGAACCTCATTCATGCTTCTTATTTTTGTTTGAATCATGATAATCTTATGCTGGTCAATTTAGGTGAATGCTGAGGGTGAGGAAAATGTTTCAGGGGAATTCGAGAAGGCCTTACAGATTAAAGCATGCTCAGGGAGATGTCTTACTCATATCCATAAAATCCAAAAAGTTTTGGTGATTTCTTCTAAGGATCAGTCATGCTTTAGGCTGCAGGGCTTTCTGAATTATCAAAACCAGGTGCGATGGATAAATTATATCAGAAAGTAAACAACCTTTACAGGTCTGTTCCATAGCCTTAGATGAGATCTTGGGCTCAAAATGTAACTTGAGAAACTGGCTGATGTGGCTAGACAAATAGTGTCCCCTGCCCACCAACTGTGTAGGGAAAGGGCTCTGGTCTTTCTCTGGGGGGAAAAATCACAAATGCTTCTGCTAATGCAATATTTCTATTACTCCTTTCCCCCTCCCTTCTACAACAGGTATCACACAGGCTCATTGGCTTTTGGGTCTCTGATTCTAGCCATTGTTCAGATCATCCGGGTTATTCTGGAATACTTGGATCATAGGCTAAAAGGTACTAAATGGGGCAGGATTTTGGACAGGGAGGGAAGATGCAAGATGAAGTGTCAGCAGGCTCAGTTGGCATGAAGGAATTTTGTACAATTTAAACTGGAATCCATAGTTTTTTGTGGGTTTTTCGGGCTATGTGGCCATGTTCTAGCAGAGTTTCTTCCTGACGTTTCTTTCTCTGAAGATGCCAGCCACAGCTGCTGGCGAAACGTCAGGAAGAAACTCTGCTAGAACATGGCCACATAGCCCGAAAAACCCACAAAAAACTATGGATGCTGACCATGAAACACTTCCTTGGTTTCTCACTTTCCACACATTCTGGAGTGCTCTTATGAGTTTTGAATCAAAGTGATAGCTTGCATGTTTTGTGTACCTTTTTAATGTTGAAGATTAGGAAAATATTCTTAGTTTTAAAAAACGGATTTCTCAAGAATTCAAATCCTGGTCTGAAAAATAACCTTCCTTCCTCCATTGCTCTCCTTACCTTAGCTGCTGAGAACAAGTTTGCCAAGTTTCTCTTGACCTGTCTCAAATGCTGTTTCTGGTGCCTGGAGAAGTTCATCAAATTCTTGAACAGGAATGCATACATTATGGTGAGAAATTTGAACTTCTGCAGATCACCCAGGGAATCTGTGCAACTTTGTAGGTGTCCAAGTAACATGGGGACAACTTCTAAAACAGTTAGCTAGGCCAGAGATGGGGAACCTGCAGTCCATGGGATAAATTTGTTCTGCACCCAATTTGATCAGTTACTGCAGAGATTCAAGATGAGACTCCTCCTCTTTCATGGAGCCTCCACTTCTCTTTCCATGGAAGAGGGTGCTGGCAGTTTTCCTTTAGATTCATCAGTCCATTATTAGGTCTTGAAGAGGACTTGGCTGCATAAAGCTCTCCTCCTAAACACGTGTGCCAATAAATCTACTTGCAATGCTGATTTGACATTATGTCTTGAGGCAGTGTTCCAGCACTGCAGTAGCTATCCCTTCTCTTCCTTCATTGTTTCTAGTTGGTTGACTCTTTCTTGGGTACAGCTGAGTGAACTTTTTCAAAAGTTACTTTTGGGATGGTGTGCAATTTACTTTAGTGCTGTGGGACAACTGAAGGGGAAACTGGAGAAGGGATGGTTAGTTCATGAAGGGGATGGGTGTGTGAGAATGGCTGGACAGAGGGAGCCTCTTATGACAGGGTTTAAAAAAGATGTCAGGCATAGGCCAGCTTCACTGTGCTCAAATGGGAAAAGCCAGATAAAGAGCTCCACATAGGGCTGTCCTTGTCCCTCTGCAATCTTGAAATTCAAATAAGCATTTGTTAGCACAGCCCTGACACTAGGCAGATGCTCCATGGTCACAATAAGTGTCTACCTGTGAATTATTTATTTGGTTCTGAATTAGCATCATCCAATCTGTTGTAATCCCCATCACCACATAGAGATGTGAGAGCTATACACTTGAAGAAAGCAGATGAAAAGAAAATCAACTCATTTGAAATGTAGTACTGGAAAACAGGGCCAAAGATACCATGGAGAGCCAAAAAGACAAACAAATGGGTCCTTGAACAGATCAAGCCTGAAATCTTCCAGGAAGCCAAGAAGATTAAATTGAGAATGTCATACTTTAGTGAGGAAGACTGTATGTCAGATGGATAGACTCAATTAGGTACGTTACCAGACTGAAACTTCAAGACCAAGCAGAGTAGTGGAGGATAGGGGGCTTGGAGATATTTCACCCGCAGGGTCGCCATGAATCGAGATCGACTTGAGGGCAGCTAAGAACAGCAACAAAATTGTCTCTTGATCCTGTCTGATCTTGGAAACTAAGCAGGGTCAGTTCTGGTTAGTTCTTGGATAAGAAGCCGCCAGTGAATAATAGGGGCTGTAAGTTTTATTCAGAGGAAGGAACTGGCAAAACCACCTCTGAGCATTCCTTGTCTAAGAAAACACTATAAAATTTATGGGGGTTGCCATGAGTCAATAGGCGATTTGAAGGTACATGCACATACACACAACTGTCTCTTGAAGGCAGACCAAGACATGAGCTGAAAAACTACTAATGTTCCTCAAAGGTTCATGAGGACCAATGCTTTTTTCACACCTGATGTAATAATGTTTGGATTTTCTTTGATGATTCTCTCTAGATTGCTATTTATGGCACCAATTTCTGCACATCTGCAAGGAATGCCTTTTTCCTGCTCATGAGGAATATCATCAGGTGAAGTACTTGGCGATCACTTGGTATTCTGTTGCTGCTGTATTGCTTTGGGGAAGTGGTATTCAGGGAAGGTTTGCTGTTGCCTTACCCTTAGGCTGAGAGAGTATGATCTGCCCAATGTCACTATGGGGACCTCCGCTTATACTGTCACTATGGCACAAAGGCTGGTAACCACCAGCATTCAACAATTGCTACCACTCAGATATTGTGTGTCAGTGATTAACCACTCTAATAGGACAATTCTGGTGATCCTGGATGCATTTGAATAAATACAAGAATAATTTATTAAACTAAAGTTCAACATACAGCTATAGATTACTTTGTGTAGAGAAGTTTAGGATTACAGAATTTCAAAGCTTAGTTGTTTACTGTTACTTATTTAACTCATCCAAATTCTAATCGACTCCAAAGTTTCACACTACAGTCATCCCTCCATATTTGCAGATTTGATATTTGCGGATTTGATTATTCACGGATTTCATTAATATGTTCTCTCTAGGACTGTCTAGGTCCTCCAGTGCAACTCTGTGGTCAACTTTAACTAAACATTGCACTGGAAGACCATTTGTAGCTACTCCAGTGCCATTCTATGGTCAGTGTATGTTGGACATTGACCACAGAGTTGCACTGGAGGACCTAGAGATTCCTAGAGAGGTGTCCTCTCAGGTAAAAACAGTGTTTTTGTTATTTGAGGTTTTTCCATATTCACGGGGGTCTTGTTCCCCTAACCCTAGCGAATATGGAGGGACAACTGTACATTCTTTTCCTGTCTCTTCATATTCCTAGCTGAACTCAACTAACTGTCCTAACTGACCCAAAACACAAGTTCCTTCTCTTCACTGTCTCATCTCTCACTCCATTCTTCACTGTCTCTTCTCTAACTCTATAAATCAGAAAACATTCAGGGGTAGGTGTGTTGGCAACAATCCAATAACATCAACAAAATCAAACAGTGATATCTTTATGGAGCCAACCAAAATGTTTTACCTCAACACCACCTAAAGTTTTCCTGATACAAAAACATGAAGACTTCTTGAGAAATTCATTACCCTCTGTGTAACAAAGGGGCCTGGGACCTCACAAAGGATGCAAAGGAAGTGTTGCAAGCAGATGTTAAATTTCCTGGCCAGAAGGAGGAGGTGCAAGCCTGCAAGAAATACCCCTCCACACTTTCTGAACTGAGAACAAAGACAGCAAAATGCAGGCCAATGACTAACATCTTCAGTTATGTTTTTTAACACCTTGCCTGATGAAGAAACCAGTGGAGTTTAAGAAAGCTTGCAACATATTGTGCATTTTGGTTGGCCCAATAAAGATGTCACTGTTTGGTGGATTTTTTATGTTACTGGATTAATAGTTTTTTGTGTTTTTTGGGGGGCCAGCCACAGTTGCTGGCGAAACATCAGGAAGAAAGTCTGCTAGAACATGGCCACATAGCCTGAAAAACCCGCAAAAAACTGTGGATGCCGGCCATGAAAGCCTTCGACTTACTGGATTAACTCTATAAATAACTCATAGATGTAACTGAATCTAACAAATTCCTGTATCTGATTGACTAATACACATACACATCAGCCTTTTAAAAATCCTATTCAAATGTTTACCCAATCACTGGACTTCTTTAGCATACCATGTACTAACTCCTCAACAACTTACTACATACACTGTCCATCACATACATAAACATATTGTACCTTAATTTCTCTAATAAATACAACAACAGAATGTCACTCAGTAGTTTACTGTAGCTAATCAGGATTTGAACTCCAGTCTTCTGAATCTTAGTCCAGCACTCCAGCCATGCTGGCTCATTTTGGACTACAACTCTCAGAATTCCCACAAGTTATTCTAGGACTTGTGGTCCAAAGGGGGAAACATCTTCACACACAGCTCTAGAATTGCCCTTCATTTAACACTTCTTTCCCCAAGCACTTTCAAAGTCTTGTCACTGCTGCCAACCCCAGGCTGAAAAGTCTACATGATGCAGCAGCTGTTAAAAGACAGGACATCCCTGTCCCCTTGGGCAACTGCCTTATTTTCTCTGTTAGTGCTAAGAGAGAGTGCCAGGTGCTGCAACCTGAAGGAGGAGGATGCTGGGAGGTGCAGTCAGGGACTGCATGTGACATGTAGACTGTCAGTTCTGCCATCACTGAAGTCAAGGAAAGAGAAAACCTCTGTGTTATAGTTGCGGATCTTGATTCTCTGCACTCAATTTCTCTAATAAATACAACAACAGAATGTCACTCAGTAGTTTACTGTAGCTAATCAGGATTTACCATGGAAATGGGTTGGTTTCATGCAAAACTTGTGATTTGGTGTGCTTGGACCAGATATTTGTTTCAAAGACTTTCTCTGCTTGTGGGTTCCTCCATGTGAAATGATCTCCTCACTGAAATCAGGTGGGTACCTAATGTTGAGTGTGTCCACTGTCAACTGAAGACCTTAATCTGTTTATCCAGGAATTTTCATGATGGTTAGCCCTATTACTTACCCTGTTTTGTAGTGAATGGCTTAATGAATTTTCCTTTTTTATTGTTTTACCCATTGGAACCCTAAGTGATTGTGTACAGCTTTGAAGCTTTTAAAAAGCAGTATATAAATACTGGAAATAAATAAAATAAAAATGGAGAAGTGTAGTACCCGGAGGGAACCTGATATGGTAAAACTGAACATAATGGATGCAAATGAGGAAGGAATACGAGTAGGGTTTGTGAGCAATGACCTCTAATGTACTACAAGAGCAAGTGGTCTATCCAAAATGTGTGGGTTCTGATGAACCCAGCAGGTGGGAAGTGCTGAGACTGCTAGCCTCTTGTTATCTAAAGCAGTGCTATTCAAAGTGTTGGACTGTGGACCAGTGCTGGTCCACAAACCATTGGCTGTCGGTTCATGGTGAGTTTCTAGTTTTGCCTATGGGCACAAATCTGATCCTGTTGCCAGCACAATGGGAAAAAGTCATCCAATCCACCATATCAGATAGCTTAAGAAGCCCTGATCTGAATGAAGTACAGAAGCCCTGCTCAAGAGCCTTTCTAACAAAGCCTCTTTTGCAGAGTTTGCTGGAACTTTTCTCAAATATATAACTGTAAGGCTAGAAGATGCGTTGTTTGTTTTTCTGTCTTTCAGGGTGGCTGTTCTGGACAAAGTCACTGATTTCCTTCTTTTCCTTGGCAAACTCCTGATTGTAGGAAGTGTTGGTAAGTGCCTTAATGATATTTTAGGCCTCTTCTGAATCCATCCTGCTGGAGTCTCTCACACAGGTTTCTTCAAATTTGGTAGCACTAACTAGTTTGTCTCGTTTTGAAGCACTGAAGTCAGTTAGGAATAACTTCATGCATGGCTCTGGGTTGTGTTGGTGTGTCACTGTTAATATCCTCTGAGGCAGTTTGTCAAAGAAATAAGCCAGTGTTCCCCTGATTTATCTCCCTCAGATGTGTTGGACCAAAATTCCCATAGCCCCCATGACTGTGCTAGCCAACAATGGGAGTTGCAATGCAACATACTGTATCTGGAAAACATCGGGATGGGGAAGGTTGACTTACACGCCCTGCCCTATTTGTTTGCTCCTTACTTGGTTTTTCTTATAGCTCTCTCTGATAAAATGTGGAAGCAACAGCACAAGCCCTATTTTGGATGAGTGATGCATGTTGCAAGAGACTTGATGTTTGATTGGCGTAGGGTGGAAACATATTGTTGGGAGGGTGAAGTGTTAATGGTGTCAAACCAGATGGAATGAAATTATTTGTCTCTCCTCTGTAGGGATACTTGCCTTTTTCTTTTTCACCCAGAGGATAAAGGTGATTCAAGATACAGCACCACCTCTCAACTATTACTGGGTCCCCATTCTGGTTGGTATCTAGGAGTTGTCATCTCAGCCTTAGCTATATTGCATAGTTGCTATTTTCCTCTTTAGTATAATGCACTTTCCCCTCACAGTAATCATTCTCTTCAATAGCTCTGTTTACTTAGGAAGCAGAAAACTTTTTAAAAATACTCTTTAGTTTTCAAAATCTCCAACCAGCATGGTCTTTCAAGGTGGGGGATTCTGAGAGCAGCTGCATGTAAAAGTTAGCTTTCTGAAGGTTGAGAAGAAAGGAGGCAGAAGGTGAAAGCCTGTCTGTTTTAATTAGCACTATAACCTTGTGCAGTAGATTAAGATGAGAGAGAGAGAGAGAGTAACTGACTCAGAAATCATTTTCTGTCATGTATGAATTCTGCATTCAACTCTTAACTTACTCGGAGAGGGTGCAGTTTCACTCACTATTCTCTGTTCAGATCTTGATAGCTGTAATGCAGCTGTAACTGAGACAAGTCTTTCTTCTTTTTCTTGTAGACTGTAATTGTGGGATCCTATCTTATTGCACATGGATTCTTCAGTGTGTATGCCATGTGTGTGGACACCCTCTTCCTTTGCTTTTGTAAGTATTTACAAAAATGGTGAGTGATACAGTTGAAATAAGCACGTATCTCCAAAGTGCTAAAACTGCAAAGGATGCCAAGCACCCTAGCTGTGTAGCAGAGTCAGCCATGTTGCTTATTTGTGCAGGAAATGCTGCCTGGCCACTTGGATGTTGCACAAGCAGCTATTAATATATTGAACAGCAAAATGCAGGCCAATGGCTAACATCTTCACTTATGTTTTTTAACACCTTGCCTGATGAAGAAACCAGTGGAGTTTAAGAAAGCTTACTCCTGTAACTCTTTCCCCAGCCATTCACATAAAGACTCCCTATCTCTCCTCAAAAATCAGGAGTAATAACAGCTTCTGGTGATAAAATAAACACTAGAAACGTTTGGCCCTGCTTTTATCGATGAACAGGGTTCCTAGTGTTATTCCATTCCGTAGGAGCAGCCATCTTAATGTATTGCAGCCAGAGGTTGGAAACACTAGTGTTTTTGGATTACTATTGCTCAGGATCTCTCAGCCAGCATGGCCATTGGTCTTGCTGGCTAGGAAATTCTGGGGATTTCCCCCCCCCCCCCCCAAAATAGGTAACCCTTCTGAGCTCTGGGTGTAGCACAGTCCAGAGAGGTATCTAGATACCATGTGGTATCTAGATGTGAAACAGATTTATTGTCGCCACAGCATGGCTTGCTATTGCATATCAGTCTAGTTTCTTTGGAGGGCTTTACTAATAATCTGGTTTTTGGACAGGATGAACAGATTCAGAAGAGTTTCTCTTTAAAATACCTTTCATAATTGTATAGATGAGGGAATTTTAGCAGATGTAGCTTGGACACAACAGGTTCCAAACGAACCCTGAGGTTTTTACTTCATCACTTCTGCCTGTATTTTTCTCCTCCAGGCCTCCTTTGCTTTTTGTTGTTAGATTCATTAGCCGAAAGTTAAGAAAACAGGGAGGACAAAGGTCAGTTGGAGAAGCTGATGGTCAGAGGCACCACAGTTTTATTTTTGCAGATATTCTCTGTTCTAATATCTGGAAGTAACATAGAATGCTAAAGGTAACCTAATAAAGAAAAATAATGTATAGTTGGTATCCCAGTCCTCTACATGGTTGCCAAGAAGCAGGCCTACTGACCTCCATGGGGCTTAGATCCAATAAATGCACAGAACCAGTGTGGTGTAGTGGTTAGAGTGTTGGACTAGGACCTTGGAAAATCAGGATTTGAATTCCTCCTAAACCATGAGCGATTTTAGATGCACTTACTCTCTCAGTGAGAGAAAAGCAGTGCAAAGCTCTGAATAAATGTTGCCAATAAAACCTGGTTAGAGGATCACCAAAAGTTGTAGTTGACTTGAAAGCACATGATGAGTTTATGCAGAGCATAGCAATCTGTATTTACATATGCTTGATCCCATGCTTCTTTCTCAGAAAACAATCTCTGATGAGACCTCAGTATCTGTTGTGTTTGTTAACTGATTGATCACCATTTTAACCAATTATCAGTTGAGAAATCCACTGCTGAATGTCTCTTAAATTTATTTGCATTTGAAAATCATGGGCGGGCCCTGGGTATTCACTAGGATTTGGTTCCAGGACCAAATGAGACATCCATGGATGCTCAAGTCCCATTATATACAATGATGTATATTATATACGATGATGTCCTTTATATAAAATGACAAAATCAAGGTATGCTTTGGGGAATATATATTCAAGCCATGGATGGTTGAATCCATGGATAAGGAATCTCTGGATATTGAGGGACAACTGTATAACCAGTAAGGGTGGTATTTGAGGCAGCTGTTCAGGTGTTAACTGGTTTCTTTCCAGAGGTGGGATTTCTAGCCTTACCTGTTGGCCATATTCAGCTCTAGTCCCTTCCTAGCTTTTCTTCTCAGTTATAGGAACTCTCCATATGGCTGAGGTATCCTACCCGTATGTCATGCATTTACTTGATCAATGTTTTGCAAATAGCTGAATATACCCTTATGGGGTGCAGTACACCTAGGGTATCTAGTATTTTCAGGCAGTCTCTCACCCAAGTACTAACCCTATGCTTAACCCTTTTTAACTTTTAAGACCAGATGAGATTAGATATGATCAGAGTGGTATGACCACAGACAGGCAGTAAAAAAAATATGGAGGAAGGTAGACTTAGTGCCAGCCTAGCTTGAATAGTTGCTTTCCATTTAGGAGTCTGTATTGAGGAACCTTGAAAAGGAAAGCAAGCCTTGGGCAGTGGTAGTTCTATGTGTTTTTTGCCATCAAGTGAGTTTTGATTTAGAGCGTCCCTATGAATGAGAGACCTCCAAGAGCCCCCATCATCAACTGCCCTGCTCAAATCTTGTAAACTCAGAGTCATGGCTTCCTTGATTGAATCAGTCCACCTTATTGTGGTCTCTCTCTTTTCCTACTACCTTTACCAAACATTGGCCCGATGCTATTTGCGCCACCACCGCAACCACACGTGCCCAGCTGTGATTCAGGTTGCAGCGGCAGCCCTGAACCAGGCCAGGGGAATGAGTGGATTCTTCCCACTCCTTTTTAGCCTGCTTCTTTTCTAAAGACACAGTGTCGGTGCAGTTTCCCGCTGTGTTTGGGGTGTGCTATGCCCCGAACACAGCAGGAAATGGTGTCATTTGGCCCATTTCTTTTGGGCCATTGTTGCCATTTCCAGTGAATCACATCATCTCATGATACATCCAAAGTACGAGATCCGACGGATTAAGAAGAATTTTTATATGCCTCCCAATACAAACAAAAGTGAAGCCTAATCTATTTGGTCCCAAATAGAAGAACAATTTTAGTGCTGATTCCCTTGCTTTGAGCCACCCTGATTTGAGGTAGGTGATTATTTTAAACTTAGAATAGGCTTGTCAGAGAAGGCATTAAAGCAGGCGTGAATAAAGTATGATCCACAAGCTGTTTGAGGCCTTTCTCACTCCCCAACAAGTTCTAAGGCCGAGTCTCCCCTCCACCGTAATTGTATTAGGCCCAAAAGATGCCTTTTTGAAACAAGGAAACAGACAGAAAGTAAAACATTTTGCTATGTTTATAACCCACAGAGGTCCAGAAACATGCCAGGATTACTGTAAAGCATATATGGTGCATTTTGTGTTTGAAAAAATAATCCAAATAACTGAAACAAAATCAGAGATGTCAGTTTGGCAAGGGAGGGTATGGCTTTATGACAGTTCACAGCAGGCCAGTCCTTTTAGTGTAGTCAAAATGCCAGTGTTTGGATAGGAATGAAAGATGGTTTACAACCAAATATTCAAAGGACAAAGTAGTAAATGGGTTTGATATGTGTTTGGCTTCATTTGCAATAAGGCATGGATTGAGCATCCTAAATCATTTGAGATGGGCTGACAAGTGCAAGGGATACTCAGAGCAGACATAAGATTAAATTGGCCATCAGTGGCTTAATAGTTTTCTGTTTCCCTTGGCTGGAAGGCTGGGGTGTAGATGCTTCAGCCCTGTTGCAGAATGACAGCAAGAACTAATTCCTCTTAGGATTTTTACAGTCATTAACTTTCTCATTCTTCTCCATATCTTCATCATCACCTAGCAACCCCTCTGCTTCTGCTTTAGTAGCCAGAACATTCTATGTAGCACAAAAACAAGCGACTGCCTAATTTGCTTTGTTCTTTTCTTGGTGGAGGAATCTAATTGCAACTAACTTTCCCATTTTCTCTCTTTCTCTCTCCCCCCGCCCTTGCTTTTTGCCCCTTTGCCCTTGTCTTCATTTATTTATTTTTGCTTTGCTTCTTGTGTTCTTCCTGTCACTGTTTTCTCTGTCTTTCCTCTTGGGATCCCAAAAGGTGAAGATCTGGAAAGGAACGATGGATCTCCTGAGCGGCCTTATTACATGTCCCCTGCACTGAGAGAAATCCTGCTGAAGGGGAGCCTAGAATCCTCCAAAAGTGCTGAGAACCAAGAATAGGGGCAAAACAAGGGTTCCAAGTGGGAAAGGCACAAGCATGATGTAAATGTCCCACTGCCAGCCTTGTGCACACACCTCTCCGATGAGTGTACAGGGGCTGCCCTCTGTGTCCTCTGTGGCTGCCCTGAGCACTGGTGCAAACCTTCTGATTTTGACATTTGGGAAGGTTTGAGGGTTGCTTGCACCTAGCAAGTAGGAAGTTGTGGTATATAACCTGCCTCTGCCCAGCAAAGATTCCAGCACCAATGCAAGCAGAGCTGTAACTGGAGGCTTAAATGTATTTAACGTTGACAAAGGCCTTCCTTCTCCACTGTGGCACCATGCAGGCTCATCATCCGCCCTCCTCAAGATGCCATCTTTAGAGCAGGGTTTATTTAAACAAGGATATGTACAGTACAAAAGAGAATGCTGTACTACTCACACATAAGACATTTCCCATCTCTTTAGTCCACTTTGATTAGGCAGAGATGGAGCAGACCCGTTCTGTTTGTGAATTTCAAGCATGGATGCTGGGTGACCCCCAGAGAGGGGCAGAAGATCCAGAACTATTGTTGGGATGCTCTGCCCTTCTTTGTGGGTGGCTATGGAGGGTTGATCTGAGTCCAATTAATTGGGAAGATTCAAGTTGCACAGGATTCTTCTTCAGACAGAAATAAGTGGAAGGGAGAAATGAAGAATTCTTTGTCTTTGTTCTGAAGTTCCAGTTAAGATTTTGTAGGCCACTTTCTACATAGATTTGAGGATTTGTTCAGCCAAAGCCGATTTCTCCCAGTAGATAGAAACTTAAGAAACTTACTTGTTTTCATTTATACTTCCTTATTCTCATGCTTAGCAGTGTTCTGTGCAACCTGAAAGCCTGCTATCTTTTAGTGAACTGTTTTGAAGCTCTAGCATGCCACTGAAAGTATTGCTGCTTGCAGAATTATCTGATCCAAATACAGTTGGATTTGCTTCTTTTTAACTTTTATAAAACTTGTTTGGATGCAAAAATATGTTATTTTTCCCTAATGTGTGATCTGGTTAGATGATTCTTTTACAAGTGTGTATTATCTTTGCCTATGATCTGGATAGGTTTTTATATGTGCCAGAAAAATGCAACCTTTACCTGAAGTTAGGCAGATTATATGTAGATTGGACCTAAATGTTTCAGCCTCATTCGGATAATATAGTATTTGCCTCATATTGGACAACACATAGTCCCTAGGCACCGTGCAGCCAATTTTGTGGTCCCTGCCACCCCCATTTGCTGCTGCTGTTTTCCACAACCAATAGAAGTATTATGTCAAAATTTACAGTGTTGTGATGGAAACAACCTTTTCTTCTGTCCATTCTGGAAGAGAAAGTATTATTATTCTGCCTTACCTGTTTGTAGGGCTCTCTGATGTGGTAGAGCACTGCCAGATTTAGCAGCAGCAGGAAGAATCTCCACTGAAGCTGCTGATTTTTGGCACCAGATATCACATTTAGATCACAGTGTTTAATACCCAGTGTGTGGGTGGCAGGTCAAGTGGAGTTTCTCAGTACTGTGAAGTTGCCTATGCCTGTGCAAGGAGTGAGTAAGAGGTTGGAGGAAATGGAAGTTTTAAGATCAAGATGGCACAAGAGAGGCTACACGGAAGCAGAGAAGAACCATGCTAATGTACTTGCTGATTTTGTTGAGAATGGTTCATGCCCTCCAGGTGGTGTTAAAACATCCAGGTTTTGTTTTGCCAAAATCAGTGCCTTATTAAAAGAGATTCTAAGTTTCATACTGTCTAGGGATCAAAAGGAACACTATCCACTTAAATTTTATTACCTGAAAACAAAGCTGGAACTCTGGTGAATATGTAAGTCACCTTCCCATTTGAATTGACAAGCTTTGTGTAAATTCATTTGTGGGAAGATGCAATAGCTTGTTGCTTTAAAAGACAAATTGTTACAAGCATTTATAAGTAAAAAATGAAATTAAATACTGTATTCCCTTCTCGTCTCAGTTATTCCTGATAGTTACTTTTGGTACAGATGTCCTCCTAGCATGCAATGAGCAACACAGGAATTACTGAACTGATTAGAGTTGCAAAGTTTAATATGAATAAAGGGATATGGACAGAGGGATACTCATGAGTTCTGTGTCCATGAGAGTTGTGAAGTTGCTTTCTCAGAAAGAAGGCTAGAAAGTCCAAAGATTTCAAATGCTGCTCCATATATAATGTATCCTTCTGCTTTGACGAGACCAGTGTTCATGCCTAACATTGTCTGAAGCCTGAGTCCTTTAAAAAGAGATCTGAAAATGATTTAGCAAAGATTTGCTTCTCCTGATGTGCACACATTTCTTTTGTTCCAGTGTTTCTTCTGGTCAAATAGGTTTTTGATATAATATAAAACTTGCAAAATGCCTTTACTAGAAGTAAAAAATGGTTGATTGTAGACATCCTGAGCAATGTGCCCTCTTTCAGTTCTCTGAAAGTCCAAGCTCTTGATTTATCTGGAGGGATCTGTCTTTGGCTTTTGCTGGCAGAGTATCCTTTACTACTTCTCTACTTTCTCATGGGAGGAAAAGAATTGTTTTCATTGCTATTCCTGCTAAAATGCAGAACAGTGCTTCTCAGGCTCTCTGATATGCTGGACTGGCAATTATTTTCCCCCTAATCTGCCATAGACCAGTGATTTGTGCCCATTGTTTCATTCTTTCCTGGAAACTTGTTAAGGATGAGCAGCCAGTGCCTCTAGGACTGGCATCAGCCTGGGGTTCACCACTTCAAGTAGCAGAGATATAGAAGACGCAGCAAGAAAGGACTCCTCATTGTGAAAATGCATAATGCTTTATCTTTTCCTGTGTTTCTGCTTTCTTAAGACAAAGGTGGGGAAACATTGGCCTCTGGATGTTTCAGACTACGATCCGCACAACCCCCTACCTACTACTCATGTTGGATGGCCTTAGTGGGAGTTGCGGGCCAAAAATCTGGAGGCCAAAGGTTTGCACAACTGTCCAGAGCATCAGTGGCAACCTGTGGCACTTCTGATATTGTTTGACTGAACTCTTGAGTGTTGACCAGAGCTGGTGAGAATCAGTGCAACAACAGTTAAAGGGTCAAACGTTGACCAGCCCTACTTTTGCTAATTTTTCTAGAGTTAAGACTGTTAAATTGGGTTGAGAATGTTGTTAAACTACATCTGACAACTACAATTTAATGATATCTAGAGGGCCCAGATCGAGGTTTCCCACCCAACATCAGTTTCACTTTCTTAAAAGAAATCGTGGTGTTCAGAGTTTATAAAGATCTGCTGATTGTGCATTAAAACAACTGACTGCTTTGTTCTGAATGTGACAATCAAGTTGCACCAGGAGACTCTGGAATGCAGGGAGGGAAGGTATAAATAGTGATATTTCTTTTTAAGTGCAAATTTTGTCTCAGATACCAAGGTATCGAATCATTAGACCCACTGGCCTGAAATGATTTATCCCATCACAGAGATTAAGATATTGTCTACATGGGTCAGACAACTCACTTTGTCCTGTTTGAACAATGCAGGCCAAAACCCCAGGAACAGGATTAATCTTGCTAGACTGGGTGCAGATCTGGAGGACCTGGCCCAATATAAAGGCAAAAGGGCCTTAATCTGGGGTAATTTGAACCTGATTTGCTGTGAATTTCTTGGAAACCCTGTGGCAAATCCTGGCTGATCAGATGGCCCCATAGATCCCTTAACTCCATCCACTGTTGCTGCAAATGAGTAGACCCATGTTGCTGTGTCAGATGTGGAAACGGGGTGCCTCACCACATGAGTGCAGCCAGACACTGTTTCCACATCAGATGCAGTGATGGACAGAGGTAAAGGGTTCACAGCAGTAGCAGGGCCCAGAGAAGCGTAGGGACAGGTGTGTAAACATCTGCCTGTCCCTGCACCGACTCAGGGACTGATCCAGGTAAGCACTGGGGCTAGGTGAACACTGAGCCCATGCCTGTCTGCTCAGCCCCTAAGGGGGGCTATTCCCAGTAATTTGTTTTTTCATTGACACCACTTTTGTAATAATTCTTCTTGGAAAGATTGACCTATCCATTCTGAATCTCTTTTCTGATCTTTGTGCCTCTAAGTGGGATATGCTGTAACCCGCCTGGATGCCTTGTGATTGGCCGGGCTATAAATAAATCATCATTATTATTATTATTATTATTATTATTATTATTATGTGACCAGGGCTCATTCACACTATGTGATTATGGTGCTATGATTCCACTTTGACTCCTATGGTACCATCCTATTGAATTTAGTTTGACAGCTGAGGTTGGGGCCTTTAGACTTCTCAGCCAAAGAACTACTCTGTCAGATCACCAAACTATAATCCCCAGGATCCATAGCAGTTGAAGTGCTGTAATTGTGTAGTGTGAATGGGTCCTTGGTGGCTTACATGGTGGTGTTGCTGACAGCGAATCTACTCTGAAGTTTAAAGGAGATATTCAATATCCTACAAGGACAGGTTTTAGCCTCTTGGCTAGTTCCTTTAAAGTTTGAACTTGTGCCCGGAGCAGTACCACTGTCAGGGCAACATTGCATTCAGTGGGTAAGCTTTCCTCGGCTTCTAAGGGTCTTAGGATGCTATCAGTTCTTTGTAATCACTTGCCTGGTTTCCATTTGGGATATCTTGTCATCCAAATAATTCTAAGGCGAACATTTCAACACCCCTCTTTACTGGGGTTTATATCTCTTTGCAGTGGAAGACCTGGAACGTAATGATGGCTCTACTGAAAAGCCTTACTTCATGTCATCTAATCTGAGAAAGCTCTTGAAGAAGACTAACAAACAGCCAGCGGATACATAAGTGGCATCTCCTTTCTGTGCTTCAGAATTTTAACAAGTCCATTTTTGAAGAGCAGGATCCGTGGGGTTACAACGTCCTGCCTTCAGTTGCTCTGCTAAGCAATAGTAGATTACTCAAATTTTGGCAAATCTTTTGGAACCTTTCCCCTCTTTTGAGTGAGAAATACATGATTTGTGCTTCGGTAGCCCCATAGATTTCAGCACAGTAAAGCACAGATGTGTCTGCTGCTGACTTGAACAAAGTTCATGTGAATTCATGATTGGGGGTGATGGGATTTTTTGTTGTTATTATTGTTACAAGAGGCAGAACAGTTTATTTAAATAATAAACAATCTAGCTGCAAAGAATTTAGCAACTTTGGTAGTTACATGTTCACTGCTGTCCGCAAGAAGATAGTCCACATAAAATTTCTCCTGCCTGCCAGGAAACTCTTGAATAAACGGGGTACGCTGTTCAGAATAAAGGGAGCAACAAATGAGGATATGGCCAATAGATTCGATTTCTTCAGAGCCACAAGGGCAAAACCGGCATTGGTATGGTATCTTTTTAAATCTGCCTTCCAATACGGCAGACGGAAGGATATTTAATCTTGCAAGCATAAAGGCCCTTCTTAACTTGGGAGTTTTCAAGTAATCAAAGGCCCGTTACAGACGGGCCTTTAATACGCCCTCGTCATGTTCTAGGGGTTGGCCGAGGACCTAGCGTCCATACCGGCCTCACCCCTAGCACGTGACGGGGGCGTAAAGATGGCGGCGCCCTATACACACGGGTGCCGCCATCTTTACGTGCCGGATGCGTTGCGTCCGCACGTGTTGCCCCGGAAACAACACCGCAAATGCGCCCCTTGCGCTTTGCGGCGCCTCTTCCGGGGCCTCAGAAGGAGCGCAATTTCCGCGCTCCTTCTCGGCAGAGTCCGGGAGACGCGCTGTTTAAAGGCTGCGGCTCCCGGATGGAGCAAGCAGCGGCAGCAGCAGACCACCGCAATCCGGCGGTCTGTAACGCGCCACTGTATCTAGCATGCTTGTAGGTTATTCCCAGCTTCCCTGAAGATGGGATATAAAACCGATTGGCTTTTATGGTGCTGTAAGTCAATATCCTTAATTCGCTGGATGATGGCAATTTTTACCTTGTTATAACCCAGTGAGATTACATATGGCAATGACAACCCAATATAAGAAAGTTTCGTAAATAAAGATTTCTTCCAAGCCGAAGTAATGTTAATGGAGCCAAACCAACTGGAACAAATAGTGAAAGGGAAGTTTGGTAAGAAGAGCCAATATTGTTGGCTTTCAAAGGAGGAAAACTCTGTTTAAAAATATTCTCTCGTGTATGGAGTAAAAAAGATAAAACAGTAAGCATCAGGTATAAAATAACTTAAATAAGAAGCAGAACCTAGTATTTGTGCCAAACATTCCATTAAATAACAAGGAAGAAAGTAGCAGATATACAAAAAGTACTAAATCGTTTGGCTATGCGTTGGTGAGTTACACATAACTTTCTACAAAGAAAATGGGAAAGCCATCAGTCTATTCAAATCTTAACTCTTGTTTTTGCTTTTTTTTTTAATGCTCTCTACTCTGACGTACATCCCTGTAACGTTCAAAAATATTTTATACGTGGAATATTAAACATTTTATTTTGTATACTTGTTCTGGGTATTTATTTATTTTAACCGAGCCCCTTCATTATAGCTTGCTAGTGTTATTTGTTGTTAAAAATACTTCTGCCTCCTTCCCTACCAAACAGCTGCATAGACCTATGATACTGTGACTTGAAACTTGTACAGGACTTCAAATACAATGCATTTTGCGACCCGCCCACCCCTTTTAAAAAAAGCATCTCCACATAATGGCAAAGAAATGAAAGGACAGACTCATGGCTGTCTTCCTGTCATGAACCCAAATAAACAGATTCAGAATCTCAGTTTGTAAATATCTATTCTACTACTGGAGTTGTCCCAGTTAAAGAACTGTGACTTCAGCACACTAAAAAGTGAGGTGTGTTGGTCAAAGCAACCCTGATAAAAATGAATGATATCCATATCTTTACCTAGAGGATATCTGAGACACGATGATGATTGTATTTATGTATATCCCACTTTTCCCCCAGACACAATACAGACAGAGATGCTACTCCAACCCAGGCATATATTTAATACTGTTGATCATACTGTTTTTCATTAAGGTATGAAACTGAAAAGAGTTAATGGACTAGCATTCTTTCAAGGACTTGGAAGGGAACATTCTATGCAAAACTGGATTGATTGAAGCTAAACTACATTTGAGTAGGGATATTGATGCTGAAATGTCGTACCAAACTGGCATTCCTTTTTGCTGGGTCTCTACCAGAAGAACTTCATGTTATTGCAAGAAGTCATGGAGTAGTTGAAACTGGTGCTCATGGGTAGGTGCTAACTAGTTTTCAATCAGTTATCCAGTAGGTCTAATGATATCAAATGTGATAGAATCATAGAATCGTAGAGTTGGAAGAGACCACAGGGGCCACCCAGTCCAACCCCCTGCCATGCAGGAAATCCAAATCAAAGTATCCCTGACAGATGGCCATCCAGCTTCTGCTTAAAGACCTCCAAGGAAGGAGACTCCACTACACTCCAAGGGAGTGTGTTCCTCTGTCGAACAGCCGTCATTGTCAGGAAGTTCCTCCTGGCTGCTCCAGTTTATGAAAATTCTGTTAATGGGGGGGAAAATGACAGCAGTTGGGAGATGAATTGTGTATGTTTCTTAATATTCCCCCATTAATATTGATACATAAATATGATGGCTATACAGTGGGCCCTTGGTATCCACTGGAGTTTGGTTCCAGGACCCTCAAGGATACCAAAATCCATGGATGCTCAAGTCCCATGAAATACAATGGCATAGAAAAATGGTACCCCTTCTAGAAAATGACAAAATCAAGGCTTGTCTTTTGGAATTGATATATTTTACAAAAATATTTTCAACCCAAGGATGCTTGAATCCATGGATTAAAAAAATCTATGGATAAGGAGGGCTGATTGTATGTGTATGCAAAACCACTTGCTCTACTCTTACATGTGTTAATAACTGCCGATGGAAAAGCTTTGGATGTTACCGTCACATGGAATCATTATTTTGGATGCATCTCTTTGGCAGCTGTGTTATGTCTGAAGCTTCCTGAAAAAGACTTCTCTATTGCATACACTTGAATGTTTCTTTCTGTATCTTAGTGTACACTGATGTCCTCCTACTGAAATCACCAGTGGGAGCTTTTTCTAATCTCCCATCAACCACTTGTTGATCGTGCAGGGATACGATCCTCCAAAACAGTTGTTCAAGTAGATCAAGAGATGAGAAAATCTTTCTTGTCTCTTTTCAATGTTGCTGCTACCATAGCAGACCATGCAAACAATGAAAGCTCTATTACCATGTGCAGTTAGCTCTCTACTTCTACATGTACATGGCTGCACTGAACTATGGCCAGTCATTTTGATTGAGAGGAATTCAAATTGAAAAAAACAACTACTTTCTAAAATAGCTTTTTGGGTGTTCATGAGGAAAGGACCAGATTTGACTTACTCAGGCATGTCTACAATAAATTCTGTTGAATTTGGGCCCGTTCTGGATGGGCTTATAGTACGTTCCCAGGACGCCCCTAAACCTAGTACAGACTGGGTCTGTACAAAATGGCATGAATGCGCCACTTCCAAATGGGGCGGTGCGGAAGTGATGTCCTCGCACCTCGCGAGGGCGGCTGGGACACCTTTTTTGCGGCCCCAGAAGGAGCTCCGAAACGGAGCTCCTTCTAGGATTTGCGTCGCTGGCACAGTCTTTAGACGGCTGCGCCAGCGACGCAAGGCAGAAAGGGGCCAAGCGGCCCCTTTCTCCTCCTCCCCGCCGCCGTTGGGTTTCCCTGGGGCCTTTTGCCACTTCCCCGCAGCCTGGTTATTCTTTTAAAATGAAGCTGGAAAATGCAGTGACCCTTACGTTCATAGCTCAGTTTCTGGATTTATCACTGTGAAACAAGAGAATTGGTAATTCAGTGAGCATATTCTTACAAACAAAAATTACTGCTGAAGGTAGGAAGCTGCTGGGCCTCTGCAGTATTCCTGAGATTGAGCATTCCTCTAATTCATTTTCAGCTATGGCATTAATATTCCCTCCCACCAATGGCTTTATATTAAACTGTTGCCCAGCCTGCTTTTCTTTGGAAGGAATGGACACGGATGGCATTAGAGGTGCTTAGTCCATCGCCTGACCAGATACTGATACTCTTTATCTACTCTGTTAGTATTTCCTGTTGCTTCATCGATCGTTTGCTGTTAACAGGAGCCATTTTACTTTGGCATTAACTAATCTCCAGGTTATCGGGGCTGTTGAAATAATACTTGTTTATATTCTGCAAAATTTCCGTATTATTTGATTTGTACTTCTTTCACAGAACTATTCTAAGAATTTCCATCAACATTTTCATTTGTGCACGAGGCAAATTCCCCAGGCTTTTTCTTTCACAAAAATAATCCAATGAAGGTTTTCCTTTCAGTGAAATATGGTGACAAGGCCCTGGGCTGTCCTTTTAAGAGCAAGGAATGATAAGGAAACACCTTGCATAGCAACTCATCCCCTGCTTCAAGCACTCATTTTCTCCCATACTCTCATTTATGAGAGTTGCAGAGCTAACAAACTGGTGCATGAAGCAACAACGAAATCAAAATGTTTTGGCTTTTGCTCTAAGGTTTGCAGGCAACAGGCAGCGAAAACCTTGAATTGTGCCAAGATAGGCTGCAGTATTTAACATGATTTATTAGCCTCTCCTCCTTAGGTTGCCAAACTCTATGGCATAAATGCAGGAGCTGCAGATGGTGCTGGAGGTTACCATTTGCTTAACTTCTGGGGAAAAGGTTCGTGGAAGACATGTCTGCCTTGAGTACAGGTGTTCTGAATAGGGACAAGGGCAGACAGATGGTTACCTGATGCTCCTTAGTCTCTGAGGTCCAAAACACACTACACTGGTGCCTCGGGTTACGAAATTAATTCGTTCCGCCATTCCTTTCGTAACCCGAAAATTTCGTAACCCGAAAAGGCTTTCCGTTAGCACTGGAAAGCCTATAGCTGCACTTTTCGCGCCGAAATGAATTTCGTAACCCGAAAAATATTTCGTAACCCGAAACAGTTTTTGCCAATCCAACTTTTTCGTATCCCAGAAATTTCGTAACCCGATCATTTCGTATCCCGAGGCACCAGTGTACTGCAGAAATAATCCAGTTTGATACTGTTTGATACTAGGGAATGTTGGGAACTGTAGTTTTGTGAGCCATTTAGCCTTCTCTATCAGAGAGCTCTTGTGCCACATCCAAGTACATTTCTCAGCATTCCACAGCACTGAGCCAAGGCAGTTCACGTGGTGTCAAACTGGATTATCCCTTTTCACTTGCTGCCCCTCACTCCTGGAACCTTCTTCCCCCACAAGCAAGAGTCATCACTTCTTTAACCAGCTTCAAAACGGAGTTGAAAACCATCCTGTTCAGAGAAGCCTTCCCAGACATTGCATAATTGTCGCTTACTATCTGATGTTCTGTTGTTGACTGTTTATCGATCCATTTCCTGTATTGCTATGTACTGTATATGTATTATCCTACTTGTGAGTATGTATTTTCCCTGGATAATGATTAACCTTCCATTTTGAAGCCAAGCCCTCCCTCCAGTCCATCTGCCTTGGTCCAGGCCTCGGAGGTTGAGAGGAACTGCTGGACCTCTTACCCTTTCCCTCCACCACTCCCTTCTCCTTTTGTGTCATGTCTTTTTAGATTGTAAGCCCGAGGGCAGGGAACCATCTAACTAAAAAGATTGCATGTACAGCGCTGTGTAAATTTACAGCGCTTCATAAATAAAGGTTAATAATAATAATAATAATAATAATAATAATAATTTCTGCAATGCAGATGCAGCCTAAGCCACTGGAATGGCTTAGCTGAACACCATTACATGATGACTGCAGTTCACAGTGCCACTTGTCCCCACTAGGTCCTCCTTGCCTAGGACTGCTCCTAGATTGGACCTCACTGGCTTAGAATGGTGTGCCAGCAGCGGCTGTTCTTGACAGGAATAGCAAGGCTACAGTGGCTAGCCACAAAGTTGGGCTGCTGCAATGCATTCTGTGTGGGTCTGCCCTTCAAGCAGGTCCAATCTGGCTGCTTTATCCCACTAGGGGCAAATGGGATTTAAATGAGAGTTAAACTAGAGAAAACCAGGAAATGTTGTGTGATCGAGACCACATTGAAATCCCATTTGCCCCTAGTGGGATAAAGCAGTGAGAAGCCTCAGTTGGGATAAATGCTTTGGCTAGGCTTCTGGATGGAGTAAAATTGCCAGCAGCAAGACATATCACTTTTGCTGAAAGAATTGCACCGGCTGCCTGTCTCCTACTAGGAGGGGTGTCAGAAAGAAAGATCCCCTTCATGGGCCTTGTTTAAGGTTTTGAGGAAAGGCCTTGCTTGTCCCAGCACTTCTGAGACCACTCTGCAGTTCACTGACTAGCATTTACCATCCTAGCACCCACACTGTGATGCTAGCTGCTAGCTGTTGAACTGCAAAGTGGTCCCAGAAGTGTGTAGCACTTCTGGGACCAGCAAGGCCTTTCCTCAAAACCTTAAACTTTGGATCTTCAGATGTAAGCAGTTTAGAAATCTTTGAAAATAAATATGTGTTTTTGAATTTTTTACCTTTTTAATCCATGTTAATTTTAGTATTAGGACTAGCAATTCTGAAAATGGAACAATTTGGGGGCATTTGTTACCTCAGGAACTCAGGATCATGAGCAGCAATGAGGTATGTAGGATTATTATCCTGAGATTTCCAGAAGAGCATTTATAATGGATCCTCATTATTACGCTGTGGAAATGGGTTCTTTATCCAACTACTTGTCAGCTTGAAGGCACACAACACAAGTGTTAGAAAGAATGTAAGTTGTAGAGAAATCAAGATCTCAGTGCAACTATACACCTATAGCCCCTGCATACTACAAATAAATCAGTCTTTATAAATGGTAGGGGACAGTTTTGCTGTCTTCAAAAAGGATTGTAAAATCAGAAAATGGGAAGAAGGCTGCAGTTATCTTTTCTAGACTACGCTATTTCTTGAAATGTTCAAAGCGTGAGCCTTTAGAAATGCTCTTTCTCCCTTTTTTTATGGTAAGCTTGGATGCAAGGACTTATTTTTACTGATTTCTGCATAAACTACTGTTGTTGGATGCTAGCAGGCTAAACATTTAAGTAAATTAGGTTCTGTATCGGTTTATTATTGGTCTTGGAGAAGGGCTTCATACGTATTAATTTACTTAAATATTGCAATCTTATACACTCCCCTGGGCATAAGCAGAGTGTTGGACTGGTTAGGACTTCAGTCTAATTGAGCACAGCTCTTATTTTATTTGCTCCATGTCTTAACACAAAATAGTCTCACTGAGTTTAATGGGACCAATTCCAGACACTTTCACTGCTTTTTAAGTAAGACCTGTGCTTTGCAATTGCGGTAGGTTCTTCCAGACAAGAATTCTGTGCAGATGCAGAGAAATGCACTTACCCTACATTTCAGTAATTAAACAGTAAAACAAAAATACATTCCAAAACACAGTATCACTATTTCAGTAAATATTTTCTTTAAATAAGCATTTCATCAGATGGAAGATTTGTAAAATGGGACTCATTAGCTTCTTATACGCTTGAGATTCTGTAAGAGGCACACTGTGTTAGAACGATCTAGGTCCAAAACACATGGCAGAAATGTTTGAGACTGCTTTAACAGTTCTGGCTCGATGCTAGGGATTTCTGGTAACTGTAGTTTTGTAAGACATTCAGTATTCTCTTAGAGCTCTGGGGCCACAATAAACTACAATCCCAAGATTCCCTGTTTAAATACTTGAAGGGATGTCATATTCAGGAGGGAGCAAGCTTGTTTTCTGCTGCTCCAGAGACTAGGACCAGGAGCAATGGATGCAAGCTACAGGAAAAGAGATTCCAGCTCAACATTAGGAGGAACTTCCTGACAGTGAGGGCTGTTCAACAGTGGAACACACTCCTTCCTCGGAGTGTTGTGGAATCTCCCTCCTTGGAGGTCTTTAAACAGAGGCTGGATGGCCATCTGTTGGGGATGCTTAGATTGAGATTTCCTGCATGGCAGAATGGGGTTGGACTGGATGGCCCTTGTGGTCTCTTCCAACTCTACGGTTCTATGTTTCTGGATACCAGGGTTCAGATACTGTCTCAGCCATATAAAAATCCACTAGGGCTGCATCCGCACTTCAGAAATAGTCTAGTTTGACACCACATTAACTGACATGGCTCAGTGCTATGGAATTCTGGGATTTGTAGTTTTTGAGACACTTAGCCTCTCGGACCTCTGGAGCCACAACAAACTATAATTCCCACAATCTCACAGCACGGAGCCACAGCAGTTAAAGTGGTGTCAAACTGGATTATTTCTGTAGCGCAGATGCATTTTGGGTGCCCTTGGGTAAGTCGGACTCTCTCAGCCTAGGAGGATGGCAGTGGCAAACGCCCTGAAGAAACTTGCCTAGAAAACCACACACACCTCAAGTCGGAAATGACGGACATTTTAGGCTGCCACAAAGCAGACCATAGGACTGCGCTGGAGGAGCTGCAAAGGCCTAGTAGAGCGTTCTCTCTAGGAACCTCTAGGTCTGCGAGTACAACGTTTAGTCAAAGTTGACCATAGAGTTGCACTGGAGGACCTAGACGTTCCTAGAGAGAACCTATTAATCAAAGCTGTAAATAGAGGGGGATATTGTAACGTTAATATATTATATTATAGATATATTATATCTATAATATATCACATAATCCATCTATATCTTGATATAAGTCTGGCTACGGTGGACTAAAGCTAGCCAGGTAGTAGCTGGCTACTCTGAGGTAACCCGCGTCGGCGGTTTGTTAAAACCGCCCTCCCCTCGCGCCGCCTCAGAAGAGGAAGCGGGCCACAAAATGGCGGCCAAAAAGAGGTCGGGCGAAGATGAGCGCGCGCGCGCGCGTGAGAGAGAGCCCCTCCTCTTTCTCCACCGAGAACCCGGCGCGCGAGGCCTTCTTCGCAGTCCCCGCCCACTCGCCCGCCGCTGATTGGCTGGTTAGGCAGAATCTGGGCCACGTGGTTCGGCGTCCGGCCTTGCTCTCCCCCCCGTCTCTCTCTCTCTCTCTCTCCTTGGAACCTCTTCGTCGCAGAGTAGTTGGGAGCTCGACAAAGGAGCTGACGCTGCTGGTGCTGCGTCGTCTTCTGCGTGGGAAGAGCCAGCCGAGCGAACGGACGGACGGGATTCTCCTGACCGTTAACGGTCGTCCCGTCGACGGGCTCGGCCCGCTCGGTGAGTTGGACGGAGGCCGCGCTTCCTAGTTGTGATCAAGGAAGTCATCGGGAGGAGCGGAGGGGAGGGAGGACAAAATGTCGGCCTGCGGCTAGAGCGTGAGGAGAAGTGGGCAGGCGCCGCTCTGTGTGTCTCTGTGGCGCCCGCCATCGCTCTCCATTGTGTGCAGGAAACAAAATGGCGGCGGGAGGCGAAGAGGAGGAGGAGGAGGAGGAGGGCGTCATGGCGCCGCACGAGGGAGGGAGGGAGGGAGGGCGGCTCAACGGAAAGCGGGCCCCAGGAGGCCCTTGGGGTGGAAAGCTGCTGCCCTCCGTTCCAAGGAGGCGCCTGCAAGAGCTCACACACACACCCTCCACCCGAAATACAAGCATCCTCTCTGCTTCCCTCTTCCTCAGGTCCCCTCTTCAGCCCAGACCCTTCCAGCCTATATCTATCTATCTATCTATATCTATCTACACACATACATATATGTATGTATGTCTATCTATCTATCTATCTATCTATCCACATACATATATGTATGTATATCTATCGATAGATAGATAGATATGGATATAAGCCTTGCCCTTCAAGCCTCTATCTATCTATCTATCTACACACATAATATATGTATGTATATCTATAGATAGATAGATAGATAGATAGATATGGATATAAGCCTTGCCCTTCAAGCCTCTATCTATCTATCTATCTACACACATAATATATGTATGTATATCTATAGATAGATAGATAGATAGATAGATAGATATGGATATAAGCCTTGCCCTTCAAGCCTATATCTATCTATCTATCTATCTACACACATACATATATGTATGTATATCTATAGATAGATAGATAGATAGATATGGATATAAGCCTTGCCCTTCAAGCCTATATCTATCTATCTATCTACACACATAATATATGTATGAATATCGATAGATAGATAGATATGGATATAAGCCTTGCCCTTCGAGCCTATAGATATCTATCTATCTACACACATACATATGTGTATGTATATCTATCTATAGATAGATAGATAGATATGGATATAAGCCTTGCCCTTCGAGCCTATAGATATCTATCTATCTACACACATACATATATGTATGTATATCTATCTATAGATAGATAGATAGATAGATATGGATATAAGCCTTGCCCTTCGAGCCTATAGAGAAGGCAGTTGCTTTATAGCAGACCCACACAACGTGGCGATGGGAAGGGGCCAGCATTAAAACAGGTTAACTTCTTCGGGCTGCAGATAGGCTTTAATTAAAAACCAATCAATTAATTAACGCTACTAATATTAATTCCGTCCTCCTCCTCCTCTGCCTGGCCCTTTCCTCAAGAGAAAGCCAAGCAACAAGTGCTCACCCATCCTCACCCGCCACCTGGCCTTAAAGCCAAGCAGCGGAGGAGCCTTTGAGGGCAGGTATGTACCCATCCTCCTCCTCCTCCTCAGGAGAAAGGCAGGTGGTGAAGGAGCCTTGCTTGGAAAGCAGTTGGCCATCCTCCTTCTCTGAGCCTTGAAGTTGTTCCACATCCTTGCAGGACACCCAAAATCCTTGGGTGGCCTGCATGCAGCCCCGGGCCCTATGTTGTGCAGGCCTGGCTTATAACTAAAAATCACATTCTGAAAGGACTCTCTTTGATTTCTGTGGGGGGTAGACTAGATAGCTACTTGAGACCGTATAGAAGCCAAAAAAATGATGTTAAGGCAAAGTCCCCCCTTTGCCCTCCTTTCGTCGAGGCTTATGAGCATCCAGCTTTCTAACTGCCTGTTCTATAAAGGTTACGCTGTGTCCCATAACAATTCTTATACAGCGAACAGCTGGGTTGATGATGAGCATTGGTGCAGCTAAGTCAGCCAAGAGGGGAAGGGGAAACTGCTCTGTCTATTTGTACCTTTCCTATAAAAAGTGCCCAGAACCTTAGTCTGTGGCTCGCTTTGCATTTTTTGCTAGAGGCTTAATTAAAAATCCATTTTCTCCTACTCTTAAGTGGTTCCTGCAACACCAACAAATTCAAAGACATGCCCATGTTAGTCTGTAAAAGCAGCGCATAAAGAGAATTATTATTAACCACCATTCCCTTCTCCTTTTGTGTGGTGTCTTTTTAGATTGTAAGCCTGAGGGCAGGGAACCGTCTATTATCCCTTCTGTTGTAAGCCGCCCGGATGCCCAGGGATCGGGCGGCATATAAATAAATCAATTTATTTATTGGGACTTGCAGCATCTTGCAAATTTAAAACAGTCCAATCCACTCTATGAACTACTGGATTATATTCTGTCCCGTTCTTACAATTATTTGTTGTTAACATGGCCAACCTGTGGATGCGGGCATCATCATGGCTCTGCTTCTCTCTGCTGCTCTGCCCAATTTATACAGCTTGCAGTCCCTTTGAGACTAAGGGCCCCAAAGGACAGGCCAAAAGAAAGCTGTTTTGGGTCACTTTTGGAGGTATTGTGGTAGAGGGGTTAAAATTTACTTCTGTTCAGGAGTTGGAAATTGTAGTACTGAAATGAATTGAGGCAAAGTTTGTCAGGATGAAGGATTCAGATCGTGTTGAATTGTCTGCTTTGGAATGTAAACAATTTGGAAATGGCTCTAAATTTTAAGTTGCCAGCCCAAATAAAAGGAAGTATTGCATAAGCAGTTTAAGGACAGTCAAACGAAGCATACAGCTAAAGGATTGATTGATAGGTACCATGAGAGATAGAGACACGTGTTTGGTGTAATATTTGGACATCTAATGAATATACAGGGGTGTAATGTTTAATTCAGTGTAATCAATGGAAATGTGATTTGTAGTTTCCTTTGTTCAGAATATAAAAACTTGGTTCAATTTAGAATCATCCCAGAATTTGGAACATAAATTTCCTCTGGGGACAGTCCTGCTGCTGAAAACAAACATGTTTCCTTTCCAGTCAAGCTCCTTGGTCTCCCTGCTGGTTTCCAGTTAAAATTCTGGTTTTAAAATAATAATCTATAACAGTATGCAGTTCAAATGCTTCATGGATCCTAAGAGGCTGGAAGCCATACTCCAATCCTGAGGTCTGGAGCGCAGCTTCTCGCCTCTTAAGACGCATCTGTCATTTAAAATAGCACACCTCCAAAGTCACCCGAAGCAGCTTTCTTTTGGCCTGTCTGTTTAGGCCCTAACTGAAAGAGAAGAATTTAAAGGAATAGCTGTGTTAGTCTGTAGTATCAGTAGAGAGATCTTGTAGCAGCTTTGAGACTAACTGAAAGAAAGAAGTTGGCGGCATGAGCTTTTGTAGACTTCAGTCTACTTCCTCAGATGCATGAAAGTTCATGTTGCCAACATTTCAATTAGTGTCAAAGAGGCTACGAGATCTTTACATACAGCGTATATAGTTTATGTATAATTTAAATTTTCCATATAGATTTTCAAACGAGGTCTTGTTTTATCACTGTATGCCACTTTGGAACCTTCAAACGTAAGCAGTTTATGGATATTTGAAAATAAAATAATAAGACATAGCTGAGTTAGTCTGCAAAATCAGTATGCAAAGGGATCTTGTAGCACCTTTGAGACTCAACTGGAAGAAAGAAGTTGGCAGCATGAGCTTTTTCCAGACTTCAGTCTACTTCCTCAGGTCCAAATGCAACTCAGGACGTTGGCTCAAGCCTAGGAAAGCTCATGCTGCAAACCTCTCTTTCAGTTAGTCTCAAAGGGGCTATTAGCTCTCTACATCTAGACTATGGCTTTCCCCTCTTTCTACTACGCTCCACCTTTTCTAGCATCATTGTAATTTTCTAATGAGTCTTTCCTTCTCATGATGTGGCCAAAATACGACAGCCTCAATTTAGTAATCATGGCTTCAGGGGAGATTTCTGGCTAGATCTGTTCAAGTCCCCATTTATTCATCTTCTTGATCATCCTCAGCACTCATTTCCAGCACCATGTCTCAAATGAGTTGGTTTTCTTTCTATCAGTTTTCTTCACTGTCCAACTCTCACATCCATACATGGCGATTGGAGGGGGGCGCACAAGATGGCTTGGACAATCCTAACTTTGGTGATCAGTTTTATATCTTTACCCTTTAGGATCATATCTAGTTATTTCATGTCTGCCTTTCCCATTCCTCAGCATTCTCCAGCCCCACATCTCAAATGAATTACAGTGGGTCTTTAGTATTTTCTGGGGTTTAATTCCAGGAACCGCCCCCCCCCCCCCAATGGATAGCAAAATCCATGGATGCTCAGGCCTCATTTAATACAGTGGCATAGTAAAATGGTGTCCTTTAAATAAAATGACAAAATCAAGGCTTACTATTTGGAATGTATATATTCTTTGAATATTTTCAAGCCGTGGGTGCTTGAATCCATGGATAAAGCTTCTGTGGTTACAAAGGGCTGACTATAATTTTCTTTTTATCTGCTTTCTTCACTGTCCAACTGTCACATGAGTCCAAGATAATAGGGAATACTATGGCTTGGATGAGTCTGACTTTAGTTCCCAGTTGTATATCTTTGCACTTTTGGGTCTTGTTTAGGTCTTTCATAGCTGCTCTTTCCATTCCTGATCTCCAAGCCCGCCCTCATGCAAATCTTCCTCACATGGGAAGCTCCTTGGCTACTCAGCTATGGCTTCACACAGACCCGCACACAGACCCACTGCCATATCTTCCTCCTTGCTGGCCCTGCCATCATCAAGTTTTCCTTGAATGTTCCTTTGTTGAGAATAAAACTTTCCTTTATGGTGCACTGGGCTCTTGATATCTTGCTGGGGTTTGGTTCCAGGACCCCTCATAGATACCAAAATTCATGGGTGCTCAAGTTCCAGTAAATACAGTGGCATAGTGAATTGGTGCCTCTTTCTATAAAATGGCAAAAATCAAGGTTTGCTTTTTGTAATTTACATATTTTTGAAATATTTTCAAGCTGTGGATAGTTGAATCCATGGATTAAAAAAACAAACCCTGCATATGGAGAACCAACTGTACTCCTCCCCTCCTCTCTCTCTCTGTCCCTCTGTGCTCCTTTCTTTCACGGGCCTTGGTTTGGCCCAGTTCTTCCCTAAAGTGGCAAGTAAAATACCAGTAAGAATTCCCCAGCAATGTCCTGATGTCTTGTTAAGGTGGGATGAGTTAATCATTAGGTGGTATCAGTGAATTATTTAGGTAAAAGGTGGTCTTAAGAAGTCCCATCCAGCTGAGCAGGAGAGGAAGGGGACCCACAGAGAAATCCTTGCATATGGAGCTCACCTTCTTTGTGTGGCCTCCCATTCCCTTCCTTTCCCCCCCTTCTCCCAACCCAGCTGTATTTCTTTCTGCTCTCTGGCCAGAACTTAATTGAGTGGCTTCTGTCCCTCCCCCCTGGCACTATCCTACCGGCTTTACCTAATCTTGCCTAGGCCAGCTTTTCGGCCTCAAGCTCTACACACGTGGTGTTTCAAAATGTGGTATGAAAGAAAGAACAGGGCTGGTCATACCATTAGGCAGAGTAAGACAACCACGAGGCATCTTTGCTAGGTTTCTCCAGTGGTGTCTAGTAAACAGCTAGCATTCTCTGGTGGCATTTTTCTTAGCTCTTTATTTTGCCCATAGGGTTTTCTATTTTGAGGTCCTTTTTCCGCTGGGGAAGAGTCCCACCACTCTTATTGTGCTGCTATTCCACTTTTCCTGCTCTGTCTGCCTCCTGTTGCATTCTGAGGCTTGCAGTTCAATGAGGCCTAAGAGCTCTGACTGAGAATTCTAAATGCCTCTCCTTAAACTGTAAATCCCAGAATGCAAGAGGAGGCAGCCAGAGCAGTTAAAGTGGAATAGCACCACTATAAGAGTGTAATGTGATAATCTAGCTAGTGTGTGGTGGGTTAGTATTTGTGTGCCCTTCCAAGGATTTCTTTAATTTCTAGGAGGCTTGAAGGCTCTGCAAACCCACCCACCCTTTTCTGGGCTGGGCAGAAAACTACCTGGTGGAGCAGGGCTTCTCACATTATCTGCTGTGGGCATTTATTATTTTCAAGGCTGATTGGTGGAATTGTATTTTACTTGCAGATGCTTGTGCAGCTTCCCAGTCTTAGTGGAAACAGGTATATATGGTGGGGAAAAAGATTAGCAGTGGGCTGAAATTAAAAAATTATTGTAAATTTAATAATGAATAAATTATTATTATTATTATTATTATTATTATTATTTCTTACTCTTCTCTCCCTGTACATCGAAGTGGGAAGCAACAACAGATTAAAATACATTGATTAAACCAGTGGTTTTCAAACTTTTCATCTCACAGCACACTGACATGGCGCTAAAATTGTCTAGGCACACCCTTGGTTTTTAAGGATTTGTGTTTAAAAATGAGGACTGAAGTTGTGGTTAATGCTCAGTAACTTAAAATTTTTCTGAGGCATTATTAAAAGCACCAAATAATGAGGGGGGTGGGGCTGTTTGTCTGGAGAAATCAGCAACCAACCAGTGGCTGATCCAGAAAGTGCGACAACCTTCCCCATCCCTGTTGTGGACCCTCACTCAGTAGCTCTCCTTCCCACCCATTTTTGCTACCAAGAGTGATAACAGCCCTTAAAGTAAATTCAGAGATTGCTGAGTGAGCAGAACAAGTTTCTTCCTTTCCCCATTCCCCATGAAGTGCAAGGTGCTGCTTTGTTTAACACAAATATTTCTTTTGCGGGGCCTCCTCACCCTTGAACAGTTTCTTCCTTACCATGTTTCTCCATCCACCACAGTGCAGTGCCTGCTCTGTTACTTGCCTACAGAGACTTGCTGAGGCAAAGGCAAAAGAGGAGGGTCCACTGCCATCTTAAAACAAGGAGAAGGGTGAGCTGGCCACCCCTTTGATTCAAATGCTCACTGGGTTCAGACATGCACCTCTCATATTTCCCACTGCCATTGACCATGGAGAGGAAGAATGAGAAGAAGGAGGGGCTTCTTTCCCTTCTCACTCTCATTCCCATCCCACCTGTTATTTAATGAAGATAGTCAAATTCTGCAAATCCCACAACACTACAAGTGTTGTAGTCCAGTAGTTTTCAATCTGCCCAGTGTTTCCCATCATTTACTTTTTGCACATTGATGCGGTTAAAAAATGGATTAGACACATAAACTTACATGTATTTTACATCATACATTGCATAGTTACTACATTAAACGTGCTCATTGTCTGGTTCAATTTGCTTGCTTGATAGATATTGTGTCTGTGGTGGCCTTGTTGCCCTAACATCTCCAGCAGAACATGTTGGGAATGGTGACCACCTGCATTGCTGCTGCTGCATCCCTTTGTCCAGCAAATCCTCCCCTAGTCTCTAGAAATTCAGTTACAGTTCTTCAGCCTAGGCTATTGGTGGCGAACCTATGGCACATGGTGCCCTCTCTGGGGCATGAACCATTTCTGAGGGCATGCAGAGAGATGGGAGGGCAGGGGAAGAGTAGGAGACAGCTAAAAGCCTGGGAGGTGGGGAAGAGAGGAACTGGTCTCATGCCCTTCCGGGAATGCTTTTGAGTTTGGGCACTTGGTTTCTAAAAGGTTTGCCATCACTGGCCTAGGTCATATTGACTCAAAATGATGGAAGTTGTATTTCAACATCTGGAAGGCACCAGGTTTAGGAAAACTAGGGAAGAACAGTTGATTTAATACCAGTAGCTCTTTTTCCCTTCAACCAGTTGCTTTTTATAATATCTTTGCTGATGCAGAGATCTTAAAGGCTTCTACTTCCTGTGACCTTTTTATTCTTACACCAGTACAGATGCTGGTGGTGCTTCTGGCCATGTTAAAAGACACCGGAAAGCTGCCTGAGAGCAGCTATAATTTTGGCCTTCATAAATGTGAAAGCATAGGTGGCAATCAACACTAGTAAACTGTGTCACATTAATATAGGAAACAAGGAGCTGTTAATCATTTGTGGAACCTTCTTCCTTTGTAATAAAGCAACAGAAATGTTATACCATATGTTCCTCTCTTATTTACTCCTTTTAAGACAAATCTACTCCACAAAGTAATGGTCATGTTCCTTTTAGCAGCAAAAATGAAAACAGAATGCAAAGTTAACTAAAAGATTGTAAGACATCAGGCTTCCAGAAAAGTTAATTTGTCCAAATTGTTTTACTAGATGTACTGCCAGTCAGGATAAGTTTCTGGAAACATGCCCTCAATTTCTATTATTAATAATAATAAAAAAGCTTCCCATCCTGGGTCACCTGTTACTCAGAGGTCACTCTGATTAGATACCCATAGTTGTTCATATATAATGATAAGCTTGGGATCCATTATCCTAAGGTTCCTCCTGCTGCACATTATGTAACTATGTGCAAACTGAGTATTCTGGCTTTTTTGAGAATAGGCAAGCAAGAGTTTCTGGTACCCATGTAACAATAAATTAACCTTAGAGAGAAGGTGGTTAATTTAGCTGCTGTCCCTGTAGAAGGAGTCAGGTGGTTGTGCTTAGGCCTCATGGACCCACATGCTATTCAAGCATTATGTGCCAGTCAGGCAATTGACGTGATAAGCGTATTTCACGTCATATCTCTGGGGTGGTAATTATATAACATCTCATTTCTCAATTTCTGAAATATGTTTCCAGTGTAATAGTATTATTCAAATTTCCTTTTGGTTTCTACTGTATGTATATTCTTTTAAAAAAATCAACGTAAGCCTGACTTTAAAAATGAATCCCTAATCTTATAATACACCATTGCAGATTTAATAAATTTTCTGATAGTGGTGATCTTCTTATTCTCCTCAGAGTACCAAAAACCATAGCACTACCAGTGCTTAGAAGAAGGAAATATTTCTTGAAAGAAGCAGCCAAGGTTTTGAAGCAAAAATGGTAAGAATATGCCACTTGGAAGTTAAAGCCAAAAGCATCTGTTTCTTCACTAATTATTGTATGCTTTCATTTTCAGCGACCAATGCGTATTTTTGTGAATGATGACCGCCATGTCATGGCAAAGCATTCTGCAGTTTATCCAACTCAAGAAGAGCTGACAGCAGTTCAAAACATGGTCTCTCATACTGAACGAGCTCTCAAAGCTGTGTCTGACTGGATTAATGAACAAGAGAAAGGCAGCGGTGAGCAGCCACCAGAGCCAGAGACCATGGAGACAGTAGCCGACGAAGAGAACAAAGAGGGAAGGCAAGTCAGATGCGTTTCTTTAGCATTATTCAGCTCCTAAATATTTGATAAGAGACCAGGGGCTACCAGTGCAATCTGCCTATTGCTTGTGTGAAGAAACAAAATAAGGCCCTGTTTCTACTTCCTTCATTTATATCTTTGAGGGCGGAGCTGTGGTTGCCATGGTAGGGAAGAGAGAAATCCTAGTGATGCTGCTGTGAAAAGTTCAAAAGCACATAAAACATGAAAAAATAGAAATTACAGTAGTATTAAAAGAGTTATCTGCAGCAACCAGTGAATGGTCCAAATCCTAAATAAAGAGGTATCGATTGCTGGCAGAAGGAGACCAATGAGGAGCAACAGAGCTTCCGGTAGGAGGGTACTAGCCAATGAGGAGGGAGACCCTCCCCTAAATGTTTGTTTGACTGAAGGAAAGGAAGGCTTTCCCCTGAAGAGGTCAAAGTTTAGGTAGAAACACATGCAAGGTGATAGTCTTTCACATGGTCTGGATGCAAGTTGCATTGGGCTTTATAGGTCATAGCCATCACTTCAAATTGAGCCCAGAAATGGACCATTAGCGAGTGAAACATGCATCAGGGTTATGATCCCTAGAATTCGTCTTACAGCACTCTGGGCACATTGTATTAAATCTGCTGAAATTTTCAAACACTTTCCAACGGCAATCCTTTGTGTACCAGTAATCCAAACAGGATGTAATCATGGCATGTGTCATTGTGAGCAAACCACACATCTCCAGGAATAAATGTTGCTGGTGTACAACTTTAAATTGTACCAATGCAGTCATGACACTGAAACTTGGACTAATAATAATAATAAGATTTATTTTTATTGTGCCTTTTCCCGATAGGGAATGAAGGTGGATTACAGCAGGTATTAAAACATCAAACAGTTTTACAATCATGATTAAAAAGGAATAGCATATCTCGACCCTCCCCCCAATCATAAAACCACAAAATAAAAACCAATAAAAAAGATTAAACAATACAAGGGTTAAAAAGGAAAAAATATCCTGTTAAATGTTGGGTAAAATAGAAAATGAGATCCAGATCTAGGGTCAGGGCTAAATTAGGAGTACACTTAAACTGCCAGCCTGAGATTTCAGGGGGCCTGTAACTCTCGCCTCTTCCTTGATTTGTCTTTTGACTGAGCAAGGATGCACATATTCTGCTCCAGTTTGTTCACAGTTGTATGCTGATGACAGGTGTTGGCATAGCACTGAATACCTCCCTTAAAATTAGGTGGAAAGAGGAGAGAGAGGTGAATGTCAACAGCATGCTGGTAGCACCAAATTAAAAAACTGGATGACTTGTCCCTGAGGTTTCAAGTACAGGTGAAATAGGATGGAAAAGGAAAAGACCAATGGCCAGGGGGTCAGACAGGAATCCCCTGAACTGAAAAGATCACTGAAGTGGACTAGGTTTAAACTTTTTTCATACACACACATTGTTGGAGAATTCGGTATTGTCACCAATGCCACACAGACTACAATCTTATCTTACTTCTTTTTAGTAAAGTCTGATGGTTAGTGGACAAAAATGGTTTTGTATGTTTGTCATTATCCAGTGGCCCAGACCACTGTGATTATAATTGGTATTCATTATCAGGACTCTGAAAACACTTGGTCAGACTTGGTAGTCAGTCAAAACTTGTGGTTCTCACTGATCTTGGGAATGGTGGATAGGGTGTTGCCTTCGGTATCATTGTGAGCTTTGGCATCACTCCTGAGTGCCTCTGAGGTGTAATGCAACAGTGTACCTGCATGCCCAGGTGGAAAGTGGGTGAAGATCCTTGTTTTGATGAGTATGAACAACTTGGTCTGACAAGTAATTATCATGTTTGATGTAATAAGAGTAAAGTTTATTTCAGGCAATAATTATAAATGAAGTTACTTTATTTCTTTGTTAAAAAGAAGCTATATGGTTCTTGGTTATAAGGAATGCATGAATTATAAGGGTATCCCCAGTTTGTGAGGAGCAGGGAGAAAAACCCAGTGAGAATGGAAGAAACAATCAACATTTAAAAAGCATAGAAAATTATTTTGTTTCTTCTAGTCCTCCATTGTGCCAAGCAGATATAAAGAGGTCATGTTTATAAAAACAACCAAACAAATGAAATAAAGGCCCGTTACAGACGGGCCTCTAAGTACGTGCTGAGCACGTACTAGGGTTAGGAAGCGGCGGCGCTTCTGCACACCCCCAACCCTAGTACGTGCTCAGCACGTACAAAATGGCGGTGGCCTTTCCACACAGCCGCCGCCATGACTACGTCACGACCGCGCCGCCTCCAAATGAGACGGTGCGGTTGTGACATAGTGGGGTCGCACGAGGGTGCCTAGTGCGCCCTTTCCGCGGCCCCAGAAGGAGCTCCATTTCGGAGCTCCTTCCAGGTTTGCGTCGCTGGGCGCAGCCTTTAGCAACGCAGAGGAGAAAGGGGCCAAGCGGCCCCTTTCTCCTCCTCCCCGCCGTCGCCGGGTGTCCTTGGGGCTTGAAGCCCCAAGGACACCCCTTTCCAGGCCACGGGGAAGCGGCCTTTTGCCTCTTCCCCACGGCCTGAAAAGTGGCGGATCGGGGCCTTGGAGGCTGCCGTTCTGGCAGCTGAGGCCCCGGTACACCGGGGAAAGGAGCGCCTACAGGCCGCCCCAAAGGGGCGGTCTGTAACGCGCCAAAGATTGGTCATAAGATTGATGGAAACTGTATAGTCTTACCTAAAGGTCTACTTGCTACAGTTACCTTGTGGGGTTATAAGTAGGTGAACGCCAAAAATACACCACATCCATTTTTACTAGTGGAAAAAAGCTTTGTAAAAAGAGAAATCTTTTCCAGATTTCTTGTTTCTCTAAGCTTTCATCTCTCGGATTAAAAGAGTTCACTGAGTTATATTTTTCCCCTTAAAATTAATTTTTTTTACTTAATGCTTTGCTACTGAGCATCTGAACTGATAATGGTACCTTTTTCTGAGAGATAGAATAGAATACTTGAATGTGAAGAATGTTAAAACAAGGAGAAACTGGGTTGATAAAAATGTGATACCAGAATTAGTTAAGCAATACATTAAATTCTAAACAGCCTTCCTGGGATTCTTTCATCTAGTGTTTTAAACTACATTCTCGTGTTGCCTGTATATACCTGCCCAAGGTCATTTTGTGTGTGGAACATTTAATATATTTTAAATAGCACAGTAGGAAGTGGTGTGTCTCCTCAGAATATTTCTCAGTTTCAGTACACTATGTTCAACTTTTCACAGTGAACCGAAAACTACAGAGCACTTGACTAGGACACTTCGTGGAGTGATGCGTGTTGGGCTTGTAGCAAAGGGACTCTTGCTCAAGGGAGACCTGGATCTTGAGTTGGTTTTGTTGTGCAAAGAGAAGCCAACAATTGGTCTTTTGGAAAAAGTAGCAGACAACCTTGGCACACAACTTGCTGTGAGTATGAAAAGCAAGTAATCCCTGCAATATGTGTTCATGTAATGGTTATCTCCCCTTAGCCAATTTGGGGGGGGGGGGTTCCAAAAATGTGTTGTTCTGCTCACACAGTTAATCCAGTTCAAACTATCCATAATACAGTTATAATGGCTACTCTAAGACACACATTGTAGCATACACAGTACCATCATGTACTGTAATCAGTCAGTCTCTTCCAGTACCTCCAGGTCATTGCAAGCTAATAAGAGGAAACAATATAACTTTCTGAGTTATATATAACAATATAATATTGTTATTAACTGTGTTTGAGAAACATTTAGTATTTCATTATTAGCACAGTTTCTTTAATGCCCTGTTTGTTACTTGTATATTAGAAGTATAGGCTGAGGAATGTTAACTGCTCAGATAAATGGGAAACTTTGGTGTGTATATATTTGATTAAAATTATTTTAGGTTGGTATGTATTGAATTGGATATTTAAACTAACTATAGCCCAATTAATGCCTTGCCTCAAAGCCCTAACTTATTTTTTAGATATGATTTAAGGTAGAAAGAGGAACTTGAAAAACTAGTATTTATTTTTCTTTCAGACTATTACTGAAGATAAATATGAAATTATTCAGTCTATCGATGAAGCTGCAATTATCATAAAGAATACAAAAGAGCCTCCACTGACACTTACAATCCATTTGACATCTCCTGTTGTCAGAGAAGAAATGGAAAAAATGTTAGCTGGAGGTATGGAGGGCTGAAAACTGCTAAAAGCTACAGAATGAGTTCCCAGACTGACTTCGTTGTTCAGTGTGGTGTTTAATTTCTGCTTAAACAGAGTGGTTTCATATAAGTCAACTTCGTGTCACCATGCTATACAGTGTCGTGGCTGTGGACGTCTGGATTATAGACTTAAAGAATCTTGAGTACCATCTTCCAAATTTAAACACTTTTAAAGTGTTTAGGCCTTTTGATACTGCCTGACTCCTTGTACAAGTGTATCAGTTCACTTGTGTGTAACAGTGTTTCTTCATCAAACATAATCAGCATAGATTTTATAAATATAAACCAAAGCACTCTAAACTAATGAAGTCTTAGTTTAAATGACTTCTGCATGTTCATGAAATTGAATGTGTTACATTGAGGAAGTTTGTGTTGCAGCAAAAATGATTGGTGGCTTTAGTGTTTGGGCTTTTTTGGGTTTCAGCCTATTCAGCTGAATTGCAGAATGTAATGCAGAGTTTTGGATAAAGTTATTCTATTCTTCATCTTACTTAGACACATACTGTGGCTATTTCACATATATACATGTAGTGATAGCTCAACTGATAGTTCGTGCCTGAGCTGAAAGAGGCAGTCCACACTGTATTTGAGTATTTGAGGTGATATTAAACATGGTAACAAATCTATCTGGTTTTTTTGTATGGTGGCTGTGTTCATATGCACACACCATCAAGAGTGTAGAACTTGTATTTGTGAATTCACTCTTAATATTAAAGGACTCTTTCATACTTTAACCAGTCACTATACAATGAATTTTTCAGTGGCCAGGTGAACCATAAATAAATGGAAAGCTCTAGTTGAGATGCTTGAACTAGCCTTATCTAAAACCCTGGCTCTTCCCTATCTTCAATTTTGCTGCAGCACAGACTTGATAGTAATTTTGTTCTCTGATTGTTTTATGGTTCTGATATCTGACTACATCTACCAAGCCTTCTAGTTTGTCAATTTTAGGGACGCTGGACCTTTGACCAACAGGACGCACTCTGTCATGGGCTGGGGCCAGGGCAGTCGAGCCTTGTGGGCGGAGGGGGTTCCCTTTTAGAAAGGCTCTTAGATATGCACTTCTACTAGATATAGAGTGGGAATCTAATTTTAACCTTCAATTCTGTTTATAGTTTTATACCTTTTTGTAGTTTGGTTAAAATAATTCTAAGATTTATGTCCTTCCCTGTAGGGTTTATTTCCCTGTGTAGGAGTAACTTAGTGCCTCACATTGTTCTCCTTATGTAGTTGTTAGTTCATAAGGGTGAAAAAATAAAGTGTATTTAGACTATACTTTCAGGTACAGGGCTATAGATCAGAGTTCTGGGAGCCTCACCTGCCCTTTAGGAAACTGCCTCATCCCCTCTCCATCCGACAGAACCCCCTTGGTCAAACTGTACCTTGTCTTCTTATTCCACCCACGAATAGAAACGCTATCAGTCAACGACTCACCGGACGTTCTGGACAGGCAGAAATGCCTTGCTGCCTTGGCGTCACTCCGACACGCCAAGTGGTTTCAGGTTTGCATTTTGTTCTTATATTTGTCTTTAAGTAGAAAACTTGTAAGTTGTAATTGCCTAACTTCGTTAATGTTTTAATACTTGACTGCAGACGTGCAGAACTTAGCATCTGTTAAATGTACAGTTGCTAAAGAAAGCACTTGAATGAATTTAGTTTTTCAAAGAAGTGGAAGTAGATGTATAGCTGCTGCTTTGTGTTAAGAGTAAGTTTTCATAAACAATAAATACAACTATAAAATTTAAAAGATGTCAAGATGTACACATAGTTTACCCTTGACAAAGTAGCACTACAGTAATTTATATTTTGTCTCAGTCCGGTTATGATATTCATTACTGAACCATTCTTGCTTATTACTTTATTCTAGGCCAGGGCAAATGGCTTGAAGTCATGTGTCATAGTCATCAGAGTGCTGAGAGATCTTTGTACCCGTGTTCCTACTTGGGCTCCACTTAGAGGATGGGTAATCTTGAGAGTTACATTTCTTTTTGATACTCCAGTATGTGAGATTTTTTAAAAAGCCAAGTGTTATGTTTAAAGGAAAGCCGTTCACATTTTAAAGAGAAGTTGTAAAATCAGGTGAAAGCCTTCTTTTTCAAGACTTACATGAAATATTGGTTGCTCAGTAAGCCTGAATGTAATTGTACCCAGAGGTTGTAGTATAATGTGGGCTTCTGTTGAGAGCAGAATGTGGCATTTACTGAATGATGGGAAAATACCTGTTTGGGGTTCCAGTCAAGTTTCTTGCTTAATTCTTACCAGCTTTTAAGTATCACTATTCTTTAGTGTGATCTGCCTTGTGATTGGGTGACAAAATTAATATCTTTGGTTGTAGAATATGCTTATGTAGTGTCATCAAGTACTGTTGTTTAATACTTCTTTAGATGTAGATAATTAATGGGTGATATACATTAGAAGTTAGCAATTTATCCAGTGCTTGAAGCAATTAGCATGCCCACATTTAGTGACAACTGCTAGATTTCTTCCCACCTAACCCCCCCCCCCAAAAAAAAAAAAAAACAGCAGAACTTCAAGCAAGCAATCTCACTGCTAACCACATCAGGCAGCAAGTAAAATGGGTTCTTGTTCAAATTACCTGCAAAATAGAGGTGACCTGATAGATAAATGGTACTAGATAGGTATGGTGCATAGTTGAGTTGTCCTACTAGCTGCATGAAAGTTCCACATGAAACTCTTTAAACATGTAATTATATCTGCTATTGTACGTTAACTTCACAGTGGCACCTCAGTAAGTTCACCCTGACAAGCAAAACAAAACTGAAAAGCCCAGTGATGGCTAGAAAGCCCAAAAGCTTGGAGTAAGCTTCTGCAGCCAGGCTGGCAGCTGCACTTTAATGGAGTCAGATTGAAATCAAAAACAGAAGCTTGGATACTCGAACAAAGATACTGCTATATTCCTGTAAAAGATTTTGTGGATGACTTGGGGTTTTGTTTTTCTTCCATTTAGAGCTCTTAAAAACATATTGTTTTGAAATAGTTGCCCATACACCTCAGTCACAGTACTGTGACTTTCTGTGCACATGTGCATGTACTTCAGCCTGAGTTGCTGATAAGATTAGTAAAACTATAGGGAAGTTCTTTGGAGGCAGAAACAATGCATAAGTCATCTGAACTCTCTAGAAGTTAAAGCTACGTGGGGCTAATTATTTATACTGTTTATGTTGTGCTAGCAAAGTTTTAAATGTTGATTCTGTTCACTTGCTTCCCATTTTACAGAAAGGGCATTGAGTTCAGTTTGTGTATATATCCAGTGAATTAATTGCTGGCAGGATTGTACATAGGTCTGTGAAATCTAATCCCAGGTTTCTAGGATGCAGTAGCCTCAATCCAGCATCCCCTCACTATAGTGTAAATACCTACATGTGAATGCTGCACTGAGCCGCCCCCCGCCCCCAAATTACTATAAGGTCCTTGAAGTTGACCTGCACAGCCATTCTGTTCTTCATGTGAAGCAAGCAAGATGAGAAGCAACTGGTTGCCCTCTTTCCTAGAGCCAGACATGCAGTAATTAGAGCAGTGCTGAGATCCTGGAGGATACAGGTGGATCTTGGCACTACGGTGGAGCTTGTCAGTTCTGTCATCCTGCCGGATTGCTATGAAGCACAGAATGACCATGCAAAAGCAGTTTTGGGGCTTTACAGTAAGTGGTAGGTGGGTGGGGGCTTTGGGCACTGAGGAAAAGGGCCATCTGCATGTATAAAGGACACTTACACATTACTATGTCCCTAACTAAATTCCGGCCAATGTGCCTATGGAGTTAACTAGGTTACGCGCTTGGGTGAGTAGGTGAGTTATGGAAAGCCATTCTCCAAGCAACTTAGAACTTATAGTTAAAACAATTTTAAGTGCTTCAGGTCACGTAGTCTGGCTTGCTGATTTAACATTTTGGTCAGAAGACACTACATCTGCGCCGCAGTCACTGTTAACTATTTGTTCTGTCATTTTACATTTCTAAAATATCTTTTCAGCCTCTAGAATTGCTTTGTGAAAAATCAATTGGAACAGCCAATCGGCCAATGGGAGCTGGCGAGGCCTTGAGAAGAGTCCTTGAATGTCTTGCCTCAGGAATAGTTATGCCAGGTTAGATGGTTCTTGATTCTTGAGACATTTCAGTGGAAGTAACTGAAACCTGTTCTTTTATTCCTAGCACAAGCTAGATGTGGCCATAGTATATCTATTTCACTTAAAGTGATTGTTAGGACAATACCTTGAACACGTACTCTTAAAATTCTGGACCCATTATTTCAAATCCCTTAATGGGATGTGACAGACTGTAAGATTGCCTTTGGAGTGCTTGAAGATTCTGACAAGGATGCTGTTTTCTGGGCTTAATGGTCTAAATTTTAGATTAGACCAGGCTGCTGTCCATTGCATCAAGAACTTCAATTGGGCTGCTTACATTGCTGAAAGTTAGGTGATGCTAAGGGAATATTTGAGTCTACATAGAGACCTTAGGATAATTCTCTGCATATCTTCCTTGTTTCCTGCCTTCAGATGGTTCTGGTATTTATGATCCTTGTGAAAAAGAAGCCACTGATGCTATTGGGCATCTAGACAGACAACAAAGGGAAGATATCACACAGAGTGCTCAGGTATAGTTTTGATTACAGATGTTACAATCACAATGAGTTCTTAATGACAGTTAGTAATCTCAACAAGACTAACTTTGCTATGAAACAGAACAAGGGTCCCATTTCAGTAATTCAGGAGATGTTTGTTGTTCTGAAATGAAGTGTCAGGTTTTTAAAAGTGTTTGCCAGTGTTGGGTTTTAAGGTTTTCTCCTTTGAAATATTGGGACTTGGTTTTGTTTGTCATGGATGTGTGAGACGCTTGGGATCAGATTGGCTTAGTAACACATATTCTATCTTTCTAGCATGCTCTAAGGCTTGCTGCCTTCGGTCAGCTTCACAAGGTCTTGGGGATGGATCCGTTGCCATCTAAGATGCCCAAGAAACCAAAAAATGAAAACCCTGTTGACTACACAGGTAGCTGTAGCTTAATATTAAGAAATTCTATTTCTAAAAGCAAAATTCTTGGCATTTTCATTAAACTTTGAAATTTTGCCTACAGTCCAGATTCCCCCAAGCACAACTTATGCCATCACTCCATTGAAACGTCCCATGGAAGAAGATGGGGAGGAGAAGTCTCCAAGCAAAAAGAAAAAGAAGATTCAGAAAAAAGGTATTGAGTTGGCAAGAGGTAGGTATATTTAGTTTCCCAGATGCTTCCTAACTTATGTTAGGGATTCATCTTGTAGATGTTTGTTAGGAAGGTAGTAATAACAAGCCTTCGGTTTCATTTGATCCAGAGCAATTTAGAACTCTACATTTAGGAGAACATGAGTTTTGACATTAATGTGTAGGGTCTTGATTAAAAACAGTTCAGCATTTAACAAAGAACTTCTGTTCTTCAGAGGAGAAGTCAGAACCTCCACAAGCCATGAATGCTCTGATGAAATTGAACCAACTGAAACCTGGACTTCAGTATAAACTAGTGTCTCAGACAGGTCCAGTTCATGCTCCTATATTTACTATGTCTGTGGAAGTTGATGGCGTCACATATGAAGCTTCAGGACCTTCCAAAAAAACGGCCAAGTTGCATGTAGCAGTAAAGGTAAAGGGGATGGCTATGAATATGTACTTAACTGTGCTTTGTATAATATCTGACTTTTGCCTATAAAGTATAAATGTTATTGCCTATATTTGGATAGGACCCTGTGCATTGTTAAAGAAGCCTAAAAGTGTTTTTGATGTGGCATCTGAATTGCTGTACCATAGTTTGTGATTATCAAACCAGAATTTTTTAAAACAATATTTTAAGTAGAATTATAACCAACACAGTTGGCCGTCATTATGGTTTGATGTAATGTGAACTGATAATTCAGAGCTTTCCTGTGGAGGCAACTTTACCTAGAAGCAGGAGTGATGTGCATACATGAAATGAAATAAGCTGATTGGTTGGTGTGTGGAAATTCAAAATATATTTTGGGCAGATTAAACTATGTTCTGGTGTGATGCCTGGACCAATAAGCCCAGCCATTAGTTGTTCCTGGATATTCAGAAGTTATCTTTGAATATAAAGCAACTTCAGAATATAAAATTGGTGTTAATACAGCTGCTCCCTCTTTTCCCCCAGGTGTTACAAGATATGGGGTTGCCTACAGGTGTGGAAGGGAGAGAGCGGGGTGATGAATCAGCAGAGGAAACAGATCAGAAACCAGTACCACCCGCTGCTGCTGCCCCTCCCGTAGTGGAAACTGTGTCTACTCCCAGTGCAGCTTCTCCTTCAGAACAAACAGAGGTGAATATAATTTCCACTAGTAACTTTAGTCTTAATGCTTTGGGCTTCTCACACTAGAATCGATATTAATTCAGATCAGTGTCAAACTTCTGTAGCTGAGAAATTCTACCTTACCTATTATTTTCCTTAAATGCTTTCTCTTTCTTGTTCTGCTTGAGGTTCTCTATTGCTTGTCCTTCTATGTTACATTATTGCCCATCTGGAAATTTCTCATTTCTTTCTTCTTCAAAGCTTATGTTAGTAACTGCTGAACCAGCACTGCCTTACCAGTTGCTCCAGTATTTGTCTCCAAGATAGTCTGAATTGTACATTTAAGGAACCATTGCCTTTTTCTTGTGTTCTGGGGCAGCATTATTCAGCTTCTTTTCTCAGCACACTTCATATATTTAGTAAAGGGATGCTTGTGGCTGTTAACCATTGAGAAGTTAGAATTTACAGAGTAGAATTTTGAGCTATATAAAATGGTTGACCAGTGTTTGTCTGTAGAGGATTAGCTTGGGATCGCCCCACCACATTACCTGCATTAAAAAAAGTGGACACAGCAATGCAATAGTACTCCAATTTATTTATTTATTTATTTAGAACGTGAAACAACAGGGACCAATATTGACAAAGCATGGGAAAAACCCAGTTATGGAGCTGAATGAGAAACGGCGTGGCTTAAAATATGAACTGATTTCAGAAACTGGTGGCAGCCATGACAAGCGGTTTGTAATGGAGGTGAGATGACTTGAGACATAAAACTGCCTCTGTATTTTTTAATTGCTAGATAAAAATTGTGAATTGCTGTTAGCGAATATAACCAATACCTTGGCAAAGTGAAGCTTCATGAAACTTTTTTACTCTCCAAGGTTGAGGTTGATGGCCAGAAGTTCCAGGGAGCTGGTTCAAACAAAAAAGTAGCAAAGGCTTATGCTGCACTGGCTGCATTAGAAAAGCTTTTCCCAGATGCCCCTCTTCCAATGGAGCAGAAGAAGAAAAGGGCCCCTATGCCAGCGCGAGGTGGGCCCAAATTTCCTGTGAAAGTAAGTGTGCCTACTTGTACATGCTCTTGCCACAGCACAGAAATACTTCCACAGTGCCCCCATTCCACCACAGATGTTGATAACTGATTAACTTGAAAACCATAAAACTCTGCCATTAGGTTACGTATATAGCACAATCCATAAAATGTGACAAAAGACTTAGTAGTAAATCTGTATTGCTTGGAGCCAATTGTTTGGCTTGTGGGTATTGACTAAATAGCAAAGACCATAACTAAGGAATGAATTGAATCTTTCTAACAACTGCATTTCCATTCCTTTTACAGCACAATCCAGGCTATGGTATGGGAGGTCCTATGCATACCGAAGTGCCACCTCCTCAAGCCATGCGGGGTCGTGGTCGAGGAGGAAATATTAGAGGCCGTGGTCGAGGCAGAGGTGGATTTGGTGGTGCCAATCATGGAGGTTATATGAATGCTGGTGAGTTGCGTGTTCTGAACACCTGATTCTATGTAGTGTATTCTGAGCATCTGCTTGTAACTTTTGTATATCTGTTGTGCAAGCTGCAAAGTTAGTCTGCTAAACCTATCGCCATCAAGTAAATAATTAATTCTACATTTTGTTTCAGGAGCTGGATATGGAAGCTATGGCTATGGTGGCAATTCTGCAACAGCAGGCTATAGTAAGTGTTCATGAAAAAAAAAACCCAATAAACACAACACCCAGGGGACAAAGAGCACCTCTGTTACATAGTAAAATGAGAAACCATTTCATGTTAAAACAAATTTCTCTTTCTTTTAAAATTGATTTTAAAATTTCTCTGCTTTAAGCCACATGAAGCAAAACACCTTTCTTGTAAATAGACCATTCTAGTGAACGAGTCACCCTAAAAATACACAAATTTGAGAGGCCTTTACTGGGGGGGATGGGGGGGTGACGGGAGCAGAGAAATAAAAAATAATTTTAAAAAATGTGGCACATTTTGCCATCTTCAAAAATTCTAATTTTTTTTCCTCTGCTCTGTCTCCCCCTTTTGTAGGTGACTTTTTCACAGACTGCTACGGCTATCATGATTTTGGGTCTTCCTAGATCATCTAAAAGTATTGCACATAAAACAGCTTTTTACTCCAATTTTCTCCAACTCCAAAACTCAATTTTCTCCAACTCCAAAACCCAAAGTGTTCGTGCTGTGTCCCTGTGCTTCACTGGGTTTCTCAACAGTGGCTTGTCACCGCAGCTTGTCTGAAACTGTTAGCCTACAAACCAACAGTGGCAGTTTTTATTGTGACTTGCCTTTGGTCATATTGATGTACACTGTGGGAGAGCTAAATTTCAAGGAGTGTCTTTGTGCATTGTGCACAATAAGAGCCAATTCTGTTCTGCTTTGAGGCAAAGGCCCTGTTTGCTTTTTATGGAAAGCATCATTTTATTTTTAAGGGTCATACAAAGTTGTGCTAACTTTTTGTCTTGATTTACAACAAATTTTGTACAGAATTTACCCTTTTAGTCCCCAAAAGTGGGTGGGTGCTTCTGAGGCATTTTAATATTTCAAAGTACCACAACCTAATGTTTTAAGCATGCATAATGTCGAATTGTATGTAAAATAGTGTGTGCTAATTTTAATCTCTGCATCCTTTGTGCTTCTTGTATTGGTATGACAAGCAGGACCTATAGCCTGAGCCACTATTGTTTGGTTGTTGTTACCTCTTAAGTTTGAATGGTTTGAATAGCTGCAGTGGTCTTTGTTGCAACTAAAGATAAAAGGCATAAAACATTTTGCTAGTTAGTGTGCCTCTATCTGTTTTTTGCAGTCCATTTCTCAGAAAGATGATGTATGTAATGTTCCATGATTGTGAAAGCTACTGAACATTGAAAGGCACAGGGAATAAACTAGCTAATTTTTTTTATAACAAACTGATTGTTGGTCCTTTTGCTTCAATATTATATGTCCGGTAAAAAGTGGTAAGCCTTGGTCACTGTATTAGCAACAACACTGGCACTCAAACCGTTAAATTTGTAGCTGAAGTAAAGGTGGTGGGGTGATAAATTTATCTCAAGATTTATCTGGAGGGGTTTTGTATAGAAAAACAGCATTTAGGTAGAAATCTAAGAGAAACTGAGTGAAAACTAGAATTTTCAATACAGTGATGTATGGTGGGGGTTGTTCTCTGTGTTTGAAGGAGAACTTTGAGAAGCAAAGGCCTGCTTTAAGAAAAGAGGTTTCAAATCAGTGTGTTTCATAGAGCATCATGTTGTATAGACTGACTGCAGTTCTTTAAAATGTTCTCTGTACACATTGCGTCACTTACTGTTGAGTATCGCAGTTTTTGTATACTGTATATACTCAACCATAAATCAAGAAATGTATACCCAGAAATTGACCCTAAAATCCTGGGTCAACTTATATATGGGTTAGTGCAGTTATAGTGATTAGAATGGTCCTGAAAGAAGCACCACCAGATGCCTCAGCAGTGATTTCTGAAAAAGGTGCCGGCAGGGAGTGAGTGTTGTGTGTGAAAGAGATGATTCCCTTACCAATCTGATTTTAAAGCCTTCTCTCCCCACCAGACCCCACATTTAAATCCACTAACATTCCAATCCAATGCTAAAGCCTTCTTTCCCCACCAAAACCCACATTAAATCCACTTATTTCCTTTCCCCATCTGATATTAAAACCTTCTCCTCAAGCTCTAGGGAAGTGGTGTTAGGTGGTCAGGAGTGGTCCAGAGAAGGATAAGGAGGGAAAGTAGTGTTTTCCCCTTTACATCCTTTGTTATAGCCCCCTAAGCTTTACTCTCGACTTGCACATGGATCATATCAAATTCCATGATTGTGACCCTAAAACCTTCACTTGACTTACACACCAGGTCGACTTGTACACAGGTATATATGGTTACTTGTTTTGTATGAGTAGAAAAAGGACAAAATCCCAATTGGTTTTATACTAGAGATTAATATAGCAGTTTCAAACTCCTCCTTCTTAGGTTGTGTTTTGGGAACTTCTATCTGTAGTACGTTGAAGAAGTGTCTGGCAGGGATGGCCAGCTTTTAAAGCCTAGAGTGCACTGGAACTTAAAAAAAGGTTTATGTGTGTTTTGCATTAAAGTCACCTGTCATCTTGTGGTGACCCCATTAATTTCATACGATTTTCTTAGGCAAGGAATCTTCAGAGGTGGTTTTGCCAGTTCCTTCCTCTGAAATATAGCCTACAATTCCTGGTATTTCTTGGCAGAGCTGGCCCTGCTTAGCTTCCAAGATCAGATGGACTCTAGTATCATGCCTCTAGTGCCAGGGAGCTAAAAAAATGTTTAGTGGCTGATAAAAAGGCCCACCATCATTTCTTTTTAATGAGAATCTTAGCAGGCATAACCTACAATTTTCTGGCAGCTATGAATATGTTATTGTTTTAATCCTATTGTTGAAAGGAAAAATGGGATATAAATAAAAACATTATAAGAAAAAAAACCATTAAATCACAGTTAAGCCTGGGAGTGAACTTAGACTGTGGGCCCAAGAACTTTATATTCTGAATGTATTTTAGCTAAGCTACTTGCTAGACAAATTGTTATATAACTTTATAGCATATTGAACATTTTAAAAATTCTGTTCCTTGCTTTTGCGTCTAGTTGTGACCAGCGTTCTTTTTACAAACTAGGTGATTTTTCTTTAAACTCTAAGCTGTGTCACTTCCAATACTGCAAGAAACTTCAAAGCAGTATACTTTTTTAACCTTTACATATATTACTGATTGTAGAAAACAGAAATATCATTATGCCAACTTGAGAAATAGCTGGATAAGGAAAATGAGACACCTACAAATTGCTGTATTAGATACCCCTAAATGGCTCAACCCAGTATTTAAGCCGAGTCTATAGAATCCTATATTTTGATAGTCACCATGATTTGAAATTGGGCCACACCAGTGGCTAAACACATTATTCTGTTGTATTCTGCATTGGTCAGGCCCCACCTGGAATATTGTGTCCAGTTCTGGGCGCCACAATTTAAAAAGGATGTTGAGTAACTGGGGCATGTCCAAAGGAGGGCGACTAAAATGGTGACGGGTCTGGAAACCATGTCCTATGAGGAACGACTTAGGGAGCTGGGGATGTTTAGCCTGGAGAAAAGAAGATTAAGAGGTGATATGATAGCCCTGTTTAAATATTTGAAGGGATCTCATTTTGAGAAGGGAGCAAGCTTGTTTTCTGTTGCTCCAGAGAACAGGACCCGGAACAATGGATGCAAGCTCCAGGAAAAGAGATTCCACCTCAACATTAGGAGGAACTTCCTGACAGTAAGGGCTGTTCGACAGTGGAACAAACTCCCTTGGAGTGTAGTGGAGTCTCCTTCCTTGGAGGTTTTTAAGCAGAGGCTGGATGGCCATCTGTCGGGGATACTTTGATTTGGATTTCCTGCATGGCAGGGAGTTGGACTGGATAGCCCCTATGGTCTCTTCCAACTCTATGATTCTATTTAAAAATGGGCTATATAGAGAATGAGCCAAAGACTACATCAAGGAGTGCACAACCCTTTAAGCTGCATTCAGTCCTAAGGGTCAGCTACAGGGAAGAGGATGCCTTTAATTAAACATGTGCCAAGCAGTTTGTTTTAGACTTTCTGAACCCTTTTGCTGTGGAGAGTACAGCTGTGGAGGGTACGACTCAGTAAGGTATACTAGGTAGTCATGTTCAGAATCATATCTTCATGAATATTAACACCTTTAATTTAAGCACTAGTATTACTTTCATAAACCTCTGACTCTGTTCTTGTTTCTTTAGGTCAGTTCTATAGCAATGGTGGCCATTCTGGCAATGCCGGAGGAGGAGGCGGTTCCTCAGGCTATGGTTCCTACTACCAAGGTGGTGACTACAGCTCACCTGCTCCACCTAAACATGTTGGGAAAAAGCAACAGCATGGAGGACAGCAGAAGCCTTCCTATGGCTCAGGATACCAGTCTCATCAAGGCCAACAGCAACAATCGTATAACCAGAACCAATACAGCAACTATGGCCCACCTCAGGGCAAGCAGAAGGGATATAACCAAGGCAACTACGCTTCCTACTCAAATTCCTACAACTCACCTGGTGGCGGAGGAGGATCTGACTACAGCTATGAAAGTAAATTCAGTGAGTTCCTGGTGGGTGGGGGGGTGAGAGTTGTGAAAGCCTTTGGTAGGCTTCCTATGTAAGCAAGTCTTTAGTATGTGCCACATCAGGGCTATCAAATGGACCTCCTGTGGATAGTCCAGAATATAAAGAGTAGTGGAAAATTTTAAATGGAGACAGCAAAGTTTTTAAAACACAACATTGATAACAAATTTTATTTTGACTTTTAAATCTTGTGAGCTTCCTTGAGTCCCTTTTTGGGAGAAAGGCAGCATAAAAATAAAATAAAGAAATAAATAGAATATTTGAATGGGATTTTTAAAAAATAAGCAGGAGGAAAAGGTTTATTTACTGTATATATGCCTAAACTCTGCTCAATTCTCAAGGTTTTCAATTTGTGGATAGAGTGCACGTTTTAAATGTTGTGCACATATTCCATAATATGATTATATAATTTTGAAAATTTTTATTCTTCATGGTGCCTGTGACTCACACACATGGTTTGTTCTGTGGCCATCCAGTCTTGCAGCAGTCGCATTGTACTCTCAGCAACCCAAAGGATAATGGTTTAGAAAGTAAATCTTATACTAGTGGTAAGCAGCTGCTAAGGGTTGAGTGAGCAGTACCAATTTTTTTTCTACTGCGAAGAACTAACAATTCATAATTATATCAAGACTTGGATACAGGTCTGCAAAGAGCCTATCACTTTAACAAAAGGGAATCAAAGCTTTGTAACAAGAACAAAAATCTTTTGCCCTATGTCATTGTTGTTTGGGTTGGGATTTCCATTTCTGCATAATGTTAGTGCAATTTCAGAACCGATGAGTTTCTTTATTTAAGTTGATGTTCAGAGAAAAGTATTTTGGTACTTGGGTAATTTTAAATTGATACCTTGAAGGCGCCAGATCCTATCTGATCTTGGAAGCTGAGCAGGGTTGGCCCTGGTTGGTACTTGGATGGGAGACTGAGTATTCCATGCCTAAGAAAGCACTGTGAAATTCATGGGATTACCGTAAGTCAGCAGGTGCCTACAAGGCAGATGTACACAGAGCTGTAGACCAATTAATGAAACCTTTGTTTGATGTACTGAAACCTAGTTGTTTGTTTTTTTAAAAATGCAGACTTGTTTTTAAATGATGGCTAAATCAACAATTAGACGGAGAAACAGAAATAACATTATGGTTTCCTCCTCTCCTATATGCACATAATTTTGATTTATTCCCACGCCCATAATTTGATCTGAAATCTAGATAAGATGCAAATCTTCTGAAAAGCAGCTCTATTCATTTGGCTTGATAGCTGGCTGGTTCATCTGGCCTATAATAGACTAAGGTGCAATAATAAGGTAAAAAGCGTTCTATTGCATACTGATCTTGTGCAAATTGACATGTTACCTGAATGCTTTTCAAGTGTTTTGGTAACTGTTAGTTCAGATAGCCTTTGGAGGTAGCTGTGGCATTGCAAGAGTGTACTGAGATGACAAGTATACAGTGATGACATCTTTAGCAAATGATTTGCTCCTCTTACATGAAGGCTAGGGAACTATTAGGAAAAGGTAGAGGGGAAGTAGAGAGGAAGACCACATACCAGATGAATGGACTCAATCAGGCCTGGATTTGCAGGAACTAAGCAGAGCAGTGGAGGACAGGGGGAATTGGAGATGTCTCATCTACAGGGTCTCCATGTGTCAGGGGCAACTTGAGGATAGTTAACGACAACTGAAAGATAGCTTTAATAAGATTCATATCTATGTTGAAATTGTTCAAGGCAGTCTGCTGTGGGCCTCTTCTCAATGTGATTTCTTACTTTCAGGTTACGGCAGTGGAGGCGGTGGACGTGGAGGAGGTGGTGCAAACAACTATGGTTCAGGAGGTGCCTCCTACAATGCCGGTGGCTATGGGGGAGGAGCTGGGGGAGGAGGGTCATCTTATCAAGGTAAGCAAGATGAGTATAGAGGGAGACATGCAATAGTGATATGTTTGCGTGTTAGTGAGGTCTTGTACTCGGTTTCGGCTTAAAAGCTTACCATTATCCATGCTCATTATCAATAGTTTCTTCTCTGGCCCTAACAGCAGGTTGGAAGAGAGCTAGGGCAGGCTGCAGATGTCTGGAGGCCAGTGTTTGTCCCCTTAGACACACTGCAATGTACCAAACCTAGAAAATGGTGAAAGAACACATCTGGAAATGCCTGGCAGGTCCAGTTCCAGTTTTGAAAAGGTTGGGGTAGGGTACAAGGCTGGAGGAGGGCCCTGGACTTTGTTTTAAGATATTAATAAAAATCTCACTACTTTACTCTGGATATATAGTAAGTTGAAGAAGGCTAGGAAGTGTTAAAAAAAAACCCTTCATGGGCAGCAGAATTGGTGTGTGCGCTTTAATATAACAAGTGGTATAAAGGTCTCCTGATTTATGTCATCAAAGTCTGGTGTGAAGATAAACCATATCCCTCCAAATTTTGAGCGCATGTAGGGGAGGACTGGGGATGGCACCTGGCACAGTGAAAGACCCCAGGATCTCTGCAGTTTTCTAGATTGGGGAGAGGCAATGTGCACAGCAGCATTCTTTTCAGCCCTGTCCCCTGGGTATTTTTGCGCATGTGACAGATATTAAGACTGTATACGTATAGTCGTAATTACAGTGCTGTATTAAAGTGACCCCTCCCCTTTTTCCTAGGTGGATATTCTCAGTCAAACTACAATGCTCCAGCTTCAAACCAGAATTACAGTGGACCTCCAAATTCCTATCAAGCCCCCCAGGCTGGCTATGGCAGAAATGACCACAGCATGAACTATCAATATAGATAAACTAGTCTGTTATGATGGGTGTGGAGCTTTTATCTTCTAAACTTGCATACCCTTTGAATATTGAGTTTTATTGCATCACAGTAAACATGTAAACCCTGTTTCCATGTTGCAGTGCTCTTTGTGATATCAGTCACTAATGGTTGAGTACCTTGTAATTCCATACTTAGCTGTATTTTGGACATTTAATTGTGTATTTAATGGTTTGTTAGTTTGCCATTTCAACTTTTTGTCAGAATAGAATTTGAGTTCAGTATCCCTTTTCTGTTTATATGACATCCAAGTGTTTAACACAGCATGGTTTTAAATAGATAAGGGATATTTTCAGCTAATGCTTTCGTGAAGTGAATTTAAACGAGCTTTCTGTATTTTAATGCTTTAGTGTTTTTCAGTTTTATAAGTGAGGACTTTATTTTAAAACTCATGGGAAAGATTGGGTTTTGTATGTCTGGGTTATTCAGACAGCACATCTGGATTATGCTGAATGTAGACAAATAAACACAAACTCTTCATGTTTCTGACTGGATTCTTACTCTTCCCAAATGCCATGCTCTAGTCTAATGGATAAAATAGTAACCTGCTTGCTACAGTCTCTCATCTTTGAAAACAAACTGTTAGATTGTTGTACACTAGCATTTTTGGCTACATTTTATTAAAATATCCTTTGAAAGGCCCAAACTGTGTGCAGTCAGTATACTCCTATGGCATTGACCGCTTTTTTAAAAGTGTTTGTCATTGATGTTGTCCTTTGATGATGAAGTATAATCTTCAACAACCTTTTTTATACTCTTAAATAAGAAAGCAACAGTTATGTGACTGAACTGAGGATTAAGATAAAAAGAAGAGGTAATGGAAGGATGAGAAGCAGTGTGGGTCCCACTGAAACAATGGGATCAAGTGGCTCTTTGGGATCAAAAAGTATTGTCTTCCTTTTGAAATCTCTCACTAGGTTTTACAGTCTTCACTGATTACACATTCCAAATCTGCAAAGGCAACCCTTAAAAGTGAGAGTGGGTGTCTGGATTCTGCGCCTTGAAGCATATTTAGTTGTTTTAAAATAAACAGTACTAGGAAGAAACAGTATTGCAATTCACTGTTGGGATTAGTTAATGTACTTGTGAAAAAACTAAAGTTTACAGGTAAAATGACATTACAGTAAAGTATAGTATAGGGCCCGAACAGACAGGCCAAAATAAAGCTGCTTCGGGTCACTTTGGAGGTATGCTGTTTGAATGACACACGCATATTAAGAGATTAGAAGCTGTGCCAAAGCTGCTCTCCAGTTCTTGGGATTGGAGCATGGCTTTGGCGCAACTTCTGGCCTCTTAGGATGCATGCATCATTTAAGCAGCATACCTCCAAAGTGACCCAAAGCAGCTTTATTTTGGCCTGTCTGTTCAGGCACATAGTTAAAAGTTTGAAAGCTATGATGAAGGAATTAAACCAGTGTTTTTCAGGATATCTGACATGGAGGACCAGCATTTGGTTGGGTTTTTTTCAAATGTACTATATATTTTTTTCTTACATGGTACTAAAACATATTTGTGCTCATTAGTTTCAACTGTTTATTGGAAACTCAGTGCAGACTGACTAGTCCACAGACCACTTCTTTGAGTAGCACCGAGTTAAATGTACAGTTTACAGCTTATGCAATAATAAATTGAGCTTTTGAGATATCACTGTTTATTTTTTTGGGCTGCAGACTAACTGCATTATGTAGAAATTGTTTCAGTTGGTGATACACCTCAGATCTATCTGTAGACCTAGTTCTGCTTTCTTTTCTAAATTAAGTACACTGTATTCACAACCAAGTTCAGTGTCTCTGGGTTGTATCCGATGGTGTCTTGTTCATGAAGGCTCTTCAGTCAAGTAGAATATTGAGTACTGATAATTGCTGGACTTTATAATACCTTGACAGAAGAGTTGCTTTGAAATTTCATTAGTTATTTTGAACTCTTATTAGTTATTAGAATTCTTAAAAATAGGAAACTGAAAGAAGGAGCCAGCTTGAGTTTCCAGAAACTTTGTGTCTTTAAAACCACTACAGTAGGCTTAGAAAAAAATACAACCCCCCCCCCCCCCCCACACACACACACATTAGAAAAAGATCATATCCCAAAAGCAGAGTGCACCAAATGCAAGGTGTATGGTTGGTTTTGTGTATGAGAAGTCTTTGAGGCTATTGAGAAGCTAGTTTTACTGGAACAAGGCATAGCCACAAAATTAAACAAGGTGAGGGCTATATCAGAAGCAGATCCATTAAAGATGATGGTTTATGTAAGAGAATATCTGTCAGACCTATGTGTTGCAAATAGGTGAGAGATCAGTAGAACCTTGTTCATTCCAGCAGGATGTCTAGAGCCACTGATAATTAAATCTCAGTGATATACTAGAGCTGTTTTTGTACTAATTTTTAACTGACCTAGTATTCCTTTTGTGTTCAGCTATTTTGAATAACATGCTTGTCAATAAAATAGCCTTATGATTTAAATACAACTAATTAAACTTGCTATTTAATTTATACTAACTCTAGCCAGTCTTACTTGGCTGAAGGAAAAGCAGTAGTAGTAAAGGTTGTTTTAAACTGGCTTGGCTCTGAAGCAGCATGCCTGAAAATGGATGGCTTTACCACTAGATGTTGCTAAACCACTGCAGTTGTGGTGGCCTTTTAATGTTTCCCCATATTAAGGAACTACCAGTGTTTTCCTATTTGTCATAAATTGGTTTTATTTGTACACTGCCGTAAAATTTCATGATATAGACAGGATATATAAACATTTTAAAAGCTCGTGTTTTGTCAAATAAAACATGAGATTGATCTTGAACGTTGAATACTACAGTAGGTCTGGAGATGGGGCACATCTGCAGCTTTTTGTGCTGCTTGGCCTCACTTTATAAACATTTTCCTTGCCTATCTCTGATTTTCTTCCTGTCAGGTTTCTTCACTGCCCAGATTTTGCATCCATACATAGAAATCAAAGTAAAAGCTTATGCCATAATGTATTTCATGCACTTTAAGCTACTACAGCCCTCTGTTTTTATGATGCAGATGTAAGACAGGATCCTTGATCACTCAAAATGAAGGGACATTCTGACATGGTTAGAGTAGGTGGGGGGTCTAAGACGATGCATTCAAAACAAGTCCCTTTTTCCTCTAAACTGGGTTTAGAGACGGACACAAAAGCAGCTGTTCCCATTAAAGCTTATTTAAGTTACCAGTTCCACCCAGGTGTTGGTGATATAACCTCGATGCTCTGTCAACCTATCGCAGCCCTTGGGCATTTTCCATCTGGCTTTGGGGAAAAGAGATTTGAGTTAGGAAGACAGTAGCACGAAGAGTATTGGGATTTTTCACAGGCTTGAGAGCAATGTTTATGTAGAATATCTCTATGACGGCTTACCAAGCTGAAACTATGCAGGCAGTACTATGTATCTGGTGGTTAGTGTTTTTCTTAAATGTTGTTCATGTATATATAGTCTTCCTGATAACTCTAATAGGGTGGTTTGTCTTCTCCGCATATCACAACGCTGAAGTTGAGGTACAGTCGGCCCTTTTTATACACGGATTCAAGCATCCACAGTTTGAAAATGTTCAAAAAAAAGTATAAATTTCAAATACCAAATCTTGATTTTCCATTTTTTATAAGGGACACCATTTTGCTATGTCATTATATTTAATGGGACTTGAGCATACATGGATTTTGTTATCCACGGGGGATCTTGGAACCAAACCCCAGCGTATAACAAGGGTCCACTGTATTGGGGTGAAGAATCTGCATCACTCCAAATTGTTCAAATGCACCAGCCTCATCCAGCATGGCCAGTAGTGGTTGAGAAAGTCTATTAACTAGGACTTGTTATAGTTCCATGCATATACTGAGGACCTAGGTGGTATGTGCTTCCAAATCATTTCTAATCTACAGCAGTCCTTAAGGTGAGCCTATCATGGGGTTTTCTTGGCAAGATTTGTTTGGGGAGGGGGATTGCCTTTGCCTTCCTCAGAGGCTGAGAGAGTGTGACTTGCCCAAGGTCTACCCAGAGGGCTCCCATGGCTGAGCAGGAATTCAAACCTTAATCTACCTCTAGTCTACCTATTAACACCATGCTGGCTTTGGCTAGGTATTCTTCTCAGGAAGGGGTCCTCCAGCGCATGTGCGCTAAGCCAGAGCAATAGTTGGCTTCGTTCTGTCCCTTAGTTTCCAACCGTGGATCAACGTACGCGCCGAAGGCATTCACCGTGCATGCATCACGTTCCCTCCGCACAGGCGCAGAACTCCACAGAGCACAGTGTTGCCTCGCGCCGGAACACCAGCAGCGAAACCTTAGAGGACCACAGAGTTGCTAGAGGACCTAGGAGATTCCTAGAGGAAACACCTCTCTAAGGATTTGTAGGTTCTCCAGCATGACTCTATAATCAATCTCTGTCAGACGTTGACCATAGAGTTGCACTGGAGGACCTAGAGCAGTGGTTCCCAACCTGTGGGTCAGGACCCCTTTGGGGGTCGAATGACCCTTTCATGGGGGTCGCCTAAGACCATTGGAAAACACCTATTTAATTACAATTATGAAGTAGGAACAAAAATAATTCATGGTTTTGGGTCACTGCAACATGAGGAACTGTATTAAAGGGTCACGGCATTAGGAAGGTTGGGAACCACTGACCTAGAGATTCCCAGAGAAAACGGCTCTCCAGGGATTTATAGGTCCTCCATCATGAACGAGGTGAGCACCCCCCGCCCCCCAGTGACTGAGAGAAGGGTTGGATAAGCTCTAGCTCGCTCTTTCAAGGAGGAAAGCTGGTTTTCTTTCTCCATGTGCTTCAGTGAGATCTGACCTTTTGAAACTTGGGATATTGCTGTGGATCATTGGTGGGGGTGGCCAGAAGCCTAATTCTGTTTAAGTGCTGGGGGCGCGTGAATTTTTTATTTTTATTTTTTTAAAATTGTTATATAGTCAAGGAGGATTTGGAGTACACAGGAGAAGCTGGCCTGGGAACATTGTTAGAGGGGGCCCTTTAATTTTCCACATTTTCTTTTCCCTTTTCCTTAAGGGGCTTGTGGGTACTTTTGCTCAGAGGAAGTGAGTCAGAGACTTGCTCTGAAAGGAGCTAGTCTGCATAACTATAAGGCCAGTGAATTGAACTCGAGGACAGAGTTTGGGGACAAAGGCCAAGCCATCAGGGGTTCTTTACACTGGTGTTTAGCAGGGGAAACCCACAGTTTTGTTTCAGAGCCTCCTTAAGACTTCTCAATATGGACACTGAAGGCCCTGCTGCAGTCACCTGCAACACTTGTGGGATGTTTGTCTTCTTGCCTAGGGATATGGGGAACTTTACCTGCCCCAAGTGCAAGTTGGTAGCCCTCAGAAGAGAAAGTACAGCAGCTGGAGGCCCAGGTAGCTACACTTCAGCATCATAGGGAGCAAGAGGTTTTCCTGACAGGACGGATCAGATGGTCCTGGACAGGAAACACACAGAGGAGGTTGCTGGGGAGGAGGAGGTCACTTCACACACAACAGAAGTAGATAGTTGGAAGAAGGTCACACACAGAAGTAGGGAAACCAGGGAACATTCTGTAAGCTTACAGCTACAGAATCGATTTCAATCTCTCTCTCCTATCAAGGATGATGAGGAACATAAGGATTCCTTATTTGCTTGCTGCTGGCATGTCTTGTGCACAGGTCAGAGGAATTTAAAGATAAAGATGTGTTAATCTGGATCACCATGCAAAAGGACCCTGTAGTACTTTTGAGACTAACAGGCAGTAAGGACTTTATCACACAGGGACAATTGGAAATATAAACGGATTATCCTGTGCAAATCGCACATTCACAATTAAGATTTTCACACGACGTCACAATTAAATGGCCATTGTCCTGGGTATGTCCCATGAAAATCACATAATTGCAATAAAAATTTTCATACGAGGTCGCATTGAAAAGCAATTAAAATGCCATTAACCCGTGAATAACCAAGCAATAAACAGCAACAAATCATTCACAGGATAATGACTCTTGTGTGTGAAAATGTTAATCGTGTTTTAATTGTGATTGTGTGATTTTCACGGGATAATCCCCATTTAAACTTCAATTTTTCCCCATGTGATAAACTTCTAAGAGTTAATAAGATGACAGTCGAGTCACACTAGCAAAGGATGGACAAACACCAGAAATGTTGTAATTGAAAGGACAGTGGAGGTTTATTTTGCTTAAAATATCTATTTAGTTCTAAGAAAAAAGTAGCTGGCTTCCAGTGTAGGTAGAAGAACTGACTAAGGTCCAAAACCCATTGCAGAAATTATTCAGCTTGAGACCGCTTTAACTGCCCTGACTCAATACTAGGGAATCCTGGAAATTGTAGCTTATTGTGGCACCAGAGCTCTCTGACAGAGAAGGCTAAATGCCTCACAAAACTCCAATTCTTAATATGGTAATACCAAGAACCTGGAAAGTTCAAGGTAGCTACCAAATAAAGGAATGGTGTAAACAAGTTTGAGATATTGCTATTAATGATAGATTAACAGGTAGATTTATAGTTTAAAAAGGATTATGGAAAAGGAATTATTTTGAAGATGTATGGAATAAATAGGTAGAGTATGATTTGATAAGAAAAAAGGGGGTGTAAGCCTCCACGAGACTCATGGTACTTTTGGACGTCGACCTTTTTGCCTCTCATCTCAACACTCAGTGCCACCACTTCTGTTCCAGGCTCCCATCACCTCCATCCCGAGGGGACGCCTTCCTCTTCCAGGGGTCCGGCAAAAAGTTCTATGCCTTCCCCCCATTCCCTCTCATCACCAGAGTGGTAGCAAAGCTACACATGGACAGATTGGATGCGATACTGATCACTCCCTGGTGGCCAAGGCAGCCGTGGCTCGCCCCCCTCCTCCATCTCTCCAAGAAACAATTTTGGCCCTTGCCACTCCGTCCGGACTTCCTGACCCTTCATGATGGTCGGGTTCGACACCTGGACGTCGACACTCCACCTCGTGGTTTGGAGGATCCAGCCTTGACTGACCTCTCGGTACCAGTCCAAGAAATTATCTTGGCTTCTCAAAAGCTCTCCACTTAGCGCTCCTACCCCTCTAAATGGGCAAAAATTTTGGCTTTCCTGACTTCAAAGGGACTCACCTCCTCTGAGGTTAATGTCTCTATTGTCGTGGACTTCCTCCATCAGCTCTCAGCATCTGGAGTCTCCATTTTGTCCTTGAAATGCTACCTCGTAGCCATTTGCACCCACTTCCAATTTTCAGGCCATCCCTCCTTCACTGATCCGCTCATGAAGAAATTCCTCAAAGGCTTTACCAACCTCAAACCGCCAGCAGTAATCCCTACTCCCTCTTGGGACCTGCACCTTGTTCTGGCAGCACTCGCTACCTCACCCTTTGAACCTCTGGCTTCCTGTGACCTCAGGCTTCTCACTTGGAAGACAGCCTTTTTGATAGCCATCACCTCAGCATGCTGTGTCAGTGAATTATGCACCCTCCGTATGGATTCTCCGTACCTGAAATTTTTTAAGGACACAGTCGTCCTCCGTCTGGACATTTCCTTCCTTCCGAAGGTGGTGTCCACCTTCCATCTCAATCAGGACATTGTTCTCCCAACACTAGCACTGAACTCGACCACCGACACTGAGCGCAGACTCCACTCCCTCAATGTCAGACGGGTGCTAGCTTTCTACCTCGACAGGACTTTGTCCTCTCGTTGTTCCACCAGACTTTTCATCTGCTACTCCAACCCCAACATGGGGCTCCCAGTCACACCTCAATGTTTCTCCAAATGGGTGACTTCCACAATCCTTCTCTCTTATGAGATTTTTGGGAAGACTCCACCTGCTCGAATTCGAGCCCATTCCACAAGGGCAGTAGCTTCATCTTCAGCCTTCCTCTCTGGAATTCCCTTGGAAGACATTTGCAAGGCTGCAGTATGGTCACAACCTCTGACCTTTATCAAGTACTATAGACTTGATACCAGACATCAATGTGAAGCAACCTTTGGCAGAGCTGTTCTCCTCTCCGGACTTCATTAAGATTAGTTGGCACTTGTCAAATCATGACACTCACACTGTTTCTGGTTTAATAATTGTTTATTGCCAGGACACTCCCTCCTCCACAATGGGAGAAGCGTGCCAGTCTAACCCTTTTGTGTGCTTCGCAGAGACCACAAAGAAGGACAGGTTGCTTACCTGTAACTGTAGTTCTTTGAGTGGTCATCTGCAAATCCACACAAATCCCACCCATCCTCCCCTCTGTCGTGTCCTTCTCTCTTCCTTGTCTGCTCTTACAGCAGACCATTTTTGGAACTGAGAAAGGACAGGAAGACCTCCTGCCTATACAGAGGATGGGCAGAGCTACCGCCAAAAGTCTTCCCTAGCGATTCCAGTAGGATGTGGAAATGCTGCGCAGGTGCAGAATAACCTATTTGTGTGGATTCGCAGATGACCACTCGAAGAACTACAGTTACAGGTAAGCAACCTGTCCTTACAAATTTGTACTGAGAACTGAGAAATTATGTTTGGGTGTTGCTGAACAACTGTGGTCCTCACAGTACTGGATTCCCAGATGTTGTTGGACTTCAACTCCCACAGCTTGAGTCAGTATTACAATTCCTAGTATATCCAAGGCTAATGATCAGGGAATCTGGAAGTCGTATGCCAACATCAGGAGACCCAAGGTTGGAAATTACTGATCGACAATCATAATGTTGAAAGCGACTTCCAAGGGACATCTAGTTCAACCCTCTGCCATGCAGGAATACACAACTGAAGCATTCTCAAAAAATGGCCAGACATGGTCTGTTTAAAGATCACCACCACACTTTGAGGTAGTCAATTCCACTCTCAAACAACTCTTGAAATCAAGAAGCCCTGCAACAATTTCAGCTTTTCTGGGTTTTTCTGTGGTCTCTCCACATTCGCTGGGGTTAGGGGCACAGAACCCCTGTGGAAGTGGGAAAACACTGTGGTGACACAAGTTACCTGAGAGAATAGGAATCCTGGTCTTCCAGGGCAATTCTGTGGTCAAGATCTGCCAGACGTTGACCATTAAATTGCACCGGAGGACCTACAAATGCCTAGAGAAGTGTGCTCTCTAGGAATCTCTAGGTCCTCTAGCATGACTTTTGACAGAAACCGACAACAGAATCAACTGGAGGACCTAGAGATTCTTAGAGCAGTGGTTCCCAAACTCTGGTCTTCCAAGTGTTTTGGACTTCGACTCCCACAAGCCTCAGCCACTTTGGCCAATGGTCAGGGATTCTGGGAGCTGAAGTCCAAAACATCTGGAGGAACAGAGTTTGGACACCACTGTCCTAGAGAGAACACATCAATCAAATCCGTGAGTAATCAAATTCACAAAAGTCAAAGCCGCAAATGCGAAGGGACAACAACAGTGTACTGTTTTTGATTTCTTACCCATCCTGAGAATAATAATAAAAATAATAATAGAGACATTGTGTATCTCCCTGGGTTTCCTATGCTGCCTCTTAATATAATGCAACCTTGGCTCTCATGCCCATCTTCCCAGTTGCTTGGATGGTTTTTCAAGGAGGTGGTTTTCGCTAAGAACATTGACAAAACATATCCAGCCTCACTCTACTTCCCCAAATGTAGAATGATAAAGAAAAAAAATATATTCTGTATTAGGATAAAAGAAAGGCTGGTCTGGTCTGGTCTGTGACTAATTCTGCCTGACAGATACTCCTAGGCTGCATCTGTACTGCAGAAGTACCCTGGTTTGCCACCACTTTAGGTGCCATGGCTCAATGCTATGGAACTCTGGGAATTGTAGTTGGTTCCCAGAATTCCATAGCATTGAGTAGCGGCAATTAAAGTGGTGTCAAACTGGAATATTTCTGCAATGCAGATGCAGCCCCAGACTCTGCTCTGAAGACTGCACCTTTTCCTCTAAGAGAGCCCTGGACACAGGTGTGACAAAAGGACCAATGGCTAGGCAAAAGCAGACATCAACTGGGCCTAGAACTACCAAAATGGCTGCAAACTGGGACACAAAATTCTCCCGACATCCTTTACTGATGTTGTCAAGGTGACACAGCTTATGGATTCAACACTGATGACTCCATGGAAACAAGTTAAACAAAGGAGATGTGGCTAAGCAACAAATTAATTTTGAAGCTGGGGGGATCACTAGAGGCTTCTGCAAGTTTATTACTTTTTAATTGTATCTTTAATCCCAAAAGGTCAGTGTGTCACCTACGATGGCCTGCTTTGTCCTGGCACTCCCAGCCCACATCCCATTATCCTGCAAGATAGACTAAGGGGAGAGAATGTGGTTCAGGGTTTTTGATGACCAAATGCATTTTGTGGATGACGGGCAGTTCAAACCTATGTCTTCCCCATCAAAATCAGATGGCCCAACTCTGTACTGCACTGGCTCCCTGCTGCGAGGTCACTAGGGTTGGCGTCACCCGTTGTGGTAACTCAAGGTGTCACACACACCCCACTGACCTCCTTCTCCCATCCCACACAATACAGAATCCTTTGTAATGTTTTTTGTACTAATATGACTTCTAAATTGTAATTCCCACATATCACTGAATGTAATGGTAATAGCCAGTAGGCTAAGACCTTTAGACAGGTGTTTACAACAGAAAGCTTTAGAAGAACGTCCTGTTGGTGGTGTATTGTTTGTTTGTTGTTGTTGTTTAAATTTAATTTTAAACTTTAAACTTTAAAACTTTAAAAGTTAAAAACATAAAGACGTCCAAAAGAAGAAAACAAATATGCGTAGTTATAAATCTTACATACTACCAATCAACACTACATACTTACATCATACCAACATGCTAAATCTACTTACTCTAACCTTGCTTGCTTGCTTTAGTCTCTATTTTCATATCTCCTTACTTCAAACCTTCATTCTTCCATATCCACCTTACACACCGACTTCCTACCTACCAGCTTTGTCTCCAAGTTGTCAATATGTGGCTGTCTTATTTACAAAACAAAAACGTTTAGTTTCCTTAATTAAGTCTAACTTTCTGATGGGTTTACCTTTATTTTTCCTCAGGTCCACCTTAAAGGAGAGGGACATGGAGTTCAAACTGAATAGAATTTGATGACTGCTGTTTTGCCCCATTCCACTTTGAAGAACTTAATCACTTTCCTCCATTGGTGCCGTACTTTTGTATCGAAGTCATTTCTCAGAGCATGTGTTAGAATAGCCATACCCATACCATCGTAAAGTTTCATTAGCCAATCTTTTGATGGTGGGTGTTCGTTTTTCCAATTCTGGGCAGAACCTATCCGTGCTAAGGATATCATGTAGAAAATGATTCTCTCCTCCTCTCTTTTGACCTCATTTTCTAATATATCCAATAAGTACAATTGGGGTTTCAAAGTCAGGTTTGTTCCCATTATTCCCTTAATTAAATTATTTACCATGCTCCAGAATAGTTTGGCTTTACTCAGCCTCAGAGGAAGGCAAAGGTAATCCCGCTGAACAAATCTTGCCAAGAATCCCCCTTGATAGGTTTGCTTTAGGGTTGTCATGTGTCAGAAATGGATTGAAGTCATGCAACAACATCAACAGACCAAAAGTGGTGCAAGCTCTTCTTGTTTTTATTATTTATTAAAATATTTTCCTCCCTTCCCCTGCCCAGTATCATAGGTTCGCAGCGTGGTATACAAGTAAACTCAATTTAAACAGGTTAGATTTTTTAAAATATAAAGCAATAATGTCAGCTGGCTAAAAATAAACCATTCCACAGGTTTAAACACCTCCTCCACTCCCAGCAATCTCTCATGGACAGGTCAGAGAGTGTGAAGCTGAGCCTGAATTTGTGGACTCAGTTTTGTGTGTCCTGGTGGATGACCTCTTCAAGAGACCAACAAAGAGAGGGCCATACTCTTGCTTGCTTGCAGTGGCTTTTGATACCATTGACCATGGAATCCTCCTGGACTTATTCAGTAGGCTTGGATTTGGTGCAATGGCCTCCGGTGTCTTACTCCTGCAGCCTTGAGGATTGGTTCCTGGAAGACTGTTTCTTGGATTCCTGGCAATTGTGTTATGAGATGGTGCAGGCAACCATTTTGGCCCCCATGCAACACCTGTTCTATGTGATGCTGTTGGGAGGAGTTGCCAGGAGTGTTAGAGCAAACCTCTGTGTCACCTTTGCATCTGAATCAAGCTTGACAGTACGAACCCTGGACCAATGCCTGGATGCAGTGCTGGCCTGGAGCCAGTATGCTGAGGCTGAATCTGGCAATATGTAGGGGTCTTGTAGGTGGGTGGTTCACTGGTCTGGGAGCTCAACAAGCCAACTGTTTTGACAGCCTCGAGTGCCTTTGACCAGATTAATAGGCCTGCTGGGCCATTCTTGGACCAAGAGTTTGGCCACAGTGGTTTAGGTAATAATAGCCTCCGGGATGGATTGTTGCAGTTTGCTTCATGTGGGCTAACCTGTTAATAATACTGGTCCAGAACCTGGAGTTAGTATGGAAATTTTAGTTAAGTGACACCATCTATTGGCTGTAAGGTTTGACCCTGCTGAAAGAATTGCACTGGCTTCTTATTTGTCTCATGTTAGGATCAAGGTTTTCATTGGGTAACATCCTAAACAACTTGGGATATGCTCACCTGAAAGAATGCCTTTTCAGATATAAACCACTTAGTTTTTCAAATCATCTGGAGAAGCCTTCCTCATAATGCCATAGGTTCCTGAGGTTTACTCCATAGTAGTTCAGACCAGGGCATTTAACATGGTGGCACCCTCTGGAATAAGATTTCTCTGAGATTAGGCATGTGCTAACAATTTTTTTTTTAAGGTTCATGTTGAAGAAACATCTACTAATTTATATCACTTTATATAGGAAATTGATTTTACATTTTTTTAAAAATTGTATATTTTAATTATTTGAGTGGGCTGTTTCGGAATCTCTGGATATAAGTGTCTTATAAATACAGGTAAATAAAAATAAATTATGATGCAAACTCTTAAGGGTGAGGCTAAATAACGTAGCCACCCATCATCTATATTAAGTCTATATTTAGTCAGCTCAAATTTTTAAGCACAGCCTCTTGATGCCAATTATTGACATTTGACACAACTCAAAAGTCACCTTTCTTCTTGTGTATATTCCAAAATATCACATGCCCCCAAAAAGTTGTGAATAAAAGTTGTCGATAAGACTGCAGCTTTGTACTGTCTTCTTTCTGCTGACCTATTCCAAAAAATTATGAATAGGAGTCACACTGTGTGATCGCACACCACAGGACATGCATGTCAAGAAGATGATGATGTTCTGATAGGTGAGCACATGGTCTCACAATTCTGAGGCTGTTGGCTTAGCACCATCACTGTTGACTTGGCAGCGTCACTGTGTAAATGTGTCCAGGGTACAACTACAGTCCAGAATAGACTAAACAAGAACAGTCCCAGAGGGTAGGAGTATGAATTGTAAATAAACAAAACCAAACTTAGGTGGGAGAAACTTACTTTTGAGGTCACAAAAGCAGAGGGATCTCCTGTGTGATCTTTTAACATTATGACACAACTACAAGACATTTTCACTCCTCTAGCAGCATATGTTTGGGTCAAGTGTAAATGTCTTAACGTTGCATCTTGTGGCCTTCATATGGCCTCTAGTCCTCCACACCAGCTTTCCTGCAAGAGCTCATCTCCCTGTGTCTTTAGCTAGTACAAGTTTTATTCTGATCCTGAAAGCTTGGCCAAATCTGCAGCAATTCCTCAGGCCCATAGTGATGTACAACTATGAGCTTAGAGAATTGGCACTTCTCATAGGTGATTTTATAAACATTGAAGAGACCCCTGGGGCTGTCTGTCACACTAATGCCCAGTTCATGAAGGCAGATCCCCATGAAAGAATCTTCCATGTTGATTACTTTGATGGTCTGAGCCACCTGGTAGATCTTCTTGGCCAGATCCCCAGAAAGCACATACCCAGGGCCTCCGCAGTACGGTGGGTAGGTGTCATTGGGATACACCTCCCATGGCACATACCATTTGTAGGCCTTGTCCCGGATTGGCTTTGTGTTGCGGTAGATGTACCCCGTCATGTAGTTTTTCTTGGGGGGCAGGTGAGGCTGTAGCAGCTGCGACACCAGGTATTCCACATTCAGAAAGATGTCGCTGTCTGCCTTCATGACATATGGGACATTGGGACAGAACTTGTTGACCCACTCCATGCCCATCAGCGTCTTCAGGGTAAGGTTGTTGTAGGTGTCCAGGAAGTCTTGCTGGATAATGTCTCTGTAGATGGAACTCTCCTCTTCTAGCAAGGGCTGGAGTAGGGACCCAAATAAGGGATGTACGCCAGTCAAAAAAATGCGGAGGATGGAGACGCCAGGCACAGAGCTCTCATTGCCCCAGGTCTGCCGGATGGCATTCCTCCTGGCAATATCTTGGGGCTCTGTTATCACAAACAAGACCAGGAAAGGGGGCCTCTCCTGGCACTTATCAGGTTCATTGAGACGGAATGTATACCCTTTGGAATAGACAACCTCTAAGGGATGGTGTGTGGTTGCTGCTGATGGTGCAGGAGATTGCAAGGCAAGGGAGCTGGCCTCTTTTCCCTGCTCAAGTACAGCTTCCCATTCAAATTCTGGGACATTCAAATTCTGCTCCTGTGCAGAATTTGGGCTGCTTTGGGGATTGCTGCAGAGTTTCAACATCAGAGGGGGATTTTCAGAAAATTCACTTTTAGGCCAAGCAACAAGGAGGAAAAGAAATGTAGAGGACAGAGCAAACAGCAAAGTAGGCAAGGCTTGTAGCTGGCATGTGAGGGCCTTCATGGTTGTCTTTCAAAGCTCTATTTGGATCATGTCTTGAAGAGATTTCAGTCAAAGCTACCTTTAGGTTTGTTTCTGGTGTATTCCTTTGCACTTCTTCTATTTGTTCCTGGAAGAAAAAAGATGCAGTTTCAGAGAGTGGAATTCTCATCCTTCCAATATATAGATCTCACTAAATATGAATGAAAATTATTTATTAAATCCAATGCAAAAGGTTTCAGATACCATCAGACTCCAATTCTCCCTAAAGCTTGCAAATCAGACACTTGGATTAACAAAATATGCCATATCTGAATCTAATTTCCCCATTTTATACTCATGTGGCCCAGCCAATAATATGTCCAATGATTCTCAGTAAACTAGTTTCCTTCAGTACCTTCTGGATGTTTGAAACTGGTCTGCCGGTCAGTGAATTTGTTTCGACACAGTGACCATGGTGTTTATCACACGGAGCTTTTTGGAGATTTTGCATCTCAGATCCGGGGTGACTGCAAAATCTCCATTTAAGAAAAATGGAGGACCTTAAATGTCCTCCATTTTGGGCTGAGTTTTGTCCTGCAGTTGTCCTACAGTTTGGTCTCGAATTTGTCCTACATTTTGTCCCTGGTAACAGTGGACAATTATGGCAACCCTACTTGGGGCAAGTGAGTAAGCCAATAAAAGAGATCATTATGACACAGATGTCAAGCCGAGAATGACATCTGAGTGGGAAAGGCAGGGAGTTTGCCATGACAGAAGGTATGAATGAATGAAACTGTAAATGTGTAATGATTTATGCAGAGAGTATCTTGGGGACTTACTATCACTTCAATTTATAAGACAGGATGAGGCACTCTGGGCCCTTTCACAATCCTTTCCCACAGTTGGCCATGCTGGCTGGAATTACTGGGAGCTGAAGTCAGTGGAACATGCTTTGGTTACATCGCGTTTAGATCACTGTAATGTGTTCCGCATGAGTCTGCCTTTGAAAAGTGCTCAGAAACTTCATCTGGTACAAAGAGCTGCAGCCAGGTTGCTAAATGAGACTGGCTACAAGGAGCACACAATCCCCTTGTTGCAGCAGCTCTGCTGGCTGCCGGTCTGTTTCCAGGCACAATTTAAAGTGCTGGTGATGGACTTTGATAAAGCCCTATATGACTTGGGTCTGGACTATTTGAAGGACCATATCTCTCTTTATGAGCCCATTAGAGTTCTAAGATCATCTGGAGAGACCCATCTCTCTGTACCACCGCATTCTCAGTCTCATTTGGTGGGAACAAGGGAGAGGGCCTTCTTGGTGGTTGCTCCCAGACTTTGGCACACCTGATGAGAAATCTGTACCAAGGGCAAGAGACCACTGTCAGAACTGAATTTGGAGAAACAAAATGGCTCCCAATAGGCGAAAGGATGAGGCAAGGCTGAATTGTACCACCCTACTTGTTCAACTTATATGCCGAACACATCATAAGAAAAGCAGACCTAGAATCAGAAGGAGGAGTGACGATAGGAGGGAGGAATAGCAACATCCTAAGGTATGGGAATGATGCCATAATAATAGCAGAAAACATCACAGACTTGGAAAGGCTAATAAGGAAGATTAAAGAGGAAAGTGCAAAGGAAAGATTAATGCTGAACATAAAGAAAGCAAAAAATTATGACCACAGAAGAGATACATAAATTCAAGTTAGGGAATGAGGCAATTGAAATAGTTTTATTATTCTTATTTATTATGGTATTTATGCCCCACCCTTCAGCCCTAAAGGCTATCAGAGTGGCTTACAATTATTATTTTTAATTAGACAGTTCCCTCCCCTCAGGCTTGCAATCTAAAAATAGTTTTAAAATCCCCATACCTAGGATGAAATAGACAGGAATGGTGACTGCAGTCAAGAAATAAGACCAAGATTAGGAATGGGGAGAGCAGCTATAAAAGAACTAGAGGGGCTCCTGAAGAGTAAAGATATACAACTGAGAACAAAGGTTAGAATTGTCCAGGCCATCGTATCCCCCATCACTATGTATGGATGTGAGAGCTGGACAGTGAAGGAAACAGATAGAAGGAAAATCAACTCATTTGAAATGTGGTGCTGGAGAAGAGCGCTGAGGATACAGTCAGCCAAAAAGACAAACAGATGAGTCTTGGAATAGATCAAGCCAGAGCTCTCCTGAGAAGGCAAGATGAGTAAATTGAGGCTGACGTACTTAGGTCACATAATGAGAAGATATCAGTCATTGGGAAAAAATGACGCTAGGAAAGGTAGAGTGGAGAAGAAGGAGGGGAAGCCCACATGCTAGATGGATAGACACAATCAGAGGAGTTATAGGCTTGGGCTTGCAAGAACTGAGTAGAGAAGTGGAGGATAGGGGTTCTTGGAGGTGCCTCATCCACAGGATTGCCATGAGTTGAGCTCAACTCGAGGGCAAATGACGACAACAATCCTACAAAGGCCAGGTTGGCCCCATCCTTTCTCACCTTCCCCTCTCAGTTAAAAAAAAATATTGTGCCAATGGGCTTTGAAGGGTGTGCCGTTAGTGTGCTATTTTTAGTTTGTATATAGTTTTTCAATTAATGTTTTTGTCTTTTAAGCAACTTTTATATCTATGCTTTGACTGAAGTTTTTGTATCATTTTTACTCTGTATTCTTTAAAAATGTACACCATCTTGAGTCACACAAAAAAGGTGGGATATAATAAGTATTGTCGTAATAGAAGTAGTAATTATTTTAAATTATTTTAATAGACATAGTAATTATTTTAAAAGCTGAAGAATCAAAGGTCCCCAGCATTAGCTGCAGGAGTTAACAAAAATTGCCTGTAAATGGACTGTTCACCATTCCTGTTCTCAAAAGCTCAGAGAATCCTTGAAGAAGTCCAAATGGAAAGTCTTTCCCAATGTATTCTGAGCTTGACTCACCTCCATTGAGAAGAAATAGAATTGTTCCTTGACTAACTGGTAGAGCCTGAAGCTTTGCTAATGCTCTGGACGTATGCCAGCGGTCTTTTTTTGTTGTTTCATTCAATCATTCTGTCACCTCAAACTACCCTGCCTTTAGCAATTTAGCCGTACCAATAGTGGTAGGCTTCCTGCTGGACTTTACACTTGTATAACTGGGCAGTTGTACAAGCAGTTGGAGTTTTTGCTATCATGTGCAAGAAGGTGTTGGAGGCCTTCTGATGTAAACATTACTGGTGTTTGAAAATAGTCTGTGGCACTCTTAACAAAAATGGCAAGATGGGTGAAATTGCAGACACGGGGGACGAGAGGTTAGGCACAAACGTCTCTTCCTTTCTTTCATAAAAGAGGTGGCACAATCTGTGGTGGAGGATAGGGTTCTAGCCAACTCAAGAATTAATCACTTCATACCACCAAGGAACATGTATGGCCAATTGGGAGAAACAGATTTCAAGATGGATGGCATGGGGCTACCTCACTTTGACCCCAGTGTCAATGGAATTACAGGAGAACATGAAGACAACTGGGAACTTTGACAAAAGACACTTCCCAAAACACAGCAAGCATCCAAATTCTCAATTAAGTAGGAAGATCGTGGGTAAAACTCAGGGTGACCAGATGTCCTAACCACAAAGGAGGACAAGGCACTGCAAAATGAAGGACATTCAAGAAAAATGTAGAACATGGCCAAATAAAAGCTAAAAACACTTATATAAATATAAATTCAGGCTTCTTAGCCATGCTCAAAATGGAGGACATTTTGGAATTTGAAATGGATGACATATCATCTTTACTAAGGACTGAAACAATGTGCAGGCATCTGACTAACATCTCCAATTGTTTTTTTCCCCTCCCTCCTGTTTGGTTTGTAACTTCTTGCCTGATGAAGAAGCCCATGGAACTTCAAAAGCTTGCAACAAGTATATTGTGCATTTCGGTTGGCCAATAAAGGTATCACTAATGGATTTTTGTTTGTATTTGTTAAATGGCCAACACAGTTATACCTGCATGCATCCCTTCTGAACAACTCAGAAAACCTAGTGGTAGGTTCCTCTTAGGGTCGCCATAAGTCAGAAATGACTTGAAAGCACGCAACAAGTAAAGCTCTAATGAAAACATGACTGCCTGGCCATCCCATCTATCCATCCTTGAAATCTGTTTTAATCAAATGCAGTTCAAATTACTTTCAGGTTTATCATGATGATTCATACATTTTATTCTTGTTATCTCAGTGTTACAATTTTGTGGTGTTTAAAAAAAAATTCCAATCACTGTTCTATTAGCAGATTATAATCTGCTTGGAAAACTTAATCACACCCTTGATAAACATAAAATTGATTCATACTACTACGTCAAACTACCCAGTTTGGCTTCTGTTGACTTTCTTTATCAATTGAGCAACTGAAGTGATCCCCTGAAACTGCCTAGTTACTCTCTGTTTTCCCCCTGACAAAGGAACCTGTGAGCTTTTGGAGGATGGAAACAGTTGGGAGTTAATAATGAAGCACGATGGTTTGTGATTGAAGAAGCAAGCAACCCTACTGCTTTGAATGAGACATGATACCTGCTGGGATCATGGCCCAATCACTCCAGTAAAGTTTACTGTTTTCAAAATAGAGGTACAAACTTTATTGCTTCGTCTGCTTCCCAGTGAACGTAGGAGCTACTTGCAATGAAACCAGGGCCCCATTCACGCTAGCATTTTTGTGCCGAGTAGATCCGGGAAGATTCAATGATGCAGTACCAAATCGAAGTTACCACTATGTTTACCCTGACTGAATCTCTCTGTGGCAATTTCACCCTTTCACATTGCCATTTGTATCGATTTAAAATGGAGCTGGCATATCAATCGTTCTCTTTTTTTAAAAAAAACTGCCAATCAAATGATGCTCACCTACATCACAATTACTGTTTTGGGGAAACCCCCTCCACCTCTGTCAACTCTCAGAGGATGGCAATTGCAAACCCTCTCTGAACAAACTTTGCCCCAGGATAGGTTTGCCTGAGGGTCGCCATAACTCGGAAATGAGTTGAAGACACAACAACAGCAACATCTGGCAGAGGACTTATTGAATGTTGTTTCCGAGGAAAAGCGCTGGGTCTGGCCCCGTGATCCTTCAACATGTTTTCGGGAGTCAAAATACCATTGAGAACAAGTGAGCTTCCTTCTGAGGAGACTGCTGGAAAGTCTCAAATCGTTTCCTTCAAGTCAAGATATGTCAAAGTAAATAAGTGTGTGTGTGTGTGTGTAGAGAGAGAGAGAGTCTACTTGTTTGGACAAAAGAAGGAGCTTAAATGCTTTATTAATCTGACAACATTTTTTTCTTAAATAACAGCTCACAGATGTGCCAAGAAAACCCCAGGATAAGTTTGCCTTAGAGTTGCCATAAATCAGAAACAACTTGAAGGCACACAACAACAACAAACACCATGTAGGCCTGACCTCTTGACTGTTTTCACCTGCATCTAAAATGCCCCCAAAGTGGGCACTGCATTGGTACCATATTAAAACTTAACTATAAGGATATCGCTTGTTCTAAGAATTAGGAATCCATTAGAATGCCTTCTCCACTATTAAGGGCTGCGTGTTTCTCTTTCCAAACTTCCGTCCAGTTTTCCCCCTCTTTGCTGGCTGGACAGATTCCACCATCAGTAATCCAGGACATCTTGTAAGGGATACCAGCCAGTCTCAAAGGACAGGCTGAGCAAAGGGAGTCTCACGTGAGGGGTCTCCACTCTCAACCTCTGCATGGAGATGAAAAAAGAAGGAAAGAAAGGTCCATTGCAGATGGGTGTGAACTGTCAGGAAGATTGCTCACTCTCTCTTTTGGAGAAATAGAGATTGTTGTTACTGTTGTTATTGCTAACAGCCTTTGAATGGCAACCCTGTTGATGAGACACCTCCAAGACCCCCTGTCCTCCACTGCTCTGCTAGGTCTTGTAAATTCAGGCCCCTGAACTCCTATCCATCTAGCTTGAAGAATTCAAAGATATAGCCATTTGGAGGAATCCCCCCCCCCCATCAGTCTTGGATGATGGTGATGACAAGCCCCTCTGAAGAAACATTGCCAAGAAACCCTGGGATAGGTTAGCCTTGGGGTTTTATTTCTGAGGAAAGAGGAGGAAGAGGAGGACGGGTGGCAGCGGCAGGTGCAGAGGGGAGGAAGAGGAGGATGGCAACTAGGCGTGAACAACAAAATGGCACTTGTCACTAATGCTAGACCTGCAGGATGGGTATGTTCCACCCCTCTGCCTACCTCTGCCCGTTACACTACTCCCGCTAGTATGCCCCAAATGGGATAGGAGCAGTTCCATTGGCAGTATCCTGATAATACCCGGTGCTTTTGAAAAGACACGGGGGAAAAGGTGATCCTGGAAAACCTGACTTAAGGAGGGTTTGACATGTCCCCCCTTGAATTTGGATCGGGGGGAAAACAGCACCAGTGTGAACAACCCCATTTTAAACCAGTTTATAAATTGGTTTATATCATAGTGTGAATGACTCCCTAGCGTCATCACTGACTGATGAGACCCATCTGACAGTCTGCCGATATTTCTTCTTCATTAGAGGATGAGACAACATACAGACCACATGATTTTTAAGATCAACTCTCTGCCCTGCTGCCGTTTCTAATGTCCAGCCTGATGAAGAGAACTGAAGTTCTCAAAAGCCAGTGCACCTTATTGTGCCTCTTGGATTGGTCAGATAAAAGTAATGGCAAAGCAATGTGGCTTTTGGAATAGATTGGGGTGAAAATCATGTGGCCCTCCAGATGTGGTTGGACTATAACCAGCATAGCCTGTGTCAAGGAGTGCTGGATGCTGCAGTACAGCATCAAGAGGAATGCTTGAGTCCCACCTTGGGACAGATATTGAAAACCTTTTCTCTCAAAGGTCTTGACTTATAAGCTTTCTTATACCACTACTGTTTTCCTTCCAGCTTCTCCTTGTTTAACTTAGACATCATTCTTCAGAATTCATTCTCAGCTCAAAAGTATGGCACTCTTGGCAGCTTTTTGTGTGAGATGCAGTTGTAGCAGTGACACCAATCCCTTTTGGAAGCAGGGTTGTGTGTAGAATTAACACCTCATGTGGTAAGGAGTGAGAAAGAATGACATTACGTTCATTGAAGGCATTGCTAGACCCAAAGCGGTATAATGGTTTGAGCATTGGACTACCATGTAGGAGACTGGGATTCGAGTCTCTCCTTGTCACTGGGTGACTTTGGGCAAATCACATTCTCTCAGGTGTTTATCACACAGAGGTTTTTGCAGCATTTTACAGCTCAGTTCCGGGGTGACTACAGGTCCAACGATGTGAATTCACATTACAACATGAATGTGTTATCAGACGAGATTCCTTTCTATGGGAGCTCCTTCCATGGCACTTACGCAGTGAATCCAAAGTGACTCCTCATTTTGATAAATTCGGAAAAAAGTGAATTCACAGAATTCACTTTCAAGCTCACTTTGATTTCACTCCAAATTGATCTGGTGTGGAATGCAACTTTGCTTCTGTTCTGGTACACCACCACAACTCCCCCCCCCCGGTTGCAAATTTCCCATGATGCAGCACTGCAATTTCCTCCATTTCCTTTCAGTAGTCCTTTCACTTTCAGGGCAACTTTCAGGGCAACTCATTTTTTTATACGTGTGTATGTGCGTGACTGTGTATATACAGATATGTCTGTCTGTCTGTCTATCTATCTATCTATCTGTGTGTGTGTGTGTGTGTGTGTGTTGAAATTGCTGAAATGGAAGAGAAAATAAAAAGGGGGGATGAAGAAGACAGAAATATTCATGAGGCAAATATTCACGCAATCACACGATTACGCGAAACAGGGAAACAAGAACTTCCACCCCTTTTCACCCCAGAAACGTACAAGGTCACGATACGTTCAGACCCCCACTGAGCATGCGCAAGGTTGCCGATTCGAATTGCTGAATCCCACCGGTGTCGTAATACAATTTGCACTCACTCCGCTTTGCTTGAATCCGCATCACGTGACTTGTCTTGGATTCGATTCCCCCTCAATTTGTTTTTGTTTTTTAAATTATTATTAAAAAACACAGTACACTCGATGTCAACATAGTCCATTATTGATATCTCAAAATACAAAATACATAGTCTTCTCCATCACCCTCCTTTCCCCTCCCCCCCTTTGTACTTCCTAGTCAAACAAAATTAATATATTTATGCATTTAGCTATCATTCTTTCTTCCTCATCATACTTCTGTTACATTTTCCACATCTCACAATTTCTTCTGATGCTTTGTATTTATCATTGAGAAGCGTGCATTACTATTCCAAGGAAGCTTTTCAAAAATGTTATTCCTTACCAAACTAAGTATTTCCATTTCCATTACTGTTGTATCTTATTTTCTCCCACGAGCTTATACAGGCCACTTTATCTTAATTGAAGAGCAAACATCAGTGCTTATCATTCCCTTATTCAATTTTTCCATCTTTCTGAGCAGTAAACAAATATCAGCTCCCAGATTTGTTTCACGTTAACATTAACATTATTTTCATCTCTTAAATACATTGTAAGCTTATCAATTTCAGCGATATCCAGGGCCTTTTTAAAACAATGATCTATTTCAGGAGCATTTTCCCTTTTCCAGTGTTTGGCAATTGTAATACGAGCTGTGATTATTAAATATAAGATCGGTTTCACGTACTTCCTATCTATTGTCTTGTCTATCATATTCAGAAGACATGCCTTTGGTTCTAACCTTATTTTAATCTTATAAATCTCTTGAATTGTTTTATGGACCTGTTTCCAATACTCTTTTATCTCCTTGCATGTCCACCACATATGATAGTAAGAACCAATCTGTTGTTTGCACCTTCAGCATATACCAGTGATGGAGAACCTTTTACACACCGAGTGCCCAAACTGCAACCCAGACCCCACTTATTTATTGCAAAGTGCCACGTCCCTCTGGCTTTCTAGTAAGAAACTCTGGCAAACTTTGCTAGGGAGACAGCATGTGTGCCCACAGAGAGGGCTCTGAGTGCCACCTCTGGCACACGTGCCATAGGTTCGCCATCACTGGCATATACCATCACTCTTTTTGTATATTTTTGCTAATCTGGAGGGGGATAGGTGCCATCTATAGAACATCTTTATAAAATTCTCTTTCAAATTAGTACCAAGTGTGAATTTAAATTCTTTGCCCCAGGTTCTCTCCCATTGTTTCAGAGGGATGTTATGGCCCACATTTTTTGCCCATTCAACCATGTTTGTTTTTACAATTTCTGTTTCTAAATGTATGCTTAAGCAAAATTTATATAGTTTTGAAATTATCCCCCTTTTCTCACTCAGCAGTATTTCATCTAATTCATTTTTGTCCTCTGTTATTCCCTCCTCTCTTACATCACATAATTATAGTTCTCTTATCTGATAATATGCGAACCAGTTTATTTTAATACCTTCTTCATTTAATTCCTCTTGACTCTTCAGTATTACTTTCCCTTGTTCCTTTTTCAAAATATCCCCATATCTCAGCCAGCCCTTCAGTTCGATTTTGTCTCTTTTTAAGAAGGCTTCATGCGTAGAAATCCAGTTTGGTATTTTTGTATAGATTTTGCCTTTATATTTTTCCCAAATCTTTATCAATGAACATCTAATAATATCATAGAATCATAGAATCGTAGAGTTGGAAGAGACAACTAGGGCCATCCAGTCCAACCCCATTCTGCCATGCAGGAAATCCAAATCAAAGCATCCCCGACAGATGGCCATCCAGCCTCTGTTTAAAGACCTCCAAGGAAGGAGACTCTATCACCCTCCGAGGGAGTTTGTTCCACTGTCGAACAGTCCTTACTGTCGGGAAGTTCCTCCTAATGTTGAGGTGGAATCTCTTTTCCTGGAGCTTGCATCCATTGTTCCGGGTCCTCTTCTCTGGAGCAGCAGAAAACAAGCTTGCTCCCTCCTCAACATGACATCCCTTCAAATATTTAAACAGGGCTATCATATCACCTCTTAACCTTCTTTTCTATGGTCTTTAAATTGTTTGTTTTGTTCAACTTTCCCATATCCTAAAAAATGCGTGCCACCCAAATACTATATTAAAACCTTCTAGATCCAGTAAATAATCTTCTTTTAATTGAACCCACTCCCTAAGCCAATCTAGACAGCAGAATGGAAATAGATTTGAAAATCCGACATCGAAAGACCGCCTCTGTCCCTTGTATCTATTAATGATTTCCATTTTATCCTTCCTCTCTGCCCTTCCCATATAAATTTAGTTAAGTCGCGTCTCCAATTCTTAAATATAGATTCATTTAGTATAATAGGGAGGTTCTGAAACAGGAACATCATTTTTGGCAGTATGCTCATTTTAATTAATGCAATTTCCCCCATTAATGATAGTTGCAGCTTTCCCAAGCTTGTCAATTTATCTTTTATTTCTTTCCAGGTATTTTTGTAGTTGTTGCCAAATAGTGACCTGTTACAGACTGCCAAAATAAAGCTGCTTTGGGTCTCTTTGGAGGCATGCTATTTAAATGATGCATGGGTCCTAAGAGTCCGGAGGTCGCACCAAAGCCACACTCCATTCCTAAGCACTGGAGGGCAGCTTTGGTGCAGCTTCTGGATTCTTAGGATGCATGCATCATTTAAACAGCATACCTCCAAAGAGACCCCAAGCAGCTTTATTTTGGCAGTCTGTAACAGGCCAGTTCTATATTTTTGTTCGTGATCACTATTCCTAGGTATTTGGTTTTTTTTTCTGGGTTTGTATTCCTGTTATTTCTTGTAGTCGTTCCTGTTGCTTTTTGTGCATATTGAAGGTTAGAAAGGCTGATTTCGACTTATTTATTTTAAACCCAGCACACATTCCAAATTGATGGATTATTTCTAACAGTTTTGGGGCCACATTTATCGGATCTTCTATTATCAATACAATGTCATCGGCGTATGCCCGAAGCTTGATGTCTCTTCCTCTTATTTGAGTTCCTTTTACATCTTTGTCTTCTCTGATTTTATTGCATAGGATTTCTAAACATGTAATGAACAATAAGGGAGACAATGGGCACCCTTGTCTCGTTCCTTTTGTTATCTTACATGCTCCTGTCTTTTGCCCATTGGCTATTAAATTGCTTCTTGTTCTTTATACACTTCTTTGATCCACTTTACTATTTTTTCGCCTGAATTTAATTTTTCTAATAATTTCCCCATAAATATGCAATTCAAATTATCAGAGGCTTTCTCAGCGTCTAGGAATAGCATTGTTGCCTCTTTTCCTGGATTTTTATCATAGAATTCAACCAAATTTATTACTGTCCTGATGTTTTGTTTTATATATCTTTGGGGAAGAAAGCTGCATTGATCTTGATTTATCCAATTCCCCCTCAATTCGGAAGGCCAATGGAAGAGCAACCAGGTGTGATAAAACATTCACATTATAACGTGAATTCGCATAGCTGAACCAGGAATCACCCCGGATCTGACTTGCAAAAACCTCTGTGTGATACACACCTCAGTCTCAGAAGAAGGCAAGGGCAAACCCCCTCTGAGGCAAATTCTTGCCCCCCAAATAAATAAAAAACCATGATAGGTTCACCTTAGGGTCGCCATAAGTCATAAATGACTTGAAGGTACACAAAGACAACAATGGTTTACTGGCATTAAGGGGTTGAAATAGAGGGGACCATAAATGTGGATTTAGCCAACTGGGTTCTCGTCTCTCACTTGCAAAACTTACACAGGTAAAATGTCAACCCACTTTAAAAAAGGAGGTGTGAAGGGCACCTCCTGAATCATAGGAGAATGGAAACTGCTATCCATGGGGGTAGACATTTCCTTAACTGCACTGCAATCTTTCAAGCCAAGGGGAAGGTGCAAGTCTAAAGTTAGGCTGATATCATTAAATATCCATTAACAGCAGTACTCCTGTTCAAAAGATAACTCCGATAATTTCCAACCCTTATAAATAGACAAAAAACCAGTTTAACAGGAAGAGAAAGAGAGTTTTCCAAAAAAGGAATCCGTTTCCTTGGGGTGTGAAGCTTTCGGTTATTATAGAAAGTGGCTCCAGAAAGTCAGCTATCCTGTGATGGTTGCAAAAGCAGTGGATACCATCCAGTCAACCAGCTAACAAAGGAAAGGACAGAGGCTCCCCACAAAGCAATCCAAAGACTCTAGTTTAGGCAGGACATCTGGAGAATGGTTCTCAGGTGAGCTCTAGACAGCACTGATACAGGTTTTGCCTTGCTAAGTGGTTCATTGTTGAAATAATTGATCTGATGATGGAGACCAGATTAGGACAAAGACCTTTCCCTGTCTTCTGCTAAAAAAGAATGCCACCCTTTTAATCACATTTTCTTGTCAGTAGAAACATAAACAGCAGCTGATTTTTAGTCTAATTTCTCTGTCCACATAACCCGATGGCTCCTCCACAATGCATTGCACCACACACTGCCCCTATTCCATCTTTCCCTGGTTTTTCAGCTTCTGCTGCTCCTATTTCTTCTGTAAAGACATAACTACAGACAACAGCAAACAATTCAGTGGAAGGGGGGGATGCATGTTTGACTTCCCAGTGGCATTTTCCTTCATGCCCTTTCCACCATTTTTGCTCTTTTCCTTCTGTGCCATCCCCCTGTAAACTGAAGTCTAAAAAAGCTCCTGCTGCCAACTTCTTTCTTTCATTTTCTTTCACTTAGGAGATTATCACACGGAGGAGGCAAGCATCCTCCTCCCATTGTTAAATTGTCTCATTTGTACAATCAGGGGGGAAGATTATCACACCCCGCACACTTATCCCATCACTGGGTATTAACTGGAGTTTTCCTTAATACCCAATGATGTGTCCATTACTGTTTATTGATGGAAGAAGAATGGGATAAGCCCACAAGGGTGTAATAATCTTCCCACCGATAGCACGAATGAGATGATTTAACAATGGGAGGAGGACACTTGCCTCCGATGTGATAACCTCCTTAGTCTCAAAGGGGCTACAAAATCTCTCCACATACTGATTCTACAGTCTGAGCAGACTGAGCATTAATCTACACTGTAGAAATAATCCAGTTCAAGACTGCTATATCTTGGAATCTAAAGAAAGCGTTTTTCAAATATCTGCAGTCACTTTTGCTCCTCTTCCATCAACCCACAGTCAAGTGAAGTGGCATCTCTAGATTTGGCATCACCCAGTGCAGTCACTCATGGTGCCACCTCCCCATTGACTTCTTCCCATCCCACACCATACAGAGCTTTAGTCATGTTTTTTGTACTCATGTTACTTCCGTAATCATGTCACAATATTAGTGACATAACCACCCAGCAAAAATAAAATTATACCTTGAAATTGCAGTATCACTCACACAGTCCAAATGTACTTACACATACTTAGTTTCATGAGGTTAAAGTGAAAATTTGGTGCGATGTGACATTTTAAAAGAAAACTTATAAGAGTAAAAAAGTTATAGTTTAAGTTTAAAAATCAGTTTTAAAAAATGGAGGCCTCTCCTTTCTCCTTCCACTGAGTCTCACTCCACTCTTTCAATCTCTTCAGCATTTAAAAAAAATGTTTCTGCCAAAAGGCAGATGTTTGGGGAGCAATGGTGTCACGCACCCCTTATGGGGTCGCGTGGTGTGTTCCACACACACTGCACCTCCCTAATGCCAACTTTGACCATCAAGCAGATAGTGCTGCATAAACCCTTGTCCCCTTCCTCTGTTTCAAGATGGAAAGGTGAGACTCTTTGCTCTCTCTTTACTTGAGGCATTCTTCTCCTTCCATCTCTCCCCCTTGAATTGCCTCTTGAAGCCTTACCTTCTACCTGAAGTACCATCTGTCCAGCTGTGTTTCCTCCTTGCCTTTGAGCACTCTGCTGCATGCCGGCTAGGTTTTTGCACTTTTCCTAAGGAGGGAGTGGCCAAAGGTTGCACAAAGTGACCAGACAACCATACTGCCTTCTGAAAGGCAAAGCCCACAGCATCCAGAAAAGAGATAATGGGGAGAAACTGAGAAAGGCTAAGACCACAGAAGACCGTCAAAGGACTCGCTTTCATCCATGTCATGAGCTCAGTGAGAGGTCTGGGGAAAGAAAGAAAGAAAGAAAGAAAGAAAGAAAGAAAGAAAGAGTAATCCTTTAAAATGTGAAGCCACAATTAGAAAGTAAATCAAACACAGTAAGGGGATGAGGATTGGGCAAGAGACATGATTTGCATCCTCTTGGATCTGATATTACATTCTGTTCCACTGTCACAAGTACATAAATTTATTTTATACCTGAGGTCTTAATACAAGTGTAGAAGTAGATTTATATCTTTGAAAGCTCATGTTAAAATAAAAGCCAGCTGGTTTTAAAAGTACACTCCTCCCTCCACATTCACAAGGGTTAGGGGCCCAGGACCCCTGTGAATGTGGAAAAATGACAAATAACAAAAACACAATGTTTTTCACCTGGGAGAACACCTCTCTAGGAATCTCTAGGTCCTCCAGTGCAACTCTGGGGTCAACATCTGCCAGACGTTGACCACAGAATTGCGCCGGAGGAGATACAAATGCCTAGTGAAGTGTTCTCTTTAGGAATCCCTATAGGTCCTTCAGTGCAACTTTTGGTTAAATTTTAGCTAGATATTCCCAGAGAGGACATATTAATCAAATCTGTGAATAATCAAATCCACAAAAGTCAAAGCTGCGAATGTGGAGGGACGAGTGCACTGCCACATTGATTTATTTTTCTTCCCCGTCCTTCTAACTCATTCCTTGACATTCACTTGCTGGGAATAAGGGGTGGGAAGCAGAACACACCCAGGCTGGAGACGTGAGACACACTAATCAGTCTACTCTAGTTTTACTATATAGGCATACTTCAGTTAACAAAATCAGTGTGGTCTTGAGTATTATATTTGTTGTTGTTGCTGCTGTGTGCCTTCAAGTTATTTTTGATTTATAGCGACCCTAAGGCCAACCTATCATAGGGTTTTCTTAGCAAGTTTCTTCAGTTGGGGTTTGGCATTGCCATCCTCTGACGCTGAGAGAACGTAGTTTGCCCAAGGTCACCCAATGGGTTTTTATGCTCAAGCTGGGAATCAAACTCCGCTGTTGTAGTCCTACACTCAAACCACTACACCATACTGGATGTCATATGGGCGGTGGTGCTGGTGGTGCTGGTGGTGTGCCTTCAAGCTGTTTCTGATTTATGGCAATCCTAAGGCAAACCTATCATAGGGGTTTCATGGCAGGATTTGTTCAGAGAAGGTTTACCACTGCCTTCCCCTGAGGCTGAGAGAGTGTGACTTGCCAAGGTTACCCAGTGGGTTTCATGGTTTATTTTTATTTTTAAAAAATTGTTATATAGTCAAGGAGTGTTTGGAGTACACAGGAGAAGCTGGCCTGGGAATATTGTTAGAGGGAGGCCCTTTAATTTTCCACATTTTCTTTTCCCTTTTCCTTAAGGGGCTTGTGGGTACTTTTGCTCAGAGGAAGTGAGTCAGAGACTTGCTCTGAAAGGAGCTAGTCTGCATAACTATAAGGCCAGTGAATTGAACTCAAGGACAGAGTTTGGGGACAAAGGCCAAGCCATCAGGGGGTCTTTACACTTGTGTTTAGCAGGGGAAACCCACAGTTTTGTTCAGAGTTTCCCTAAGACTTCTCAGTATGGACATTGAAGGCCCTGCTGCAGTCACCTGCAACACCTGTGGGATGTTTGTCTTCTTGCCTAGGGATATGGGGAACTTTACCTGCCCCAAGTGCAAGTTGGTAGCCCTCAGAAGAGAAAGTACAGCAGCTGGAGGCCCAGGTAGCTACACTTCAGCATCATAGGGAGCAAGAGGTTTTCCTGACCAGAACGGATCAGATGGTCCTGGACAGGAAACACACAGAGGAGGTTGCTGGGGAGGAGGAGGTCACTTCACACACAACAGAAGTAGATAGTTGGAAGAAGGTCACACACAGAAGTAGGGAAACCAGGGAACATTCTGTAAGCTTACAGCTACAGAATCGATTTCAATCTCTCTCTACTATCAAGGATGATGAGGAACAACAGCAGGGACAGACCTCAGGGACAGAGCAGGGGACCCAGAGAGCTCCACCAAAGGGAACAGCCGCTGCTAAGCCTCGGAGGAGGTGAGTGGTGGTCGTGGGAGACTCCTTGCTGAGAGGCACTGAACCAGTGGTTTGTGGGCCTGACAAGATGTCTTGGGAGGTGTGCTGTCTCCCTGGGGCAAAGATCCGTGATGTGACAGAGAGGCTGACAAGACTGGTCAAGCCTACTGACCATTACCCCTTTCTTTTGGTTCATGTGGGAACCAATGATACTGCAAAGCATAGCCTTCAGAATATCAAAAGGGATTATGAGGCTTTGGGTAGGAAGTTGAAAGAGGTGGATGCACAGGTCGTCATCTCCTCTCTTCTCCCAGTTGAAGGGCATGGTCCAGGAAGGGAGAAGAAAATAGCGGATGTAAATAACTGGCTCCGTAGATGGTGCCGCCAAGAACGGTTTGGATTCTTGGACCATGGGCTGCAGTTCCATGAGGAGGGACTTCTGGCCAGGGATGGGTTGCATCTCACGCCAGTTGGCAAAAACATTTTTGCCAACAGTCTCAAGAATTTGATCAGGAGGGCTTTAAACTGAGTTATGTGGGGGAGGGAGACAGTATTCTGGAAGGCAAAAAGGCTGGAGAAGATAGTCAAACTGACAGAGAGGGAACAAGACAAACAGTGCAAGGACCCAACAGTGGGAGGCAAAAGAACTTCAACAGGCAGCAAGTAAAGGGAACACATGGTCTTAGATGCCTCTACACTAATGCGCAGAGCATGGGAAATAAGCACAATGAACTTCAACTCCTAGTACAACAAAGCAAATATGATATAATAGGCATCACTGAAACCTGGTGGGATGAGTCTCATGATTGGAATGTGGAAATAGCGGGATATAACCTTTTCAAGATAAACAGGCCAAACAGGAAAGGAGGAGGAATGGCCCTATATGTCAGGGACATTTACACCAGTGAAGAGATCCAGGACATCAATCCTGGAAGCCAGGTGGAGAGCATCTGGATAAAAATTAAAGGGCAGGGAAACAACAAGGATGTTATGATGGGAGTCTACTACAGACCCCCAAGTCAGACGGAGGAATTGGATGATGCCTTTCTAGAACAGATGACCACACACTCAGAAAGGAGAGATGTAGTAGTGATGGGTGACTTCAACTACCCTGATATTTGTTGGAAGTCAAACTCAGCCAGATCCTCAAGGTCTAGTAAATTCCTCACTTGCCTTGGAGACAATTTCATTGTCCAAAACGTGGAAGAGGCAACAAGGGGATCAGCCATTTTAGATCTGATCCTAACCAACAAGGATGACTTGGTTAATGAAGTGCAAGTGGTGGGATCCTTAGGTGGAAGTGACCATGTTCTCCTGGAGTTTGTTATACAGTGGAAAGGAGAAGCCAGTCATAGTCAGACACGCATTCTAGACTTCAGGAGAGCGGATTTCAGTAAACTTAGAGAAATACTGGGGGCGATCCCATGGTCAGGAATACTAAAAGAGAAGGGAGTTCAAGATGGATGAGAGTTTCTCAAAAGGGAGATACTGAAGGCACAAATTAAAACAGTTCCAGTGAGAAAGAAAAATGGGAGGTGTTGCAAGAACCCAGGATGGATGACAAAAGAACTTTCAGCTCAGCTAAATTTTAAAAGGAACATGTATAAGAAATGGAAAAATGAGGAAATCACCAAAGAGGAATTCAAACAAATAGCTAGCAAGTGTAGAGATAAGGTCAGAAAAGCTAAAGCGCAGAATGAACTCAGGCTTGCTAGAGAGGTTAAGAACAACAAAAAGGGCTTTTTTGGATATGTCCGCAGCAAAAGGAAGAAGAAGGAAACTGTAGGACTACTGCGTGGAGAAGATGGCAAAATGCTAACAGAAGACAGAGAAAAGGCAGAATTACTCAACACTTTCTTTGCCTCAGTCTTCTCAGAAAAGGCAAAGGGTGCTCAACCTGAGGATAATGGAGCAGAGGACAGAATAGGGGAATTTCAGCACAGAATAAGCAAATACCTTGTTATTCTAAACGAATATAAGTCTCCAGGACCAGATGAACTACATCCAAGGGTATTAAAAGAATTGGCAAATGTAATATCGGAGCCATTGGCAATAATCTTTGAAAACTCCTGGAGAACAGGAGAGATCCCAGCAGACTGGAGGAGGGCAAACGTTGTCCCCATCTTCAAAAAGGGGAAGAAAGAGGATCCCAACAATTATCATCCAGTTAGTCTGACATCAATACCAGGAAAGATTCTGGAGCAGATCATTAAACAGAATCTGTGAACATCTAGAAGGCAATGCCATAATCACAAAACGTCAACACGGGTTTCAGAGAAACAAATCATGCCAGACAAATCTAATCTCTTTCTTTGATAAAATTACCAGCTTGGTAGATGAAGGGAATGCTGTCGATATAGTATATCTTGATTTCAGTAAGGCTTTTGAAAAAGTTCCCCATGACATTCTTGCAAACAAGCTTGTAAAATGTGGGCTAGACAAGGCAACTGTTAAGTGGATTTGTAACTGGTTGACCGGACGAACCCAAAGGGTGCTCAAGAATGGCTCCTTTTCATCCTGGAGAGAAGTGACCAGTGGGGTCCCACAGGGCTCTGTCCTTGGCCCAGTACTGTTCAACATCTTTATCAATGACTTGGAGGAAAAAATTGGGGGCATACTTATCAAATTTGCAGATAACACCAAATTAGGAGGAATAGCTAATACTCCAGAGGACAGGATCAAAATTCAAAATGACCTGAATAGACTAGAAAGCTGGGCCACAGCTAACAGAATGAACTTCAACAGGGAGAAATGTAAGGTACTGCACTTAGGACGAAAAAATGAAATGCACAGATATAGGATGGGGGACACCTGGCTGAATGAAACTACGTGTGAAAGGGATCTAGGAGTCCAAGTAGACCACAAGTTGAACATGAGTCAACAGTGCGATGCGGCAGCTAACAAGGTCAATGTGATTTTAGGCTGCATCAATAGAAGTATAGTGTCTAGATCAAGGGAAGTAATAGTGCCACTATATTCTGCTCTGGTCAGGCCCCATCTGGAATATTGTGTCCAATTCTGGGCGCCACAGTTCAAAAAGGACATTGAGAAACTGGAGCATGTCCAAAGGAGGGCGACTAAAATGGTGAAAGGTCTGGAAACCATGCCCTATGAGGAATGCCTTAGGGAGCTGGGTATGTTTAGCCTGGAGAAAAGAAGGCTAAGAGGTGATATGATAGCCCTGTTTAAATATTTGAAGGGATGTCATATTGAGGAGGGAGCAAGCTTGTTTTCTGCTGCTCCAGAGACTAGGACCCGGAGCAATGGATGCAAGCTGCAGGAAAAGAGATTCCACCTCAACATTAGGAGGAACTTCCTGACAGTGAGGGCTGTTCGACAGTGGAACAAACTCCCTCGGAGTGTAGTGGAGTCTCCTTCCTTAGAGGTCTTCAAACGGAGGCTGGATGGCCATCTGTCGGGGATGCTTTGATCTGGATTTCCTGCATGGCAGGGGGTTAGACTGGATGGCCCTTGCGGTCTCTTCCAACTCTATGATTCTATGATTCTATGGCTGAGCTGGGAACCAAACCCTGGTCTCCAGGATTGCAATCCAACGTTCAAACCATTACACCTCCATTCTAGACAGAGGACAAGAAAAAAAGTGGGAGCCAGGCATCCAGAAAAAAAAAACTTGGTAAAAATTACCTTGTTTTTCAGAGGCTTTGTTAACAGAGGTATGCTAGTAGGCACAAATTTAGGAAATTGTTGTCGCACAAGCTTACTTTCCTTGTTTCCCTATCAGTCAGTGAAATGGAAGCTAGTCCTGGAGAGCAGGAAGGAGTTGACGTCTCTAGTGTTTAACAAACACTACATTCAAAGTCTTTTTTGGGGCCCTCTTGTTTAGTAAGCAATCCACTATGCAAATAAAGTTATTACAGTAAAGAATACCAAAGGGCCAACCAAGCACAATAGGAGAGAGGCTGGAATTAAAGCAAGAACAAAGAACAAAACACTAAGCAAACCAAAACTGAACAAATCCCAGCAATAAAAACCCTTATCTGGCTGTGTCACCACCTTATCTCCTTTCTTGACTGATTCTTGGCTTGTCATGACTAGCTGCTTTGAAAACTATTTCCAGGTAAAAATGAGAAAGTTGCAACTTTAAGAAGGGGGGGGGGGATCTCTTATTTCAATGCAAAACTACAAAGGAACAGTCAGAGTTGAGCAACCTCCGTGATTCTTGTATTAGTGCAGGGAATTTTATTTTGTGGAACTTGATGACATGTATATTTTGACTGAATGCTTAAATATGGGGTCTATAGACCATAATAAATTATGACTGACTGACAATGCAAAACAATATACAAAGAAACAATATACTGTGCACGCAAAAAAAAAATTAGTGCCCCTATCTCTTGCATCGGCAACTAACAAAAGTCACTGCAAATGTTGCAAGAAGGCCACATGAACTTGGCAGAATGTATCGTTGTATTTTAACAATTCAAAAATGCACCATCAGTGCTAAGTACAAATAATAGTGGGGGGAAATACCAGGTACGTCTGCAAGATTCTATATTCGTACAAAGATAAACATACGATCTGTGAAAATCCAAAAGCTTACCACCTCAGTACTGAGAGGTGGAGCAAGAACTACAGGGCTGCCTCTGCAGTGCAGTAATAATCCAGTTTCACCCCACTTTAATGGCTATGGCTCAATGCTGTGGTATTCTGAGAACTGTAGTTTGTTGTGGCACCAGAGCTCTCTGATGGAGAAGGCTAAATATTTTCCAAAACTACAAATCCCATATCTCCATACCATTGAGATCTGGCAGTTAAAGCAGTGTCAAAGTGGACTATTTCTACAGTATGGATGTAGTCCAGGGTACAACTTTCAAGTCTTCAAGGGATTCCTTATTAAATCATTTCCTAAGGGTGGGAGGAACACGCTGGAGCATGCAGCCTGGAAAGTTACTTTTTAAAAGACATTTTCTCCATTATTCACATTATTCACATCTTGCTTTTAAGTAATTCACTGCTATTACTCATTTCAGTGTTTAAAGAGTAGCTCGGTGTATTACTTGTTGTGTTGTTTTTTACTTTTGTATTTGTTTCCCCATCTCCAAAGCCTTAAGATTGATAAGAGAATTGCTTAATACATATATCATCAGTGCTTGTTTTGATCTTTTGTTGTTGTCTGCTGCCCTTGGGTTGATCTCAACTCATGGTGACCCTGTGGATGAAACATCTCCAGGACCTCCTGTCCTCCACTACTCTGCTCATGCCCTCCATCCATCTCACATTCAGTCTTCCTCTCTTTTTTCTGCCCTATACCTTTCCTACCATTATTGTCTTTTCTAGTGATCCATGACCTCTTATGATATGGCCAAAATATTACAACCTCAACTTGGTCACCTTGGCTTCCATAGAGATTTCTGGTTTGATCTGTTCTAGGACCCATTTGTTTGTTTTGACCACAGTATCCTCAGCACTCTTCTCCAGCACCACATCTCAGGTGCAGTCACTGTCTTATTTGCTTTCTTCACTGTCCAGCTTTCACATCTGTACACAGTGATGGGGAATGCAATGGCTTGCATGACTGTAACTTTAGTGCTGAGTTGTGTATCCCTACTCCTTAGGATCTTGTTTAGTTCTTTCATGGCTGCCCTCCCCATTCTTAATCTTCTTCTATTTTGATCTGCAAAGCCTTAAATGGCTTGGGACCCGTATACCTGGGGTCATTCCCACTTAGGGTATAATCTGTGTCACAACCCGGTTCTGCTCTGCTTTGTAAGCAATTCCCAAAAGGTCCCTCATTCTCACTATGAAAAGGGACCTTTTGTGGAATCGCATTTTTCGCTGGGAACACTTGTTGTTCCCATTAGATAGAGCCAGGGGGAGGCGGCTTTCTTTCTCTCTTCCTTCCCTCCCCTCTCCTCCCTCCCTTCTTTTCCTTCCTTCCATCCTGCTTATCTTCTCTCTTTCCTTCCAGCCGCCGCTGCTTACCCAATGCTGAAAGGGCTTCTGGCACTATTATGTCTCTTGATCTAGATACTATACTTTTATTGATGCAGCCTAAAATTGAATTGGCCTTTTTAGCTACCGCATCACACTGCTGACTCATGTTCAACTTGTGGTCTACTTGGACTCCCAGTTCCCTTTCACATGTAGTCTCATTCAACCAGGTTTCCCCCATCCGATATCTGTGCATTTCATTTTTCCTCCGTAAGTGCAGTACCTTATATTTCTCTGTGTTGAATTTCATTTTGTTAGCTTTGGCTCAGAATTTCGATCCTGTCCTCTGGAGTATTAGCTATTCCTCCTAATTTGGTGTCATCTGCAAATTTGATGAGTATGCTCCCAGTTCTGTCATCCAGGTCATTGATAAAGATCTGGAATAGCACTGGGCCCAGGACAGAGCCCTGTGGGACCCCACTGGTCACTTCTCTCACAAAGATAATTCAAAATATTGTTGGAGAGGCTGTCAGGAAGTAGGATCATATCTACATATAATGTGGTGGCAATGTAAATATGTGCAAAAATTTTGGGAAATAGTAATATTAGAGATAGAAAATGTTATGAATATAAAGATAGACAGAAAACCAAACATAATATTGTTATCAATATATAATGAAGTAGAATGGAAAGAAGGAAAAAACCTTGTAACAAATTTGTTTACTGCTGTGAGATTAATCATAGCAAGAAATTGGAAGACAAAAATAAATGTGAAATTGGAGGACTGGTATAAAGAAGTTTGGAAGTTAGCAATTAATGACAAATTAACATGTAAATTGAAAGTAAACAAAGGATTATGGAAAAGAAATGATTCTGATGAAATATTGAAAAAATGTATTGAAAATGTATTAAGAAAAGAAGATGGGAAATTACCTCCATAGGAGGAGTTAAAATTTTGGATGGAGTATAAAGACAGGAATGGCTCCGGGGGGAAAGGGGGGCACTGAGGGGATATTTAGGGGGTTTTGTAAAAAAAATGACTAAGATATAAAAGTATATATATGTATCGAAAGTAGATAAATCTGGTTTGTAAAATCTCAAAAATACTAAATTAAAAAAAAAATCTGTGGATGCTCAAGTCCCATTAAATATAATGACATAGCAAAACAGCGTCCCTTATAAAAATTGGAAAATCAAGGTTTGATATTTGAAATGTATACTTTTTAAAAAATATTTTCAAACCATGGATGCTTGAATCCGTGTATAAAAAAATCCATGTACGTATAAGAAGGGCCAACTGTATCCATATTTGACAAATAATTGGATTTATGTGTTTTTTTCTCAGCCTCAAAGTGCCAAGGTAATGCAAAAAGTATCAATGTCACAAATACAAGTTGAGTTTCTCTACTCTAATGTTTAGCTGTGATGCCCAGTGGCAGAAGCCCAGCTCACAACCCAATAGGAATATCCTGTTCCTGTGCACACAGTGTAAGACTAAACTGACAGTGGTCACTGGCAATAAGAGGCAATTCCTTTCTTTACTGCAAAGATTGTATTGGTTTGGAATGAGTATGAATAAACAGAATCCAATTTGCTACTAAAACCTTAAGCAGCAATTTAAATCTGAAACCTCCCTTTGAATTGTTATTGTTAAACAATAACACTGACATCAGCAGCATAGTCCCAGGAGGATAAATTTCTGACAGTATGGCTGATGGCTAACAATGCCCCCTTTGTAACTTAATAGACCAGTTTGTGTAAGGACTAAGGTGGCAATTCTGTACCCACTTACTTTAAGAGTAAACCCCCATTAATTCAATGAGATTTGCTTCTGCAGGAATTTAATGTCAATAAACACAATTCTAGCATTAAAAATGGCAGTATTTGAAAGATAATCAAAGAACATTTCAATCTTTTCAGGGGCGAGAAATCTTGCATCCAAAAGAGACACTTGAAAAGCTCAAGCGATTACTTTGGGAAGGGATGAGAAAGATTGTATCCAGCATCATGTTTAAATGTGTTTTAAATTCAGTTCTTTACAGGAAATGGAGCCAACCTACAAATAAATGACTTAACCTATTTAAAAAAGATGCTGGGTGAATGAAAAGGACTTACCTGGAAGTATTTTAACTCATATGCTGGACCCAGGAGTATATTTTCACAGTCATTTGTGTACCAGTTCAAGTTGGTGCCCAGCTTCATAACTCTTTAAAGTGTTTTGCATTGTTGTACATGTCCAGTGTCTCTATTCAAAAAGGTAGCTGGATATGCTGATATACTACTGTTTTGTTTCTAGATGGCCAGTGGCAGATACAATTCCCTTAGCATTTTCTCCTGATCTGCTAACAATGCTCTCTTGGCATTCAGTGCTACCCAGTTTTCTCTCTTTTTAGGAATATGGGTAGATCTTCTAAGGGAAGAAGAATGATTGGAGGACAGGTAGGACAAAGGAGTCAGTAGGAGGGTTGGTTAGTAATTCACCAGCAAGACTGATGGCTTGTTATGCTTCCTTCACTCTCTTTTTGCCTCGGTTTAACCTCTACTTTTCCTCTGTTTCCACATTTTCTCTTTTCCAAATATGTACGCTCTTGCAAAAACCCTGATAAAGAATTCAAACATTAGGGACACAGTTTTCGATTGTACATTTTTAATTACACTTCTGAACAGAGGCTCAGAATGTCTTCTCAGAATTTGTAGAGCTTTGCTCATTCTGCCAACTCTGCACAAATTTTTATAGACTCAGTGACACTGCTTAGAAAAAAACACACAGGAATCTCTGAGAGGAAAATAGGAACTTTAATATAAAAATAAAGAGGTAAACCCAAGAGTTACTGTGATAGACTGTCAGCAGGCCAGCTCATCAGATTCTTCTCCTGAAATTTTTGGAAAGATATTCATTGCCACATCGGTCCAGACAATTGTTCTGAAAAGACCAGGCAATCTATGAAAGCAGGGAAGCCAACCCGCATGAAAGTTGTGGGTTCAAGAAGCACGTGACATTTCTTGCTGTCCGAAAGGCAGGATGCTCCAAGTTGCACCTTGCTTGCTGACAGCCGCACCAAGAGCCTTACTCTATCACCACTCACTCTAGCGTTATTCCAACTGAGGCCAGGGCCTCTTTTGCCCACTGAGGGTAGCAATCTGAATCTCTATACATGGTCTTCATGAACTCCTGAACAAACTCTGGAAATCTCTGCTCAATGATGCTCTCCCGGATCAAGCGCATCAGATTCAGCTGGAGAAGAAAGGGATTGGAATAGTCTCTTCAGCAAGTGCATTTTTAACACTGTCAGTTTCCCAGCAGGCATAACTAGCCACAAGGAAGGAATAATTCCATCCAACAAGGGAAACCCCCCAAATAATAATTGTAATAATCACAACAATAAATGTATTTGCCCAGAGACTAATATCACAAATACTACTCCACCTATTGTGAAAACAGAAACACCCACTCATATTGCAAACCGAGTTCAGTACTTCAAAAAGATGCAGGCAACTAGGCCTAGGGATTCAAATTCTATACTAGACAACTTATGCAAACTGATCAAATTCCCTATAATGTATTATGTTCCCAGAGTATTTGTAAAATTTAGTAAAATATGGATCAGGATTATATAGGAAGAACATCAAGGAAGAGAAGGAAATGGAGATGAGTGAAACTGGGCCAGAAAGAGGGGACAGCCAAGAATCATTAAAAGATAAACTGGTACCATGTGGCCCCTCTAGATGTTGTTGGACTGCAGCTCCCAGGAGTCTTAACCATGATAGGCACTGCTAGGAGTTGCAATCCAGGAGCACATCTTGGTAGCAGAGTGAACTATGCAATAGTAAAACCTTGGTGGTAAGAGAGAGGATAGGGAGAGAAAGAAATTGTCCTGCTGTCTCATTGCCATATCAGAGTCAGAATACAACAAAATCTTTCACGTTCTTCAATGCCAGACTCTGAATAGAAGACAGTTTTGAGGCCACAAAATGGTACAGAAGATAGACCAACCTGGTAAGTAATATTATGGACAGTAACGTGGTGCATGGCAGCTGTGTCAATACGAAAGAGAGCATTCAAGAAAGCTCGGCTATACCTGTCACGAGACAAAAAAGGCACAAAGGCATCAGCTTATGATCCAGGATATAAAGTGGGCAATTAATATGTGAGTTATGAAGAATAAGAGAGGGGAATTATCATTGTCCCTCCACCCCTCCTTGTTTTCCAGGAAAGGAAAAGGGCCAGATAAAATGGGGGGCAAATGGCAACTAAGATGCAGGGAACACTGGAAAGGAGTTTCCCTCTATACATCAATGTTTTAGCTCAAAGTTGTCAGAATTATTTTAATAAAGAAATATATTCTTCCTTGGCCTATTACTACAGGGGAGACCACACAACAAAAAGAGGCAGCATGGGTCTAGTTGTCAAATTGAGAACAAAACAATCCTGTGCCACTTGAAAGACAAGCACTTTTATTTCATCATGAAGTTTCAAAGACAAGGGCTGTGATGTGCCAAGCCTTTTGTGCTGTATTGGATAATGCAACATTGGCACTTTCCAGACCTCTGGAAAACGCTAAAGAAGAGTTCATGCATCCTCTTAAATTTCACTTCCTGAGGACCAACAAGACACAAAACACACAAAAAACACCCCTATCGTTGCACTGCGTCCAAAATTGTAACCAGCCTCTCCCACTATTGCTCACAGCCTAAGGCAGAAGTTGCCTGACACTAAGTTGTCTTTAGGTATTCTATCAAACACAGAGGATAATGTCTAACTAGTCTAGTCAGAATCAAACATTTTACCCAACTTTTATCTCACTCCAGACATCATGCGTGATTTTCTCTTGCACATTTTTAATTCACAACTGCAGTTTGTGGTGTGTATTTTAACTGAACTAGCTAAGCGATGTCTATCTAGCTAAGCTAAACAATGATTTCAGCATAGGTCTCCCTTGGGGTTAGTCTGATATTCTAATTATTATGACAAATTGACTTTTCACATATAAGCCTAAAATGTAAGAACTGTTTTTCTTTCTTTCCATACTTACTTAGGATTCAAGTACTACTCTACTCTGTGAAGATTAAAACGATTGTTGCTGTATATCCAGATACCACTGATTCATGTTGTTGTTAAGCTTTGAATATGACATAAGCCCATTATTCCACTCAGCAACAGACATTTTTTCCAACTGATATAAGACACTGAGATTATTCGCTTGTTGGGACAGAACGGCAGTTCCCAGGAGGGCCCGGTATATGGTGGTAAACAAACAAACAAACAAAAACACTTTCACGCAGGATAGAATAAAGCATTGTTTCAACCAGCTCAAAGGGAAAGGAGTAGAGGAGAAATGGTCTCCATTTGTCCTCAAGAAAGGACAACTGACACCATATGGAAAACATAAAGCCACAGAAACCTACTCTGTTAGGAGTCTCAGGGGTCATATAAGCTTCCTTAAAGAGCCATGTAAGATGGGAAAGGACTTTGGACCAAGCCACATGCCTGGTATCTGTTATGTATGTTCTGTTCTCCTTCTGCCAGCAGGCAAAGGCATCTGCTGCTTGGCGTTTACGCTAACTTGCTCATGAAATAGGTCTTAAGCAGGTGAGTGTTGATGTGTTTTCATGCTTTACTTATAATTTTGAAATTTCTGCATTGTATTGTTAACTGGTCTGAGCAGTGGAAAGATGGTTAATAAATATTTGGTAAGTGAGCTTGATGGTCAGCCAGAAAAAGAAACATTAGGGTTATGTGTGTGTCCTGGGAGGGGACTGGGAAAGAAAAGGAGACTTGGACTTGGGCAGGGAAAACATAGGAACAGGAACTTGTAGAATCCTATTAAAATGTGGACTTAGGCTGGACTTAAATGGACCTGGAAAGGGGGTTGAGAAAACATTGGAAAAACAGAATCTTCGTCTTTCCTGTCCCTCCACTTGTGTGGTTCCAATTGCTCTTGGAGTGTGTCTGGGAAGTCCAAAGTAGGGAATGAAGAGAGCACCTGCTTGCATGGACCAGCTATGAAAGACTAGATTGTGTTGTTTCCAACAAAGCCTTCAGCTCCTTCGTTGACAATCTTCTCACATCGAAGAATTTTTCACTCCTCAACTACAGCTTTCATTGTATTTCTAACATTTGATAAGCTGCTAACTAACTCAAAGGGTTCTTGCAAGAACTAACAGAAGAGTAACACAACAAAAAGTTAGACTGATTTAAGCAACATAACTATTCATTATAAAAATCACTAAAAACAACTAACCAGCAGGGCATGAGTATGAGCCAGGCTCAACAATTTAGTACTCCAAAGCTTTCCTAAACAGAAGAGGCTTTCTCTTTCCTGAAGGACAGACTTCCTAAAGGATACTTCCTAAAGGAAATCAGACAGATTGGCCTGAGAGTGCAGGAGACAGAAAAACTCAGACCTGGTAGTCCCTTGCAAATGTTCAGATGTTGAAGGCACTCTAAGCAGATTACTCATATGAGTACAATCTTTCTGACAGAATTAAATGTGTGAAGGAAGCATATGGAATAACACGTTCCTTCAAAGATACCACAATGGGCATGAAGCTAAGGAATATTATACTCAAATGGCTCTGGATTACTTGCAGAACTGCTGATGCACAACAACCTATACTTCTTAACTTTGGGCCCGAACAGGCCAAAATAAAGCTGCTTGGGGTCACTTTGGAGGTATGCTGTTTAAATGACACATGCATCTTAAGAGGCCAGAAATTGCACAAAAGCTGCACTCCAGTCCTTAGGCCTGGAGCGTAGCTTTGGCACAGCTTCTGGCCTCTTAGGACGCATGCAGCATTTAAACCGCCTACCTCCAAAGTGACCCCAAGCAGCTTTATTTTGGCCTGTCTGTTCAGGCCTTATGCTAGCCCTACATGTGGAGCTGCCCATTCTGTTCAAAAGAGCAGCACAGCTTTCTCTGCCTTCTGACCACCTTCCTCAGACATGGATGAAAAATGTACCGCTTTTTGAGCAAGCAACCTGCCTTAGCAGTGCACTTTAATATTTTGCTGGATGATGAAATAATGTATTAAAAACAGGAAAAAGAAAGTGGCACTTCCCACACAAACCTCTGGCAGGTGAGGCAATGACAATTCTCATCAATAGGGCGAAAGTCCTTGGCATACTGCTTGTTCTTCAGCTGCAGGGAGCCCCAGGGGACCAAGGCTGAACCAAAACGCTGAAAGTGGAAAAGGCAGAGAGCTCTGAAGACCTACAGAAATGCTCTCAGGACTTTTGCCTTCTTGGGGCACTGGCTGTTTCAAGCCACCCCATTTTTTGTTTAATAAATGGCTTCCATCCCAGTTTATCCCACCCTTCCCCACGTAATGACACTCTTCTCCCTCCCAGGCTGCCACTCCCAGTTTCCCCCATAGCTGAGGCAGCTACTTACTGCGGTCCTTGTGGGAAATACACAGTCAAACATGTCACAGCCGAGGGCCACACACACCACCAGGTCTGTGGCATAGCTTTGTGGGAAAAGAATTGAACCGACATAGTTCAGATGATGAAGTAGCTGCCTAATATTTTGCCCACTTTCTGCCTAAAGAACAGCCTTGCCCAAACCCAGCTCCCCACCCTATGCCCTCAAGCAGATGACTGGTGGTAATCTTACACAGGGTGATTAAAAAAGAATGGTGCAAAACCAAATAAGGACAGGTTTACTTTTGCACCATTCTTTTTTAATTGCTGGATACTTTAAAATTTCCTGGTTACAAACACCTTGAAGAATAGACAAAGGAGTTGACTTAAAACACTCGGGTCATTCTCCTTCTCAAAACAGAAAATAGGAAGTCTTCACAGTATATGGGGATACTAACAGCTAATCACACTGTCAGCAGCAATCCACTTTGTCATGTTCCTGTTGGAGCACAGAGGAAACTGTACCAGATGATATTGTTTGAAGTGTGCAGCATTTACTCGTACCCTACTCCCATAAGATAGCGAGGCTTGTTCCTGGGGAGATAATCTGTACTGAGAGCCACCATTCTCCAGAAGTGATCTTTGGCTTCGCCACCACTCAGGCCCCCAATGGCAAAGCCTGGCACATCTCGTTTAGTCATTTCTGACAGAGGAAGGAAGGACAGCTGTTAAGAGTCATGAATTTCATCATACAGGAGAGCAGCATCCAAAGAAAACTAAGGTGCGGTACATACCGCCAACAAGCAGCGTACTGGTGCCAATTCTAGGGTTAGGGAATGCACGGCAACTGCACAGTGCCTAATCCTAGAACATACAGGCGGCGTAACAATGGTGCGCCCTGTGTACAGGGGCGCTGCCATTGTTATGTAAGCAATGTGCGGTGTCTGCACGTTGCCGCACATTGCTTACGTAATGAGTGCGTCATTGGCTGTTGTACCAGATGGTATTGTTTGAAGTGTGCAGCATTTACTCATACCCTACTCCCGCTTTTCCCGAGTTCTTTTTCTTCTGGAGGGAAGCCGTGCGGTTTGGTGGCTGGAGGAAAGTAGGCCGCCGGCAGGCCGCCCTTTTTGGGTGGTCTGTCCCAGGCCTCAGATAACAAAACTGCCTTTCATGGAAACCCCAATCCAAAAACTTCCTGAGCTGCCACTGTGAATCCTGAGATTATTTATTACCACACAGGAAAGCAAACTACAAATTCATCACATGCTATTTTTCCATAATCTGTGACAACTGTTTTCAAATATTCTTGTGGCTGGTATGCACCTGTATGTTTATAGGAGATCACCCTTGCTTATGGTCTATACACCAGGGATAAATGGGTGTCTCAGATAATTACATTCAGTAATTATTGTGGGCGTTCTCAAGCTCATAAATTCATTAAATATTTCATCTTTTGCTCCCTGCTATGACACAACGTTAGACCCAAAACAACGTTTTGAATAACCAATGCACCTTTAAATTACAACCCTGCTGAATAAAATCAGATTTTACCACAGATAAAATTTTGGCTTATTAACCTACCAGTTAAAGCTTATAGCTCTGCCTGTAGTATAGTCCTTATCTGTAAGTGAAGCTTTATAAGCTTTTTCAGATCACTAGTCAAAGACCCTGAGGAACTGAGATCAACAGAAAGTGCAAGTCCAAGAAAGGAATTTCAACTTAATTTCCTCTAGTACTGTCCTCAAGTATCAGGCAGCCTGAATATTTCCATGAACACATATATTACTGAGGAACAGAGATCATATACAGATGGAAACTTACCTTCCAGACACTTGGTTCGAAGGGCAGGATCCAACCCACCCTGGATAATAGCAAATAGATTCTGCTTGTTGGGCTTGCTATGTGCTGCAATACATCGGTCCAGCCAACGAATGGACCTGCAAGAAACAGAGGCCTGCTCAGTTAAGAAAAAGAAGTATTTGTCATATCACTTCATTATCAGACATTGTATCAGGTACAGTAATGTAACTTACCCCTAAGGAGGCTCACTGCTTTTCAGGATTTAAGGTGTATACTTCAAGGAGGGACTTGAGCAGAGGCAGCCATACTAATCTAAAACCCAGCTATCTAGGTCTGTGGTCTTGTTCCTGGCAATGTGTAGCACCCAGAGTTTCTCTTCTATACCCTAGATAGATATCCTACATCAGTGGTACTCAATTTTTTTTACCCTTGGGACCCCCTTTACCTGTGGATATTGTGCCCCCCACACACACATACTTGATGTAGTATATGAATAAAAATATTTTCTTTATTTAGTGTGCATATTTTTGTTCGCACATTCATGTATATTCATATTTTAACATTTTATGGGGAAATAACATCATTCATATTAGAACAGTTTTATTTAAGTAAATTCAATATTTTGCTCAATGCATGTGGAAATTTTACACATAAAAAGGTTTGGGAAGAGGAGATGGGTCGACACTTGCAAATCTCATGCCTCCTTGAGCAACTGTTGCACAAATCCTGGCCCACCATTTGAGAACCACTGTTCTAAATAGATAACATTCTATTTTGTGGGAACATAGCTAAAAGCACTGAGATACATTAAAATAATATAATCAGTGAGTGGACTCTATGAGTTGATTTTCATAGCTGCAAAGAAAACATTTAGACAATGACAACTGAGTATGCAGAAGTTTCTGGAATAGTTCTGGGTAGTCCAGGGCAAGATGTAATTCTTTCACCATACACCTTCTCCCCGCCATAGAAACCTGGTTATGGCTTACCAGGATTCTGAAGCTTCATTTAGCACAGATGAAGTGTTATCTCAAACTACTCTTGTTAAGAGAATGAAGTTTACATCTAAAACCAACCAGAATGCCTATAAAATCGAATCAAGTCTGCATAATTTCATTCACTTATACTTAACATGAAGAATGTGAACATTTCACTACACTTGTCCCTCCACATTTGCCACTTTGACTTCTGTGGATTTGATTATTCATGGATTTTATTAATATGTTCTCTCTAGGAATATCTAGATCCTCCAGCGCAACTCTATGGTCAACGTTAACCAAAGGTTGCACTCAAGGACCTAGAGATTCCTAAAAAGAAGACTCTACTAGGCATCTGTAGCTCCTTCAGGACAAATCTATGCTCAATGTCTGGCAGATGTCAACCACAGAGTTGCACCGGAGGGCCTAGAGATTCCTAGAGAGATATTTTGTCAGATAAAACACAGTGTTTTTGTTACTTGTGGTTTTTCCATATTCACAGGGGTCCTGTGTCCCTAACCCCAGCGAATGTGGGGGGACATGTGTAGCAGTGAGCAAAAGCTGCATAACTGGAAAAGTAAGGCAGACCACATGAGCAAGGAACTGACTTGGACTGGCCAGTGGGGTCAGATAGACATAATACACAGCACAAACCTGAACATGGCTTCTTCTACACGGGGACCACTGACGGTGCTGCTGACCACATCATCTAACTGCATGATGATGTCAGAGCCTGAGGAGGGAAAATATTATTTAAGACTGGATAACAGTGGAACCTACATTGTTGGTTTCAAGTAACATATATTTTTACTCAAGACAACACAAGTACAATAAGCAAGTAAGCAATACTTTTCAAATGTATATTGCAAGAAGGATGAAGCTTTCCCATACATCTCTAGTAGTGAAAATGAGTCAATATGGGTTTCTTTTCTGCAAGTTTTAGATGTACCCTGAAACCTGCAGGGCACCTAGTAGAGCCTTAATACATTTAAATCTGCATCTGTTTCTTCTCTTCATCTTAAAATTCTAACCATGCAGACTTTATAACTTCCATAAAGGGTCTTCTTTTATATCCTACTCCACTATTTTTGGAGCATTTCTTTTTTTTTATGATAAAAGAGATTTACAACGTATGGATAAAAGCAGACAGCCATATTCATACTTGCTTCTACAATGCAGAAATCGTAAAATTTCTATAATAATTTATGGTCTATTAAGATTATATTTCAATTGCTCAATGTAGATTGTTCCCTGCAGAGCTGAAAATTTGATGCCCATATTATCCTTACCACACTAGTGTGGAAGGTACAGTATGAGAAGAAATTAGTGAGTGTATAATTTTTATCCTGGTAGGTACTTTACAAGCTGCAAAGCACACTAACATTAACCACAACTGTCAAATTATTATTATTATTCTTATTAGATTTCTATTTAAACTTTTCTAGAAGCATTTGGTATTTCTAAAGCAGCAGTGAAACAGCTGTAACAAGTAAGAAATATATCCCACTATTACAAAGAAAAATCAGTCATCTTACTAGCTGGTATTATGCAAGATATAGTATTACCCAGAGCATTCTGTATTTCAATGGATTTCTCTGGAGTCAGCAGAATCTCCTTGCCATCATAAGGAGAACAGAACTGGACTCCTTCTTCAGTCACCTTGGAGAGCTCCACCAGAGAGACCATCTGAAATCCACCACTGTCCTGCAGAAAAAGACAGAAACTATAAAAATAAGTGATAAGAGGGATCATCTACTGTGCTACTTTACTCTCCATAACATCACAAGCACTACTTTACATGACCAGAAGAGCATAAGATTAATAGAAGAGCTGTGATGGACATCAGAAAGACATAAAATTATATTTCTATTCTAGTTGCATCTTTTTGATCCACAGCATTATAGAATCATAGAGTTGGAAGAGATCACAAGGATCATCCAGTCCAACCCCTGCCATGCAGGAACTCACAATCAAAGCATCCCTGGCAGATGGCCATCCAGCCTCTGCTTAAAGACCTCAAAAAAAAGGAGACTCCACCACACTCCAAGGGAGTGTATTCCACAGCTCTTACTTTCAGGAAGTTCGTACTACACTTGTCCCTCATTATTCACTAGGGTTAAGGACACAAGACCCCCATGAATATGGAAAAAACAGCAAATAACAAAAACATCATGTTTTTACCTGTGAGGACACATCTCTAGGAATCTCTAGGTCCTCCAGGGCAACTCTGTGGTCAATGTCCGACAGGCACTGACCATAGAACTGCGCTAGAGGAGCTGCAAAGGCCTAGTAGAGTATCCTCTCTAGGAATCTCTAGGTCTTTCTGTGCAACTTTTAGGGCAGAGAACTGTCTAATGAAAAATAATAACCGTAAGCTGCTCTGATAGCCTGAGTCCCAATCCTGGGAAAAGAGCGGAATACAAATAAATAAACAAACAAACAAATATAAATAATCCTATATCTATGCATTTCATTTTTTCTGCCTAAGTGCAATATCTTACATTTCTCCCTGTTGAAGTTAATTTTGTTAGTTTTTGGCCCAGCGTTCTAATCTATTAAGGTCATTTTGAATTCTGATCCTCTCCTCTGGGGTATTAGCTACTCCTCCTAATTTGGTGTCATCTGCAAATTTGATAAGTATGTCCCCAATTGTGTCATCCAAGGCATTGATAAAGATGTTGAATAGCACTGGGCCCAGGACAGAGCCCTGTGGGACCCCACTGGTCACTTCTCTCCATGAAAAGAAGCCATTGTTGAGCACCCTTTCGGTTTGGCCAGTCAACCAATTACAAATCCATCTAACTGTCACATTATCTAGCCCACATTTTAACAGTTTGTCTCCAAGAATATCATGGAGGACTTTGTCAAAGGCCTTACCGAAATTGAGATATGCTGTATCTACAGCATTCCTTTTGTCTACCAAGCTGGTAATTTTATCAAAAAAGGAGATTAGATTAGTCTGGCATGACCTGATTCTCAGAAAGCCATGTTGACTTTTTCTGATTATGGCATTGCTTTCTAGATGTTCACAGACTCTCTGTTTAATGATCTGCTCTAGAATCTTTCCTGCTATAGATGTCAGACTAACTGGATGATAATTGTTGGGATCCTCTTTTCTCTCCTTTTTGAAGATGGGGATGTTTGTCCTCCTCCAGTCTGCTGGAACTTCTCCTGTTCTCCAAGCGTTCTCAAACGTTATTGCTAATTGCTCTGAGATTACATTTGCCAATACTTTTAATACCCTTGGATGTAGGAAGTTTGGTCCTGGAGATTTAAATTCATTTAGATTAACCAGGCATTCCTGTACTTCCTCTCTACTTATTCTGTGCTGCACTTCTCCTGTTGTGTCCTCTGCTCCATTTTCCTCAGGCTGAGCACCCTTTTCCTTTTCTGAGAAGACTGAGACAAAGAAGGTATTGAGTAATTCTACCTTTTTTCTGTCCCCTGTTAGCATTTTGCCATCTTCCCCATGCAGTGGCCTTACCAAATCCATCTTCTTCCTTTTGCTACTGACATACCCAAAAAAGCCCTTTTTGTTGTTCTTAACCTCTCTAGAAAGCTTAAGCTCATTCTGCGCTTTTGCTTTTCTGACTTTACCTCTACAGCTAGTTACTTGTTTGAATTGTTCATTGGTGATTTCCCACCTTTTCCATTTCTTGTACATGTAATGTGTGTGAGTCTAAGCGTACAATCCAGCAGGAAGTAAAACTCTACTCCCTATATTTATTTTAAATGAGGCAAACAGCTCTAATAATTTCCCCAGCTTCTTTCAGTAAAGCACTCAAACTGTAACATATATTGCTCAATCACTTGAGACAGTCTGTTGACTTACTCAACTTCTGAAATGTACTTACTGCTGCTCATGAGAGCCAGTGTGGTGTAGTGGTTTATGTATTGGACTAGGATTCTGGAGACCAGGGTTCAAATCTCTGTTTGGCCATGGAAACTTGGGCAAGTAAACCTCTCTCAGTCTCAGAGGAAGGCAATACCCACTGAACAAATCTTGCCAGGAAAACCCCATAATAGATTTGCCTTAAGGTCGCCATGAGTCTACCAACTTTTCTCTTTCAGTTAGTCTCAAAGGTGCTTCAAGATCCCTTTGCTTACTGTTTCTGTAAGAGTGTGGCTGTTGGCTACCCTTGTTGCATCTCCTCCTCCTCCTCCTCCTTGTGTGCCTTGAAGTTGTTTCTGACTTATGGCACCTGGTGACATCCAACCCCAAAACTCATGACAACTTCTTCCAGAAGTTTCATGTAGATATTAAATAGCAGACGGGATAAAACTGAGCCCACAGGCATCTGCTAGCATCACCTTCTGCGTTTGCCTCTCCAGAAAAGACCGAAACCACTACAGAGCATGGTCCCGAAGTCCTGTTCTGTTTCATCCCAAAAAGGTAGCTCAGGGTGATGGTATCAAAAGCTGCTGAGAGGTCCAGCAGAACCCACAGGGACACGCTCCCTATGTACAGTTCCCTGCATAGGTCATCCACCAAAGCGACCAAAGCTGTCCCCTGTTCTATAGCCATACCTAAAGCCAGACCGGATGGATCTAGCGAATCCCTTTCATTCAAGAATACCTGGAGCTGGAAGACCACCACATGCTCCGAACTTTTATATTTTATACTAAAATATCAAAAATGTAAGATTGCAATTTTTTTTTGGGGGGGGGGGAATTAAATAATAATAATAAAAAAATAATTACGCATGCCATTCTGGACTAAGGCCTGCATCCTATGTCACTGCTTTCAGTTTCTGCCACCAATAAAGCTCAGTCAGAGAAAGCCCTTTTCCTTCATGATAGATGGTTTCCTTATCCTTACCGTCAGCAGGTTCCGGGACCAGTTCATGAAGCCATGGAGCCCATTAGCTTTTTCGATAAGGCCTGGTCCCTAGAGCAGAACAAAAGATTGCCATCATTGCCTGGAAGACTGTTAGTGAGTTTCCCAAGGTCCACTCAGTCCTAGACATCAGTGGTCCCCAAACTGTGCTCTTTAAGGGATTTTGGACTTCAGCTCCCAGAATCCCAGACTATTGGCCAACATGGCTAAGGCTCCTGGGAGCTGAGGTCCAAAATCCCATAAAGGGCACAGTTTGAGCACCACTGACATATATCACAGGTGGACAACTGTGGAAGGCCCAGGGACCGCAATAGCCGCCCCTTAGAGACCTTGGAGCGCTGCACCCCACACTGCATCCCCCACATAAAGAAATCAAAAGAGGGTTTGTTTTGTTTGCCTTCCATCGCCTCAGGAGTTTTGATGTCTTTTTTACCATGTTTTTAGGCCCTTAGGCCATTTCAGAGCCTGTTTTAAGCCAGCAGAAGTAATGTATTGTTCCTTTGGGGTACTGGAGCAAATAGTGGTTTGAATGTCTCCTACGACTCCGGAGATCAGGATTCGAATCCTGACTTGGCCATGGAAACCCAATGGCTGACATTAGGCAAATCGTCAATTTCGTGCTATTTCCCACCTATTTCCCTCCTATATCCCCCCAATTTTGGCCTCAAGGATTCCCCACAGTAAATGAATAACAAACTGGGCTGTTACCACAGTATAAATCAGTGGTCCCCAAACTGTGCCCTTTAAGGGATTTGGGGCTTTGTTCCCCAGCATCCCAGGCTACTGGCCAACATCAAGTGTGATAGTCTCCCTCCTTGGAAGTCTTTAAACAGAGGCTGATTGGCCATCTGTCGGGGATGCTTCGATTAAGAGTTCCTGCATGGCAGAATGGGGCTGGACTGGGTGGTCTTTGGGGTCTCTTCCAACTCTAGGATTCAACATGGCTGAGGCTTCTGGGAGCTGAGGTCCAAAATCCCATAAAGGGCACAGTTTGGGGGCAACTATATCACTAGATAGTGAAATGGAGACTATCTCCAAACTATGCTCTTTGAGGGGATTTTGGACTTCATCTCCCAGAATCCCAAGCTATTGGCCAACGTGCCTGAGGCTTCTGGGAACTGAAGTCCAAAATCCCTTCAAGGGCACAGTTGAAACATCGGGAGGCTTTCGCTGTCGTTCTCAAGGGAGAACTGTCACTCAGACCCAGGAGGAAGAGGGAGGAAAAGGGACCCGCCGCGTCACGGGGAGGGGGCGGGGCTTACGGGGCGCATGCCCAGATGGTAGGTGTTGCCCAGGCACAGGCGGCACCCGAGGCCGTCCAGCTGCGCGGCGGTGAGGCCCTTCATGGTCCCCTGCGTCCCCACCGGCATGAACACCGGGCAATCCACCGTCCCGTGCGGGAGCCGCAGCTCACAGGCGCGGGCTTTGCTCCGCCCACACTCCGCCACCACTCGCAGCGACAAGGCCGCAGCCGCCGCCATAGCAACCGCTGGCTCGGTCCCCGCGTCACGTGACCCGGGGGCGGGGCTAAAAACTGGAAGGAGAGGCTTCTCCTTCACCCCGTGACGTAAACCATAGAGTCTCTGCCTGAGGGCCAGAGTGTCCAACTGGATCTGCCACTGGTTGGACTCGAGCGCCCCCAGCAGGCGACTGGGCGAAGCAACAATAGAGAATAATAATAATAGCAAATGGCTGTAATAAAGTTGTTGTTATTGTTGTTGTTGTTGTTATTATTATAGAGATTGGAAAAAGTTCAGAGACATCATACATTATAGCTGCATCCGCACTGAAGAAATAATCCAGTTTGACGCCACTTTAACCGCCCTGGCTCAGTGCTATGGAATTCTGGGAATTGTAGCTTCGTGAGACATTTTTAGCCTTCCCTGTCAGAGAGCTTTTGGCACCGCAATAAACTACAGATCCCCACAATTCCATAGCCTTGAGCCTATGACTGGCATCTACTACACTGAATAATGAATGCAGTTTGACACCACTTTAACTGCCATCACTCAGTGCTATGGAGTTATCAGAGCTGTAGTTTTGTGAGGTATTTCGCCTTCTCTGTCTGCATCCAGGCTGCAGAAATAATCATGGCTCAGTGCTATGGAATCCTGTGAAATGTCTTTTTCTGTGGCAGCGGAGTTCTCTGAAGAGAGAAAGCGAAATACCTCACAAAACTAGGATTCCCAAAATTAGTCAGCATTGAGCCATGGCGGTTAAAGTGGTGTCAACCTGGATTATTTCTGCAGCGCGGATGCAGCCTATATGAACATTTATGTTAAGTGCCTTCAAGTTTTTTGGAAAAACTGCATCTTGAATACTGATTTTTGGGGTTAATAGTAGAAACGGTGTCAAAAAAACTCTGGAGGTAGTCATCTTTCCATTGCTATCTATTTACTGTCTGCACAGTTAACACAACCTGTTTGCTGTATTGCTGCAACCATTCATGTGTGGATTGTTGTCTATGAACTTGTGGAAATAATATTTCTGAACCAGAGGTTGTGAAAAACCTAAGAGAGCACATTCCACTTTCGTCTGCTACCTGTCTTTCAGGACCAGACATAGAAACAGGAAATATATCATGGACACACCAAATTCCAAAGTGATAAAAGCAGATAAAAAGAAATTCAATTGAGATGTGGTGCTGGAGAAGAGTGCTGAGGATCCTGTGGGCAGCCAAAAAGACAAACAAATGGGTTCTGGACTCCTGGAGCAGATCAAGCCAGAAATTTTGCTGGAAGCCAAGATGATAAAGTTGAGGCTGTTGTACTTTGGTTGCATCACGAGAAGGAAAGACTCAGTGGAAAAGATAATCATGCTAGGAAAGGTGAAGGGAAGTAGAAAGAGAGGAAGACTACATGCTAGACTGATGGACTCTATTAAGAAGCTCATAGGCATGGATTTATAAGATCTAAGCAGAGCAGTGGAAAATAGGGCATCTTGGAGACTCCTGATCCACAAAGTCACTATGAGTTGGGATCGACTCGAGGGCAGTTAACAAAAACAACATAGTCTAAAATAAAACCCGGTTAGTCTTAAAGGTGCTGCCACATTCCTTTTGTTCCTCCCCCTCCCTTCCTCCTCCTTATCATTCTTGTTGCCCTTCTCTGAACCTGTTCCAAATTATCTAATTCCATCTTAAAATTAGGCGCCTGTTTAAACTTAATTTGTTCTGTTCTCATTGCTGCCAGATTCATTCTGTTGGATGAACCGAGGTCTCGGAGACCAAGGAGGGAGACATTTACTCTTGACACTGGGAGGCTCCCTCCCACTTGTTTTGTGACATGAAACGTGAGTTGTTGTTGTTATTACGCTTTATTTATATAGCACTGTAAATTTACACCGCACTGCAAATTTGTAACCAGGTATGCACAATATGTGAAACTGTGTAATTTCTTTACTGCTACCTGATGGAAAAGTTAAGCCCCAGCTTTAAAGGCTCATGCTCTTGGAATATGAGTGCATTTGTAATAGTCTTAACTCTTCGCTTTTAGAAAGTTGGATGTTTTAAATTGTTGGATGCTATTTTTGCAGCCGCGACAATGAGGCCAGATAATGGGTGCAAACAACACTTGAAATTGTCGTTGTTGGATGCCTTGAAGTTATTTCCAACATGTGGCAACCCTAAAGTGAACCTATCGTGGTGTTTTCTGTGGCTGCGAGAGTGTGACTTGCACAAGGTTACTCTGAGTTTCTGCTGCCAAGTGGGGAATCAAACACTGAACTCCAGAATCATAGTCCCACACAGAAACCACTAGACCACACTGGCTTTTTTGAAATTATGGGAGCCATTCTTCTACATATTTGTTTTAGAATATATTGCTTTCTCAGGCCTGTTACAGACTGCCAAAATAAAGCTGCTTCGGGTCTCTTTGAGGTATGCTATTTAAATGATGCATGGGTCCTAAGAGTCCGGAGGTCGCACCAAAGCCACACTCCATTCCTAAGCACTGAGTGCAGCTTTGGTGCAGCTTCCGGACTCTTAGGACCCATGCATCATTTAAATAGCATACCTCCAAAGAGATCCCAAGCAGCTTTATTTTGGCAGTCTGTAACAGGCCTCAGTAAGACTTAATTAGATATTGTAAAGAGGTCATATGTGTGTGGTGGGATTATAAAGTAGTGACTATTTGTTACAGATTTATGGGATGATATCGCAAACTATCAGAGTATCAGAAGTGATTCTAGGCTTTAAATATTTTTTTTAAATAGTAGAACTAGAATTAACCAAAAAGTCGATTCACATTTGAATAGTGATAGCACAACTTTCATTTCAGCAATGCTCTATTGACTTTTGAGACCAAAACTAGTTTGGCTTTGTTTATGGAAAAACTCAAACATCCGTTAAGGCTACAGAATAATGTTGGTTAAGTCGGTTTCCATAGGTCTCTCATGTAAACAGACAAATTACCAGCCTGTCTATTTGGAAACAACAGTGGGGTAAATGTGTGTGCATGTGTGGGAATGTGTGTGTGTGTAGTGGGTGCATGCACCTTCAAGTTCCCTGTCAATTTATGGTGAGCCCATGAATTTCACAGGCGTTTGCTTAGGGAATGAACACTCAGAGATGGTTTACCATTGTCTTTCCCTGAAATATGAAAACTAATTGACCTCATCAGATGTAGCACCTGAAGACCTATATGAATAAATTTAAATTGTGTAATATATGACTGGAAGAAGATGATTAAATTCGGGACCATGCAATAGATTGTAATAGATTTTTTAGATTGTAAGCCTGAGGGCAGGGAACCGTCTATTATCCCCTCTGTTGTAAGCCACCCAGATTCCCAGTGATTGGGCGGCATATAAATAAATCCTATTATTATTATTATTATTATTATTATTATTATTGATATGCAAGGCAAATATTACTTGTAGTCCTGACTACTGACATGTACCATGTCATGATCTTTTGATGATTTTTTCCCACTTTCTTCTGTTAGCTGAAGTTATGTGATACTAGTGAGACATGGGGTGCAGATCACACAAGGTGACACCGTAAGTATGGGGGGTGACACTACTGCTCCCCAAACATCTACTTTTTGCAGAAATGAGCTGTGGTGTTTGCCTGCATCCCTTTAAAATGCTGAAGAGATGGTATGAATGTGGTGAGAAAGGAGAGGCCCCTGGGTTTTTTTTTTAAATTAAATAATTAAAATTAAATTCTTTTACAATTTTCTTTAAAAACATCACACCTTACTTTAACCACATAAAACTATATACATATAAATGCATTTAGGGTGTGTGTATGATATTGTAATTTAAAAGTATAATTGTAATTTTGCTAATTGTTTATGTCACAACGATTGCCATTACATTCAGTAATAATGAGGAATTAGAATTTATAAGTAACATTAGTACAAAACAACATTACTAAGGATTCTGTTTGGTGTGGGATGGGTGGAGATCAGTGTGGGGTGACACCATGAGTTACCACACTCGGTGACACCAAGTGTGGTAGTCTGTCTGGATTTTGTGAAGGTGAAAATCAATATTGATAAATGGGATGGAGAGGGGAGAAGACATCTTCCAAAAGGCCTAACTTAAAGTCCCAGAAATAAAGCTTAACATAGATATATTGATATTCTGGACAAAATAAATGTTATTTTGTTACCAAGTGAAACAGTTTGCAGTTACTCAGTGGGAAAATTTACAGCGCTTTATAAATAAAGGTTAATAATAATAATAATAATAAAATGTTTTCTCTACATGCTCAAAAGACCAGATATTGTGTAAAAGTTTCTGAGCTTTGCTTGGGTGAATGAAGAACAATTTTCTTCTTTATTATTAACTTCCCATATTCTGTGACATAGGCCTGAGACAGATGGGCCAAAAGTGGTGTGGTGGCAGCGATACTAGGGTTCTGTACCGCACAGCAACTGCACAGTCCAGAAGCCCAGTGTGTAATGTTGGCGGCCTAATGGCGGCGGCCTGTTGAAACAGGTGCTGCCATCTTGACATAAGGAATGCGCAGCGTCTGCACATCGCTGCGCGTTGCTTACATCATGAGTGCGCCAGTGGCACGCTTGCGACATAACCCAAGCGCTGCAAAAGAACCCGGAAGAACTGGGTTCTTTTTGCTCCGGAGTGACATCGCACGGTTTGGTGGCTGCAGTGTCCCTCTGGAGTTAAAATGGGTGCCTGCAGACTGCCATTTTCGGCAGTCTGTCTCGGGCCTAAGCTAAGGTTCTGAAAACACAGTCTGAAGTTATCTACAACTGAGTGCTAACAAACTAAGCCCTACCAGGCAGGATTATAAGGAATCTCTTTTGCCACTGTGACTCCATCTGCACTGCAGAAATAATCCGGTTCGACACCACTTTAACTACCACGTCTCAATACTGTGGAATTCTGAAAACTGTAGTTTATTTGGGCATGAGAGCAAGTTTGACAGTGGTGTCAAACAAGATTATTTCTGTAGTGAGGATGCAACCTGTGCCTGCAGAAATAATCAAGTGAGAGGCTTTCATAACAAGACATCTGCCACTAGCACAGAAAGGGGCCTCTGAAAGTCTCTGTTTAATCTATTTGTCTATATGAGCCAGGGATTTAATTAACACTGTTTAGTTCCAAAATTAACCACTTGCCCTTCATTAGACTGCATTGTTGCTTTATTGTTCTGCCTGTTTAAACAATATTCTCCATGCAATACCAGTTTAGAGAAACTAAATAAAAAATTAAGGTACGTGTGCAAGATTGGTGGTTTGGGGTTTCACTGTTAAAAACTGGCAGATCTCTATTTAAGTTTTATTATCCAGGTTTTATTAACCATGTTTGATCCCCAAAATGGGTTATAATAAGAATCCAATTATTTTGTTGTACATGAAAAGCACACATTTTACAACTCAGAGTATGGAGAAAACAAGCATCTTGATTTAAAGCCTTTTGCTCAACCGTGTGCATCTGAAGAGCTATATGAATACATTTAAAATTGTGTAATATGTGACTGGGAGAGGAGGATTAAATTTCGGACCGTGCAATAGATATGCAAGGCAAAGGAGTTGAGAAAGCTGGGCCACGAAAAGAAGGAAACAGATGCCTTACAATGCAAAAGTAGTTTTGCAAAGTCAAAAGACAATCAGTCTCAGCAAAAAAGAACAAAAACACTAACAAAAACTAAAAACTATAAGTGGGGCACCAACCATAATGTCAACTTCTTTGTTATTGTTTGCATTTAAGTTATTTCTGACTTATGTTACCCTAAGGCAAACTTACGTTATGGTTTTCTTGGGAGAATTTGTGCACAGCTGCCCTCCCCATTCTTATTCTTATGATTTCTTGACAACCTTTGATACCAACTTAATATTAAAAGGGATGTTTTAGGTAGGTAGCCGAGAGGGCACCCCAGTGCAGGAAAACTAGCCATGCCATAGAAGGATCATATTTGGAGGTCCTGCTGGCTCAGCATGGGGGAAGCTGGGACACTTAGCCAGGATAGATAAACTAAGATCGGACGCATAGTCCCTTCACTGATAGAGTGATGGTGGGTGATAGACCTTGGGTTGACACATGAACAGAAGTCCAAGGTTACCTCACTCTGTGCAGGGAAATTCATGGTGATTGTCTTGGCATTTACAGACAGTAAGTCCTGGGTTGCTTCACCTGAATCCCAAAACTGCCCCAGGATATATTTTGTCCTATAAAAGCGCCTCCCAAAACATCACTAGTTTGGTTTGGGTTGAGATCAGATGGACTGTCAGTACCTCCCTTCACTCCTCAGGTTTGCTGGATCCATAGACAGCTGTTGAGCCATTTCACTTCATAGAATCCCCAACTGGACCTCTGCTTCTGGAATTTGTACAGCATCACCCTTTGCAGTCTTAAAAACCCCAATCTGCTAACACCTTTTATATTGTTAGTTCTTGTATATATGTGTGTGTGTGTGTGTGTGTGAAAGTTTATTTCTCTTTAGCTTTTACAAATAGAACTACATTTGGACCTTGCATTCTGGAGTACAGCTTTTCAGAACCGTTATACATAGGTCTGACCCCATCTTTTTAATTACCTGAAGCCCTCTTGCAGCCGTCATCTGAGCTAATTAAATTCCCCTATTTGAATATTGACTGTGGCTGCCCCTCTTTGGATCCCGGCATTATTGGGTAACGGAGAGGACCTGAACCTGAACACAAGCTCTGTGTGAGTGCTGAACAGTGCAGAAGAAGGGCTTGAAAGGCTATTGATTGACTAGGAATGTATGATCAGACTGAAGATCTGGTATTGACAAATGCCGCAGATGTCAAATATCTGGGTATAAAAATGACAACAGTGAGAGCACATGTTGCCTCATGACGTTTCAACTGGACCTTGGCACAATCTTGGAAGGCACTTACTGGAATTTGAAGAAAAACTGATTGGCATCTGTTCAAAGTGCATGTAAGTCTGTTTGACTGAGGATATCACAAGTAATTAAGTCATCAAAATCTCTTTTACAAGATACTCTTAAGTAACAACACACCTTAATTGGCATAACTTGGAAATGTTTGCAAAAGACATGGACTCTGTTCACCCTAGGTACTGCACTTAGAGCGGAAAAACGAAATGCATAGATATAGGGTGGGGGACATCTGGCTGAATGAGAATATGTGTGAAAGGGATCTAGGAGTCCAAGTAGACCACAAGTTGAACATGAGTCAACACTGTGATGCGGCAGCTAAAAAGGCCAATACGATTTTAGGCTGCATCAATAGAAGTATAGTGTCTAGATCAGTGATGGTGAACCTTTTAGAGGCTGAGTGCCCAAACTGCAACCCAAGATCCACTTATTTATTGCAGAGTGCCATGTCCCTCTGGCTTTCTAGTAACAAAGTCTGGCAAACTCTGTGCTGGGGCAACGGCACTGGTGCCCACAGAGGGGGCTCTGAGTGCCACCTCTGGCACGCATGCCATAGGTTCGCCATCACTGGTCTAGATCAAGGGAAATAATAGTGTCACTCTATTCTGCTTTGGTTAGGCCCCATCTGGAATACTGTGTCCAGTTCTAGGCACCAAAACTCAAAAAAGATGTTGAGAAACTGGAGCGTGTCCAAAGGAGGGCTACTAAAATGTTGAAGGGTCTTTAAACCATGCCCTATGAGGAATGGCTTAGGGAGCTGGGGATGTTTAGTCTGGAGAAGAGACGGTTAAGTGGTGATATGATAGCCCTGTTTAAATACTTGAAGGGATGTCATATTGAGAAGGGAGAAAGCTTGTTTTCTGCTGCTCCAGAGAAAAGGACCCAGAACAATGGATGCAAGCTCCAGGAAAAGACGTTCCACCTCAACATTAGGAGCAACTTCCTGACACATTCCCTCAAAGAGAGGTGGAGTCTCCTTTCTTGGAGGTCTTTAAACAGAGGCTGGATGGCCATCTGTCAGGGATGCTTAGATTGTGAGTTCTTGCATGGCAGGGGGTTGGACTGGATGGCCCTTGTGGTCTCTTCCAATTCTATTATTCTATGATTCTATGAAATCTGTGTTGTCAGTTTTTAGAATCTTAGGATTTTAGAGTCCATAGCAAGGTAGACAATCAAAAGGATTTTGAAAATATAGGGTCTGGATAAAACAGATCTTAGCCTACTGAACACCATGTGTGAAGATGCTAAGGCACTGACACAACATCTAATGGAGAGATGTGTGAGAAGAACTAGACTGCATATCTCACCACTACTTTTAGAAATTTAGCTGATGAAAGTGGACATAGGCTGCATCTACATTGCAAAAATAATGTAGTTTGACATTGGCTCAATGCGATTTGTAGAATCATGGCTCATTGTGATGGAATCCTGGGATTTGTAGTTTGTTGTGGCACCAGAACTCTTTGACCAAGAAAGCTAAATAGCTCATAAAACTACAAATCTCAAAACTCCATAGCACTGAGCTATGGCAGTTAGAGCTGCGTCCGGTTTGACACCACTTTGACTGCCATTGCTCAATGCCATGGAATCCTGGGAATTGTAGTTTGTTGTGGCACCAGAGCTCTCTGACAGAGAAGCCTAAATAGCTCAGAAAACTATAGTTCCCAGAATTCTATAGGAATGAACTGTGGCAGTTGAAGTGGTATCAAACTGGATTATTTCTGCAATGAGTATGCAGCCAAAGTTGGGTCAAACTGCATTATTTCTACAGTGCAGATACAGCCATACAGATATATAACAGCCGCTGCTCAGAAGCACACGTGAAATACAACTATTTCATGAGTATACAGTCGATATTCCATATCCACAGATTGTTTTATTTATGGATTCAACTATCCACAGTTTGAAAATACTCATATATATATATAAATTCCAATAAGCAAACCTTTAATTTGCATTTTATATAAGGGACCCCATTTTACTATGCATTGTATTTAGTGGGATTTGAGCATTCAAAGATGCTGGTATCCACAGGAGGTCCTGGAACCAAACACTATTGGATACCAAGGGCCTACTCTGGTCCTGAAGTCAGCCTTGAACCTGGATGTATAGGTTTCAAAGGTGGCCAGGAATATATTTGCTTAGTACAAACCAGTGCACCAGTTGTCCCAAATTTGTCCACAGTGATATCGGTTCCATCCCATTTGAATGACTGTAAACTCACTCTAGGTGAAGGTGCCTTTGGAAAATGTTTGGAAACTGCATTGGGTCCAAAATTGAACCTGTGACCAGATTGTTGCCTTTGCTTATGAAGGTGACAAAAACCTTTCTCTTCCAGCAGGCCTTCCCTGATTGATAATGTCCAGAACCAATTGAATCCTCCTCCTCTTATTATTTTTCTCATCCATGGATTGTTTATTAATTTTGATGTATTGTTATGTATATTTTAACCATGTTTTATTGTTTAATTTTATACTTGGGAGGGAGGGTTGGGCCGGGGTCTTGTGGGTCTTGTTGTTTTTATTGTTGTGTATTGTATAAACCTCGATCCCCAAAACGAAAGAGGCAGGATATAAATAAATATTTTATTATTTATTATTTATTAAGGAGTCTCCTGTCATAAGAAAGCAAGCTTTTTAACATATAATCAGGATAGGTGGTTTTATATGGAGTGTGTGTTTTAGTGATGTTTTTAACTTTGTATGCTTTTACTTTATATTGTTTTAAATAGATGGTTTTTATTGTTTTTACATTTTACTGTGACGCTTTTAAAATGTTTTTATCTTGTAAGCCGCCTTGGCATAGAAATTAATTAATTAATTAATTTCTACCAGTCCATTTCTGGACAGCCATAATTTCTACCAGTCCATTTCTGGACAGCCATAATTTCTACCAGTCCATTTCTGGGCAGCCATAATTTCTACCAGTCCATTTCTGGACAGTTGGACATGCTGGTCATGACATATAAAGTCCTTAATAAAACTCAGGCCCAGGCTCTTTGAAGGGCTAGTGCTGCATCCACTCTGCAGAGCTTTGCTTTGGTGCCACAACAAACTACAATTCCCAGAATTCCATAATATTGAGCCATGGCAGCTAAAGTGGAGTCAAACCAGATTATTTCTGAAGTGCGGAGGCAGCTTGTGTCTCCCTATATGAGCCTGCCCAAGTTTTGAGATATTGGAGGGAAGACTTAGGGCTGGTACAGACGGGTGCTTTGTGCTGGCCTGGGCCCGAACTAGGGGTGCGTGGGGGCAGAGCCGTCATCATTGTGCATACGGGGCACGTGATGATGTCCGTGTGGCATGGTACCCAAACAGCACTGCGCCATGCGGATGTCATCATTGCACCAGTCTGGACCTGAAGTAGGGTGCGTGGGGGCTGAGCGTTTACACACTCAGAAACACTGCTGTGCACCCTGGCCGCCATCATTGTCCATACAGGGCGTGTGATGATGACGTCCATGCGGCGTGGCACCCAAACAGCGCCGTGCCGCACGGACATCATCATTGTGTGCGAGCATGTCAATGGTGCCCTATGTGTGGCCTAAAAAGGCCTCCTAGAGGCCATGATGTTTGGTTGCTGTGGTCTCCATCCAGGATAGAAAGGGGCAGTGTCTCATCACCCCTTTCTCCCCATCTGTCCAGCCCCTTATTCTCCATTTTACCACATTTAGGGAAGACATGAGTAGGTCCTAAGGACTGGAGTGCAGCTTTGGTGCAGCATTTGGACTCTTAGGACGCATGCATCATTGAAATACCATACCTCCAAACTGACTCGAAGCAGCTTTATTTTGGCCTGTCTGTAACAGGCCAGTATCTTCCAAAATCCACAAAACAGAGATACCTTTATGAAAACAATCATAATGCACAAAATACATGTTGCAAACTTTCAAAGCTCCACTGGCTGCTTCATCCAGCAAATGTGTTAAAAATTACACTGGATAAGGGGAAAAATAATTGACGGTATTAGTCCTAGGCCTTCATTTGCTCCAGACGTTGTGGTTGTTGTCCTCAGTTCAGATGGTATGGAAGGGCATTTGTGCAGGTAGGCCCCTCCGCTTTCTGGCCATGTAGATACTGCAAGATTCAGCCCAGCAAATACACGTTAAATTCCATTAGCAAGACAGAAAGCTACTGCCTTTGAAATCCAGTTTGTCTGAAATTCTTTATGAAGCTACTTTGTTGGATTTTGGATTATATTTTTTCAGTTTCAGGTATCGTGGAATCCTATGTTAAGTTACTTAATGGCATCTTCTTGCAACTAAGCACATATAGAGTTACAGTCTTAGAACAAAGATATAGCCATGCTAGTCTGGAATATCAGTATACAGAGGGATCTTGTAGCATCTTTGAGACTAACTAATCTACATCTTTCGTTCAGTTAGTCTCGCAGGTGCTACAAGATCCCTTTGCGTACAGACTTCGAACAGTGGCCCATGCTAAGCATGGCAGTTTTGGCTAAGCAGAAACGATGCATTTCTGCATTACAAGATATTATTTATAATGTGAAGTCGAAGGCTTTCATGACCGGCATCCATAGTTTTTTGTGGGTTTTTCGGGCTATGTGGCCATGTTCTAGCAGAGTTTCTTCCTGAAACTCTGGCGAAACGTCAGGAAGAAACTCTGCTAGAACATGGCCACATAGCCCAAAAAACCCACAAAAAACCCTATTATTTATAGTGTTAACATTTTTTAAAGCAAATATGTTGCTTTAGGTTTATGGATGTAGGATTTTATTAAAAATGAATGATCTCACCTCCTTCTCATGAGCCACCAGGTAGAATAACATTTGCCAGGTATGATAATTTTACCAACGGCCCCTAGAGATAGGAAGAGGAGAAGGAGGAAGAAGAAGATAACAGTTCTCAGTTTACCCTCCAATTGTACACATGCCATGACTGACTACAGGATTACAGATTAATTGATCTCTGTTTTCAATGAGAAAGGTAACCATGGCCCCATACAGACAGACCAAAATAAAGCTGCTTCGGGTCACTGTGGAGGTATGCTGTTTACATGATATATGCATCCTAAGAGTCCGGAAGCTGTGCCAAAGCTGCGCTCTAGTCCTTAGGACTGGATCATGGCTTTGGCATGGCTTCTGGACTCTTAAGACGCATGCATCATTTAAACAGCATATCTCCAAAGTGACCTGAAGCAGCTTTATTTTGGCCTGTCTGTATGGGGCCCATAATTGCTAAGGGCTGGGATAATGTTCAATAATGTTCAAAGAAGGTGAATTGGGAACTACCTGTTATCTCAAATGTGACCTCAGGGGTTAGTCAGACAGTGAAAATAATCCAGGATTAATTCAGGCTGAATCTCTGCGGTTCACATGCATCCCAAATGCACCCGATTAAGTTTTGGGGGGTGGCCTGGCAAAAAAGCCACTTAACCTGGGATAATCAATACCGTTTTTTCCCCAAGGGGTTATTCAGACATCCTTTTTTAGTGGAACGATACTTTCCGGGTTTGTTATCCACACTGTGGAACCACATCTCTGCTCATCTTGGTGAGTTCAGATGCTCACACGTGCCAGCATTTGAAGATGGAGTCAATGATGCAAATGTGTTTCAAATACATTCAAGGCATGCAAATTTAATTCACGTTGATTAATCACACTGTCAACAACGTGAACCTTTTAAAAACCTCAAGGAAAAACCTGCTATTGATTATCCTGGGTTAAGCAGGTTTTTTGGCAGCCCATCAATAATAATAATAATAATCAGGTGCATTGGGGATGAATGTGAACAACGGAGATTCAACCTGGATTCATCCTGGATTATTTTCACCACCTGAATAACTGCTGAGGTCACATTTGGGATAACAAGTAGTTCCCTATTCACTTTCTTCTAACAATTAGAAGGGGCCCTATTCAGACGGTGAAAATAATCCAGGATGAATCCAGGTTGAATCTCTGCACCTGATTAAAGTTGTCTTGGGGGAGAGGGCTGCCAAGAAATCCACTTAATCTGGGATAATCGATACCAGTTTTTTCTCTCTGAGTTTTCCTTTTTTAAAAGATTTGCATTGTTGACAATGTGAATAACCGATGCGAATAGACCCGGGATTAAACTCTGCGTTCCTTGAATGCTTTTCGAATATATTTGCATTGTTGACTCCATGTTTATTTGAGTTCTTGCACGGGTGAGCAACCGGACTCCATAAGATGCACATAGATGCAATTCCATAGTGTGGATAACAAACCCAAGATGTGCAAGTGAGCTTTATTGTTCCTCTAAAAGAGAACGATGTCTGAATGACCTCACAGTATTCCTATAAGAACTATGGCCTGTTACAGACTGCCAAAATAAAGCTGCTTTGGGTCTTTTTGGAGGTATGCTGTTTAAATGATGCATGCATCCGAAGAATCCAGAAGCTGCACCAAAGCTGCACTCCAGTGCTTAGGAATGGAGTGTGGCTTTGGCGCGACCTCCAGACTCTTAGGACCCATGCATCATTTAAATAGCATATCTCCAAAGAGACCCCAAGCAGCTTTATTTTGGCAGTCTGTGTGTTGTTGTGTGCCTTCAAGTCATTGACCACAAGGGCCATCCAGTCCAACCCCATTCTGCTAAGAAGGAACTCACAATCAAAGCACCCTCGACAGATGGCCACCCAGCTTCTGTTCAAAAACAGCCTCTGAAGAAGGAGATTCCACCGCTCTCCATGGGAATGAGTTGCTATAAGCTCCCTTTCCATACTGATTTTCCAGACTAACATGGCTATATCTTTGAATCACGTCATTACGTTATTTTCTAGTTTGCCGGACAGATTTGCATAAAAAGCTATGCGAGTAGCTAGTTCTTTTGTTACAACGTCTCATAAACATATGTGTGTGTGTCTGTATATATGACCTTGGGCAAGAAGAAGCCACACTCTCTCAGCCTCAGAGGATGGCAATGGCAAACCCCCTCTGAGGAAACTTGCCAAGAAAACCCCATGATAGGCTTTCCTCAGAGTCACTATAAGTCAGAAATGAGGTTGAGGCACAAAACAACAAAGCAACAATATATATATATATATACATACAGAATGAGAGAGAGAGAGAGGGGGGGAAAGAGAATATACAGTATGTGTGTGTGTGTGTGTATATATATATATATGAGATGTTATATGTGTGTGTTTATAAAACTGTGTGTGTATATATATATATATATATATGGAGAGAGAGAGATGTTATATGTGTTTATAAAACTGTGTGTATATATACAGTATATATATATATATATATGAGAGATGTTATATGTTTATAAAACTGTGTGTGTATATATATATATATATATATGAGAGATGTTATATGTGTTTAAAACTGTGTGTGTGTATATATATATGTTATATGTGTGTTTATAAAACTGTGTGTGTATATATATATATGTGTGTGTGTGTGTATGTGCGCGAATATATAAAACGGTAGGATATATGAACATATATATGTGCTTTATATATGTATAACTGATATGTGTATATTATAGACATACATATATATAAATTATAAATATATACACACAGAGAGACAAAACAGTAGGGTGCAGTAAATATATGTATGAAAACTCTGGATAACACTATGTGCATCCGACTATATATATATATATATATATACACACACAAAAACCAAATTTTTATGTATGTATGTATGTATGTATATATATATATATATATATGTATATACACACACACAGACATATATATATATATATATATATATATACATGTTGTTGTTGTGTGCCTTCACATAGTCTGAGGCCTGTGGACTCTGAGGGGCCTTCTTGGCAAGGGTCTCCAGAAGGAGCTTGCCTTGGCCTTCCTCTGAGGCTGTGTGACTTGCCCAGGGTCACCCAATGGGTTTCCATGGCTGAGCTGGGGGGATTCAAGCCCTGCTCTCCAGAGTCATAAATCCAATCCACACTGCAGAAATAACCCAGTTCGAAGCCGCTTTAACTGCAGTGGCTGAGTGCTACGGAATCTTGGGGAGTGTGGCTCCAGAGCTCTCTCTGACAGAGAAGGCTAAATGCCTGGTGAAAGGGAACTTAAAGCGGCCTCAAACTGGATTACTTCCGCAGTGTGAGTTTTGGATCTTTGTCAGAGCAGCAGCCGGCCTTGCTTTGACTGAAAGTGAACTTCACTGAAGCGATTGGCTCTTCGCTCTAAGTGACGGGAGTATCGGCCAATAAAAAGCGAGGCTGGCCCAGGAGAGGGCGGAGTCCACCGGTTTGATAGACAACTCCTTGTTCCAAGCGACGGAGAGCAAGGGTTACTGACGGAAAAGTGCTACCGAGGGAAGGGGGTGGGGCTTATCTCTGTTATAAGCTCACTATTGGCTGGGCGAGCACCGAATGACAGTTTGCCTGGACCAATGAAAACGCACACCGGAAATAAGGCGGGCATTGGCGACCGCGCCCTATCAGGGAGGACGGAATTCCTTGCTTCGCGTCGCCTATTGGTTAGAATGAGGGAAGTGACGGCTCGGTTGAGCAATAGCAAAGGCGAAGGACAGGAGGAGGGCGGGACGAGGCGCGCAGCAAGAGGGGAAGCCGAGGGGGAAGTTTGGCGGTGGTTGCAGAGGGGAGAGGAAGCGGAGCGCTGAAAGGAGGGAGAGGGGCTGCCCTCCTTCGGCCGTTGCCATGGGCAACCGAGGCATGGAGGAGCTCATCCCGCTCGTCAACAAGCTCCAGGACGCCTTCAGCTCCATCGGGCAGAGCTGCCATCTCGACCTGCCGCAGATCGCCGTCGTGGGCGGGCAGAGCGCCGGCAAGAGCTCCGTCCTCGAGAACTTCGTCGGCCGGTGAGTCGAGTCAGGGAAATCTGCGCAGTTTGCGCAAGTGCCGTTCGAGAATGCCGCGCCCGACGCGCATGCGGAAGTGCCCTCTTCTCTGTGAATAGCAGTCCTTACGGCGCCGTAGCCGAGGACGCTCCGGCGCGGTACGCAAAAGGCGCAAGAGGAGGAAAGAGAGAGAGAGAGAGAGAGAGTCCTCTCGCCGGCGCCTTTGTCACATCCGCTCGTTGTGTGGCTCTGTGTGTGTGTTTGTGTTGAGGTCTCCAGGAGCTTCCAGGGCCGTGTTTTAAGTCTCCTTTGAGACACTGGTTTTGTGGTGGTTGTGTGTCCTGACTCCTAGTCTCTCTCTCTCTCTCTCTCTGTTGTGTTGTTGTGTTGTTGTTGTTCATTGAATCATAGGGTTGGAAGAGACCCCAAGAATGGCCATCCAGTCCAACCCCCTTCTGCCATGCAGGAACTCTCAGTCAAAGCATCCCCATTGACAGATGGACATCCAGCCTCTGCATAAAGTCACATTATACGTGTACATTTTACACACACACACACACATGCTGTTGTTGAGTGCCGTCGTTTCCGACTTTACGGCAACCCCGAGGAGAACCTATCCTGGGGTTTTCTTGGCAAGGTTTCTTCAGAGCCGGTTTGCCACGGCTCTCCTCTGAGGCTGAGAGAGTGGGACTTGCCCAAGGTCACAGACACATGTACATTATTCGCACAGACACACATGCCGTTGTTTGCCTTCAAGTTGTTTCCGACACACACACACACACACAAAACAGTAGGGTATAATCCAGTTTATATGAGTGAGTGAGTGTGTATGTGCGAAAACTCTGGATACGCCCCATGCTTTTTAACATTTACATGAAGCCGCTGGAAGAGATCATCCAGAGACATGGGGCGCGGTGTTATCAATATGCCAATGACACTCAAATTCACTTCTCTATGTCTCCGACTGCTGCAGTGACTAAGGATGGCATCTCTCCTCTGAATGCCTGCCTTGAGTCTGTAATGGGCTGGAAGAGGGAAAACAAACTCAAGCTGAATCCAGGTGCCCCTGGTCCAGTGGGGGAGATCTGCCAACCCATCCTTGATGGGGTCACACTCCCCCTGAAGAATGAAGTCCACAGTTTGGGAGTGCTCCTGGACTCACCTCTACAGTTGACATCTCAGGTGGAGGCGATAGCCAGGAGTGCATGGTATCAGCTTCGGCCGATACGCCAACTGCGTCCCTACCTGGCTCAGGGGGACCTTGAAACAGTAGTACATGCACTGGTAACCCCTCGTTTAGATTTCTGCAATGCGCTCTACATGGGGCTACCTTTGTACCAAGTTCGGAAGCTCCAACTGATTCAGAATGCTGCAGCCAGACTGATCACCAGGACACCGAGATCAGAGCACATTACACCGGTGTTGAAATCCCTACACTGGCTGCCGATTAGCTTCCGGGTGCAATACAAAGTGTCGGTTATTACCTATAAAGCCCTACATGGCCTGGGCTCGAGTTACTTAAAGGAACGCCTCTCCCTACATAATCCGCCCCGCACTCTCAGGACATCTGGCACAAAAATATTAGAACAACCCAAAACCCGGTTGAAAACCACCTCTTGTAAAATGTTTTCTGCGATGGCCCCTAGACTTTGGAACAACTTACCAGAAGAGATCTGTCTTATACCTTCTTTGGAAGCCTTCAAGAGGGCATTGAAGACGGATCTCTTCCGGCGGGCCTATCCAATGGAGCTCCTCTAATCCGATTTTGAACATCTGAATATGATGACTCCATTCTTACAACTGTCAGCAACACTGCAACAACTCTTCCCCTTTTTATTTTTATTTTGATTGATGTATTTTATATTATCTATGGATTTTATGGTGTTTCTACTGTTGTAATCCCGCTTCGATCCGAAGGGAGAAGCAGGAAATATAAGCAAATTTTATAATAATAATTTTATAATATCACTATGTGCATCCATATATATATATAATATTAAGAGAGAATGGGGGATTTATAAGGATGGAAATTGTTATATATAATATATACATACAACAATTTGTTGGTGTGTGCTTTGAAGTCCTTTCCAATTTATGACAACCCTGAGGCAAACCTGGCAAGATTTCTTCAGAATGGGTTTGCCATGGCTCTCATCTGAGGCTGAGAGAGTGTAACCCAGTATATATATATATATATGTGTGTGTGTGTGTGTGTGTGTATAATGTATATGTGTGTTGTATGTGCATGTATATAAATTGTATATGTATGTTTATATGTGTGTGTATATAGCAAGAGAAAGAGAGAGATGAAGTGTATATGCATGTCTGTGTATACATAGTGTAGTGGTTTGAATGTTGGAGTTTGACTCTGGAAACCAGGATTCAATTCCCAGCTTGGCCATGAAACCCAGTGGGAGACCTTGGGCAAGTCACACTCTCTCAGCCTCAGGGGAAGGCAATGGCAAACTCAGTCTGAAGAAAGAAAACCCCAGGATAGGTTTGCTTTAGGGTCGCCATAATTTGGAAGCAACTTAAAGGCGTACAACAACAACAAAATGTGTGTGTGTGTTTATGTATGTATATATATATATATATATATATATATATTGTTGTTGTGTGCCTTCAAGTGACTTCTGACTTATGGCAAACCTATCCTGGGGTTTTCTTGGCAAGTTTCCTCAGAAGATGGTTTGCCATTGTCTTCCCCTAAGGCTGAGAGCATGTGACTTGCCCAAAGTCACCCAGTGGGTTTAATGGCAGAGTGGGCAATTGAACCTTGGTCTTCAGAATCATAATCCAATGCTCAAACCACTATGCCACACTTTCCATCTCCTGTATCTCTGCTTTTAGGCACCTCCTTTGCCTGTTCCTTTCCTAACCCCATAGCCTGTTGAAATACATGTTATGCATCTTCCTTGAACTGGTAAAATGGAAGAGGAGAATGTGTGTGTTTTAAGGGTTGCTTTTAAGAACAAGAAGTCTCCCATGGCCCTTCTCTAGATGGCTCCACTCTCTGATTAAGGAAGTTCCATTCAGCTATGCCATGCTGGCTCCCTGGACAAGATCCTAAAGTGCAAAGATATACAACTGAGCACTAAAGTGAAGTTTGTTGCAGCCATTGTATTCCCCATCACTATGAACGGGTGCGAGAGGTGGACAGTGAAGAAAGCAGAAAGAAAATCAACTCATTTGAGATGTGGTGCTGAAAATACCATAGATAGCCAAGGTTTAATGTAATATAATAAAAGGCAATACAATACAGTATCATGTATCATGTAATATAATACAGAGCAATACAGTACAATTTTATTGATTGGATGGTTGTTCAGAAAACACAGTCAATTTTACGTTTTCTGTTTTCTAGTGGGTCAGTGTTATGTCACATAGTTCATAAACTAAGGTGGGTTATAGACCGCCGCTTTGCGGCGGTCTCCCGCCGGCGCCATTTGCTCCGTGAGGGAGCCGCAGCAGCCACACCGTGTGGCTCCCGCGCGGAGCAAAAAAGAAGCTCCATTTTGGAGCTTCTTTTTGCGGCGCCTCTATGAGTCCAATACGTAAAGATGCGTCCAATACGTAAAGATGGCGGCGCCCGCATGAACAGGGCGCCGCCATCTTGTACGTATTCTATACGTACTAGGGTTAGGGGGTGCAGAAGCACCGCCCCTTCCTAACCCTAGTACGTATAGAATACGTACTAAATGGTGGTGTGTAACCCACCTAAAATACCACAGTAGAGTCCTGATTATCCGACATAAACGAGCCGTCTGATCATCAGATAACCGAAAATGTCAGATAATCTAATGACGGTGTGTGCACGCCGCCATTGGGGACAAAAGGGATTGGGGACAGAAGGAAGCTAAGCTGCCCTGAGAAGGGGCCTGGGCTGACGGCCCACACCTCTCCTCGGCACGGCTTGGGCTCCTCTTGAGAGAAGGAATCCAAGCCGTGGGAAGTGCTGATTGCAGCCAGGCGACAATTTTCAGCAGCGTAGTCACAGGCTGTTTCCACACTGACGAAATAATCCAGTTTGACACCATGTTAGCTGCCATGGCTTAATGCTACGGAATCCTGGGAACTGTAGTTGGTTGTGGTGCCAGAGCTTTGCTACAATTTTCAGCAGCATAGTCATAGGCTGAATCTATGTTGCTGAAATAATCCAGTTTGACACCACATTAATTGCCATGGTTCAATGCTGTGGAATATTGGGAACTGTAGTTTGTTCAAACAACTTTATAGCATTGAGCATGGCAGTTAAAATTATGTCAGACTGGATTATTTCATAGCATTGAGCATGGCAATTAAACTCCATAGAATTGAGCCATGGCAGTTAAAGTGTTGTCCAAACTGGATTATTTCAGCAGTGCAGATGCAGCCATAGTAATAGTAGGAGACCCAGCATGGTGTAGTGGTTTGAACATTGGGACTAGTACTCTGGATATCATAGTTTGCTTCCCACCTTGGCCATGGAAACCCACTGGGTGGTGTTAGAGAAGTCATACACTCTCAGCCCCCCAAAAAATCCATGATAGGCTCATTTTAGGATTGCTATAAATTGAAAATGACAAGTTGGAAATGACTTGAAGGCACACAACACCAAAGACAATAGTCATCTTAGTCTTGTGCTACAAAAACATGTACCTATTTGCATGGTTGTTATATACACAAACTGAGTACCAAGGGAGAAAGAAACCATGGCACTGTGTATCGTAACAGGTCCTTTTACCTGTGGCAGATTTGGGAGAGGGAGATGTTTTCTGTTTGGTAAGGAAATTTAAAGTGGTTTTCCTAGATTGGGAATGGAAGGCTTCTTTCTGCATTGTCCTCCCCCTTCCCAAGCGTTGAGTGTACAATGAGAGAAAGGGTTTGGTCATCACTGCAAATAGCAGAGGAGGAGGCAGGATTTGTCTATCTGTATAATTTCCATGATGTAGCAGGCAGTAATTTATCTGTCAAGAAACAAATAATGCTTCACCAAAGCATCGTAATCAGTAGTTGTTTTTAAACACAAACAAAGCTAGTTGCCTAAATACCATATACCAACTTAGATATATGTAGTAATAATATACAGTACTGTAAAATAAAACTTAAAGAAACCCCTACCAATACCCAAGCCAATACAATGTAAAATGCAGGGGCTAATGTAACCAATAAATACAGGAGTTCAAACCACCACATTTCAACGTTCTCAACCTTTGAAGAACTTAAATTGTTTGGTACAACCTTGTGCCAAATATTAATCAGTATTGGCACTAGGTGGCCAAAATACCCTAAGGACACCTTCTTAGTACTTGGATGGGAGACTGCCAATATATAGTAGATGTTGTAAGGATATATTTCAGAGGAAGGAACTGGCAAAGCCACCTCTGAGTATTCATAATGTTCTATTCAGTGCTATGTAATCTGGGATTTCTAGTTTTGTGAGATATTTAGCCTTCTTTGTCAGAGAGCTGTGGTGCCGCAACAAACTACATATACTTGGAGTCCATAGGATGGAGCCATAGAAAATCCCATTATAGATTTGCCTTAAGGTTGTTATAAGTCACAAAACAGTTGAAGGCACAGAACAACAACGTCATCTGTGAACTGCATCCTAAGGGCATAACCTTCTTCTGTCACCTATGTATGTAAAAAGAGCCATCATGGTGCAGTGGTTTGAGCATTTCTACTTTCCCCTTCAAACATTTGTATTGTACTTTGGGATATGCGGTGGCAATATTGAGAAGGATATTACTTACACTTTGTGAAGATGCCTCTCTTGTGCCACCATCCCCACTCCAGAATGATAAACAGTTTGACAGTTCCAGGTAGAAATAGTTAAGATATATTTTTATTTAAATGTATTTCTATAACTAAACTGTACTTTCTCTTTTGCTGATATCAGTGGGATTTTCTGTTATTTGATTTTTCATAAAACAATGATTATAACATTAAAAAAAATCTGCCTGAGAACACCTTAAAAATTATGTGGAGATATAACTTTTACACCTTTAAGCAAGGAGTTCCCCACTTCTTAATTCTTTATGTTTTCATCTGCTTTGCTTTTGCAACCTGCCATTTGACAATTGCTGTCTAAGGTGTGGTTAGGGAAGTGTACCTCAAGGATTGTTTTTTTCCACTTACCTTTTGTGTGCAGGAAAATGTAGAAATGTGACTATGGCCTTATACAGACAGCCAAAATAAAGCTGCTTCGAGTCACTTTGGAGATATGGTGTTTCAATGATACATGCGTCCTAAGAGTCCAGAAGCTGCACCGAAGCCACACTCCACTCCTAAGGACTGGAGTGCAGCTTTGGTGAAGCTTCCAGACTCTTAGGACGCATGCATCATTGAAACACCATATCTCCAAAGTGACTCGAAGCAGCTTTATTTTGGCTGTCTGTATCAGGCCTATGAGAAGCTTTTGTTAAGTTTTAAAATTCTGAATAGTCCAAAGTTTCAAAGAAAGTGTTTAAACAAGACAATTTCTCTGTGCACATAGATCACCTGTATCAGTCAGTCAATAAGTGTCATCCTAGGTATGAATTATAATTTAGTATAATATTTAGGGCCATTTTATATTGTTTGAACTACTGGGGCAAGGGATAGCTCTGAGTATTGTCCTTCCAAGTTTATGTGCCGGCCTGGGTACTGTTTACTCTCTTGAGGACTCTTACTGCAAGTTTCTTCAAAGCCCCACCTTGAAGAGTGTAAGTGAAATGTGTAACCCATTTTACTTGCGAAATATTTTTAATATTCAAATTCTCCTGCGATTTTGTTTTTTGCGAGGTGTATACATTGTTCTAATTGTACACAAGGTGGCCTATATTTATTGGAAAGAGATTCTAAATTGGAGTTACATAACCAGTCAGACCAAAAGAAGGGTTATAATCTTACATATGCATAGTGTAAATTTCTTGAGAGCCACTGTAATCTGCTGTCCTTTGTTTTAAAAAAAGTAAGCACTAGCATTGGGAGCATGGCTTCCTCAGCAGATATTAAAAAAGGGTGATTTGTAGTGTCCCTGACCTTGGGTCCTGGACTGTTTAGGGCCTTAAAGGTTGAAATCCTTTTTACCAGAAACAGGAAGGTGCCAAGGAAGGCTTAAAAAAAAAAAAAAAATAAAAGTTTTATTTATATACCGCAGCCTTCCATAGATCAGGGCGGTGTACAACAGTGAAAAATACATAAATCAACAAATCGCGCGCAAACAGTGCATCAAAGAAACAATAAAAGCAATGAAAAAGATAAAACCCCAATTAGCCCTTCCTCATGGCCACGGAAGAGGAGGGAGGCCCTAAAAGATGTTCATGGGGGGAATGCTTGATGAAATAAGAAGGTCTTTAAATCCTTCTTAAATTGGGCCAGGGAGGTAGTCGAGCGGAGCTCAGCGGGCAGCGTATTCCAGAGGGCCGGGGCGGCGATGGAAAATGTCCGCTTGGTGACGGAAGAAAGCCTAGCCCCTGGCACCTTCAGGAGTTGCTGCCCAGATGTTCTGAGGGTGCGGGACGGAATATATGGGGAGAGGCGGTCCTTCAGGTATCCTGGACCCAAGCCATTTAGGGCTTTATAGGTAATTACCAACGCCTTATATTGAGCTCGGAAGCGAATAGGCAGCCAGTGAAGATCTTTTAAAATCGGTGTTATATGGCTGGTCCTGGGAGCACCAGTGACCAGCCGGGCTGCCATATTCTGCACCAATTGTAGCTTCCGAGTTTGGTATAAGGGTTGCCCCATGTAGAGTACATTGCAAAAATCCAGTCTTGAGGTTACCAGAGCATGTACGATCGTTTCAAGGTCCCTCTGGGCCAGGTATGGGCGCAGCTGGCGAATCAGCCGAAGCTGATAACATGTGCTCCTGACCGTCGCACTCACCTGAGCAGTCAGGTGAAGCGACGAATCCAGAAGCACCCCCAGACTGCGCACGGAGTCCTTCACAGGGAGCGTGACCCCGTTCAGGACAGGTGGAACCACCGCCATTCCTGGACCAGGGGAACCTATCACTAGTACCTCCGTTTTCTCTGGATTCAGCTTGAGTCGGTTTTCCCTCATCCAGCCCATTACTGACTCAAGACAGGCCACGAGAGGAGAGACACCATCCCCAGTCACTGCATCAGTCGGAGACATAGAGAAAATAATTTGGGTGTCATCAGCGTACTGATAACCCCGCGCCCCATGTCTCCGGATGACCTCTCCCAGCGGTTTCATGTGAATGTTAAATAGCATGGGAGACAGAATGGCCCCTTGAGGGACCCCGGTTTTAAGGGGCCTCTCGTCGGAGCACACGTCTCCCAGCTGCACCATCTGGGACCTCCCAGAGAGGTAGGACCGGAACCACTGGAGCGCAGTGCCCCCGATTCCCACCTCCGCTAGGCGCCCCAGAAGGATACCATGGTCTATGGTATCGAAAGCCGCTGAGATGTCCAAGAGCACCAGCAGGGACACGCTTCCCCTGTCGATACCCAGACGGAGATCATCGACCAAGGCGACCATGGCCGTCTCAACCCCGTAACCCGCCCGGAAGCCAGTTTGAAATGGGTCTAGATAATCCGTTTCATCCAAGACCGCCTGAAGTTGGATTGCAACCGCCCTCTCGATCACCTTCCCCAAAAATGGCAGCAGGGAAACTGGCCGATAATTATTATATACCAGGGGGTCGAGGGAGGGCTTTTTCAGAATAGGTTTTTCAGAATAGGTTTTACAATGGCCAATTTGAGTTCTGATGGAAATTGGCCCTCCCTCAAAGATGTATTAATAATCCGGCGTAACAACGAAGTTACCGCCGGTCCCCCCTGGGCCGCTAGCCACGAGGGACAGAGGAACATTCAGAAAAATAATAAGAATGACCACAGAGGAGTTACAGAAATTTGATCTAGACAAGGAGGGATTTCCCATACCTTGGCTCAAACATTGATCAGAACAATCAGAAGGCTATGACTGGGAAGGACAGCTATTAAAGAACTAAGGCTGCAGGATCTGAGCAAAGTGGTTGCAGACACAGGGGCTTGGAGATGTCTCATTCATGGGGTTGCCATGAGTCGAAGTCAACTCGAAGATAGCTGACAACAACAACAACAACAACACATGAATATTTTTGTTGTTTTTTTGCATTTGTAATGGCTTTTAGTCAAATACAATACATGACTGACTTATGATGCTTTTATGTATTTTTTAAGCTGCTTTACTTTTCTACTGACTTTTCTAATAAGAAGTCCTAATTAAGTAACTCAGGATGCTGATGTTCGATATTCTCCACTTCCCTGGTTTTGCAGATACATAATCTTAGATGGACAGGAGTGTTATTATATCTTCCCATCAAATAGGCAGAAGGCATACATTGGTATCTTAGAGCTGTAAATGCTTTTCTAGCAGGGGCCAGAGTAAGATTAATAAAGTAATGCTCTAACCCAAACAATGTCTTGTACAATGGGTACCAAAAAGAAAAAGAAGAGTTTGAGAGTGAATTAAGATCGCTCCATTTGGAAGCAAGATGGATTTTCTCTTTAATCAGTTGCTTGACTCTATGGGTGGCATAATTTGGAAGTGAGTCCATATTAATCTCATAGGCCTGTTACAGACTGCCAAAATAAAGCTGCTTCGGGTCTCTTTGGAGGTATGCTATTTAAATGATGCATGCACCTTAAGAATCCAGAAGCTGCACTAAAGCTGCACTTCAGTGCTTAGGAATGGAGTGTGGCTTTGGCGCGACCTCCGGACTCTTAGGACCCATGCATCATTTAAATAGCATATCTCCAAAGAGACCCAAAGCAGCTTTATTTTGGCAGTCTGTAACAGGCCATAGCTTTGCAATATTGTTCTAACTATAGATACCCAGGAGCTTGGAGTGTTAACAGATATTTGTTCTAAAAAACATTTTTTGGGAGCCTGGAATCACTCATGGATAACAACTTTAGTCAGTAGAAGGCAAGAGCGGTATGTGTACCAGCTAGAAGCGTAGTTTGGCCTGTTTCTGCTCTCAGAAAAGAGACAGGGGTACACTTATGGACAGCCAACAGGGATCTTAAAAATAAGTTCTGAACAAGTCGAAGGCTTTCATGGCCGGCATCCATGTTTTTTTGTGGGTTTTTCGGGCTATGTGGCCATGTTCTAGAAAGTTTTCTTCCTGACGTTTCGCCAGCATCTGTGGCTGGCATCGATGAAGTTAATTCTTTGATTAATAATAAAGCACCAGGAGAAGACATGCTTCCCGGTGAATTATTCAGATCAAATCTAGACTGGTGGGCTCCACCTCTTGCTTCATTATTTACGTATATAAATCAGTATGGGCAAATGCCTCAGAGGTGGGCTGTGAGTATTGTAATTCCTATCCATAAAAAGGGCTCTATGGCCGATCCTAAAAACTTTAGACTTGTTTCTGGTATCATCTGCAGATCTTAGATAGTTGATATTCCTTCTTCTTATCTTCACTCTCCCTTCAGTGTCTAAACTTGCTCTTCATATGGTATTTTCTGCAAACAAGGGTGATACAATATGATCTTGTCTGACTTTCATTCCAATTGGGAACCATTCTGTTTCTCCATATTATGTTCTGAAGGTAACCTTCTATCCTGACTATAGGACAATCAAATGTACACCCGTTTATTCACAGAAAATCAGATTAATGAATCCCTTACACAATCTATATCTTTCAATGTTACCATGAATACATTAGGAGCTATAGCAAATAAGGCTGTTTTATGTGTACCAGATGGATTATAGTCCCTTAGTTTCACTGTAAGGAAGCCAAAATCTGTCCGAAGAATCTCTTCTTTGGGTTTTGATAACGCTGGCAGTAAATAGTGTAAAATATCCTCTATTTCTCCCACTTCACAAATGGAGTATCTTAAATTTCTCAGAATGTTTCTATATCTGCTTCTGGGCCTTACTAAAGGCAAATTACATACAGATTAACCAAGAGCTGAGACTAAAACATTTCAGGATGAAACACAGGGACAGAGGACTTTAATCTACAATAAATTCTAGCATTTCATTTAAACTTTGAAAGTTGGAGCTAACCAGATCTCTATAGGGAGATTTAAAAACAAATAAGCTAGTGAAGAGATTTCAAAATGGTTTTATATCATCATGGTGTCTTCTACACGTCATGGAACAAAATTCTGCATTTTGGACTGGTTCTGCATGGCTTTTCAGGAGAGGAACATAATCGTTCAGTACAATAGTCTAATAGTTGCCAAAGGATGAATAACAGTAGCTTGATTTTTGTCTTCTAGCAGCATGTGATGGTGATGAATCAGATAAAGTTGGCAAGAGGCAATTTGGTCTGTAGCTTCTGTCTAATCTTTCAGGGACAAAGCTGGGTTGAAATGAATTTGTAAATTGTGGACCTCAACCTTGAAGAGGAATATGACTTAACTGAGAACAAAAAATTGCCCAGCAGTTGGCTGACTCCCCCACCATTCTCACATCTTGTTTAAGTTTAATTTTAGTCGATTCAGTGTCATCTAGTCCATAATGAATTATGGATATTCATTCAAGGAGGCCATAGCTTTACCTGCATCAGATGAAAACGAGAAGTACCGTATTTTCCGGCGTATAAGACGACCCCCAACTTTTCCAGTTAAAATACAGAGTTTGGGATATATTCGCCATATAAGACTACCCCTCTTCCAACGCACACCAAATAAAATTTTTTAAAACATCAGATTTAATTTCAGTATGGTAATTTTAATTCAAATGCTTATGACATGCAGGTACTTAGCAGGAAAACTTGTTGTATACAAAGCCTGCTTGGATTGGTCAGCTCTCCCTGCCTGCCTAGTCCTCCCTGTCTCCAAGACTATCAGAGCGGTAGTGCAAACACAGCTCTTTTTTCCATACCCCACAGCTGTTTTTGAGCTCTTCTCCCACCATATGCGGCGACCGCAGATTTCCAGTCTGGCTCGGAAGTTTCAGCACCAGCCCTATAAGATGACCCCCGACTTTTGAGAAGATTTTCCTGGGTTAAAAAATAGTCTTATACACTAGAAAATACAGTACTAATTATGCTGTATTCTGGGTCCCCAGAATGGAGTCATGTACATGTTACAGAACATGGGCGACAATATGGAGACCTGAGGAATCCCATAAGACAGGTTGGGAACTATATTTTGGGTGGTTGCAGTTATCATCACCTACTTTACAGAATGAATGATGCTGGGGGATAGGTCTGTCCTTCTGACATCTGCTGTCCAAGAGAAACATTGTTGAATCTGCCTTTCTAGTCACAACAGAACTCTTACAAAGCCAATTATACCATTCCTGATCCCCAGAGGAATGGAATCCTATTATTTTGTCTCTACCATATCTTCAATAAAAATATTTATTGTGTAGATATGAAAGCCGCCAAAGTGTTGGTTTCATAATCAATGATTTCAGCTTCTGGCTTGCCAGCTCCAAACAAACAATTTGTAATAAGACTTAGATTTAGACATAATGTGATTTTTTGTTGTTGTAAAAATGGGGCTGAATAGAGTTTACTGGCAAGTGCCATGAGCTGGGTCCTTTTGCCTCATCTTAGGACCCAGCAGGTTTATATGGATGAAGGGAGTCCTTTGGATAACTTATTTCCAAGCTATTTAAAGCTAAATGTAACAACCAGCACTGAGGCCTGGAAATGCATTAGAGAAGCTTCTAATCAAATGTAAGAAAGGAGGCAATACGTTATCTTTACATTTATTTTTAACAAAGTGATTAAAACAATTGCAGCAAAAAGACCAGGGAACAACTTGTTTGTCTCATGTGCAAGGTTGGTAAGCTGAAAGATGAGGATTTATTAAGATGCTCCTCACCGCAGGTCCAAACAAATCAATATACCAAAGATGTCAGACAATATATTACAACAGTTGGACCTGCTCTTTCAAAGAGAAGAATGTGGTGAGTGTGGTTCATCCTCTAACTTTATCCTCACAGCGCCATGAAGTAAACTAGGTTGAAAGGATGTGAATAGGTCAGGCTAACCCTGCAGAAGATATGACTAAGGTTATGAACCTGTGGCTGTCTATCCAGCACTTTAGCCAATAATGTCATGATCAGTCATCATCAGTGTCATGATCACTGATGACATTGCTAGTATATTATACAGCTATTGAGTTCTAGGTACAGAATAGATTTACGTTTTCTAGGATGAAGAGACCTTTTGTACCAAGCAAAGATAGCTGCACTAGTCCATGAGAAAATTCAAAATCTACAGATACGCCATATCTTTATTTGAACCAATTAAAATGCCACAAAAATATAAACTTTTACATTCTCTAGCCATTCATCTAGTTGCATGGTATAAGATGGAGAAAATAAGAGAAGAAAAAGAAAAGTCCCAAAACTATCATGTAGTCTGCAATTTAGATCCAGTCTCAAAAGGCTGAATGAACTACCGTATATACTCGTGTACAAGTCGACCTCATGTATAAGTCGAGGGAAGGTTTTAGGATCAAAATCTATGATTTTGATATGCCCCATGGATAAGTCGAGGGCAGAATTTAGGAGACTTCAAAGTGGAAGTGGAGGGGGGAAAAGAGAAGCTTGGTTTTCAGAGGAAACGCGAGGAGGAGGAGGAGGAGGAGGAGGAGGAGGAGGAGGAGGAGGAGGAGAAGCAAAGGCTTGGAGATCAGCTTGCAAGTGGTCTGAAATACAAAAAAGTGGCAAGGTTTGGAGATCAGTTTGCAAACGGAGGGAAAATGGGGAAATGCAAAGAAGAGGCAAGGTTTGGAGATCAGTTTGCAAAGGAAGGAAAATGGGGAAATGCAAAGAAGAGGCAAGGTTTGGAGATCAGTTTGCAAATGGAAGGAAAATAGGGAAATGCAAAGAGGAGGCAAGGTTTGGAGATCAGTTTGCAAACGGAAGGAAAATAGGGAAATGCAAAGAGGAGGCAAGGTTTGGAGATCGGCTTGCAAACGGAGGGAAAATGGGGAAATGCAAAGAGGAGAAACAAAAGATTGGAGATGGGATTGAGAAGGGAATCACTCCATGCACACTCACACTGGTGCCTCGCGAGTCTCAGCTCTTTCAGCAAGCACTGCCGAGGCACGGAGAGTGGGACATCAGGGCTACTTTTAAAAGGAGCTTTATGAGCATTATTACTGTTTGTTGTTGTTGTTGTTGTTGTTGTTGTTGTTAACTGTCCTCCAGTCAATCTTAAGCTATGGTAACTGTATTGACCCTGTATAATTCAACCCCAGATTTTAGGGTCAATATTTAGGCATAAATTTCTCGACTTATAGTTGAGTATATATGGTAGTCACTAGTAGGTATTGAAGATATCAAACTGCACTTGGCAATGCTTTGTGGCATGAAGAGGGGATTGCTGGTTTCCATTTTTGAAAATCTAAAGCCACCTGCAATTCATATTCTTCTCTTGCCTTGGGCAAAGCACACGGGTTGTCAATAGAGCTGTTATCTAACCTTTCATTCTGAGACTTACAAAATTGTTCATGTCCAATATGAATAAGCTAGTTAAATGCTACTTTCAAGTTCTTGAAATCTTTTTGTTTTCTGAACAAAACTTTGCACCTGTTCAAGTGGATTTGCTTCAGCTACTGTCACAATATAAGCTCACATTACTAAATCTGTACAAACACTTTGAATAAAAACGTTGGCAGGTTTTAATTTATAATCAAATTACTAAGTCATCATGATGATTATCTTTTGTTTCAGAGCTATTACATGTTCATAAGAAGCCTGTAATAGAGGGGTTAGCATTGCATTTTTCACTTAATTAGGTTTAAGGCCTGTGATCTCTTTAACATGGAATCTTCCATTCATACTTTTCACAATACTATAGTTCAGAATACTGGTCTGAATAATGGTTGGGAACTATAGGTTTGTGAAGTCGAAGGCTTTCATGGCCAGCATCCATAGTTTTTTGTGGGTTTTTCGGGCCATGTGGTAGTGTTCTAGAAGAGTTTATTCCTGACATTTTGCCATCATCTGTGGTTGGCATCTTCAGAGAATGTTGGCATAGAAAAGAGCTGGATATGTATGTACTGTGTGAGCCAGGTAGGGAGGAATTTCATGTTAACATTTGTGTGTGAGTGGCTACTACAGGCTGTGCCCAGACACTAACAGGTGCCCACCTCTCATTTACGTCAGGTACAGACTGGTATCAGGATCATCCAAGAATGTTTCTTGGGGCAAAACAGATGATTTTGCATTTAGCCTTAGTTAGCAGAGTACAGTAAATAATAATAATAATAATAATAATAATAATAATAATAATAATTACAGTAGGCCCTTGGTAGCCACTGACAGTTGGTTCCAAGATCCCTCCTTGCATACCGAAATCCATGGATGCTCAAGTCCCAGTGGCATAATAAAATAGTGTCCCTTAGTAAAAAGCATGGCAGGGGGTTGGACTGGATGGCCCTTGTGGTCTCTTCCTATTCTATGATTCAAGCAAGGCTCACACTCTCATAAACTAACCCACAGGGATGATGTGAGAATCAACGTGAGGTGGGAGGGTCAGTGATTGGGAACAACCATATATACTGCCTTAAGCTTCTTCAAGGAAGGGCAGGATGGTAAATTGTAATAAAAGATGAAACCTTCCCTTACATTGGGGAAGCCTGAGATCGGGGAAATTGAAAGGCTGCTTACTCCCATAAAAACATGCCAGTTGCTAAAATAATTGGGATGATTCTGATGTTACCAGCATCCAGCTAGGATAGGCTTACCTGTGTGTTGATGCCTCTGCTGTCAAACTTCCTTTCTTTGTCATTTCATTTAGTAATATATTTTCGGATTTGACTTTTGCGGACTTGATTATTTGCAGTTTTGATTAAAATGTTCTCTGTAGGAATCTCTATGTCCTCCAGCACAACTCTGCCAGACGTTATCCATAGAGTTGTATTGGAGAACCTAGATGTTCCTAGAGAAAACACTTTTCTAGTCATTTGTAGGTCTTCCAACATGGTTCTGTGATCAACTTCTGGCAGATGTTGACCATAGAGTTGCACTGGAGGACCTGGAGATTCCTAGAGAGCTGTTCTCTTTGGTAAAAAGAATAATGTTTTCTTTTATTTGTGGTCACCTAATGCCAACAAATGTGGAGAGGCCACCGAAAATAGTCTTTCCTTCCCCAATCTGTTTTGTTATGAAAGAGCTACTGTTTATAATTGTTAGTGATAGTCCTGGCCTTCCGTTTCTCTCACTGTATGGTCAGAGTGGGCCAGTAACAGTAGTTGGCAGTCTGCTGTTGAACTGAATTGATACAACTGCAGAAAATGATCAGAGCAACCCTAATAGATCCACTCAGAAAATTATTAACATAACAATAAAATAGAACCCACATACTTTTTCCTAGTTTGAGATGTGAAATTTGCAGTCTTGTAGTTCTGCCATCTTGTGAGGCATTGGGTTTTTCCACTACATGGTCAGTGGGGCTTTGTCTGACAACATTTTAATGGGGAGGTGAAGCAGATGACAACTACTTAAATTAAGCATCTTCATATATAATCCTTAACAGTCTAATTACTATTGAGTAATAGTACATTTGTGTACATGCTTTGATGATTGTGTCAGGACTGTGAGTCTTGGTATTGGTTCAGCCCTACAAGAACAATTTCTGGTGCCTTGCAAAACAGATACCGAGCATGGCTGGGGTCCTTCTCAGCCTCTTGAGTGAAAGGAATTTGGGTAGTTGGGTTTAGAAAAACTGCTGAAAACTAAAGCTTTTGTTAGAGTATATAATAAGTAGATCTTTGTTAGTCAGCTTCCTGTGTCTTGAGAATCTGTTCTTAAGAAACTCAGGTCCAAAACACACTGCAGAAATAGTTCAGTTTGAGACTGCTTTAACTGCCCTGGCTCAATGCTAGGGAATTCTGAGAATTGTAGTTTTGTGAGACATTTAGCCTTCTCTGTCAGAGAGAGCTCTGGTGCCACAATAAACTACAATTCCCAGGATTCCCTAGCACTGAGCCAGGGCAGTTAAAGTGGTCTCAAAATGCATTATTTGTGTAGTGTGTTTTGGACCTCAGTCACTTTAGTTAGGAAGTGGCAATACATAGTCAGCACAACTGGAGCTCTTGCTTCTTTTCCATAGCAGAGCTCCAGACACCAATATCTATTGTCACATAGAAGGGCACCATTCCTTTAGTCTCTTTTTCTTATGCCTGTGCTCGAAGGATACGAAAATATCTTACCAGGTAGGAAGAGAATGGAATAAAGGTGTATGGGTCCAAACTAAGGGAGAGTGAAAATACGGTAGACGCCAATATCCATGGAACTGGTACCCATGGTTTCACTTAACAGTATCTAAAAGAATATGGTCTCTAGGGGGTCGATAGCTTTGTTATCCATCCTGTTCTCTACTTCATCTGTATCACACTTCAAGTAAAAGAGCTTAGCACCCATCATTAGCCTCTGAAAAGATTGAGTCCTAGGAGGCTAAAAATTGACTCCCTACTTAGTTAACAATTACTTGTACTTGCCAGTGAGAATATAGTAAAGGTGCTTCTGAGCACATACACAGGGCCTGTTCCTTTTTACTAAGCAAGTACAGCATGCCCTGCACTTTACCACTTGGCTAGGTACTTAAAGGACAAATGGAATTCCTCAGTACCCTAAAGGCTCCCATCTGATCTTGCAAGCTAAGCTGGATCAGCTCTGGTTAGTACATGGATGAGAGACTATTGATGAATACCAGGTGCTGTAGGTTATATTTCAGAAACTGGCAAAACCACCTCTGAGTATACTGTGCCTAAGCAAACACTATAAAATTCATGGGGTTGCCATAGGTTGACAGGCAACTTAAAGGCATGCATACACCCACACATCTGAGTTTCTAAGACACATTGCCTTAGAAATGAAACACCACTCTCACCTTCCCTGGGAAATGTTGTTAATGGTAATCAAGTCACTTTTGATTTATGGAGACCCACCTAGAATGAGAGACCTCCAAGACGTCCTTTCTTCAAAAGCCTGCTTAGATCCTGCAAATTAAGTACTGTGGTTTCCTTGATAAGTCTATCCAGCTGTAATTCAGTCTTCTTCTTTTCCTATTGCCTTCCTCTTTACCAAGCATGATTGGCTTTTCTAAAGAGTCATACTGTCTCATAATATGGCCAAAGTACAATAGCCTTAGTTGAGTTATTCTCACATCTAGGAAGAGTTCAGGTTTGATTTGATCTTGGACCCATTTACAGTCAACCTTCTGTATCCACGGATTCTTTATCCATGGGTTCAGCCATCCACAGCTTGAAAATACACACACACACACACACACACACACACACACACACACACACACAGAGAGAGAGAGAGAGCAAACCTAGATTTTGCAGTTTTCTATAAGGGACACCATTTTACTGTGCCATTATATTTAATGGGACTTGACCATCACAGATTTTGCTATCTACTAGGGGTGATGATGTCCTGGAACCAAACCCCCAGAAAGCCCACTGTATTGGTCTTTTTGGCAGTCCATGGTGTCCATAGAACACTTCTCCAGCACTGCATTTCAAATGAGCTGATTTTCTTCCTGTCAGGATTCTTTTACTCCCAGCTATCACAACCATACACAAAAGTTGGAAATACGATGGCAAGGATGATCCTGACTTTGGTATTCAGTGGCATATCTTTGCACTTTAAGAACTTGTCTTGCTCATTCATAGATGCCTTTCCAAGTCCTGGGCCAAGTCGAGAGGTCTGAATGGACTCCCTGACCAGGAGCCAGCCTGCTACCTGTTTCTCTACAGGGACATCATGTAGATGTCTATACATGTCCTTGCATCCAGATGTTGCTGCCGCCTTTCTTCGGTCAGCTCCCTGGCAGAGGCAGGACAAATCACTGCCTGGCAGGCGCTACCATTCAGTGTTTGGGCCAGTTCTTCTCCTGGAACAGTTACAGAAAGGGTTTTCCCTTCTTGGCACCTCTGTGATCTGGGCGCCTCATTTCTGATCTCAGAGCAAGTACAGTAATGGCAGCACTGAAGAAGTAAAACTTTTCTGTAACCGTTCTGGGCTGAGAACTGGCATAGACATTGAGGTAAACAGTGCCACCTGCCAGGCAGCAATCTCCCATGCCTTCCCATCCCACTCCCAAAATCCAAGGTGTTCACACTACATTGTTCACATTACAAGAAATACAAGAATTTCCTGCAAACTCAGGAGAAAACTGAGGCCTGTTACAGACTGCCAAAAATGTGTCGGGTCTCTTTGGAGGTATGCTATTTAAATGATGCATGGGTCCTAAGAGTCTGGAGGTCGCGCCAAAGGCACACTCCATTCCTAAGCACTGGAGTGCAGCTTTGGTGCAGCTTCTGGATTCTTAGGATGTATGCATCATTTAAACAGCATACCTCCAAAGAGACCTGAAGCAGCTTTATTTTGGCAGTCTGTAACAGGCCTGAGAGTTTTTAAAACTGAGGTTGAGGTGGCATACCCATAGTTTGGTGCGGATAGGGCCATACAGAGTCATGTAGCCTTATCATACCAGATTTGGGGATAATGGTGGACGTAATGTGGCCTTATTGTGCCAGATTGGATGGGGATTTTTTCCCCTTGTGCAGAAAAACCACTGATCTTCTTTTGCTTTCCTGACTGCGGTTTCCATTTTGATTTATATATATATTTGCTGATTTTGTTGTAGCTGTGTTGTTGTACTTTTGCCTTATGGTTTGTTACCTGTAATAAAGCGATTGATTTTGATTTATTTAAAATTTTGATTTATGACTTGAGCCAAGGTATAGAAAATCTTTTGACTATTTTGATGGCTTCATCATCCATTTTAAAATGGTGTAAATCATCTGTGGTCATCATTTTCATTTCCTTAATGCTCAGCTGTATCCTTTCTTTTGCACTTTCCCCTTTGACTTCCCCTTTACTGTTTTCTGCTGTCTAGTGTTACTGCATGCCTTGTCCTCCAATTGATGCATTATACATATAAATTCTGGGTGTAAATTACACAGCTAGGTTGAGAAAAATGCAACATTGTCTGGGCAATTTAATGCTATGACATTTTCATTTCATTTAGAATGATCCATCATTTTTCATAATCTACACAATCGAAAATTTTACTTAATCTTTAAAGCACAAGGTGAATTTATTCTGAAATCTGTTGGTGCATTCCCAGCAAACACAGTAGTTATTAAATCTTAATATTTCCTCAAGCATCTTTTGATGTTTAAAATGTTCCCCTTCCCCACAATTCTTGCCATAGGCAGACTTTCTGCTTTATGCACTTTCCCCATCAGTGCAGGGGCTTCATTTGTTCCTAAGCAGTGTTCAGCAGACATTTATTTTCATTTTCAAACTCCTGAGGTTAAAAAAAAATCTACTGAACCCAATACATCCTCCACAAAAGAACTTCACTCCATTTTTTTCCCTGCCAGTCCCTCTTCCTTATAGCAAGTCCATTAGATTTTTATATTAAGCAAACAAACATTTTTGAGGACAGGAAATGAGAAACAAAACAAAGGAGGTAGGTAGGTGCATATTCAACTGTGGAAAGAAAGATGTAGGAGTGAGGGAGTGACTGGAGAAGACACTACTGAGGGATTTCAGGGAAATTGGAATTTGAGATTGAGGATAAGTGAAAGAAGATTTTAAAATACCAGTGCCTGCTTCCCATTCTGCTGATTTGTAATCTGCATGGTGTTGCAGGACATACAGCAGCTAGGTTACTCTGATATCCTATTTTAGCTGCTAATAAGTAAAATAATTGTGGTTCTTTTTTTTTAAAAAAGTGCAAAATGCTGTGGATCTTCCTACTGTAGATTGTACTGTGGTCGTCCACATTTACTGGGGTTAGGGATGGAGAAAAAAATGCAAATTAAAAAACAACAACATTATTTTTACCTGACAGAAATCTTCAGGTTGTCCGGTGCAACTCTGTTGGCCAGACATTGACCATAGAATCATGTTGGAGGACCTACAAATGCCTAGAGAAGTGTTTTCTCTAGGAATGCCTAGGTTCTCCAGCACAACTCTCTGGTCCACAACCAGCAAAATTGTGTTGAAGGGTCGAGAGATGCCTAGAGAGCATAATAAGCAAATCCACAAAAGTCAAAGCCAACTGTACTGTAATTTGGGTCATCAGAATTTCTCTCTTGCTTTTGGCAGTTGTTTCACAAGACAACATTGTGTTATGGTGGTGAGCAGGAGACTGTAGTTATTTCAGACAGAAACAGTCTTTTTACTGGTTTGGTTGTGTCTGGTTTCTCTCCTTCGTACTTCACAGAGTTCTTCTGGGGTTTGGATGGTCTTGCTTTTCTGTGAAATAGACAGAAGGTGACAACAAATGTACTAAAAAACGCGACGAACTGATTAAAGTCCTGTCACAAGTGTGTTATACCTACAAAATAATCTTTGATCCCTCTCTTGAATGTGTTGAGATTAAGATTCTTCCAGGCAGATACATAACTCAAAGACAGTGGTTTGTTCAGATTCAGAAATTGAATTTTGATCAAAGTCAATAAAGGATGTTGAATTTCTCAAAATGTCTGTACTGCTACATAATGGAAAAACTTTTAAGTACAGTACTATAAAAGCTCAGCCAATTATAGTCCAAAATAAAAAGTTTTACCTTTGCTAGAGGCAGAAACTTGAAAGAGTTAAGACAGAGACACCTGGATCCCAAGAGGAGTTGCAGTTGGCACTCCACATTTGTGGCTTTGACTTTTAAGGCTTTGATTATTTGCGGTTTTGATGAATATGTTGTCTCTAGGAATCTCTAAGTCCTCCAGCGCAATTCTACTTGAAGGTGACCATAGAGTTGTGCTGGAGAACCTAGACATTCCTAGAGAAAACACTTCTCTGGCATTTGTAGGTCCTCCAGCATGATCCTGTGATCAACCTCTGGCAGACGTTAACCATAGAGTTGCACTGGAGGACCTGGAGATTCCTAGAAGAGTGGTTTTTTATTTGCTGTTTTTCCACATTCACGGGGGTCCTTCAACCCAAATGTGGAAGGACCACTGTATTTTAGTGCTGTTAATGGAGTTTAAATTTTACTGTCCCCTTCTCCATATGACCAAGATGGGGATTGGCCTCTGGCTGCATTGAGATCCCCCCACCAACTGAACAACAGAAATACTATCTGATACAAAATGTAGGCCTGTACTCTACCACTGTCACTTTGCTTCCCCTGTATAATTTTTTAACATCCTTTGCCTGATGAAGAAGCCAGTGGTGCTTCAGAAGTTGTGTGGTGTGTTTTGTGCATTTTGGTTGGCCTATAAAGTTGCTGCTCTTTTGTGGATTTTGAATTCCAGTGGAATGCAAAATGCATCCTGCTACAGTGTACATTGTGAGACAGTCATGCCCTCTTCCAGGATATTCTATTCCTCCTCTCTCCTCTTCTCTCCAACAGTCAGTGTCCTTAAAATGCTAAATTATTTCCTCTGTTTCAAGGCCCCCTTCTTAAGATGGAGTGCTAGCATGGCGAAGTGGCTTGATTGCTGGACAATGACTCTGGAGACCAGGGTTCGAATTTCTGTTTGAATTTCTGTAGAATTACTCAGCCATGGAAACCCATTTGGTGACCTTGGGCAAATCACACTCTCTCAGCCTCAGAGGATGGTAATTGCAACCCCCCTCTGAAGAAACTTGCCAAGAAAACCCTATGATAGATTCGCCTTAGGGTCGGCATAAGTTGGATAGGACTTGAAGGCGCACAGCAACAACCACCTCAAGATAGTTTCTCCAAAAGCTTTCTGGCCATTTGCAAACCATCTCTCTCTTGGGCGTGGATGGTTCCATTTTTTGCTACCTAAAGATCCATCAGCAGAGACTGCTGCTGGCAGATAGGGCCAGTCCCCTCCTATTTGGTGCTCTGAGTGAGATAAGTGAGCTTGAAGACTAGATGCTGGTGCTTTTGCTGTTTCTGTTCAGTGCGAGAATTGGGTTCCAGGCTACATACAGCTTTGTTTATCATGTTTGCACAGTGGGTGTTTTCCTTCTATCTCCATGAAGTAGCCACTTTGCAATATGCCTTGAAGCTTTCTTTAATAGAGACAGTCTCTCTGTGTTCTCATATGTGCGGCCATTGACTGTGGTTGCAGTAGTCTGCCAGTTGGGTTGTAAAGCTTTATTGTTTTGGCATTGTGTAATGGAGAGATCTGGTCCTCTTCTGCTGATTCACTGTGGTTGCACTTCCTGTCTTGTAATGTCACTGTTTGCTGAAAAGCTCTATTGCCTTTGCTGTTGCTTCATCACATGCTTTCTGTAGAATGAGAGTGCTTCATGCATTGAGCATACCTTTGTTAGACTGTAGTTTACTTTTTTTCCATAATGATTTTTAAAAATCAGTTCAGTCCTGATTTATTATTTTTACCGCTCAAGGTTGGAAAAGGGTATTTGGGAAACCTATCTCAGTATTAACCTCTGGTAATGATGGGGATTGAGGCTGGTTGAGTGCCTCACTCGGAGCCACTCAGAGCCAAAGAGTGTGTACAAAAGAACTGATCATTGCCATCTTTGTGGAGAGAGAGAGATATTCTAACTCTGGTTTCTATTCCCCTTTTGATAGTGTTTCATTTGGTGAAGTAATTGTACATGTTGGAAATCCAACATGTTTTTTTCAAAATGTGTGAATGTAAAGTAGAGCCACAGATTTTAACTGTGACACATATGATAATGGACCTCTTTTTTAGAACTTGTCTTTATAATAATAGCCCTAACCCCTTAATGACAAACCACAAGGAAACTAACAGAAATGTAAAATGTCATTCAGACGTTGTTGTTGTTTTTTTAGTGGAACGATACAAATGACTTCACTCATGTGTTGTGGGCTTGTTATTCACACTATGGATCTGCATCTATGTGCATCTCTGGAATTTCAGTTGCTCACACATGCCAACTGTTGAATAAACATGAAAGTTGACCATGCACATGCATTTAAAACTCATTCAAGGCATGCAGAGTTTAATCCTGATTTATCCCAGGTATATTCACATCAATTATTCACACTGCCAACAATGCAAATCTTTTTTAAAAACTGGGGGGGGGGGACCTGATGTTGCTTCTCCCGGGTTAAGTGGGCTTTTTGGCAGCACCCCCCCCCAAAAAAAAAAAAAAAGTATCGGGTGTGTTTGAGATGCATGTGAACTACAGAGATTCAACTCAGATTCATCCTGGATTATTTTCACCATCTGAATAACCCTGAGACACCTGTCACCTTTATCTTGCAGTACAAAGATCTGTTCTAATCTCTCTTTTGGTCTCTCTCTCTCTCTCTCTCTCCTGATTTCCAGAGGGTTAAAAAAAGCAACAATCCTGTACTATAGCTAACATACTATAGCTATAGCTACCAAAAATATTCAGGGGTAGCTGTGTTGGCCACACAACAAAATCCCAAATCTACTAGTAGCCATACTTTGTTTGGGCCAGCTCCATGAAATAACTTATGCAGGCTTTCCAAGTTTCACTGGATTCTTTATCAGGCAAAGATTTTTAAAATAATGCAGAAGGATGGTGGTGATGGTAGAGTTACAGGACTACATTCTATCTGAGATGTTGCCAGTTAAGGGATTTCAGTGTATCATTGTTATTATTATTATTATTATTAGTAGTAGTAGTAGTAGTATCTCGCTCACTTACCAGAACTGGGACTCAAACCAGCTCAGCAATATTAAAGGAACAATACAATTAGTGTACGCAGAAGCCATTTCCTTTATTGGTTTCTGCGTACACATAAAAAAAGGACTAGAGACAAAGAGCAGTAAAAGACAGGTAGCATGATGTAGTGGTTTGAATATTAGACAGGACTCTGGAGAACAGGGTTTGAATCCCAGTTTGGCCATGGACACCCACTGGGTGACCTTGGGTGAGTCACACTCTCTCAGCCTCAGGGGAAAGCAACGGCAACCCCCCTCTGAAGAAACTTGCAAAGAAGACTTGAAGGCACACAACATCGACGATAATGAAATTTCAACTCTTGTTAACAACAACAACAAAAAATAACTTCTCTTGAGTGCCAGATGCCAAGAGATGTCACTCTCTTGACATCTGGATCTGCCTAAGAGATTTGAAGAATGGGAAAGGGAATGAGAAAACTGACATGGCCCTAAATTTTGTTGTGTTTCGTCAACTGGGAAGACAGTCATCTTTGAAGCCTTGAGGGAAGTGCTTCTGGGTGAGCCCATAGATCTTAAGAAATGGAATAGATTCTAAGTCTTCCCCTCCCTAAGAGCTACAAACACAATATTTTAAAATTAGAGAGAATTATGGGGGAGTGTAGCTTATAGGTTGTAGTTGGTAAAATAATTAGAATTGTAAAATTATTAGGGCTTGAAATCAACATCCAGCTCCACATCTGTGTCCATAAAAGCTCTTTAAACATCTGAGACTCAGTTTGTTCTGTCAGAATAGGGGAGCAGCAGGTCCATCAGCCCTTATTAATATTAACTGTTTTAACTACAACAGAAGCAAATAAAGGGAAAGGCTGTGATTAAAATTGAAAATTGTTAAAATGTTTAATTTTGTTCATTTTTTTCATTCCAGTGCATCATAAAATGGTGCAATTTCCTATACTGGATTGGATGGCCTTTGTGGTTTCTCCCAACTCTATGACTATAGTTTACACAATGATTTTCCTTTTGACTTCCTTTCCGTGTTCTCACAAAATGTTTGAGCTTTATCATTTATGTGGCCATTTCACACTGTGGAACTCAGATTCTGGGGATAGTATGTTCTCTGCCTAGTTCTGATATATCAAGTAGATAATAGGATATAAAATATTTTTAAATGCTCTTAATTGTGATACTTCAAGTCATTGAAGTAATATGATCTTATAAAAATATTTTACAGAGATTTCCTGCCCCGTGGCTCTGGAATTGTTACAAGACGACCCCTTATCCTTCAGCTTATTTTCTCTAAAACAGGTATGTGGTTGTTTCATTGTATATAAGAGTGTCCCAAATCTTTGTTCATGCAGCACTGTAGTTATGCACCGTTTCTTCTTGAAGAGTGACTTTTCAAAAAATGAGGAATTCCTATTTGCTCTAACTGACTGAATTTTTTTTATATTCCAAATAATTCCATGATGTTTGCAAATTAGCACATTCGCAAATAAATTATTATGATTAGATGTAATAGATTAGAAGTAAAAGAAATGCACTTCTTCTACTCCAATTATTGCTTGCCTAAGGTGGAGTAGGTTGTTTTAAAAATGCACATATTTGATTCAGAATTGTATAAAATGTATCGGAGAGTATATCAAATTAATCTCATATTCAGTGAGTTGCTAAACTTCATTCCTGTTTTGATTTACTGCTTAGGTAACAGAATTAAACAGACCAACTGATTTCCTTGTATTTGAATTCACGTTGCACACTGTCAGTTCTTTACAAGGACAAGTATCAAAATACATAAAATAAAATGCCCAGTTAGTCACTCCATCTCAATCATTAAATCTCAAGCTAAAAAGGAAGAAAAAAATACAACACTTCTCGAAGCATTCAGGTCTGAACTTTGTTGATAGCTAGAGAGAAGGAGGCAACTGTTGACAGTGTGCCGTATATACTCAACTTTAAGTCGACCTTGTGTAAGTCGAGGACAGGTTTAAGGACCAAAATTATGGATATTGATATGACCCGTGGATAAGTCGAGGGTAAAACTTAGGTTCATTTACAAAGGATGTAAAGGAAAAAGCAGAGGAAAACAATGCCAAAGGATTTACAAAATTCCAGCAGGCATGACTGTTTGTACTCACGCTAAACGAAGGCTGGATGGATGAGAGAGTAGAGGAGGGTCAGTGATTCTAGGACAGATTACACTCTTGCCTTTCATCAGGGTGTGGTTCCTTTTTAAATAAAAGTTAAAGTACAGTACTTATATTGACTCATGGATAAGTTGACTCAGGTCAATTTTTAACTAATTTTTTAAGACTTATACATGAGTATGCACAGTAGTTGATAATCTCTGGATCTGTGCTCTAAGTGGTTGGTGCTGTCAGGTGGGTACTCCCATTTGGTCTTAAGGTTACATTGGAGAGAAAGTGCTATCTGAAATGTTCCTCTTTTCCCTTTGTTACGATCGTCACTGTAAAAACCTTAAATGTATGAACGGCTGTTTTGTTTTATTTTTATTACAGTCGGCCCTTCTTATACACGGATTCAAGCATACACGGTTTGAAAATGTTCAAAAAAAGTATAAATTTCAAATATCACACCTTGATTTTCCATTTTTTATAAGGGAGACCATTTTGCTATGTCATTATATTTAATGGGACTTGAGCATACACGGATTTTGTTATACATGGGAGATCTTGGAACCAAACCCCAGCGTATAACAAGGGTCCACTGTATTTTTAAGCCATTGCGCACCAGAGAGTATCACATGTGCATGTAGTCGATATAAGCAGGTAAACTGAATCCTATAGGACACATACACATGAAAATAATGAGTTTAAATTAGTGTTTTACTTTCTTAAAACTTGAGAGAGGTTGGTCTGAGAAGATGGGATTTCTTCCCTGTGGATGTTCACTGAGACCAAGGTTGCAGTTTGTGCCTCTCTCAGGCATATTTAGAATAGAACCAACTAGCAAGAAAGGATAGGGATTCTATTCCAGTGGAGTGGGGCCTCCCATTCTTATCCAGTTTGCTTCCAGAACTAGGCAACCTTACTATCTTCACTAAAAAGACTGTGTTGGCTATATGGATTTTTAATAGTTTTTCGCTTCCATAGTTTGAACTACAGTTGGCCCTTCGTTTCTGGACTCACCCACCCCATCCCTCACAAAAAAGGAGGCTTGCACATGTCCAAGCCCCATAGGCTTGAATGGAGCATGCGCTGCTGAGGTCGTCCCTGTTAGAAAAATCTTTGTTATGGGTGATGTCTCTTGTCCTCGTAGCCCCGAACTGGTACCAACTGGATCAGATGAAGTCTTCTCTGGAACTCAGGATCAAAGCAAACTCCAACACACAAGCTTCAGCTGCTTAATTAAAGAAACAGACTTCAGCAGACTTCACTCAATGAGGGTTTTATTGTCTTAGTTGCTATTTACAAAACTAACAGCTACAAGTACTATATATCACATCCTTCTCTTTCAGAGTCCATGCTCAACAACAACAAAAAAACCAACTTCTGAACAGTCCTTTGTTCTCTCATCAGAAACACATTCCCATGATGTAGTCCAGCCTCTTCCCACATAGGAACCAATCACAGTACAAACAACAAACATGTCATGTTTACATTTTGTCTCGGCCATTTGCCTTGAACGTTCTGTTTTCAAGCCTAGACTTCCTGGCCTTCAACAGGAACCAGTTTTTTACTTTAGCAAACCATTGTCACATCTGAACATTTTAAATACAAAATACAAATATACATTAACAGTCCCTCCTTGAGTATTCAAGGTCACAGGCCCCAGGGCCGAAATGTATTTAGATTTGAACCAAGCAAGAATAATGAACTTCCTGTTACAGCATAAGGTGTAGACTGTTGAAGTTTTCTCATTAGTAAAGATGTCCTACTGCCCTACTGACTGTTTAGAGGGCTAGGAGATGCTTGGTTAGTGTATCTTTCCCTAGAATCAGATAGTTGGAAGAGACCCCAAGGAGCCATCCAGTCCAACCCCATTCTGCCATGCTGGAACTCACAATCAAAGCACCCCTGACAGATGGCCATCCAGCCTCTGTTTAAAGCTCTCCAAAGAAGGAGACTCCTTCCAAGGGATTGTTTTCCACTGTCGAACAGCCCTTACTGTCAGGAAGTTCCTCCTAATGTTGTGGTGGAATCTCTTTTCCTGGAGCTTGCATCCATTGCTCTGGGTCCTAGTCTCTGGAGCAGCAGAAAACAAGCTTGTTCCCTCCTCAGTATGACATCCCTTCAAATACTTAAACAGGGCTATCATACCATCTCTTAACCATCTCTTTTCCAGGCTAAACATACTCAGCTCCACAAGTCTTTCCTCATATAGCATGATTTCCAGACCCTTCAACAATTTGGTTGCCTTCCTCTAAACAACCTAGTGTTGTCTCCTGGTTTAGAGGTTTGGCAGCTTGGCTCCCACTGGAATTTAAAGGGGTACGGGAGATTGGTCCAGAGTTTTTCCCTTTTATCTCAGCCTGTTAGGCTCCTGACCTCTTCTGATGGGAGCTAGTGAACCTTTAAAATAGGTGTGGGAAACTATGTGGAAACTAGGGTCCAATTCCCCTCTCAGACCACGCCACCCACCCCACCCCCCATTATACACCCAAATACCTGTTTTCCTCTGCAGGTCTTCTCGAAATGATGGGTAGTCAGAAAAGAGACACAGTTACTTTGTCTACATAGAGCAAGAAGCAAAGCCAAGCTTCATTGTCTACAAGAACTCATGATTGCTTACATAGGTCCAGCCAAAATTTATTCACCTCCTTGTCTACCCAAATGAGAGTAGATAAATAGGTACCACTTCAGTGGGAAGGTAACAAACAGCGTTTGGTGCTGTCATGCTGGCCACATGAACACAGAGTTGTCTTTGACAATGCTGGTTCTTTGTCTTAGAAACGGAGACGAGGACCATTATTCATGGCAAGAGAAAACCTTTACTTACATTTAGCATAGTTAACTTATCCATTTCTATCTTCTCAAATACTTTAGCTATCCAATCTTCTACAATTTCCCACAGCTGTGCTTAAAGGAATCTTACTGTATAATAATAAAATGTGTAATAAAATCTTTTTGTGTTGATGTTTTTCGTGAGCATCAAATATTCCTTATAGAAAAAATTGATTTAAGAGGGATTTTGTATTTAAGTATTTCTGAATCATCCCCCTGTATTTGTTTCCAGTATCTTCTTCCTTTGTCGCAAGTCCACTGAAAGCAATAGAATGAACCTTCTTCCTGTTTATACTTCCAGCATAAATTATTACAACCTTTGTACAATTTTGCTAGTTTTGCAAAGTGTTAATTACCACCTGTACCTAATTCTGTAGAAACTTTAATTTAAATCATTTTCCACGTTTTTCCAAATCAATATTATAACCCAAATTTTGTGCCCACTTTACCATACAGCCCTTAATTTCTTTATCTTCCATCTTATACCTCAGTAATAATTTCATACGTTTTGTCAGTCAGATGTTTCTCATTTGTACAAAGTTGTACCTCAAATCCTGTTTTCTTGCATTCAAATCCACGTATTTCTTGTCTATATTATATCTTTTAACTGTCTATGGTAGTACCATTGAGTATCAAAACCTGCCATATTTTCTTCTGATTTAAATCTAGGGGTGCATTTGTACTGTAGAAATAATCCGATTTGACAAGTGTTGTAGCTCCATCCTATGGGATCTTGAGATTTGGCATTTGACAAGTCTTTAGTCTTCTCTGTTAAAGAGGGCTGGTGCCTCACAAAACTACAGATCCTATGATTCGTAGGCTAGAGTCATGGCAATTAAAGCACTGTCAAACTGCACTATTGCTACAGTGTAGATGCACACTATACTGATCATTTTGTAACACTAACAAATCATAGTATGTCATCCATTTTTCACCGCCATCTTTATGTATCTTATGAAAGGCTTCCTGCCCGGAGATCCATAATGATAACTTCTGGCATACTCTGCATTTATATTTATTCCAAGTTCTTAAACTGGAGCATATTGTGTAATGACCAAATACACAAAAGGTTGTTTTGTTTGTTTTTTCTTCAGAATATGCAGAATTTTTGCACTGCAAGTCGAAGAAATTTACAGATTTTGATGAAGTCCGGCAGGAGATTGAAGCAGAAACAGACAGGATCACAGGAACAAATAAAGGCATTTCTCCCATTCCCATTAACCTGAGGGTGTATTCACCGCATGGTAGGTATGCTTTTGTGCTTCTGGGGGAACTCCCTAAAAGTGGGTGTTACTGATTACATACATAGATATGAGAACTGTTGGGACTACTGAAAGTGCACTAGGGTAGAAACAGGGAACATTACAACATTTCCCTTTGGGAAAATGTGAGGTGCTGAGATGGCATGCTCCTGTAACTCTTTGGAAATAAAATCATCACAACTATGACTTGTAAAATACAAAAGTAGAAAGGTTAAGACTTTTTAAAAAATAATTTTAATGGAACTTTATGATAAAGAACCCACTTGAAATTCTTGTTTGTTTCTTATGTGTTACAGAAAATGTAAACTATTATTTAAGTATGCAGGTTGAGTCACTCTAATAGCTGAGAGTTGTCCATCCATTGTGTGGTAAGCTTTTGCAAAACTGTGTCTTATCTAGTTATTTTATTTTATTTTATGTACAGTATTGAATCTGACTTTGATTGACCTTCCGGGTATCACTAAGGTGCCAGTGGGTGACCAACCCCAAGACATTGAGTACCAAATCAAAGATATGATCCTTCAATTCATTAGCAGAGAGAGCAGCTTGATTCTTGCTGTGACTCCAGCCAACATGGATTTGGCCAACTCAGATGCTCTCAAAATGGCCAAAGAAGTTGACCCTCAAGGTAAAGTGGTGTGTTGTCCTTTTTTACTTTCACCTTCTGAGCTGATAAATGGATACAGTCCCATGACAGAGTAAGGTGGGATTCTGAAATAAAACTCTGATTTGCTCTTTTGACAACAGGGAGCCCTGTCTAAAGCAGAATATATCAATATTAAAATGTTTTTTGGGTTTTTTCGGGCTATGAGGTCATGTTCTAGAAGAGTTTATTCCTGATGTTTTACCACCAGCTGTGGTTGGCATCTTCTCTGAAGATGCCTTCCATAGCTGCTGGCAAATGTAAGGAATAAACTCTTCTAGACCACGGCCTCATAGCCTGGAAAACCCACAAAAAACTATGGATGCTAGCCATGAAAGCCTTCGACTTCACAATATTAAAATGCCTAATTCAATGGAGATCCTGATCTTTAAAAAGAATTTCCTAGTTGGGGGCTTGGAAGAAGGACGGTGGTTGCTGGAATCAGCCTGGAAGAACATAGCGGAAAAAGTCATAACATTAAGACAGCTTATAACTTTCAAGTGCAGTGCAGAATAAAACTGAGTAATTTCTACCCTCAGTTTTAGTAATTTTTAATTCTATTCTGTGTTACACTGTAATGTCAAGGATCTGGAGTTTGATAAAATATATAAACTAATGGCCTAATGACCCTGAGAAGCCTAGAAATATGAAGGTAATATAGTTGTAGTATATTGTCATTTATTATATTGCTTCTTATCACTGTATTGCATGCCATGTATACCTTGCATACATGGTAATGTTACTTTTTTTGAGGCAAAACTACCAGCTAAATAATAGCGTGTAGAAGTCATTCATGAAAACATCTTTAATTCATGAGAATGTCAGCTGCTGGTGAAACGTCAGGAATAAACCCTTCCAGAACATGACCTCATAGCCTGAAAAACCCACAAAAAACTATGGATGCCTGCCCTGAAAGCCTTCAACTTCACATCTTTAATTGCTCTCCTACATTTTTGCTTCTCTTTTGATCAGCAGTTCTGTTTCTTCTCAGGCCTACGGACAATTGGTGTGATAACCAAACTAGATCTGATGGATGAAGGCACAGATGCCAGAGATGTCCTTGAGAACAAACTGTTACCTCTGCGGAGAGGTAGAAATCTGATTTTAACTTATGGCCAACAGATATTTTGGAGAATGAACTCAATCTTGTTGAATTCATAGTCTTCTGTAAAGCAGGTGTTTAAGCAACACGTTTGGATGAAGGAAGTATTTGAATTAATTATATGCTCCTAATGATATGTCTCAGTTATCATGCAGTGTACAGTTAATGTGTATGCAGTTGACTTGTGCCCAGTGATGCTGTAATAAGTGCATGTACTCAGTTCACTTGCTGTTTTCTCCCTGACCCATTCTCATTATGAACTTTGGGGATTTCTAGATATGATGATGCAAGCCGTAGGTGGTTGGCACCACAGATTTTAATATACTTTGTTGGAAACAATCACATTACAGTGCACCCACATTATATGTGGCTTTGAGTATACGTGCTCAAGGGAGTGTGCAAGGGGTCGCCCGCGCCACCGCATGCACGAGCCCCATTAATTTGAATGGGGCTCAAGCATAGGCAAAATTCACCTTACGCCGGGGGGGGGGGGGTAGAACGGATCCCCTGCGTAAGGTGAGGCTCAACTGTATTAGTTTTTAGCTTTATCCTGTTATAGGCTATTTTTGGTAGGCTGCTTTGAATCCTTCAGTCCCTTGCCCATTCAGGGTTGAATTCAACAATGATTTGACCTCCAAACTAAACTTTAGACATTGATGGAACCACATTTAAAAAACATTCAACTAGTATATATCCTTTAGTTTTCTGTAAATGTTGAATTCCAATATGTTTGTTACTAAGGAAGGCAGTCTGAGAATTTGAACATGAGACCTGGGACCAATGAAAAGAGCCTGAGTTGAATGACCCGAGCTTTGCCCTTCATATAGTTTGAAGTAAAGAAGGAGTGAGAGAACCTTCCCACCTGTGACTTGTCACAATTTTGTAGCAAAAATGAGTTACTTCCCAGTCTCCTGTGCTGTCACAATGACTTGGTTTCCTTTAGTTGCTACCTTGATGTGACCTAGCCCTCCTCTCAAAATTTGCACTGAAGCCCTATAAGACAGAAAATAACATTTGGACCTGTCCACCTGTAGGCTACATTGGAGTTGTGAATCGGAGCCAGAAGGATATTGATGGTAAAAAGGACATCAGGGCAGCCTTGGCAGCTGAACGCAAGTTCTTCCTTTCCCATCCTGCTTACAGACATATGGCAGACCGCATGGGAACACCACACTTGCAGAAAGTCCTCAATCAGGTAGGCTGTTCCTGTGGATGCCTGAATCTTTTTCCTGTCTTTTTCTAACTAGTGATCCTATTCAAGGAGAAAGGAGGGATAAGTAAGATCATAGGGTACTACAGCCCTGTGCAGACCGGCCATGACGTGGTGTCCACATGACGCATGCCTCATCTCCACCGCCAGGTTGCCGTGGCGCCACGCACCACTCCACATGGTGTGCAGCGTCACAGCACTCTGGGGCTGCATCCACACAACACAGCACCAAAGGAGTGTCCTAAAGCCACTGCGCCATGGTGATTGCACCCTTTCCAGGGACTCTGGAAAGACTCCAGACTCTGCTGCAAGGATTTGGGGGGTTGGGGGATGTGGTGGCTTAGTGGTTAAGGTGTGAAGTCCAAAAAGTGGAAGATCAGAAGGTTGGAAGTTCAAGGCCCAAATACTGCATGATGGGGTGAGCTCCTGTCGCTAGTCCCAGCTTCTGCCACCCTAACAGTTCGAAAGCATGCAAATGCAAGTAGATATAGATACCATTTCGGTGGGAAGGTAACAGTGTTCAGTGCAGTAATGCTGGCCACATGACCACCAGAGTCCTTAGATAGTGCTGGCTTTTCAGCTTAGGAATGAAGATGAGCACCGCCCCCAACAGTCAGTTATGACTAGACATTCATTTCAAGGGATTGCCTTTACCTTTATCTTTATAATTACCCTAGGGCCTAAATACCTTAAAGCAGCGGTTCTCAACCTTTGTTGGGCTGCAACCCCCATTGGGGATGAAAGTCCTGCCTGTGGCCTCCCTGATCAAATGGGAGGCCAGAAAGGGGCGGGACTTTCGGCCACCTACGAGCCCCAGCAGGCTTTGCAGCTGGAAGTCCTGCCCCTTCCCGGCCTCCCAATCAATTAGGGAAGCCGCTGGGGGAGAAGGGGCAGGACTTCTGGCCGCAAAGGCTGCTGGGGCTTGCAGTCCCGTTCCTTTCTCCCTGTGGTTGCCTGGCAGCCGCGGGAAGAAAAGGAGGAGGAGGGAGCCCTGCCCCTGTCCCTTTCTCCCCACAGTTGCCTGGCAACCGCGGGAAGAAAGGGAGGAGGAGGGAGCCCCGCCCCCGTCCCTTTCTCCCCCCAGTTGCCTGGCAGCCGCAGAAAGAAAAGGAGGAGGAGAGTGCCCCGTCCCCTTCTCCCCGCGGTTGCCTGGCAGCCGTGGGAAGAAAGGGAGGAGGAGGGAGCCCCGCCCTGTCCCTTTTTCCTCGCGCTTGCCTGGCAGCCATGGGAAGAAAGTGAGGAGGAATGAGCCTTGCCCCGTCCCTTTCTCCCCACGGTTGCCTGGCAGCCGCGGGAAGAAAGGGCGGAGGAGGGTGCCCCCTCCCTTTCTCAACGCGGTTGGCTTGCAGCTGCGGGAAGAAAAGGACGAGGAGGGTGCCCCGTCTCCTTCTCCCCGCAGTTGCCTGGCAGCCGTGGGAAGAAAGGGAGGAGGAGGGAGCCCCGCCCCCGTCCCTTTCTCCCCACGGTTCCCTTGCAGCCGCGGGAAGAAAGGAAGGAGGAGGGAGCCCCGTGCCCGTTCCTTTCTCCCCGCGCTTGCCTGGCAGCCGCGGGAAGAAAGGAAGGAGGAGGGAGCCCCGTGCCCGTTCCTTTCTCCCCGCGCTTGCCTGGCAGCCGCGGGAAGAAAGGGAGGAGGAGGGAGCCCCGCCCTGTCCCTTTTCCCCCACGCTTGCCTGGCAGCCGCGGGAAGAAAGTGAGGAGTAATGAGCCCTGCCCTGTCCCTTTCTCCCCATAGTTGCCTGGCAGAAGCGCCGGCACCCACATGGAGAAGGGAAAGAGGAGGCAGACACGTCCCCATTCCCTTTTCCCCATGCGGTGCCTGCGCCAGCACTAGCACCCAGGGGAGGCAGGTGGGATTCCCAACCTGGCGACCCCCAAGTTGGGAACCCCTGCCTTAAAGGCAACAGATCCTGACTAATCTTGGAAGCTAAGCAGGGCAGCCCTCGTTAGGACTTGGATGAGAGACCACCAATGAATACCAGGTGCTGCAGGCTATATTTCAGAAGAAAGAACTGGCAAAATAACCTATGAGTATTCCTTGCCTTAGCAAACCCTATGCATTCATGTGGTCTCCATAAGTCCAGAGGCGACTTAAAGTCCCATAGTCACACGCACACATGTCTACCTTAAACAGTGCCTTGAAGTTCCAGGTGTTTTAGAGCATGGTAATTTCCCTTCACTCTCTTTCTTTTTCATGGTCTCTGTGAAGCACACACATGGGTCATTCTGCGCCTGCGCAGCAATTATGAATCCTATTGGAACTGCTAGGGAAGACTTTTGGCGGTAGCTCTGCCCATCCTCTATATAGGCAGGATGTCTTCCCGCCCTTTCTCAGTTCCTTTTGTCCACCGCATGAGCAGCTTAGGAACCTCGCTTGGAATGGCTTCTTCCTTCTACTTTCGTTTCCGCTTTTTGACCAAGTTTTGGCTCTTGACTTCTCTTTGGATAGTGATTTGGACTTGATTTGGACTCTGGTCAACGGTAATTTTTGGCTTGTTTGACTACTCTCTTGTCTCACTGTTAGGTTTTGACAATGTCCTCGCACTCTTTCAAAAGATGCACTGAGTACAGAGGAAAGATTCCCAGCCAGGACAGACACTCCATGTACCTCCTTTGCTTGGGTGAGGGTCACAACGTCTCTCTGTACCCTCATTGCAAGGCCTTTACACTGCAGGACAGGAAAAACAGAGAGATGCACCTTCGTTCTCTGCCCTATGAGGCCTCCCGCTCCTACTAGGGTCACTGCCAAGGCTCCTACCGCCGAGGGCACATCTTCTGCTGAGATTCTGCAATCTCCCCTCCCTCCATGGAGAAACGCAAACCGGAGGACATGCTCCCTCCCCAAAACGCAAAAAATCCTCAGATGGCTTCAAGTCCGACAAGAAGAAGTACAAGTCTTCTAAAGACAAGCCCAAGCATGCTTCTCACAACAAGGAAAAGAAACCCCATCCTTCCACCTCCCCGGAGGCCGACAGTTGATCCCGTACCGACCAACCCTTGCCTCCTCCCAACACTGACTCTGTGCGGCCAGCTGCCCGCTCAGCCCACAGCACCTCTTCCATCTTGAGAAGACCTCCGCTCTCCACCTCAAGCCGAGTCTCTCCGATTCTTCAGGGGCTCTCGGAGCTATACCAACTCTCTGACGTGGAGCTTGATGCTTCTCCTCGTCAGCTTCCTGATCCTATCCTCACAGCACCCCACTGCATGCCTGTGGAATGTCTTTCCCAGACTTCTGACCTCGTCCACTTTGATGGAGAACTTGATGATTTGTCTTACGGTCTCCCTGAACCTGCCAGTAGAGACCTCATTTTTGACGACCAGGCTGGGACCTACTACCTCCTCCTCGATCCTTCAGAAGTTCGAGCTGGACGTTATGTCCCCGGTACCAAAGAACCACGGCTTCCATCTCGCATGGCCTCCACTTTGGCTGTAGCCTCTCGCTTCTGTCCTCCATCCACACTGACCAACCGCATCTTCTGTCTCAGATGCCCCTTGTTTCTGCTGTGCACCCACCTGTCCTGACCTCTCCACTTGAAACCCACCCGCAGAACTTCAATTTCATCTGAGTCACCCAACTATGGTGACTCGGACTATTCCCAACTCCATCAGGATTTGGCCCTCACAGCTCTTGGGGCCGCTTTCCCCTCCAACGATATTAAATCCTTCACCGAACAGGTGATCCGTATGAGCAAGGCACTCCGTGTTGACGTTCTCCATACCGAAGAGCTCACCTTTGATACCTCTGGCCTTTTCCACAAGGACACTGATGACAAACTGGATTTCAAAAACAAGATGAGAAATACAGCTCTTGATCCCATAGATGCACATAGATGTCCCAACGCCTCCTTCAATTCTGTTTTTGTGTTCCATGTTCAGGATTGTCAAACGCCATGTCCCAACTCTGCTATTGTGGAAGCATCTCAACTCTGCTTCACCCCTAAAGTAGCTTCGATCCCAAACGACCTGGAGGGATGCAAACTGGACTCCATGGCTTGAAGGTCTTACGTTTCAGCCGTTGTGGACCTCAAGGTTGCAAATTATGCGTCCTGTATGGCCGCCTGCCAACAACACTTGTGGAAACGGGCTCTTCCCCTCTATGATGACCTTTCGGAGGAGAAGAAGTGCCTAGCACTTTTGATTCACGCCGAGGCACACTCCCTGGCTGCCCAACAAATTACCTCAGCCAGACACTTTGCTTATTGTGCCACCAGGCAACTTTCAGGAGCTGTCACCACACATGGCTCAGATCTTCCGACCTGACACCTCAGGCCATACATGCCATTGAAGAGCTCCCCTTCGATGCCTCTGGCCTTTTCCACGAAGACACTGATGACACAAGCTGGATTTCAGAAACAAGATGAGAAATACAGCCCGTAAATACAGTATGCCATCGTCAACAACCTCTCGGTCTCTGCATCCCTACCAACGCCGTTTGGGGTGGCAAAAGCATTCCTACCCCCCCCCCCGCAACCAGGGTAGGCCCAATCAATCATCTGATTATCAACAACAACGCTTCTCCCCTCAACAACAGTCTGGTTCGGGAAAGTGTCAATCAAAATCCAAATATAAGCAGCCCTTCCAAAACAAGGACTCTGATCAGGGCAAACAACGCTTCTGAAGCTTTCCAGCCCACTTCGCCCCGTCATCCCCTTTGGGGATCACCTGGCCCATTTTTACCACTCTTGGGCCTCCATAACATCTGACTCTTGGGTCCTCAAAATTGTCTGCAGGGAGTAATTTTGTTTCCACTCCCCCCTCAGACACCCTTCTCATTGAAGTGCGCTCTCTTTGCACCAAAGGGGCCATTGAACCCATGCTCTCTTCCCAGGTCCATGACTTTTTTCTCCAGATATTTCATTGTTGCCAAACCTAATGGAGGCCTCCGTCCTATTTTAGACCTCTGTGCCTTAAATTCTTTCATTGACTATAAGTGTTTCCGTATGGTGACTCTGTCTTCCATCTTGCCTCTTTTACAGGACTCAGACTGGTTTGCCACTGTGGACCTTCGGGATGCTTATTTTCACATCAGCATCCAACAGGACCACCAGAATCTTCTTGCCTTTTCTGTCGGTACCAACTCCTTTTGCTACCGTGTTTTGCCCTTCAGACTCTCCACAGCTCTGAGGGTGTTCACCAAGTGCATGGCTGTCATGGCAGCATTCCTCCGCCAGCAAAACATCATTGTCTTTCCCTACCTTGACAATTGGTTGTTTGTGGCCTCAACCAGATCCACTCTCTCCGACCATCTCATCTATGCTCTCTCCGTTCTTTGAACCTTAAGGCTTACACTCAACCCGGAAAAGTCCACTCTCTGTCCCACGCAAAGAGTGAGGTTCATCAACACCATATTAGATTCCATGACGTCCACTCTCTGTCCCACACAAAGAGTGAGATTCATCGGCGCCATGTTAGATTCCACGATGTTGAAACCATGACAGGTTCAATAACCTCAGGTCTTCCATCTAAATCTGCCTTGTCTCTCGTCGTATCCGGGCGAGGACAGCTCAAGTGGTGCTGGGACACATGGCATCCATAACGTATGTCAGAGCTCCAGACTCCTTCCACGAGTGGGAACTCAACCCTCACGTCGTACGCCATCTGTTCTCCCTTTGAGGAACCCCAGGCATCGACCTGTTTGCCTCTCATCTGAACTCTCAATGCAGACGGTTCTGCTCCAGGACTCCCTCCAGCCAGTCACTAGGAGACGCTGTGATGCAGAGAACCCCAACTGAGAAAACCAACGGACACATGGAATGTTAAGGTCCCAGCCCACATTCTATTGGCTGGCCCTCAGCTGCCTTCAGATTGGTCAGCTGGACTTTTAAAAATTCCGGGCTGACAGTTGGGAGTCAGTTGGAACTGGCACAGTTTAGAACTTTAGTTAGGACAGGGGTAGGCAACCTTTTTGAGCCAGGGGCCGGGTTGCTGTCCCTCAGACAACTGGGGGGCCAAAGCCAAAAAATAAATAACTATTTTTTAAATTTAAATAAATAAATAAAAATAAGGCCCGCCGCGGCCGCTGGAGTCTTCCAGGAGCGCTCCAACGACCGCAACGGGCCTCCTACAGGCCCGCTGCGGCTGCTGTAGCCCTGCTGGAGGGCTCTGGCGACTGCAACGGGCATCCTACAGGCCCACTGCTGTGTTCTAAAATGGCGGCGAAGTCTCGTGCGACCTTTCCCGTCCTGCCCCGCGATGGGAAAGGTCATGTGAGACTTCGGCCTCCATTTTAGAACTCAAAATGGCACCCAGAGTGGCGCAGAAGCTGTGGCGGGGGCGGCAATCGGTGGCAGGACCAGGCTGGGGTTGGTCCCAAGGCCTTGCCGGGCCGGATCCGGCCCACGGGCTGTAGGTTGCCGACCCCTGGTTTAGAATGTTGAGAGATGAAGTTGGAATGTTGACAGAGGGAGAGTTGGGATTTGACAGTTGAGGGAACAGTTGAGTCCAAGAGAGGACTGGGTTCCATGAGTTCCTGAGGGAATAGTTAGTTGGGGCTTGGAATCCTGAGAGTGAGGGTTCCAGGGATAGAGAAGGACGGTTAGGGGTAGAGTGAGTGGGAAAGGGCTCCCTACCGTTTCACTTCCAGGACTCTAGAAAAGGGAGTGGCTGGAGTGTGATAATCCTGCGGGATAGTGTTAGATTTGGTGACTATTAGGTCTAAGTTTAAGAGAGAAATTTAAGAGAAAGATTGAGTGAATCTTAGTTATAAGAAACTGGTGATTTAGATAGAGATTTATAAACCCAACGGTAACTGTAACAAAGTAAAGAGTACAAATGTAACTAAGAAGTAACACATGCTTGAACTAACAGCTGTTTAATGCCATTTCGTTCAAGTAACATCTGTTCAACCCTTTGTTTAATAAAGTTAATATTTTGTTTTATCTAAAGGCTGGTCTGCCATATATATTATATCCATGCTACTATATTATATAATATTGGGAACCTGAGTTTTGACCAGGGTGTTGTCATCAATTATATTTTGTGATAGAGCATAAGGAGTCGTTATATAAATTGGTGGCAGCGATGAGATAATAAAAGTCCCAAGCGCCTGCCACATAAGAAAGGGGATTCGTTACATATTTTGGTGGCAGCGGGGTGGGATAAAACCTCTCAGGTGCCTGCCATCATAGAAAAGGATTGTGGTTTGGAGGTGCCTTCCTCTTTCACTGGTCGGGCAGCATGTTCTACCTGTTTCCTCCCTTCTCTCTCATCACAAGGGTGATAGCCAAGCTCCGAATGAACCGTTCAAACGGGATTCTGATCACCCCGTGGTGGTTGAGGCATCCGTGGCTTGCCCCTCTCCTCCAACTCTCCAACAACTGCTTTTGGCCCCTGTCTCTCTGTCTCAACCTCCTGACTCTCCACAACAGTCAGGTTCATCACCCAGACATCAAGACTCTCCGCCTCATTGCTTGGAGGATTCTCCCATGAACCGTTTCTCAGCTCCAGTTTGAAGGGTCATCCTGGCTTCTCATAAGCCTTCTAACCAGCGTTCCTACTCTTTGAAGTGGAAAAAAAATTGTCCTTCCTGACTGACAAGGGATTGTCCTCCTCAGACATTGAAGTCCCCATTGTCCTTGAGTTCCTGAACTCCATCTCTGGCTCTGGCCTTTCCATCTCCTCCATGAGATGCTACCTGGCAACCATTTGTGCCCACTTTCAATTTTCTGGTCGCCCGTCCTTTTTTGTTGACCTCTTAGTGAAAAGGTTCTTCAAAGGACTCAAAAACCTCAAGCTCCCAACTGTCGCCCCAGCACCCGCTTGGAACCTTCAACTCGTCTTGTCAGCCCTCTCTCCGGCTCCCTTAGACCCCCTCACTTCCTGTGACCTCAGGCTCCTCACTTGGAAGACGGCATTTTTGGTTGCACTGACCTCTGCACGCCGGGCCAGTGAAATCTGTGCCCTCCGAACTGATTCTCCCTACCTCAGATTTTTTAGGGACAAGGTTGTCCTCAGACAGTTTTCCTTTTTGCCAAAGATAGTTTCTATCTTCCATCTCAACCAAGACATTGTTCTTCCAGCGCTTGCTCCGAACCCAACCACCGACACCGAACGTCAGCTCCATTCTCTCGATGTCAGGCGGGCTCTGGCTTTCTACCTTGATAGGACCTTGGTCCTTTTTGTCAGCTACTCCAGCCGTAACCTGGGATTGCCTGTCACCCCTCAATATTTCTCTAAATGGGTGACCTCCACTATCCACCTCTCATATGAACTTTTTGAGAAGACGCCCCCTGCTTGAATTCGAACCCTTTCAATCAGGGCGGTAGCTACTTCCTCTCTCTTCCTCTCCGACATTCCCTTGGAGGACATTTGTAAGGCTGAGGTATGGTCACAACTGTTTACCTTTATCAAGCACTACAGACTTGATACCAGACAACGCCACAAAGCAGCCTTTGGCAGAGCTGTTCTTCTTTCCACTGCACATTAAAGTTAGTTGACAAATGTTCAATAATTCACAATCGCATGGTTCTCTGGTTTAATAATTGATTTATTGTCAGGACACAACCTCCTTCACAGAGGACTCAGCTTGTCTGTCTAACCCATTTGTGTGCTTCGCAGAGACCACGAAGAAGAAGGACAGGTTGCTTACCTGTAACTGTAGTTCTTTGAGTGGTCATCTGCGAATCCACACAAATCCCACTCATGCTCCCCTCTTTCATGTCATGCGCTTTCTTCCTTGTCTGTTCTTGCGGCGTACTGTTTGAACTGAGAAAGGACGGGAAGACACCGAGCCTATATAGAGGGTGGGCGAAGCTACTGCCAAAAAGTCTTCCCTAGCGGTTCCAGTAGGATCCGAAATTGCTGCGCAGCCGCATAATAACCCATTTGTGTGGATTCTCAGATGACCACTCAAAGAACTACAGTTACAGGTAGGCAACCTGTTGGTCTCCTAAGAGCTCAATGATTACACACCTCTCACCTGTTCGAGAGCAAAAAAGACTAGCAAGAAGCATGATGGGGGCTCACTTTTGCTTGAAAGGAAGACCAGTTTGTTCTCTTGGCAATAACTTCACTTTCTTGTTGTGATGCTGATGTAAAATTACTGTTTGTTTCTGTCTTCCTTTCCTCTAAGCAATTAACAAACCATATACGAGAAACACTACCGTCTCTGCGTAGCAAACTCCAGAGTCAGCTGCTGTCCCTAGAAAAAGAGGTGGAAGAATACAAGAATTTTCGCCCTGATGATCCTACACGGAAAACCAAAGCCTTGCTGCAGTAGGTCATATCTATATTGAAATCTGCCTGTTATTTTCACTGTTTCTTTCCTCCATGTGTCATACTTTAGGACAAAGGTGGGGAATCTTTGGCCCTTCAGTTGTTATTAGACTATGCTTCCACTACTCGCCATCATTGATGGACAATGCGACTCATAGTCCCAAATATCTAGAGAGCCCTCAGAAACAAGAAAATGTAGTTTTCTTTGTGACAAACAAGCTTTCTATTGTGGCAGGTGCTTGGGACTTTTGTTATCCCACCACGGCCACCAATTTATGTGAAGGTCTGTGCCCACCCTTCACCTTGACACCGGCTCTTTAGACCCTCCTCTCACCTAATTTATGTGAAGGGCCCCAAGATATTATCCTATGATGGTCCATTGTTGTTACTGTGTCTTTCTTGGTTACATATATACAGTGGTACCCCGGGATACGAATTGATCGCGTTACGAAATTTCCGGGGTACGAAAAAGTTAGATTGAAAAAAACTGTTCCGGGTTACGAAAGATTTTTCGGGTTACGAAATTCATTTCGGCGCGAAATTCAAATCCGAAGCGCGGCTAGCGGCTTTCCAGCGCTAACGGAAAGCCTTTTCGGGTTGCGAAATGTATCGGGTTACGAACGGCGCCGCGGAACGAATTAATTTTGTAACCCGAGGTAGCACTGTACAGGTTTGTTTTAAATCCCAATTAATAACTCAGCCACACAGGCTATAATATCCCTCAGGAAATTAAGTAACTGAAACCGCTCTTTCAGAGTCTGACTACACTGAGTCTCTCTTTTCTAGACTCCCAAACTAATACTGTCCCTCTCTGGACCTATCAGACCCTTTCTTGGTGGGATAGATGATCAACACCCCACTCTAACAAAATGTTGTTCCCTCAGGAACTTCTGGAACCCAGTCCTCTCTTGGACTCTGCTGTTCTCCAACTGAACACCAGCTTCATCCCTCTAGATTCCAAACCCTAACTGACTAAAACCAACTGCCAAGCGGAATCTTCAAACTCCTCAGCCAGCACCTGATTGGCTTAGGGCCAATGGCTTCTGATTGGCTGGGAAAACCCTATCTCATGTCAAATATTATTTGTTCTTACATTATTTGTACAATGCCACTGATGTATATTGTATTTCATAGTGTTCCACAGTATGAACCTCTGTCCTGGAAGAATTCTAAAACATCTACCGGTAAATGGAGAGAGAGAATAAGATAAAGATTGCAAGAGATTTTTTTTTTTAAATTAAGATTGCAAGAGATGGGTGTGAATTAATGCAATGACATTTACTTAGGATTTGTTGGAGTTGTAGGTGGGCCTTGTCAAAGTCTTGATGAACAGGAAGATTTTCAGGAGGTTTGTATAGGGAGGGATAGAGATGTAACACGACAGAGATCTTTGAGGCAAAGTTGATATAGGTATGTTACGGAAAGATAATACACCTCATTTTCATTTATCTTAAGAGAAAGGATTGGTCTTGAAAGTGCATTGTGCATCAAAAAGGTACCTGTGAAAGGAGACAAGGTCTAATGTTTATGGCCGTGATGGCGAACCTATGGCACGCGTGCCAGAGGTGGCACTCAGAGCCCTCTCTGTGGGCACATGTTCCATCACCCCAGCACAGAGTTTGCCAGAGTTTGTTATTAGAAAGCCAGAGGGACATGGCACTTTGCAATAAATAAGTGGGTTTTGGGTTGCAGTTTGGGCACTCGGCCTCTAAAAGATTCACCATCACTGGTTTATGGCATAAAGGCAAAGTACTGTCCTGTGCCCTTTACAATTGTTAGTAGAGTCTTGTACCTTCCATTTTTGCTTGGAGAATAACTGTACCGCTATGCAGTCTGGGATTCAGATTGGCATCTTAAGCTTCTTTTTCAATAAATAAAGTTATTAATTTATGATTTTGAACTGTGTGCAAAAGTTTCTGACTGACCACTGGGGAGGGAGGTCTCATCAAAGAGTGTGGCTTTAGGCCTACATATCAGCTGCTAAGTATCTTCTACCCCCTGTGACCTTGCCAGAATGTTTCAATGTGTTTGAAAGCTAGGTTTTGGAAGTAGATTAACTTTTATTGTGCCACAATGGGAGATTTTTTTAATGTAAGCTGTTCAGAACCCACAGACTAGTTTTCTTGGGGTAAATCATTCATTATGTGAGTTTGATTTGCCTGCCATCCTCAACTGCTGTGAAAAGTCCAGAGGCCTGAAATTCTGCAGAAGTTACAGTCTCCTCTTATCTGAGCATCAGGGCTGTAAGTCTTGGTAGCTTTGGCTGACCTTGTTCATAAAGAAACAGCCAATGTCTCCTGCATCCTTTTGGGTAAGCAGTATTTAGTACAAGGTCCTTTTGCCTCCAGTTTGGCTTTCCTAGAAGCCGTATGGAGCCCTATTTATTTTACTTCAGTGTTCAGGGAGAATTGCATCTTACTGTATAATGTAACCATTCAGATAGGACAAGGCAACTTCTTTTAAAAATGGAATCTTCTGTGTACTAATTCTGTGACTGTATGTGGAAGGAGATTTTTGTTTGTTCCCCCAATATGAAGAAAGTGTAGAAAATTATATTGTGATAGTGATGCAGAAGTAAAAAAAAAATGCCTTGTGCATGAAGATGAGTCTCACCAGGAAATTTGTCTATTTTTTCCTGGTGCCAGGTTAAGTTTATGTGAATACAGATCAACAGAAGTTGATCTAGTAAAGCATTACTTTGAATGTATGTCCCTGATTAGATGGTCAGGGCTATTGCTGATTCAGCAAACGTTGGGTCTGTGGAAACTCACCTTCATTTATTTCTGTACAGGATGGTCCAGCAGTTTGCTGTGGACTTTGAGAAGAGAATTGAAGGATCTGGAGACCAAGTGGACACTCTTGAACTCTCAGGTGGTGCTCGAATAAATCGCATCTTCCATGAAAGATTCCCCTTTGAGCTAGTCAAGGTAAACCTGATGAGGGTGGTGCTCTCCAGAGGAATTATGTGATTTTCACATGTGTTTATTCCATTTGTAGCTGTAGGTTTCAATAGAGGGATGTATGAGCGCAAAGCACATATTTATAAAAACAGTTTTCTTCCACATGACAGTTAGGAAATTTGCTATGTGTCCTACACTTGCCTTTGACTAGATATTTAGGTGTATGATAAAAGTCTGCTCTATGGGACTGCTGTCATGGAAGGTACTTCAAATGGAGGCCATCATGCCTATGATTAATTAAAACCTTCCTGGTTTGCCAAATCTTTCCATCAAAGTAAGAAAAACATTTTGGGCTGGTCCTTCTATGATCGTTGCAGTGATTAATCCCAACTCTCCTTATCTTGAGTGCACTCCGGATGAGTTGTATTGCCGTTACCATGCTGCTTGAGGGATGATGCCTTCCTCCCTCTCTGACCTGCACTTCCTCCTCCTTCTCCTCCCACCTCCTCTTTCTCCCTCCTGGCTCTCACTCTCAGCTGGGCAGCTGGAGGCATGTGGCCACCACTGCCACTTCCTCTTCCTCCTCTTTTTCCTGCCTCTTCCTCCCTCCCAGCTCTCACTGGTGGCAGGCAGGGGGGTGGCTGGCAGCATGGGGCTACTGCCACTGCCGCCAGTTCCTCCTCCTCCTCCTTCCCTTCTCCTCTCTTCTTCCTTCCTCTTCCTCCTGTCCCCTCCTCCTCTTCCCCCACCACCAGTGCCACCTCAACACAGGCTTGCCATCTGCAGATGGCAAATCCACAGATACCAAGGGTGGACTGTATGTTGTTAAACAGTAAAAATAAATAACAGCTTCAATTGGTAGAACGTTCTTTAGCCTATCTGGAGGCAATACCAGATCAACTGCTAGCTGTACCAATGCTGTCACATTTATTAGCTACTAAATGGCCTGGGTCCAGTTTATCGGGGAGAGGGAGAGAGGCTTTATTCTGGACGCCTCCTATGTGAAATATCAGATGATTGAGATAAGGCAAATTCTTACCTGTAGTGAAATTTCTTTTCTAGAGAGACACAATAGAATACTTTCCTCTGTAGTTTTAGAGACAGTGAAAACATTCTTACTTGCTAAGACCTTTATGTGAACTTCCACAAGTGTGTTATGTTCCCTACCAGTTAATTAGTTTTGCACTGTGTGCTTTTCTTTCTTGACTGATTTTAGTATTTAATGGAAGGATATTATCCTGGCCTTAAATCTAGCTAAGGAAATCAAGAAGACAGTTTACTAGCTGTAACAGAATAGATACAACAGTGGGAACTAGGAGGAAATGCAGGACAACCTAATCATAGTTTTTGTTCCTGAGATGACACACTGTCATACCATGGTATCTTCAGCAGAGGCAAAAGTGTGTGATCTCTTTCTAATCCACCAGTTGGTGGCCCAATTGATGATTCACATAGGTGTTAAGGTTTTGTCCCAGGGCTGAAGTATACACTGAGTCTCAGTGGCCCTACTTCCACCAGATGGAGACAGAACTTGCCTCCGGGATTGGATGAGAGGAGCTACCACTTTTGGGATGCCCTCTTTCCACTGAGGAAAATGTTCATGGGTAAGTACTCCGCTCTTGGTTTCTATATCTTTGCTTCCTGGGCCTAGTTCTCACTAGTACTCACTAAAGACAATTAGCAATCATGGTGCACAAACATGGTAGCAGTTGTTGTAAGAAAGAAAGAAGATTCCAGTTTGTTAGGAAGGTGTGTACCAGTTGTCTTTCCACCTGCTTCAGTGTTTGGCTCTCTTTCTTCTAGATGGAGTTTGATGAGAAGGATTTGAGACGAGAAATCAGCTATGCGATCAAAAATATCCATGGTGTAAGGCAAGTATTGCAACACTTAGCTGATTTGATATGTCACCTTAAGATCTGCTTTTGGAATATGGACATAGTGAGATATCAGGCTCCTAAGGCAAACTGATAGTTGGGCTGGGAAGCCTCTGCTACTGGTAGTACCTCTCATTCTTCCTAAGAAGAAAAAATGTCACTGAGAAGATTCAGGGAAATGGAATGATGCTCTTTTTTGAGTATGCCTTGAGGTTTACAGGCCTCCTTTCCTTAAAAAAGTTTGAGTAAGAGAGGAGGGAAGAAAAGTGCCTCAGACTGCCCCTCCATTGGCAAGTAGTTGTAGTGGTTCACTGCTTCTGACTGGTGCCTCTCAGCAATCTTTATTTTGTTTACCATGCATGCAACGATGCAATGTACAGACTTGTTCTCAAGATACCGTGGGCTGCTCCTGTGAGTAACTACAGTAAATGTAAATTCGACTCAGAAAGAAACATTTTTAATATTTGTATAAATAGGGTGAAGATAGAATACATAGGCTAAGAGGTTCTGAAGTCCTGTTGCAGGAAGAAAAGATTATCACTTCATGTTGTAGGATAATTGCTTGTGACCTCCATGCTTCTAGAACAAAAAACCTTGTCCCTCTTTCCCCTTTACCTACCCTAGCAAAAGTATTTGTAGTGAACTCTTGCCAGCTCTGCTTTCCCTGTCCTCTGCTTCCTAGTCACTGTGTGTTATCCTCCCCCCCCCCCCATATGAAGCTTTTATCCTTAGAATTTTCTTTCTTGTCAGCTGCTTCCTTCCTTCATAATCTTAGGTAGAAGACAACTTCCTTATAAAAATTCTTGTCAATAGGTCCATTACAATATTTAGTTTGCAAAATGTTATCATGTAGCAGAAATTTATTTTGTTTTTTCTTCTTCCCTGCCCTTAACAACCTCTTCATTTTCTGAAGCCTGTGTTTTGCTTTTGGGGGGCTGTATAATTTAACTGAAGTATGTTACTGGTGGGAGGGGACTTATTTCAGTAGAAAAGCTATAGTCTGCTGGGAATTGAAATCTAGAATATTACCAGTCTTTAAACTGTTTTCCTTCCCCCTTTGTTTTTCTTTTTTGCCATGTCTGTGCCCTCTCTACCTCCTGTGCGTGGATGACTGTAGGACGGGGCTGTTCACACCAGACTTGGCATTTGAGGCCATTGTGAAAAAGCAGGTGGTGAAGCTGAAAGAGCCTTGTCTGAAGTGTGTCGACCTGGTTATTCAGGAGTTAATCAATACAGTTAGACAGTGTACCAGTAAGGTATTGAAACTAGCTGAAGGCAGCTTAGCTCTTCTTGAGTGTGTTGGGGAAACCTGCCCAAGCTGCACTATTCTAATCTGCCCACAATGCCTAGACAACCTCCAGGTATTTCTGCAGGCACTTTTTGAAATTCTGATTGTCTGTTGTTGAGATGGGGATTAGGGTTTATTCAGCAGGAGAAACTGTCTTGTTTTATGAGCTGCTGCAGAGATTCTAAAATGTGGCATCAATATGATTCAGACTATAATCTTGGTATTTTGTGCCAATACAAGCAACATAAGCTGTTGTGAACCCTCTGGAGGTTGCCAAGGCTAGTAGGCAGATTCTTCTTGGATCTTGCCCCTTCTCTAAGTGCATGGCTTCTTGATTTGGCATTTAAACTGCTTCCTTAAGTTTTTTTTTGGGGGGGGGGGGCAAAAATTTAAGTTTTTCAGAAAGCCATGAATAAAAAGCAAACCTGTTACTTTTGCAAATTAGTTTCAAATGTATTGGTTGGAGTAATGAACTACATCCACTCTAAAGTTCTCAGTCTGTTGAGAAAAGCAGTGGTTCTATATGGTTGTCCTGTCTATATGGTTATTTATATATCTAAAAGCTGACATGTTACATAACTTAGTTTTCCTTGCTTTATTTTTGGATTCAAAAGCAAGGTGTATAGAGTGCGTTTGCAGGATCATGTTGCCTGAGTGTTTGCCTTGGCAGAACTTTGATTATTAATAAAGCAGTGAAAATGCTCCCCTTAAGAGTGGTTTACATTGCTTGCTTGTTGCTGTGGTGTATGCTGTAGGATGGATTTTGGGTCTGCTTCTGACAGAGAAATTGTGAGCTTTTGTTGATGTAACGTGAAGAAGCCAGCACTTGCTCTCCAAGGTCCTTCATTTCCCATCTATCCAAATGCGGCAAGATCATCTGCTGTCTTTTACCCCACATGGTATCTGAGCAGAGGCTGAGCAGCTTTCTTGAGTTAAAGGACTATTTAGAGGGGGCCTAACTTCTGACATAATCATACTTTGAGTAAGCATTTCTGTACCACTTGAATGGAGTCCTATTGACCTTCAAAAGAGGTGGATGTAAAAAAAAAGGTGGATGTAGGAGACAGCTATGAAATGGGAGTATTTGGAGACACTGCAATGACAGAGGATTGCCTTCAAGTCTCAGAGGTCTCAAGGACCCTTGTGTTGGGAAGGAACATTTCTTGCATACCAAATACTTCAACATTGTGGGACAAAGTGGGTAGATTATGAATGCTAACATGAAGTGCTGAATGCCAATTCAAGCCACACTTTTACTGATTGTCTGTGGGCTTGTACCATGTCAGATTGCGTGTGGTGGTTTATGATATGAGACAAAAACACTTCCCACTTATTGAAAGTGGACAAGTTAAGGAGAAGTGTTGTAGCCTGGCATTCTCACAAACATCAGTAGCAGTGAACTAGTTTTATATATGAAGCAACATTAAGTCACGTAAACCCTCTTTCCTTCTACAGTATGGAAACACATTGACTGGACTTATATCAATGTGTAATCCAGCATCTTTGGAATCTGATCTCCTGTGTTGATAATAACTACTGCAGGTGTGCAAGGCCAACAATTTTGGGCTAGCTAGAAACAGCAAACATCATCCAAACCTGTGCATATTTTTCTCTTATCCTTCCTCTCTTCCCCCTCAACTGCTTGGCAAATGGAAAGGAATTTGCACTCCGCATGTGACAGTCTCTTGCCAAATAGTGAAATCTTTTACCACGTTTTCTACAGATCAAGTCTAAAATATAATGTAGTGTCACTCTAGTGTGCTTTGTAGTACAAATTCAACCACATGCAGCCACCTGCAACCCATGTTCAAAGATAATCTTCCTTGATGATAATCTCCTGAGAGAGCAAGCAGGTAGCACCCAGACACAGCTCTCAAGGAAGGTGGAATTGTAGGTCTGATTCAAACCTAGCCTAGCTATTGAGCCTTCCATTTCCTTCAGAAATTCTATAGATGGCTTCTGATGACATTACCCATTACTCTTCTGTCAGGAGAAGACAAGTTTCAGGGTAGAGGGCCATTGTTTCTGGTTCTTAAACTTTGCCTGAGCTACACCAGTTATTTAGAATGAAATAGGCAATGACTAGAAGGTCACCCCTGATTTTTAAAAATCCACTTCCACTTTTAAGGAATGGATTTGTTGTTAAAGGAGCATTGAGGGGGCATATCTTCATTCACATTGTAAGTGCTGCTGGGTAGCTCACCTCAAGAGATACTTGGAGGGACTGAGTCCTTGTTGGTGGTTGACAGTGTAAGAAGGATCTTCCTGAGGAAGTGCTGCTGCTTTTTCATTTGCACATTACTAACCTGTTAAATCTGTCACTTTTTTCTCCCTGTTCTTCGGATTCTCTCCTTTGTGTTCGTGTTTTCTGCATGGTACAGGACGGGGCTCTTCACACCTGACATGGCTTTTGAAGCCATAGTGAAAAAACAGATTATAAAGCTCAAAGAGCCCAGTTTGAAGTGTGTTGATCTGGTGGTCTCAGAGCTGGCCATGGTCATTAAAAAGTGTGCAGAGAAGGTAATGAGTCTGTACTCTTCTTTCTCATCTCCCAAGTTTTCCTAACACCTGAAATATAGCTGCTTGTGGTGCCCAGGTAAAAGAAAGTTTGACCTGTATTTATGTTAGGCCAGTCTGTGTTTGTGCCAAGCAAGATTCCTAACAGTTGCCATTCTGTAAAACATCCCAAAGACTGCATCCTCTTCAGAGAATCTTAACCTGAATGCTTATTTGCCCACTTGGCTTCTTGGTTGTTAGATTGCATTTCCTGTGGACTGTTATACTTGGAATGGCAATAATGTTGCAGAGATATTGCTTGGCTGGAGCAGATTTAGTGGAACCAAATTCTGAAACCCTAGGGGCGCTATGTATGGCAGGAGACTGCCCTTTTGGGTTGCTGTGTGCCCAGAGTTGTACATAAATACTACATAAGGACCTGTGGTATGATTTATGCTTTGGGAACATTCTGGCACTATGAAATCAAGTGAACTGTAGTAGTCTTCTATATTTAATAAAAACGCAAGTAGCTCTCTTTTCTCCTGTGGCACTAAGACGTTAGTTACCTTTGTCTTCCTTTTCTCTTCATAGGGATCTTAGGCTGTTTCCCAGAAGGAGGCCATGGGGGAGCATAGGACACATATTAAGCCATTCCCCATATTATTTGGGATCTTTACTGAAGTCACAAACACTTTGTTTTGTTTTGGGGTTTTTTTTTTTTATTCAGTCCTTTGTAAATGGTAAAACTGGGAGGCAGCCCATCCCTTCCCTTCCTCTGCCCCTGTGTATCTGTGTGAATTAATATGTAAAGTTGCAGAGATCTGATCTCTTTCCCGCTTGTCCTTAGCTTGGTTCTTACCCCAGGCTGCGAGAAGAAACAGAAAGAATTGTTACTACATACATCAGAGAACGTGAAGGGAAAACCAAGGACCAGGTGAGCAGTCATAATTGTTCCCTGCTAAACTGGATGGGACTGAGTGAGTATAGCTCAATCACAATCCTAAAGGTCTTTCTTTGCTGCTAGGTGACAGTGGATACACTGTAGTATCTCTGAAGGGCCCAGTCACAATGTCATGGCCACCATTTTGAGAGACCTTTAGGTTGCTTCTGGATAGGCTTCCACAGTTCCTTCAAATGCATGTGCACCCCTGTTAGGTATATTGGGCGTGTTATGTTATTTATTTTGAGTCCAGTATTTCATCCAGGCATCTTGGGTTCTCTTTTGATTTTTGTTCCGTTTACTCTTGAAGGGCCGTCCTGACTGATATGCTGGTTTGCCCCTTCCCAAACTTCCATGGCAGATTCTCTACCCTCCACCCTGATTGTATAAATGGTGGGGTTGGCAACACCCCTCCAAACTAATTGCCCCCTTTGGGGACTGGGAGTTGGCAACATTTGTACCCATTTGTATTGGATTACTTGCTGTCATCATCCAGTTGGACAATTTCACCTGTAAAAACACATGAAAAAACATACAGAACCTTATCTCTTTAAAGTGTCCCTGTTCTGTATGCCTCTTACTTTTCCTGTAGAGTTGATCTCAACTGAGGAAATCAGCTCTAAAAAAGAACTGGAATTCTCTCAGTAGCTCACCTTGGATACCCACACCTCCTCTTTCACAACACACTCAATACCCTCACCTTAAGAAATCAACTTTTATTTAAAGACACAAGAAATACGTAACTGCTTTATTGCTGCATTGCTAGATTTTGCTAAAAGAAGTACAGAAAGAACTTCATCCCTGAGAACTGGATCAAAGATAACACAAATATTTATTTGAGAGGCATCTTCTGATGCCAGGAAGTTTTAAAAAGTTAATTTTAAAGAAAATAACTTAGGTTTTAACTGGACACTCTGACTAATTATAGCTTTTTAAATGTCTGCCATATCCCCTTTGGAATGTTTGTTATGCTTCCTGTTAATAAAACTCCACACTAATGGAAGGACGTTGGGAATTTTTCTGCCTCTTTGAATTCCACCAGCTTATTTCCACATCTCTTGTGTGATGAACTGACTCGCAAACCAGCCAATCAGAAGCCAGAGACCCTAAGCCAATCAGGTGCTGGCTTAGCATTTTGTTAGAGTGGGATGTAGAAAGGGTCTGATCGGTCCAGAGAGGGACAGTATTAGTTTTGGGAGTCTAGAGAAGAGAGACTCAGTGTAGCCAGACTCTGAAAAAGGGGTTTCGGTTACCTAATTTCCTGAGGGATATTATAGCCTGTGTGGCTGAGTTATTAATTGGGATTTAAGAACAAACCTGTATATATGTAACCAAGAAAGACACAGTAACAACTTCATGTCCAAGTTACCTTTTTCCATTCTGTTTTAAAATAAACTATTATTCTTGTTTGAATATCTACTTGGCCTGTGTTTTGAAATCAAACCACGCTACTGATCTTTAGAAACGCAGAGGGGTTGGTCCACCATAGGAGAATATCTTGGGGCCCTTCACATAAATTAGGTGAGAGCAGGGTCTAAAGAGCCAGTGTCAAGGTGAAGGGTGGGCAGAGACCTTTCGCAGGCCTCACCTCTACAATCTTAACTCCTTGCAGTACTGAGGAAAATCTTTTTTCCAGATGAGTTGTTACAGTGTCTAACTGGAAGATAAATTTCATATCACTACAAAAGAAATTGATGTTTACCTTTACAGTGATGAGGCTTGTATATTACATATAGGACAACAAATCAGATTTCTTATGTACATATAATATGGCTACAAATCAGATTTCTTGATATATATGAAATACTGCAAATTTAATCATAGATTTTAAGTGTGGCAACACACGATTTCCTCAGAAGAATTTAAAAAGTGTCAGGTGGAAAAAATGCACACAGACTTAGTGAAATTCTTTGGCAGGGACATTTTTAACAATGGGCATTCATGGAAAAAATAGTTTTGTGTTAGGTTATAAGTTTCTAGGATGTGACTCAAATGTGATCATTCTTTTATGTTAAACTGAAGTCATTTTGATTGGTGCTATCAAGAAATTATGCATAAAAATTAAGCAAGTCTTTATTGAGTTTGTATTTTAAATACTAGGTGGGATTATTCGTTCGACTGCTTGCCATCTAGGTGAGCTTGCCTTTTCATCTTTTCTCTCTTCAGATTCTCCTGTTGATAGACATCGAGCTATCCTACATCAATACCAACCATGAGGACTTCATCGGATTTGCAAAGTGAGTATCTGCTGCAAAGTAAAATCCAAGAGATTCGAGGAAGCATTATGAGGCCTGGATAGTGTGACTGTTGAATTTCTTGGTTAACCAGCATTTTGTGACTGGATGCCTGTTCAGCTGGTTCAAACCAAAGTTAAACGTGGTTTAATTGCTTCTTCACTCAGGGATTCTGGCTGTTTTCACAGATTCCAATACTGAGATTCAGTGAAATGGGATGATTGTCTAAAACCAGTTATATATTGAGATCAGACTTGAATGTTCTGAAAAATAAAAGCTTTCAGACCATTGAAGATTCCTTCAGATTCTTCCAAATTCTTAAGAGTAGGTAACACAGAGGAAGGATTCCGATACACAGTAAACCAAGGAACTATGAAAGCCCTGGCTTACCAGTTATAAGTGGTCTACTGATACATGTTGCTCACTTGCTTCTACCTGTAGTAGGAACAGCTGAACAAACCATTGCACAGAGCTCTGGTTTGCTTAGCATGCTGTTCAAACATGAACACAATGTCTTTTCTTGATTATTTATCGCCCAATAAACCAGAAAAAAGAATCAGAGTTTGTTTCAGGTTTGGAAGGGAAGCGGTGAATACATTTGGAGGACATGCTAAACAGACTGTGGCAGAAAGTTTTGTGGTTTACCAGGAGCCATTTTGAAGACCAGGGTTCTCTGTGTTGCCTGGTTTATTTTGCTGGCCAACCACAGCCTGAGAATGAATGAGATCAAAGACAACACATATATTACTTTAGTTTTGTGTCGTACCCCATTATAAAGAGATGTTTCAAGCAACTCAGGAATACACCCAGTTGAAATGCAAATTACATTATTAAAACTTCAGTCCTTTTAATTTTATATACATTATTATTTTTCCCTGCACCAAAGGCTCCGGCTATCCAAAACCAGCCGAAACTTGAAAGTCTTATATCACATTCAGAAAAATGCTTTGGTTAGTTTTCAGTAAATTGATATACTGTACAGTGCAGTCCTTGGGAGAGCCTCTCCATGTGGGTGTATTTGAGAGAGATGGTCTGATGTTGTGCACAGATAGTACTGAGAGTAAATGAACTATTGAAATGTGGTGTCCTATTGAAACATAAAAAAGACAATTCACAGGCATGTTCAACGATTGAGTTTTGAAGGGGAAAAGCTAGTACTTTGAATTGTGACCAGAGGAAAATGGAGAGGCTAAGCAAAATGCTGGATGATTGGTACAATGAGTTTCTGGTATCTATCATTGTTATATGGTTTGTCTTTTTATATGGATTATTGTTTTGAAGTTTGAAAGAGCTATGTACGTACATTATAATTGAATAGCTGAAGTATGTACATTATAATTGAATAGCTGTAGAGTAACACATTCACGAATGATTGACAGATCTGAAAACATCAAAAAGAGATGCATCTTTCTGTCTTATGTGGAAACAAACAAACACCTCTAGCTTTGAATTACAACTTGGGCTTTAATAGCAAACAGCTGATCCAGGAGCATCTTGGGGACTCAAAAATGCTTTGATTCATTCAGGTCCTGGTGATTACTTCTTAAAGTCATTCTTTGTCACTTTTATATTCATGCTTTGAAAATGCAGCTCTGAGGGATATTAGTAAAGTGTAACCCTTCCTCTATTCTAAAAAGACAGAGAGGGGGGGAGGGGGGCAACTGTTTGCATTTTCCCTGACTCCCTCTACTACTATTTTTCTTCCTTGTTACTTAGCAGTTGCACAGTCTAGTTTCCTTGTTTTTTGTATTTGGGTGCCTTTGTATAATTACAGTATATTCATCTGACTTCTCACATGCTTCTTGGCTTTCTTTACTGTAATCTTACATTTGGTCTTTTTGAGTTTGTATCTCTCTCCCCCTCTTTATGAGAGAAATGCTTCACATTTAATGGAAGAAATGTTTTTATGGCTTCCTTGACTGCTTAAATCATGTAGTTTTCAACAGGTTCATGCACCTTACAATATATGCTATATGTTGTACTTGGTTTTGCTGTCTAAATCAACTATTACCTCCAACTTCCCAAGGATTTTGACTTTCCTTTGGTCCTTTTTTATTTGTGGGGTTAATTTACCCCGTAATCTCTAATAAGGTTTTGATTTTACATATATATATATATATATATATATATATATATATATATTAGTAGCAGCCATTTAATTTCTTCATTGTTCAAGATGAGCCTGCCTACTTCATGTACTTTCTCTTTAACTCAGAATGATCTTAGCATGTAACAGCTCTAATCTCTGATTATTTGTCCCATATATACTTGTCTATAAACTGAAAAATGTAAAACCAGTAATGGGCTCCAAAATCTTGGGTTAACTTATATACAGGTCAGTACAGTAATACTGCTCAGATGCCGAGACTGTGAGCCTTGGAAAAATTGGTGATGAAAGGAAGGGGAAAGAAAGAGAGAGAACGGAAGTTTATATTCCTCATTTTGCAAGCCATGAGCCTTGGAAAAGTTGGTGGTGAAAGGAGGGGAGAGAGAGAGAACAGAGGTTTGTGTTCCCCATTTTGCAGGCCATGAGCCTTGGAAAAGTTGGTGGTGAAAGGAGGGGAGAGAGAGAGAACAGAGGTTTGTCTCCCCATTTTACTTACTGATACTGTGACCCTTGGGAGAGGTCCAGAGAGGGAGAAGACAGGAAGGAAATGGTGTTTTCTTTCCCCCTTTAGATCCTAAGTTAGATCCTATGGAGCCCTGGTGGCGCAGTGGTTAAATGCCTGTACTGCAGCCATTCACTCGAAACCACAAGGTTGCGAGTTCAAGACCAGCAAAAGGGCCCAAGCTTGACTCAGGCTTGCATCCTTCCGAGGTCGCTAAAATGAGTACCCAGACTGTTGGGGGCAAATTAGCTTACTTGCCAATTAGCTTACTTGCTGTTCACCGCTATGATCTTTGGAATAACGGTATATAAATAAAACAAATTATTATTAATTATTATTAAGTTTGACCCTAGACTTATCCACGGGTCATATCAAAATCCATTATTTTGGCCCCCAAACCTGTCCTCGACTTATACATGAGGTCGACATATACACAAATATATACAGTAATTGTGTTGTTCATGGAATAGGTAATATTTCTTAAGCTATTGTGGTGAGCCTAAACCCTACTGCTTAACTATATAGTGTACTGGAATCTAGGATGTCTTCTCTGTTTACCAAGCTAATTTGTACTTCCATTTACTACTAGTTATCACCAGCAACTTCAAGTTTTCCCCTCTTATCTGTCTGAGTGCTTTTCTAGTCACAAGCTTAAGTCACATGCCTATCACAAACCCAGTTATAGGTTATGTTTATATTTGTAATTATCAAATATCCCAAGATTTCTGTCTTTAAGATACATATATTTGTGGCCCATTAATGAAAAATTGTGACTCCTTTTGGTAAGAACGGCTTCCCATTTTCCCAATAAGTTGCCATTCTTCATTAAGGCCATCATTATCTACTCAACCACAGGACCTGCCAGACTATGGCTTTCTTTGCCATGCCCCAACTATCTGTTGGTTTTTGCTCTTTGTCCAGGAAGTAGTGTCTCTATAGCTCTAGCTCCTGAGCAACTTAGTAATACTTTTGAGAGTCAGATGCTTTTTTTTTCACTGAGCAACTTCCACAGCCTTTGCTCAGGGTAGACAGTTGTATATGAGATGCTTGGCGCAAGTCCCTGGACTCATTGCCAGCCTTCTTCTTATCTATATTCTACAATGTGGGTGCCTCCAGAAGTGGTGACCAAGTCAGACTCCCTTGCAGGGATAGTTTTTTTTTTCTGCACATATTTGCAGATTTATATTTGTCATACAAGTTAAAGTAATTCCTTTCATTGTATTCCACATAAACATTGGTTGCAACATTTTCAAGGATCTTGCCACTTTTTAGACCTACAGTAAACAGTCTCTACATAGAAGATCTCTGCATTTTTAAAAATCTGTTTTTGTATTATTCTGTAGTGACACCTTGAGCACTTACCGTGGCTAGGACTACAGATAGTATATATATCCCCAGTACAACAAGAAAACTTCAGGGAGTCTGAACAGAGTATCCTGTTCTTTCTCTTTTTTCTTTACCCTTTTCTCTAGTGTAGCACATGTGTGTGTTGCATTCGGTCTCTATTTTGCATCTGTTCCTTTGACACTGAATTCACAAGTCCTTCTTTTTCCTTCGTCTTTCTTGGTCTTGTTTGAATATTTGTCTTCTCTATGGATACCTCTGAAACTTCTCTCAATCTCCCCAGCTGTTACACTGAGCAGCACATGGTGGCTGGGTGCGTATCTGCCTGTGAGAATTTGTCACTATTATGATTGCATTCCAGCTTGACTAACCTTTGGAGCACAAGTTGAAGGGGTTTTAAGAAGACTGAGGTGGAAACTGTAATAAGACAGTACACAAAATATTTGGCAAGCATTAGTGTATCTCACAGTGGAAAGATCCTCTCATTGCTAGCCTCCTTAGTTCAGTAGATCAAGAGAAGGAAAGAGCAGGAATAGTAAAGCTAGTACTATTTCTCAAGCAGAGACCTTTAATGGCATCTGAGATGTAGAGAAAAACTTGAGGTGATCAGAAATACAATGCTTGATTGTTACAATTCTAGCCCTCTATGCTGATTAAGATACCTCTTTCCAAGCCCGCATGTGCTTTCTTTAGAGGGTTCTCGCAAAGAGGGATCATGACTTTTGCTCTCTGTGGTTTTTTGGCCCCCATGCTTTCAGATAGATATGTACGTCTTTCCCCTCACTTATCTTGACCTTTTTTCCCTGTTACTATAAGAATTCAGGCTCAAAATCAAAGATGCAGATTGATCTGGTTAATGCAAAGTGTTCTGAGTTGGATGGCTATGTTTAACCCCTTTTAGCATAAGGATATATGGTAGAATTTATTTTGTGTACACGTAGCTGTGTAGCAAGGCACTTATTACTTTAAGGTCAGTTGTATCTAGCCAGTAAGGGAACTTAGACTTGTACTTTCCATTTCTGACTCTGCAGAGATTTTCCTTCCACCCCATCTTAGTGGGAGATGAAACCAAGCAATCACATGGCATAGAAGAGAGTAGGATATATATACTGTTGGTTGAGAGGAGGTGATTTGCATGTTAATCTGTGTATTGTTCTGTTGTTGAATGTCAAGGCCTCCGGGTGTCCATTTACTTAGTGATCCATTCTCTGCTGGGAATCCCCCTCATACTGGGTGGTTTTGGTGGTATTATTATTATTATTATTATTATTATTATTATGGTGTTTTTCAGAACTGGTAGCCAAATTTTCTTTACTTTAAGAGTTTCTTCTTTCCTATTGAAATTGTCCATGTGTTTATGGATTTCAATGGCTTCCCTGTGCATTCTAACCTGGTAGTTGTTGGCACAGTCCAGAATTTCAGTGTTTTCAAACAGCATTTTAAGCCCAGGATAGTTTATAACATGTTCTGCTACTGCTGGTTTTTATGGCTGACCCATTCAACACAGAACAATACACAGATTAACATACAAATCACATCCTCTCGACCAACAGTATACATACCCCACTCCCTTCCATTCCAGCATTCTCTGAAGACCGCAACCACAGCTGCTGGTGAAATGGCAGAAATAAACTCTTCTAGAACATGGCCTCATAGCCCGAAAAACCCACAAAAAACAAGTTTGTTTTGTATGCTCGTAGCTATTTTGCCCTGTTGCTGATGGGCTTTTTCCTTCAGGCATTAGCATTTTCTTGTTTGCTCTTCTTTAATTTTGCTTGACGTGAATAGGAATGAATGCTTTGCTTTTTCCAAGTGTTGCTAACATGCAGGTTTACTTTGTGGAGGTGTGATAATGATAGTAGATACACTTAATGTAAAATCATATTTTTGTCCTTTTTTTTCCTCCAGTGCACAGCAAAGGAACACTCAGGCAAACAAGAAAAGAGCAATACCAAATCAGGTACTGGTTCACGTTTTCTTCCTTCAGCTGATAGAACAATGTCAAGTCACTCAACTGAGCATATGGGCCCGCTTTGTGTAGTTGCAAAAGGTTGACCTGGCTTGTAAGCATGGCAGTTGTTTAACAAAGGAGTTGATGCTCTTGTCATATATCATTTAGAAACAGAAAGTGACATAATGGTGGCAATAAACTGCAGGACATATAGTGCATCTATCAAATTGCTGCTAAATCATTTAGACCAGGATAAATTCTGCAGTCTACCTTCATTTTTCCCTTTAGAAATGACCCTCACACTACGCCAGTTGTAACATGATAGAAGAGGAAACCCTCCAAGACAGAATCATGCAATCTTAAAATCCCTGAAGGGAATTTGTCATCTTTGAGTCTCTTCCCATTGCTGGTAGGCAGGACTTGAGCAGAAGACTGTAAATGTAGCTTGTTGCATGATGTTAATCTGTATATAATACATCTAAATATGTTGAATCTTGTTTGGAAAGACTGTAATGAAATATTAACACTGTACAGTTATAATTAATAGCATGTAACCTTTTTCTTTTACTGTTTTTTTTCTGCTTTTCCTTTTTCTCTCTACTATTTTTGTGCTTCCTGCTTCCCCCTTTCCCCTTCTACTCCATTATTTGGTTTTCTTCACTTTTCTGTCTCTCATCCTGCTTTTCTTTATTTACCTGCACCACTAATTTTGCCAACCTCTAAAGGGTGAGATACTGGTAAGTACCTGTATAATGTGCTAGTGATAGATAAACTTTGGTGATGGAGACTTGCTTCCTCCCCAAATTGAGTCATCTTGCTAACTCATACAAAGTGCACTTAATTGCATAGAAAAGCGGTAACTTCAAATGGAGGAGATCCAGACATGGGAATTGTGATCTTAAACCTAGTGATGAAGTCTTGGACTTACCAAACTTGCAATGAACATGGTTTTAGATAATGATGGTGACTTTCTAAACCTTTATTCAGCATGAAGAGAGTTAGTACTAGTTCCCTTGTTCCTGGCAACGCCAAGGCATTTTGCTATATTGGAAATAGACTGGGCAATTTCTTACAGAAAGGCTCTGCTTTGTGCCTGGCTGGAAGCTATCCCATCCTTTCTTTGTGCTCTTTTGGTATGCTGGAGTGCCATGCTCATTCTGGTAACCAGTCATTAAGACTCTGGACTTCAGTTGTAAGTGAATCCCTGGACTCTGCCTTCATTTAAGATTGAGAAATAGATTTGTGAGATGAGAGTGGGATGCCTTGAGTGCTGGTAAACTTAATTGAAATGCTGTGAACTACAGTCAGTGTGCTGTAGTGGTTTGGGTGTTGGACTAGGACTCTGGAAACCAGGGTTTGAATCTCAGTTTGGTCATGGAAACCCACTGGGTGACCTTGGACAAGTCACACTCTCTCAGCTTCAGAGCATGTCAATGGCTAACCCCCTCTGAAGAACCTTGCCAAGAAAACCCCATGATAGGTTTGCCTTAGAGCTGCCATAAGTCAGAAGTGACTTGAAAGCACACAACTTACAACAATGAACTACTGTCTTCTCTGCCAGTTTTGGCTTTTACTCTTCCCCCCCCTCCTCTCTCCCCCTGAAATTACATTTAAATCCTTTATTTACTGTGCCATGCTGTGGAGGCTAGTTTGCTCTTTGGAGTATTATCTCAGGCAACTTTGGGATATGGCTTAGGATATGGTCCCAGACTCCAAGTGAAATAAGAGCAAATCAGGTGACTAACAGTTCTAGTCTTGTATATTACCAACATTTGCTTTGCTATCATTGCCTGTTTTCAGAGCAACATTATGTCAAATAGAGCAGGCTATATGAAGAAGCACCTGCAGTCTAGGTGGTGTTTATCCCAGTCAAAAGTGTTGCTTGACAATCCTGTCCAACTGGAATAGTGACAGCAGTCTCAGGTAAAAGGAATGTCTACAGTTTGTTTGCAGTTCAGAAGGACATCTAAGAATGTTGACAAACAGCAGAGACTCCTTCAGAGCTAGAGTTGTCTGCCCAGGCTCAAGTGGCTAACAGAGATATATGTTATGTGCTACATCCATTTGCCCATTTTGTTTGGCAGCTATTACTATTACCACCGTGTGGCCTTCCTTCCTGCTACGTGCACATCTATTTCATTCCTGGGCAAAGAAATTGCATGCCCCACCGTTCCGTTGCATTCCTTTCCCATGTCTGGTGAAACCCAATGCTGTACCATGTTTTTCCTTTAAGTGCACTATTTCCTATGAAATTTAGGCTGGTAACATCAGAATCATAGAATCATTTGGCTTGATTAGAGAAACCGTTTCAACTCAGAAGTCTCTGGGGGATGTGTTATGGATGGTCTTGGAGTTGGAAATCAAATTGGCACACTTCTTGTTAGCTCGGCAAGAAAATGGAATTGCCAGAAACTTTGTTTTGTGGATGAGGGGATGTTGCCTTAATAACAAGAAATTCCTCCACCCATTTTTGTCCTGCGGATAGTTTTTTTTCTTTTCAAAATGGATGCAGTAATATTATCTACATATAAAACGTACATGCTCACAGAGCCACTTTGAATACTTATGCATTCATTTAACTCAAGATTTGAGATGTTGGAAGTTTCCTGTCCATGTGATGTTTTCCACTGGGTGAAAATTCCTCCCCGCTTTCTGTGTTCACTCCTAGCAGACCAAAATGCTTAACTGATGTAAAGTCTGTATGTATTACTGAAATGCCTTGGCCTGCTTTTCTTAGAATCTCAGGCAGCTTGTCCAAAATTCCTATCACTGAGAAATTCTGAATGTCCTGAAGAATCTGAAATTTCTGACATATCCATTTTCATGATTCCTCCGAGGAAACTTGAAAACATTAATACTCAAGTACTGTGCAATGGCACACTAGTATGCTTCAAGAAATTAGAGTTAATGCCAAAGTACCCATCCATAGAAGAGGCTGCCCACTGTGTTTTCATGAGTCACTGATCTGGGCTTGACTCCTGCACAGAAGGCATGTTTGGAAATGTAACTCATTCCAGAAATGTGGAGGAGCTCCTTTGAGGTTGATTCATTCTTAGTCTTAACACATGCACCCTTTTTCAAGAGTGCAATATGTCTCTAAAAGAGAGATTACAAAAAAATAAAAAATTACCAGCTGTCTTGAATTTGGGTAACACATAAAGCCTCATGAGGGCCCCTGTTCTCTATGACTCCAGTGCCAATGCCATCCCTAGATGGTGTTTTCTTATTGCTGAGTGTGAGAATGTAGACTGTTCTGCAGTAAGAGGAAGGTGGAAATCTGACTGGCTGGGCTGTGTCTTGCTTTTTATAAGTTCTGAAGGTAAAACTTGCTTCTCAGGCAATACTTGGTTTAGAAGGCATCTTGCTACATTTGAAAGGAAGTGGGGAGCCCTAAGGAAACTAGTTCTTCTTCCTTTAATTTATTTTTAATTCTTCAGGGCTTAGATGAGGAAGCTGCAGGATAAAGTTGAAAGCCACTGATACCCAGGAAAGAGCATCTGTTGTTCTTCCTAAAATTTGCCTTGCCCCATACTATTTGTCCCCCCTTGTTCTGTTAAGGCTCTTCTTTTCCCCCCCTCCCAATAATAGCAAAAATGGCAGCCTCCTCTTCTTTTTCTGGACAAGTGTCTTAGCTGCCTTTGATCCAGTCTTCTATCCCCATTCCTTTAAAACCAATTTATATTTTTAATTGTGAGTGATTTCTGATTTATGCACATTTAAATAAAAAAGGAATACTTTAAGAAAAATGTGAGGGGCAGCTTTTGCTTTTGTGACACATTGCAGTACCCCCTTCAATTTTGATCAATTTCGAGTTGAAAATTAAATTGGAAGACATTTTCAATTTGAACTTCTGGATTCTGTCTGTCCTTTTTCGTTTTTAATTTAGGATGTTGGGGCTGTGGTAATGTAAACCACTGTTCTTGGGGCCTCAAGGAGCAATGATTCACCATTTGGAGCAGGGTACAATAAAATGAGAGAGCCAACATGGTGTAGTGGCTTGAATATCGGACTAGGTCTCTGGAGACCAGGGTTTAAATCCCAGCTCAGCCATGTAAACTCACTGGATGACCTTAGGCAAGTCACAGCCTCAGAGGATGTCAAAGACACCCCCCTGAAGAAACTTGCCCCCCCCCCCAAAAAAAAAACATTATAAGTTCGCCTTAGGGTTGCCATAAGTTGAAATGACTTGAAGGTACACAACTACAACAACAAATAAATAAAATCAACCACGACAATCCCTTTAGGTTGTGTGGAAGTTTTGAGGAGGCTTTTGCAGTCTGGGGGCTGCAAAAATCCCTTGAGGGCCACATATGGTCCATAGGCTAAATTTTCCCACCCCTCCTTTTTCTGACCTGGTGTCCTTTTCAATGTCATGAATTCACAGCCCCTTCCATGCTCCTCCATGTGAACTGAATGAATTAAAATGACAGTTTGTAACAGCCCATGCCCACCAGTGCACCACTTCTCTGTCTCTGTGGCCTTGATGTTTATGTTGGCAGCAACCTGAACAGTTCTGGAAAGATGGCAGTGCACCTGATTGGTTTGCATACCTTTTCAAAACTTGGTTGGAAAACTTAACTGTGATGTAATCCTGGCCAAATTCCTGATCCCTTTCCATGCTGTTCAGCTGTCCTGCTTGTAACATCTGTAGCTGCTGTGTCCAACTCTGTTCAGCCATAGCCCTTAGGCTTGCTTCCAGTGTGTATGCTTTGACATAACTGCTCAAGTGCCTCAAAACATAGACTGCTTTCTTTCCAATCTGCTCATTGCTAACCAGCGTGGAGATACTAACTTGCGTAGAATGAGTTTTCTATGTTACTGTTAGCTCTCTAGACTTCCTGTTGGAAGGAAGAACATGATACGACAATTGAAACAAATTCATGAGAATGCTGAGAATTGTCAACATGATGCTAGCCAGCCAATCTTGGATTCCTGGGGCTGGACTCAGCTCTGCCTTGAAAAGTTTCCAATTGCCCTGTCATAAAATGCTGGCATGTTTCGGTTGCTCCCTTGCGACATTCCAAAGTCTTCTTTCCAGATGCTTTTTTGTAGGCAGTTCCCCTGCTACCCATCACCACCACCTGCTTAAGTGTATGTCAGCCTTTCAGTTGCTTAAAGCATGCTGGGGAGCGGGGGGATGGCTACTCCTTCATGTGCTTTGTGAACTTTATAAGGTTAAATGGGTCCTAGAGGTCTCAGTTCATACAAGTAGACCTGTGGTGGATACACTCAGAGATGAGCAACCGAGTTGCAGATCTAGCATTGGCTCAAACAGAGGCGGGATGGCCATCTGTCAGGGATACTTTGATTGAGGGTTGCAGGGAGATGGACTGGATGGCCCTTGTGGTCTCTTCCAACTCTATGATTCTATGATTCCCTCTCTACTCGAAACTGATTTGCTGATTATTATTCCAAAAAATTTACAGTGAAGCTGGATGATATGTTGTTACACCCATGGACGAAGGCATAAAATCCTTTAGGAATAGGACACCTCTGCTTACTAAGTGGACTTTGGTGTACTTGAAGTCCTAACTAGATGTTCCTTTGGGGATTTTACCTGCTGCCCAGGACCATGGAATTCAGGTTCAAAATCCCCTCAGACATGGTGCTCAGTGGGCATATAGTGGCCTAATCCATTTTGTGGGATGGTTCTAAGTTTAATAAAACAGTGGTTTTTATACATCCTTCTGGAAATTTTTCCGATATCAGCCTGAATGAACAGACCCTGTACACAACAGACCATTCAGGATGCTTACTTTTCACGTAGAGTACTCATAGGCGTGTTACTTCTAAAACACACATTTCCATGTGTAACAAATTATAATAAATAATTATTTGTTGTCTCATTTGAGAGGGAAAAAGAAGCCTTGAAATTTCTTTCAGAATAAAAGAATGCTGTCATCCTGGAGCCAACTTTAATTATAAATAATGAGAATCATCCCACCAAGAGGGAGAAAACAGATGATACTGATATTTCAGTGATTGCTCTCATTTATGTTTTAATTTGTGAATTTATGGATGAAATCAGAGTATAACACATACACAAAAAAGTAAGTGGCAAGAACAGGAACAAGAGCAGTTTTCTTTCTTAAACTGATCTTAGTAATATGACAGATAGGGTTGGCCTTTTTGGTGAAATAGTGAGGCACTCAGAGGTTTGTTCATACTTGCTAGTAGTCATAGTGTAACCCTGTCAGGCAAGAGAATTGTTTCTTCAAGCAAATTGTCCAGTTAGCTACAAGTGGGAAGCTACTGGGGAAGAGAAAGTTAAGAGGTGATATGACCACCCTATTTAAATATGAAGGGATGTCATATTGAGGATGGAGCAAGCTTGTTTTCTGCTGGTGCAGAGAATAGGACCCAGAGCAATGGATTCAAACAACAGGAAAAGAGATTCCACCTAAACAGCAGTTTGACAGTGGAATACGCTGCTTCAGAGTATGATGGAGTCTCCCTCTTTGGAAGGTTTTTAAATAGAGGCTGGATGGCCATCTGCTTTAACTGTGTCTTCCTGCATGGCAGGGGATTGGATTGGATGGCCTTTGGGGTCTCTTCCAACTTCATGATTCTATGATCATTGCAAGTTCAGTAACTGGATATGCACCTGAGCCTGTTGATAGGAACAAATATGACTAGAGTTTGAGAAGCAGCAGACTTGAAGCAAAGAGTGTGCCATCGAAATAAGCAGAACTCAAGCTAACAGTTTCCTTTTTTCTCCCCAAGTTTGCTGTTGGTTTTGTAGCCTTCTGTGCACTGCAGTCTACTGCAGTGACTGAGTATCACCTTCAATATACTGTGGCTGCTGTCTCTTCTTCTCATGTTTTTTTATCAGAGCTATAGTAACCTTGCTACTCTGAGATCATTTTTAGAATTGTAGATGCTTCTTCTGGTGTTCTTACGGATGGGTTTTACTGCCAAGATGGACTTACAGATAGTATTTAGATTGTTGTTGTAAAAAGAAGCAGAATTGCCCTGGTTTTTTTGTTTGTCGGAATGTGGGCATGTCTATCAGTGACCATTGGGTTAATGTGTACAATACTTCAATAGTCCATCTTGGCTATTTCTGGTTTGCCATCTGCTGCATAACCTGGGTCATGGAACATATTAAAGTCTGACTTTCAAGCCTATTGCTTCTTGGTTTTCTGCTTTTTATACAGGTTCTTATTGCACTGCACTTAAATTTTGGTAAAATGGTGTTAATGTGTGCTTCTGGTGCAATCTTGTGAAATCTGTATTTGGTCTTATGCTTCCTTGCTTAACCTTGGTGATACTCCTAATTTTTTTAGTCATGAGCCAGGTTGCCAAGAACATGAAGGTACTGTAAGCTGTGGTCCATTGTTACCTTTTCTTTTGGGTTCTGCTGCAACTAAGGCTAGAATCTTTATTCATTATATCATATTTCTGAAATCTTCAAGCAGTCACCTCCCCCTTGTGTTCACCAAGCTGGTCTGTAATCTGTTCTTCCTTCCTCCATCCTCCTTCCCATTCCTTGATTTCCTCCAGGTTATCCGACGAGGTTGGCTGACCATCAACAATATTAGTATCATGAAAGGTGGCTCCAAGGAGTACTGGTTCGTCTTGACAGCAGAGAGTTTATCTTGGTACAAGGATGAAGAGGTGAGTGATTCATGTGTGGCATATTGCTACATCGAGGAGGATGAGATACACTGCAGAATCTTGGACTGAATCCTTGAGATTACTCACATGTACCAACATAGGAATAGTGTTTCCTTGGTATTGCTTACACTTCTAAAATAATGGTTTTATGTGTTTTAATCTATATTGTACCCTGCCTTGATCCTTGGGAAGAGGTGGGTAAAAAATGATGATAATGATGATGACTACAATAATAATAATAATAGTTCCGCAGTGCTTTCCCAGTGCTTCTGATATTTGATAGCTTTAGTATACTCAGGAATTGAAGTTTTGTCCCTTTTGTAGGAAGTATATAGTTTTTTGTGCATTCTCTAATTTCTGATGTTGTTATTGTTGTTGTTTCTTACCCACCTTTCCCCAAGGCTCGAGGTAAGGTACAATATAGATTAAAGCGCATAAAACTATTATTTTAGAGGTGTAAGCAATATCAAGCAAATGATATTACCATGTAGGAATTATTGTTGCTGTTATTGTTGTTGTTGTTATTATTATTATTATTATTATTATTAAAAATAGCCCCTTGGTAACTGATGGTGAGCTAAACTTTTTTTATTTTAAATCACATTTGTAAAACATCAGAGTGTAATATTCTAAGTCTTTCAAATCATAAACTTTCTACCATTGAACTTTAGAAGTAATATGCTAACATGGTACTTTTAATATTTATTGTTCCACGAACTTCTGTGACAAATGTTTGTGTAATCATTTGCATGATGTGGAGAGAATGATGGAATGCTTTAATGGTGTCTTCCTGCATAGCAAGGGAAGGTCTCTTCCTTGTGGACTCATCCAGCTCTATGATTCTAGTATTTCTATTTGGGTGATGGGTTTGTGCAGAACTTTGCGATAGCATGTCCGATGCAATAACAGTCAGATAGTCTTCTGTATAGGGGATTAGAATGGGGATATTTTTGGGTCCTTGGATGCTTTAGAAATTCCAAATCTAAATTTTGAAGAGAGTTCTGCTAGTGGGAGGATTATCTTCATGCTAATCCTCATGCTCAAGTGAATGTGGTTTCACAGTCCAATAATCCGATTGGAGAAGGTGCCTCAGCTAGCCACACACATGTGTTCCCATGAGTGATAAAAATATAGAGAAGATACATACGTACCCCTCCTCTGGTTTTTTCATTGCAGTATCAACAATGTTAACATTTCTTTATCAGAGGGGTCCATTGCACTTCAGTGGATTTGCTTTAAAAACAACAATAAATACGTAACTCAAGACTCCTTTGTTTAAACAAAAAGAATATAAAATGTTTCCCATTATAAAAATCATTAATGTGGTGTTATTGCAGAGATGGGCAAATTCTGTTGGCTCAAATTGCAAGTCACTCAACATGTGACTGCCATTAGAGAACAATCAAGAAAAATGTGTCTTGAGTGTGAAAATGCTTCATAATTATATTTCTTCTTCTTGGTCTCTACGAATCATACAAATGGGTTGTACTGCGCCTGCGCAGTGCTGCTCAAAAAACTTCTAGAATCACTGGCCAAAGTTAACTTTGCAACTTTTTGGCGGTAGCTCCGCCCATCCCTTATAAGCCCCCTGCATTCCCTCCCACTCTTTCCCCAATTCCTTCTTTCCACCACATTAGCTGCTTTAGGAACTTCGCTTCTGCTTCTGCTACATTTTCACTGGAATTTGACCATCGGACTGTCTTGACCTCTCTTGATCTGACCCCCTCTTGTACTGTTGACTTCTTCTGCGTGTTGAACGACTTTGCTTATGGACATTGATTCGGCTCACAATGTCTCCAGCACCGTTTAAGAAATGTGACGTCTGCGATGGTAAGATCCCTGGGCAGGATCTCCAGCCTTGGCGAGACTCACAATCCCAAGGCCTGTGCCCTGTGTAAATCCCTGACTCCTCAAGCCAGGAAAAACCGCGACTGCTGTCTGTTGGCTGCCCGGTACCAGAAGGCCCTCAAGCCCCAGCCTGTTGCCCTCGCTGCTTCGGCACCTGCGGCTTCGGAAACGGTACCAGCCACTGCTGGTTCTGTGGCCCAGAGCTCCTCCACTGAGCCAAGTGCCACCACCACTAACCCTGAAAAAGGGGATGGCACCGAAGGAGCTCGCCAGTCGAACTCTACCTCAAAGTCCTCCAAAAAGGACAAGAAGGACTTGAGTTCCAAGAAGGATTCGACCCATGTTAAGGAAAACAGCTTCCTTGCGGATTCAAGCCTGAAATCCTTCTCTAAAAAGAGGTCCAAGCCCTCGGATGCAGGAGACATTTCTCCTCGGGGCTCCTCAAAGAAAAGGCCTTTGGATTCTGGAGACTGCTCCTTTCATGGCTCCTCTCATAAGAAGGCCCATACCAAGACTCCCGATGGGGCCTGGTCTTCTTCCAAGGACCATCATTTGCCTTTGGTTCCCAGACGGGATACCTCGGTACCACACTCTCCCCGGGCCTGTTCGGCCTCGGCCGCCTCTCCGCCTGCTACTTTGGCCTTCCATCAACCCTCGGAGGAGGCTGTTGACAATGTCCTTCCCTTCAGTCCCTCCACAGCTCCGAGGGTCTTCACCAAGTGTATGGCTCCGATCGTCGCCTACCTTCACCAGAGAGGCTCCAGAGTCTTTCTGCACCTGGACGACTGGCTCTTTCCCGCCGCCTCCGTGGACAAACTACAGAGAAATGTATGCTTCGCCCTCTCCCTCCTTGCATCCCTTGGGCTCGTGGTGAACTTGGAAAAGTCTCATCTTTCTCCATCCAAAACGATCAAATTCATCAGCACTGTCCTCGATTCCGAAGACTGCGTCGCCTCAGGACCGTTTCCATGCTCTCTGCTCTTCAGTCAGGACTTGCCTCGTCCACAGGCGAGTGAAGTCCAGTGATGTCCAGGTAGCCCTAGGACACATGGCTTCGACAACATTCGTGACCCCATGGGCAAGACTGCAGTTTCGGCTCCTGTAGTCATGGTTTCTGTCGGCCTTCAATGCACTAATGGTCCCTCCATCCAAGTGGCTCACCGTCCCAAGACCTGTCACCCGATCCCGCCGTTGGTAGCTCAACTCCCGGAACATCTGCGTTGGCATGCCTTTTTCTCCTCCACAGCCTCAAGTCACCCTGATGACAGATGCTTCCATGGAAGGTTGGGGCGCCCACATGTCAAATCTCTTCACCAAAGACAAGTGGTCTCTCACGGAACAGTCCCTCCACATCAATGCCCTGGCCATGGGAAAGGTCTTGAAAGCCTTTGAGACAAACCTTGCCAGCAAGGTAGTGCTTCTGCTGACGGACAATACCACCGTCATGTACTACCTCAACAAGCAAGGGGGAACCAAGTCACAGACCTTGCTGGACATCACGCTTCGCATCTTGAACTGGTGCATCCTGAGAGGGATTCTGCTCCAAGCAATTCACTTGTCCAGAGAGGAGAATGACTTAGCCGACCACCTCAGCAGATCTTTTTCAATCTGCCACGAGTGGACGCTTCATCCCGAGACAATTGACGACCTCTTCAGTTGGTGGGGAACTCCCCAGATCGACCTCTTCACGACTGCTCTCAACAGCCACTGTCCCCAGTTCTGCTCCCGAGTGCGCAATGAGAACGCCCTCGGAGACGCGTTCAACCTTTGCTTAGTCAGGAGAGATGCTGTACGCCTTCCCTCCATTCCCACTGATCACCAGGTGGTGTCCAAGATGGCAAGGGACTGCTTGGATGCCATCCTGATCACCCCTTGGTGGCCGAGACAGACGTGGTTTCCATCCCTGCTCCACCTCTCCAGGAGACAGTTTCTCCGCCTTGAGTTCCGTCCAGATCTCCTCACTCTCCAGGACGGACGAGTTCACCATCCGGACAGCATCAACCTAACCGATGGTGGCATGGAGGCTCCGGCCTTAGACTCACTACCTCCCTCGGTACGGACGGTGATCTTGGCTGCCCAGAAACCATCCACTAAGAAGTCCGCTTCCAAATGGAAGAAGTTCCTGCATTTCATCTCTGCGAGAGGCCTTGCTCCATCCCAAGTGACTACACCAGTTGTGTTGGAGTTCTTGATGGCACTTTTGGAGGCAGGGCTGTGCCTCAACTCTCTTAAATGCTACATTTCTGCCATTTGTTCCCAATTTCAATTTGATGGCAGACCTTCTTTTTTCAGGGACCCTCTTGTGAAGAATTTCCTGAAAGGTTGCAACAACCTTCATCCCCCGGTCTCGGTACCAACACCTAATGTCTGCCCTCCAATCCAAGCCCTTTGAACCCATGGCCACTTCAGACTTGAGACTCTTGACATGGAAGATAACCTTCCTTGTCGCCATCACCTCTGCCTGCCGTGTGGGCGAACTTTGTGCCTTGCGGAGGGACCAGCCTTTCCTTAGGTTTCATAAGGATAAGGTTGTCCTCCACACTGACATTAACTTTCTGCATAAGGTGGTGTCTGCCTTCCACATGTGTCAAGACATTGTTTTACCAACCCTGGCCTCGAACCCGACCACCGATGCCGAACGCCACCTGCACACCTTGGACGTTTGGAGGGCTTTGGCCTTCTATTTGGACAGAACTGCGGGTTTGAACTGTTCCGAGAGACTTTTTCAATGCTACTCGGAACCGAAGTTGGGACTGCCTGAGTCTGCGCAGAGGCTTTCAAAATGGGTGGCTGGTACCATCCACCTCTGCTATGAACTCTTGGGCAGACCTCTCCCGGTGGTTCGGTCTCATGCAACTAGGGCGGTAGCAACATCCTCTGCTTTCTTGACTGGGGTCCCGTTGGAGGATTTCTGCAAAGCTGCTGTTTGGTTCCAGCCCTTGACTTTCATCAAGCATTATAGGCTGGACACCACGGCCAAACTGGATGCAGCCTTTGGGAGGGCAGTGTTGGTTTCAGGTTTACATTGATTGCACTGCAGTTCATTTGTTTACATGTTTGAAAGGGATATCTTTTTGCCTGAATTGGCTGGGTTTACAGCATTCCTATGGTTTACACACTGGTCTTGCATGACCTAATGTGTTGTTATGTGCCTTGACCTGAACAAGTTAAAGTACTATTTATTTAAGTACTAAACACAGCTGACACAGTTTTGGGGTTCAAAGAATCTTTATTGTGATTAATAAACACAGTTTTATTTTAACCTTACTTGGTGACCTGACACTCCTTCCGCCGCTGACCTAAGCTTGTCAGTCTCAACCCATTTGTATGATTAGCAGAGACCATGAAGAAGGACAGGTTGCATACCTGTAATGGCATTTCTTCGAGTGGTCATCTGCGAATACATACAAATCCTGCCCGTCCTCCCCTCAGTGTCCTGCTCTTCATTGGCTCATTCTCATGTCGCTCACGCGGCGTAAATTTTGGAACTGGGGAAAGAGCGGGAATACAGAAGGCTTATAAGGGATGGGCAGAGCTACCGTCAAAAAGTTGCAAAGTTAACTTTGCCCAGTGATTCTAGAAGTTTTCTGAGCAGCACTGCACAGGCGCAGTACAACCCATTTGTATGTCTTCGCAGATGACCACTCGAAGAAATACCGTTACAGGTATGCAACCTATCCATATGTGGTTTACTTTTAGAATATATGTACATTTTCTCAATGCAACCATGAAACATTCCCATTCCTTTTATTGTGCATAAGAATGCTTAACTCCTTGATTGGTTGCCACTCTGTATTTGCAAACATGACATAGCATCTCTTTCTGTAGAAAGTGTGGCATCAGCAGCATTTTTTTCCTGTAAGATGGGTGGCTTCTAGAGAAGTAAAATCTCTGGAAATTTGGAAGCCATGGGGGGGGGGGGAGGCTTCGTTTCAGGTGGGTGTGGGTGAGAAGGATAAGAAAGCCTTTTCAGACTGAAAGTCACTTTATTATAGAATATATAATGTATAATTTTGTTTCACAATTACGTTTGATATATTAAAAGTACAGTTAATTCACATGATGATAAATTGAATTTTTATTTTTTGTTACAAATAGGGCTATTTCATAATTTCTTCATTGGTTTGTTAAGAGTAGGCAAAACTAATAGATACAGAAGAAGCTATCAACATTAGTAAAACAAAAAAAATTACTTCATCATTTCCTATAGCCTTCAAGAGTGTCAGTAGAAATGAATTACTCAAAAAGAACTGAGGAAAACAAAACAAAACAGGAATTGCAGTGATCTGATAATACACATGGTCTTTCCTTGAAGTCTTATTGTTACATAGCTTTTAGAAATAATTTTGGAGTAGTAAATATGTGAATACCTTGTCTTAAAACATTTTATTACTTGATCTGAAAGAAATTATTCCAGAACCCATTGTTTCAATTTTTAAAAGAAATACAAATTTTGAGTGAAGAAAAGCTTGTGTGGGGAGGAAACAGATTACCCCCCCCCCCCGTCCTCTGGTCTTCACATCTCTTGTGTCTTTTGCCACTTCTTGTTGCTGTGTGCCTCCTGCAGTTTGTGTTAAGCATTCCTTTATTAAGTGACAGTGTGGGTCTCCAACAGGAGTGTAGTCACTGGGAAAAGACAGGACAATATGGAGATTGTATTGGTGCATAGACTGGGATAGTGACAGTCATGGAGTGAAGTGATGCATGAGTATAAAAAACAAATTTTGAATTGCTTTGTATGGTGGCTACAAGCCATTTACTTGGCAAATCACTGGCAGCCCAACTACCCCTTACCACCTGTAATCTGAGATTTTTCATAAAGATGAAATAAAGAATGCAAGTAGGGAGGTAGGTGAACCAAAGTTGCAGTGTTGGCTTTTAAAAAAAAGCTTTCAAACTTTTAAAAGTTGCACTTACTCGAGGGAGGGCCTGTTTTTTCACTTGATATTGGTGGTTGTTAGTTTGTATTAGTGACATTTCCATAAGTTCTCATATGCTTTTGTGAGTTTTTGTCATTTGGACATTTCACCCAGATTGATTGCTCAAGCCTGCAGCATAGAGGCCTAGTGTATCCTATTGATTTTTTGGAAAGAGGGGGGACTTTCAGTGCCGCTTCATCGATCTACAAATATGTGCCAACATAGATATCCTTTTAAGCACCTAGTCAGAAGAACACAGACCATCCAAGGACAAAAAAAAATGCATAAATTGTAATCTTGATTTTTAAAAATAACCCTGTTGGGGAGTGAAGGAGATTACCTCAAAATATATTCATGTAATGCACTTTTCTGGGGTAATTTCCATGAGATCAGTACAGGTTTACACATCGGAGCACCCCCACTCCAGCATCCATATAAATATGTAGTACACACATTCTGCAGTTTCTCCTATTGTGCTTCCACCAACCCTTCCCTTTGGTCTTTCAGCCCCAATCCTGTTCTTCTTCCTCTGCAAGTGAGGGAACACTGGAGCTGGGCTCAGTGGTATGTCAATTATGTGCCTGGAAATTCTAAACTTTTAATTTTGACTGCCAGCCTCTGTGCTCTGAAGCTTAAGATAAATTTTGCAAATCTTATGCATGTTTAAACCAATGTAAAACCAACCGAGTAGAACTTAACCTTTTTGTTTTGCTTGCTGGCTTGTGTGGCTCCTCATGATACAAATACTCTTCTTAGTGGCCACCTGCTGCATCCTCCTCCTTATTGACCTTGTGCCCTTATATCAAGAGAGCCAGCATGATGTAGTGATTTACGTGTTGGACTGGGACTCTGATAGAATAGAGGTTCAAATCTTCATTCAGTCTTGGGAGCTCACTGAGTGATCCTAGACAAATCACACTCTCTCCTCTTAAGAGGAAGACAATGGCAAACCATCTCTGAATAAATCTTATGACAATCCAGTATAGTGTTGTCATAAGCCAGAGATGAATTGAAGACACATAACAACAGCCTTGTGTAATTCTCATCACTGTTCACAGGTGCAATTCTCCCCATTTGACACCATCCTGTACTTCAGATTGTTTGGTTTTGAACTTTAATACTCAGGATGCACTGGGAGGATTCTGAGAATTGTGGTCTAAAAATAATTTTTCCAACCTCTGGTTTGGTTTGTGGCAGGGACTTCCATTTTGGATACAGTCTGCCTTCTTTTTATGTTAGGTCTTGCCTTGTATGGAATAGGCATGTGCTGCACTTCTTGGATTCCCTGTCCCAATATGTGTTATTTTGCCAACCAATTTTTGTGTATCCCACCATGAACACCATACAAGAGCCCTCCCCTTACTTCCAGGTGCATCTTCCTCCTCCACCCTACTGTGTGTTGCAATATCATTTTACTTGGGTTCTGTGCCAAGTATAAGTCTTTTTTGGGAAGAGAGGCCTTAATTTTCACCTATTTCAATGCAGATTGCCCTTGGACCTGGCCAGCAATGTATTGGGATTCTCCTTCTTGTCTTCTGTCCTGTCCATCTGTCTTCTTAGGCAGCTTGTCACAACTAACATTGATTTCCCCCTTTCTGACCCAAATGAACAGATAGCAGGGAGGAATTGTGCAGTTAAGTGGGCATGGCTGCCATGGTATTCTTAGCTTTGGTGTTCCCTCAGCTGGAAAGAAAACCATTAAGGCTGAACATCCAGTGGCAAGTGCAGATGCATGGAGACCAGGTTGTAAGCTAGCACAATATATGAGACTGTGGGACACATTTACTCCTTACATGACACAGAAGTTAAGGTGAGCATCTTAACTTATAACTTCTGTGTATTGTCATGCATGCATGTAAGCACTTAACTGTCTCTTTAAATCAAAGGTTTCTTGGTCCTACACCATGAATAGTTCTACACTATGGTTGCTGAGATAATAGTAATAACAGCAAATGTGTATTCAGAAATGCAGCTTCTGGAGTGTAGGGAATTCTGATAGCATACCAGAAGCTTACATGAGAATTTTATGGTATTGTCACTGAAAAAACAAAATATTTCCTAAGTCTTCACACATAAGTATTTTGGAGAAAATATTTCAAACCCATCTCTCCCTATGTTTCAGGGTGATTGACAACATGTTTAAAGATTACAATTAAATATAGCTGAAGTCATACAGGAAGGCTTAAGTATTTTTAAGTAATGAAGGAAAATATTTGTGAAGTTTATTTTGAAGTGAGAAAAAGATAGGAATTGGAGTATACAGCAGTTTCACTATGTTAGGAGTTTCATAAAAATGCTAAAAATAATAATGCAGTAGCAATAGGAAAATGAAATAGACCAGAGGGCTTGGAATAAAATAAATTTCAGTACAAAGAGGCAGACATGGAAGAGTCCAAGCAAACTCCTCCTGGCAAACTATTACCTAGTCTAGGGCTACATTGAGAAGGTACTCTTTGTGGCCCTTCACATACTAAAGGAGGACTTCTGTAATAGAACAATATATACCATGCTGGAATGACATTGAGATATTCTTGTAGAAATGAGTATTGATATACCATTAGGTGATTTGCTACAGTAAATGCAAAGAGAAGAATGTAATTAGAATAAACAAATCAGTCTTTTTGCCCCTGAAGCTAAAGAACAGACAAGCAAATTGCTTCCAAATATGCCCAGTCTTGTTCCTGATCCAGGAAAGAGACCGCCCGTAAACAGAGTTGGGAGGTTTTCCTCAAATGTTGCTCAGTGCTAATTTACATCTTTTATTTAATCGAATACAGCATTTCTGAGAATGTTGAAAGGTTAATTTGGATGAAATTACATTGTCTAGTGCTATTTTGGCAACAAGATTAGGCAGTGGGCCAGTACAGCCTTGAGTTGATGGGTTATCCCTATCCTTGCATCATTCCTATTGTCATTAGAGTGATAGCCCCATTTTTCATGTTGGTGAAGTTACCATTACTGCATTGGCTTAGAGGGCCTTGGAGTTATCTACATAACCTTTTCTGCCATATTCATATCAACTTAGCTAGAAATTGTTAAGCATTGAGGGGAAATTTGAAGGGTGATGGAGATGTTGTGTGACTGATTGCTTTAAAATCATCCAAGAGAGCCAGCATGGTGCAGTGGTTTGAGCTTTGGACTATGACTCTGGAGGTCAAATCCTCGCTTGACCACAAAAACCTACTGGATGACCTTGGACAAGTCACACTCAGCTTCATAGGATGGCATTGGCAAACTTCCTCTAATGAAACTTGTCAAGAAAATCCTGTGATAGGGTCGCCGTAGAGTTGCCATAAGTCAGAAACAACTTGAAGGTGCACAACACACACAGAGTTCTTAGTGCTTCCTGTTAATTGAAAGCAAGAGGAAGCATTTCCCATTTCCTTCCCTTTCCCTGACATCCAGTTTACTGATAACCTTTTGTAGGCTCAAACGCCAATTAATTGACTGGAAAATTATTTCATAAATTAAGTTACGTGTTGGAGAAAGTACCAGGAGTACTGCAGACAACACCTCTGGAACCAGCTGGTGGTCTTCCAGTGGTTAGAGTCTCCCTACAGATGGCCATTTCATGGAATTAGGGACTGGAAGAGCCTTTTTTACAGTTAGCAAGTAATGATATGCCTGAGTTTGTTTTGATCAGCAAGCTTTGAAACTGGTTCCAGTATCTTTGTCTACCATTTTAATGTCTGCCCAGCAGTCTCGGTGATGGAAAGTACAAATTTGACAGGATGAGGAATGAAGACAGGACTTGGAATAGATCCTTCATGTTTGTTTCTGGAGTTTTCTTCTCTGAACTACTTTTGTCATAGACCAAGCGATGAAGAGGTGGGCATTAATCCCTGTTTGCCAAGTCATTATGTGGGTCTGCGGCTGTTACAGTCAAAGCTCATTGTATTGTATTGATTTGGATATTCTTATTTTAAAATACATACAGTCAGCCCTCCCTATCCACGGAATCCTTATCCACAGTTTGAAAATATTCAAAAATATATATAAATTCTGGAAAGCAAACTATGATTTTGCCATTTTCTATAGGGGACACTATTTTAATAACCATTATATTTAATGGACTTAAGCATCCATGGATTTTGGTATCCATGCTGTGGGCCTGGGACCAGACCCCAAGCAGAAACCAAGGCCCACTGTATAAGCTGACTTTCTGGACCATGTCCACCCAAGGCGGCAATCTTGATTTCAGTAAGGCCTTTGACAGGGTTTCCCATGACATTCTTGCAAATAAGCTAGTGAAATGTGGGCTTGACAACGTAACTGGTTTTTTGTTTGTTTGTTTGTTGTTTTTTATTAATTAATTTTAAAAAAACCAAACATCATAGAAAACATACATAGGTACATTGATAAGTAACTGTTACATGGATTTGTGATTGGTTGACTGGCCAAACCCAAAGGGTGCTCAATAATGGCTCCTTTTCATCCTGGAGAGAAGTGACCAATGGAGTCCCACAGGGGTCTGTCCTGGTCCCAGTGCTATTTAACATCTTTATCAATGACTTGGATGACAGAATTGGGGGTATACCTATCAAATTTGCAGATGACACCAAATTAGGAGGAGTAGCTAATACCCCAGAGGACAGGATCAAAATTCAAAATGACCTTAATAGATTAGAAAGCTGAGCCAAAACTAACAAAATGAATTTCAACACAGAAAAATGTAAGATATTGCACTTAGGGCCGAAAAATGACATGCATGGATATAGGATAGGGGATACCTGGCTGAACGAGACTACTTGTGAAAAGGATCTGGGAGTCCAAGTAGACCACAAGTTGAACATGAGTCAACAGTGTGATGCAGCAGCTAACAAGGCCAATCCAATTTTAGACTGCATCAATAGAAGTAATTGTGCCACTCTATTCTGCTCTGGTCAGGCCTCACCTGGAATATTGTGTCCAGTTCTGGGCACCACAATTTAAAAAGTATGTGGAGAAACTGGAGTGTGTCCAAAGGAGGGCCACTAAAATGGTGAAGGGTCTGGAAACCATGCCCTATGAGGAACAATTTAGGGAGCTGGAGATGTTTAGCCTGGAGAAGAGAAGGTTAAGAGGTGATATGATAGCCCTGTTTAAGTATTTGAAGGGATGTCATATTGAGGAGGGAGCTGGTTTGTTTTCTGCTGCTCCAGAGAACAGGACCCGGAACAATGGATGCAAGCTACAGGAAAAGAGGTTCCACCTCAACATTAGGAGGAACTTCCTGACAGTAAGGGCTGTTCGACAGTGGAACACACTCCTTTAGAGTGTGGTGGAGTCTCCTTCCTTAGAGGTCTTTAAACAGGCTGGATGGCCATCTGTTGGGAGTGCTTTGATTTAGATTTCCTACATGGCAGGGGCTTGGACTGAATGGCCCTTGTGGTCTCTTCCAACTCTATTATTCTATGATTCTATGTTAAAATGCAATAATGTAATAATGCATATACTGTAACTGCAAAAGATTTTAATAAAGCATTTAAAAATTTAAAAATACAGAACTCCCAACAATATAATTTGACAAGTGTTAAAACCATTTCCAAAGCTGCAGCAGTAAAACTTTAAAACAGCAGCATGTCCAAAAACATACTAGTTGAAGGCCATTCACATAGTTTACTTTTTAAAAAATATTTTTATTGTAAAATTACCTTAAAACAAAACTTTGTCATTTACTTTCTGTTCAATTTAAGCATCTTCATTGATCAACATCATTGTGATTCCACATATTGCTTTAAGTCATTTCTGTAATCTTTTCTAAACTTATATTCCTTCTCATCAGTATTTTTAATCTTCCACCAATGCTTACATCTTCTCACACATACCTATATTTCTTAATCATATTAATCATTAAATTTCATGTTTTCTCCACCTTACCCTTAACTTTATCCTATATAAATAAAAAATATTTATTATTATTATTATTATTATTATTATTATTACTAAGAGAAAAGGTTATCTTTCCTTTCTCTGTGCATTCTCAAAACTAGTAGCTTATATCAATTTTCATTCTATTAACTTTTTCTGTCCCTTCAAGTCTCTCAAATTGCCTTCAGTTTTATTGTTTCCACATTTTATTTTGCTTATTAAATGTTACACAGGTAACCTTTTAAAGCCTTTTTTGAATACTGTACCTTATAGACCAACAAAGCTCAGAAAACTTATGTGTTCCAGGAATATTCTACATCTCTTCTCTGGGGGCAGTAAAGCGTTGTGAGCCTATAGAAGAATGAGTGTTTTAAAGCACATACCCTAGAGAGCGTCTGCCTGCTCTTAGTGACTTATGCATGTATATGTTTTTGATAAAATGCAGAGGGCTCTTCTCCTGCCCCTTCTCCAAAAACATCCCACACACAGAGTAGGGACTGCTGATACTCCTTAGCAAAGGGGAGAGGAGGGAGAGGGCAGGTGGTTCAGACCATGAAGATCTGGCTGCTCTGGGTTCCATTTGAGAGTGCATCCTCATTTTTCTTGACCTCCACAGCTGAGACCAACTGCTCCTCCGTGGGCTGAATTTCTCCTTCCTTTCCTAAGTGACAGCAGTAGAGGCTCCCCATGGGGTTTGACAGATGCCAGGTGGTGGGAGGACAAGGGACTGTAAATGTGGCAATATACAGAGATATAGGGTCGCTGCCTTCCACATCAGGGGGGAGAAAATCAGGCTCTGGTCCCCAGTGCCCTGTTGTTGTTGTTGCTGTTGTTGTTGTTGTTGTTGTTGTTGTTATACCATACCCTATCAGGAGCAACTTAGGTGATATGAGAGCCCTGTTTAAATATTTTTAAATATTTAAATATTGAGGTTGGAGCAATCTTGTTTTCTGCAGCCCCAGAGAACAGGACACAGAGCAATGGATTCAAACTACAGGAAGAGAGATTCTACCAAAAAGTGAGGAAGAACTTTCTAATAGTAAGAGCTGTTCAACAGTGGAACATACTCCCTCGGAGGGTGGTGGAGTCTCTTTCTTTTTGAGGTCTTTAAGCAGAGGCTGGATGGCCATGTGTTGGGGGTGCTTTGATTCTCTATTCCTACATGGCAGGGCATTGGACTGGATGGCCCTTGAGGTCTCTTCCAACTCTGTTATTCCATTGCATCATCATCATCATCATCATTACTATTACTATATTTCTGGAGATATGAGCGGCAATTTTGCTGCTCTTTTAGACCCAGAGGAAGATTTTTTTTCTCTTACAAGGAATTAACTGGAAATTGATTTCCATGTCAGGTTCTATGTCTTTTAAAATGGCCTGGCAGGCTCAATACATGATGAAATTGTCCCCGGAGGGCATTTGGGTGCAATAAATAGATATATTCTTTTTGTGTGGGGGGGCACCTCCAATGTCTTCGGGGGGGCACCTCTTCTCTGCCTTACTCTTTGAGTAGAGTCTGACAAGTTAGTATTTTCTTCGTAATACTTGGTTCTAGAAATGGTAGCAGGCTTAGTTGAGCTACTGGAGTGTAGCACATGTGTTCCTTGAACAGTTTTTATTCTCCCATCCACACATGCACACAAAGCACACATATTATATTATTTTATATTGTATTATGTTGTATTATATTATATTATATTATATTATATTATACTATACTATACATAGCCATCCAAGCTAGGAAGATCTCTTTTATATTCCAAGTGGTTGCAAAGAAAAGAAGGACATAAAGGATGGTGCACCGTCAAGAACTGTGGAGCCAGTAAAAATGTTTTTCTTCTTCCCTCACTCCATATCATAGGCAACCCATGTCCAGAAATGGGGAGGCCTTTGTGGGGGAGCGCTTGTCTGGAAGATGAGAACCAGCAGGCTCAGTGTAAACAAGGCACTCTCCAGGAGAAACTGAGCTGATGAAACGGAGCTGCTGCTTGAACTGAGTTTGCAACAGTCAGTCTACTTCACTAGGAAATGCGGCTTGAGTACACATTCCTGTAATGCATTGGATTAAGAATTTTGTTTAGTTATCAAAGCACCTGTATCTGAAAATAAATTGTCTGATTATCACATCATCATCTGTAATTCATAAAGAAGGCCATAAACCATTGCTTGCATAGGCAGAAAAGCACATGTTCAGTAGATTTTGTTAAAACTTGAAACTTGGAGTAAAGCTGCTCTCCCCCTTTCCCCACCACTGAAAGCAGCTGTAGAAACTTACCTGGACAGCAAACCCCCTTGAAATGTTGCTCACCCAAGCCCAGTCTAACCAATGTGCAGACTACTGTACACCTTTGTAGCTTCCTGAACAGGTAGTCTGAACACTGGGCAGGCGGGGCTGGCGTACAGAAGACTCTTCTGTGTGCAAGTCCTCTTCTCTTCTTCTTTCTTAGGTTTTGCAAGTAGAAACGTTCTGTGAAAAATTCCTCTCTCTCTTCTGACGTGGCAATGTCTACAGCTGAATCCAGTCTGGAAACTAGTTGGGGCCTTTCAGGAAATCACAGGGTGGGGGTGGGGGGTGCGGGTTGTGGCCTCCGTACAAAGGAAACATCACTTTTGGGATTCTGTGTGTGCGTGCAGAGAGGGAGGGAGGGAGGGGAGCAGCATCTGGAGCTATAAACAATTCCAGATGTGGGGTTTTTGCAGCGGCAGCTCTGTGTGAGTCATGGGGTGGGGGGGCTTACCAGCTTGGCTACAGCTTGTTAAGGAAAGCAGATTTTTGTGGCCAGAAATGCTTTTACATTTCCAAGTCTGTTCTTTATACAGCACCCCCCCCCCACCCACTCAGTATCCTGTACAATTTAGGCAACAATCTCAGGTAACAGATTGTAGCAGAATCTCCCTGTGCCTTTCTACCAAGCTTTTGAAGTATCCACTAATTTTTGTACCCAGAACAGCCAGACGAAACTATTGCAGTCAGTGGCAGTAATGAGAGGCATATAAAGGTAATGGTAAAGGTTTCCCCTTGAGAAACAGGCATGTAGACCTTGTGAAACAGATCTACCTTGAGCTTTAGATCAAATTTCAAAAAGCTTCGCCATCACCAGCCTTCCACTTCTAGGTGCTGACTTCCCTTAGATTCATTCTTTGGTTTGCAATACTTTTATTTTGATGACTTTCTGCCTAAATTACCAAGGTAGTGCATAACAGATAAAAAAGCAAATAGTAAAAGAGAGCCCGCATGATGTAGCGTTTGAGCCTTAGAAAAAGGACTCTGAAGACCAGGGTTTGAATCCCTGCTCAGCCGTGAAAACTCACTGGGCCACAGGCAAGTCACGCTCAGCCTTAGACAAAGCCCAAAAAAACTCTTCTGAACAAATTCTGCTGAGAATACTCTTTGAAAGGTTTGTCTTTGTTGTTGTTGGGTGCCTTCAGGACTTTTTGTCTTATTGCATCCCTAAGGCCAACAACAATAAAGTTTATGTTAGGGTCACCATAAGTCAGAAATGACTAGAAGACACCGAGCAAGAAAGTTTAAATGCACAATAAAACATTCCAATGAGTTACTAAAAATGGCACTACTAATAAAGATATTTAAATCACCAAGTTAAAGAGATTTATATTGGTCCGGGGGGGGGGGGGGCTCTAATGAGACTGGCATTCCTTCAGATAGTCAAGTTGTAAGCTGCTCAGAAATCTAAAAGTTGAAACTGTTTGAACTGAGCCTGGAAAACAATTAGTAACCTTAGTCTGTTTTTGACATAATTTGCCCAGCTACCTAAGAGAAATATGGGCCTTTCTCCCATTTCTTGCCATTATCTTTGTGCTCTCAGTGTTTCCTTCAGCCAGATCTGCGAGGTTTAAAAGGCAATAGGTTCACAAGCTGGGCAGATTTTGCCTGCCAGACATACAGTACTTACTGCTAATGCAGCACTCTGTCCCCAAAGTACTTTAAAAAAACCATGAATATTGCTTGATATTATGGGCCAGGGATGGGGAGAAGCTATACTGAAGAAAATAAAATGCTAGAACCTGTAGTGGAGCATATAGGATTTTGGAGTTCTTGGATATTACATTTGTCTCAGACCACATATGGACAAAAATGAAGCATGGAAAGTGCAGCAAATTTATGAACATGGTGAGCATGAAAAAAGTTGCTATGTGTAAGCACTGAATGAGTCGCTTAGGCTTTACTTTTAAAGACTTGGTGATGGCAAGACTACAGTTGGCCCTCTGTATCCACAGATTCGTTATCCACAGATTTAACCATCAATGGCTTGAAAATTGCACATAAACATACATATATACACACATACCAAAAAGCAAACCTTAATTTTACGATTTTATATAGCACCATTTTACATTGCCATTGTATATAATGGAACTTGAGCATCCATGGATTTTGGTATCCACAGGGAATCCTGGAGCCAAACCCCAGCAGACACCAGGGTCTAACTGTAGTATCAAGGACTTGCCAAATTTTGAACTCTCAGCGAATTAACAAATCAGTCTGCCTTTGAATGTATAGCAAACATTAAAGACTATTTTATGAAGTTCCTTCCTACTAATTTATTGAGCTTCCTGTTACAGGACAAAGCCAACATGCATAATTTTGTCCCTACCTCATCCCCACTTTGTCCTCACAGGAGAAAGAGAAGAAATACATGCTGCCTCTGGACAACCTAAAAATCAGAGATGTGGAGAAAGGTTTCATGTCCAACAAGCATGTGTTTGCCATCTTTAACACAGAACAAAGGTAAGGGAGTCATAACATAATGAGATAGTATAGACCTTTCCTTCTTTTCAGAACATTTAAGAACTCATTGTATTCTTTTAGCTCAGTTCATGTGGAAAACTTATATCTGTGCTGGTTTTACAGAAAGACAAATGCTTGTGAAAAGAGCACCTATTTTTAAAAAAATCTACTAGATGTGAGTCACGCATTCTGTTCAAGCTTAGGAAAACTTGTTAACCTACAAGAGCATCTAATGATAATACCTGGATGAGTTTCAGAAGTCATAAACATTTTAAATAAATAAAATAACATCTTATATCATTCCCTTCTTCTTTGTGGTCTCTGCGAATCACACCAATGGGTTATTATTCTGCGCCTGCAGAGTTAGCTTCGGCACCTTCTTGGAGAGACTAGAGGCGTTTTGGTGGCAGCCCTGCCCACTCTCCAGCAACTGCCTTATTAGCTGGTTTCCTGCCTGAACCCTCCGTTCCTTTTGTCCGCCGCACTAGCAGCAGCATCTAGGCACTCTTCAGAGATTCATTTTCCTTGATTTGACAGGATCAATCTGCGTTTTGGTGGTCATTTTTTAACATCGTTGTTTATATTTTAAAACAAATGCTATGATTTTATAGATAATCATATACTTAAATGTGAACTTAAATTTTGAAGTGAAGTTGTTTAACAGCAGTTTGCCTCGCCTTTGCATTGGCAAGGCCCTTTCCTTTCAGAGAATTTTTTTTAATACAAACGGCCACTCACCTCAGTTGGTGTGCTTGGCAGAGCTTTGAAAAGTTTTTAAAATAAAGCCCGCCTTACTGGCGCGCTTGCCAAAGCCCCTTTTTATTCCTAGAATTTTTTTTAGAATGGGGCACTTTCACCATCTTATCTCTTAAAGAAACTTATAAAAACACCAGCCTTCCTTCCAAAATTGCTTGACTATAACCGCTCTTTTGCTGCGGACAAACCGTCTCAGGGCCATTCGCCTTGCTTTTGTCTCTTCATTCTCCTGAGGAGGAGTTGTTACTAGCTGCCTTGATTTCAGTCCTCACCGGTCCCCAGCTCCTCAGGGTCACACCAATTGGATGTCATCATCATCGGTCCCTGACTCTCTGGAGCCAAACTGACTGGCTTGCAGCCCAACATGGATCCTCATCGGTCCCTGACTCTCCACAAAGTCATATCAATTGGCTTCTAGCCCAACTTTGAGCCTTGTCTGTCCTTGGCTCTCTGGAGTCAAACCGTTTGTCTGGCTGCATGACTTGGGTCTTCATCAGTCCCTGACTCTTTGTGGTCAAACCGTTCGGCTGGCAGCCCAACATGGATCCTTATTGGTCCCTGACTTTCTGAAGTCATACCGATTGGCATGCAGCCTGGCTCCAGCCCTCATCGATCCCTGACTCTTCGGGTTCAAACTGATTGAATGACTGCCTGATGTTGATCTGCATCGGCCCCTAACTCTCTGGAGTCATACCAACTGGATTGCAGCCTGACATTGATCCCCATTGGTTGCTGACTCTCTGAAATCATACCAATTGGCTTCTAGCCCAACTTTGAGCCTTTTCAGTCCCTGACTCTCCGGGATCAAACCATTTGGCTGGCTGCATGACTTGGACTTTCATCAGTCCCTGACTCTTTGGGGTCATATGGTTTGGCTGGCAGCCCAACATGGATCCTTATCGGTCCCTGACTTTCTGAAGTCATACCGATTGGCATGCAGCCTGGCTCCAACCCTTGTCGGTCCCTGACTCTCTGGGGTCAAACCAATTGGATGGCTGCTTGACCTTGATCTGCATCGGTCTCTGACTCTCCAGACTCATACCAATTGGATTGTTGTCCGACTTTGAGCCTCGTCAGTCCCTGACTCTCAGGGGTCAAACCAATTGGCTGGCAGCCCAACTTTGATCCACATCAGTCCCATACCGACTAGATGGCAGCCTGTCATCGATCCTCATTGATCCCTGATTCTCTGGAGTCATACAGATTGGCTTGTGGTCCAACTTCGAGCCTCGTCGGTCCTTGACTCTCTGGGTCAAACTAATTGGCTGGCTGCCAGACTTCAATCTTCATCGGTCCCTGACTTTTCAGGAGTCATACCGATTGGCTTGCAGCCTGTCTTCGACCCTTGTTGGTCCCTGACTCTTGGATCTTGATACCCTTTGATGTTTCAGGGTCAAACCATTTGGCTTACAGCCTACCGCTGCCCTCGTCTCTTCAGAATCAAACCTATTGCCTCGCATCCCTGCTTCGACGCTCATTGGCCCCTGACTGTCTGTGGAGTCCCAGATTGTCCTACAGATGATCTTACAGGGCATCTCCCCCGATAATCAGGTGGTTGCCAGGATACCGTTATGATATGGCTGTATTTCATCCTCACACTTTTTTGAGAGGACAAATATTCAGGGCCCACCATCGGTTCCATTTAAGCTGCACAAGAGGACTTGGATGCAGCTGGCCTCTCAATTTCCAAGGGCCATTACTGCTAACACCACTTGCCTCTCGCCGCTACATGTTTGCTTTCGTGTCTGCAATTAGCTGTTTCCTCCAGCCAATGTGGTTTGGGTTTGGGACCATAGTGGCTCCCTCTGTACTGAGGTCAACTTCTAGCGAGTGCTCTGCCACTTTGATTCCGTGATTTCCCCTCTGCACAGCAAGGTGCACCACTGGCTCTTGCCTCCCTGACTCGAGACCATTGTGTTTCCTCGGTACTGAGGTTCACTATCTGCGAGTGCTCTCCCAAATTCAGGGCCATGTTCTTTCTCCCTTCTCAAGGCCCTCTCCGACTCCTACAATTCATCCCTCCAACCATTACCAGGGGTCCGTTTGTTGCCTACGAATCAAAAATGATCCCTCTGGCACATACTCACCTTGGGCCTATTTCATTCAAAACCCAGATCTATTTCATGATATCATGGCATCGATATCAAGAGATGCCATTGTCATTGGACTGGTAAACAGTGTCAATGCTCCTCCCGTAACCGAGACCCGACATCACGGTTATCTTTATATAGTTGATTTGGGGAATGTGGTGCACCTCCATACTGAAGGAGGACATCACCATTCCAATGTTACAAATTTATGAGGACGTCCTCCCTCTCAGGCTTCATGGTACTATGTACAGATACCTTTGACAGTTTAATTTTTCCGTTAACAGAGACGGCTAAACGTCACTTAATGTGGACTCTCAAGCCTGTCTTCTGGGTTGTCCCCCATAATCTTGGGAGCACAACCTGTGCTCTTTGGTACGGATAATCCTTCACCATATGAATGGCCTCTGGGATTTTACAATCACTCGTCAATTGATTTGCTCCCTCTGTACCTAGAGACAATACCATTGTACTCTCAGTGCCAGCGTGATTGTGATCGTTTTTTCCCTCAATGACGGGCTTTGGTACTATCACCATCATTCACAGGGAAAAGGGTTTCTACTTCCCAGTATGAATGTCAGTTAAGGCACTTTTTGCCTTTTACCATGGGCTACTATATATGATGAGGAATATATGTCTGTTTTCCATCCCAGGGTCCATCCATGATGGATTGATACCATGTCACTCCTGCCACACTGTTTACCTATCAGTTTTGGCTGTTCTGGCTGTGTCTCAGATCTGCAGGCTTCATGCTGATAGCCTGAAACATCATGCTCAGATACAGTGTGTCTCATGGGTCACAACAATTGGACTTTACAGTCTTCTCATTTCTTTCTGTCTCAAATTAGTTGTGACTGAATGAGGTAATATTCCTCCTCTCTGATGTCTGCCTCTGTTCCAGAAATTAGTACTGGAGCTCCTCTCCATTTCAATGTTATTAGGCTCTCTGTCTATGGATGGACTTCCCAACCATCCTGTTGCTGACCACAGATTGTCTATTTCATACTCTGTTAAAGAGAACATTCAGCCCTAGACTGCTTGGCATCCTTGGGTGTGTTTGTTAATGCTATAGTCTCCAAATCATGGCTTCGAGAGGCTTTATCAGGTCACTGTCCTTTTTCCTTTCAACAACACGCTCAAATTTAAGGGCTTTGCAAGCCCCTCTTTCCTAGTTATCAATGTCCCGGCCTCTGCAGCCTCGCATTGCTGTGAGCCCTTTGCCCTTCATGTTGGATTCAATCCACCCTTTGGATTAGACAATGTCTGTATACCAGACCTTCTTGTTTGTTGTTTTCCCCTAACTACTTACAGTAGTGAGCTTCCTTCTGCTCCACACCATTATTAGCTTTGGCATAATCTCCATTGCCAACAAACCTGTGCTATCTAGGTCAGGGTTTTTTCCTGATTTTAGTTTACACCTGCCATTTATTAAGGACCATCATGGTCTGCCTACAGTCTTTCAAACATATGGTTAGCTGGCAAGCCTGTTTTTCTGCCAGTGGGCGTGTTTCAGCTGCATTGGTGACTGTTTCCACTATGTCTCACTATTGGATTTCTACATGACTCTGTAGAGTTGTCATGTCAGCGGGACTGTTCGTCCCCACGTTTGCATGCCCTTGGGATTGGTTTCCCACCTGGTGATTCTATTTGGCGTCAATATGCCTTTCTAGTGTGGCATGGCACTTCCACCTCCACTGACCTAAGCTTGCTAGTGTGATTCGCAGAGACCACGAAGAAGGACAGGTTGCTTACCTGTAACAGTGTTTCTTCGAATGGTCATCTACGAATTCACACAAATCCCGCCCATCCTCTCCACACAGTCATGCCCTGCCTGATTCTCCTTTGGTCCTGGGCTGCTGCTACTCGGCGTCCATGGAACTGAAGGTTTAGGCGGGAAACCAACTGATAAAGGCAGTTGGAGAGTGGGCAGGGCTACCGCCAAAACGCCTCTAGTCTCTCCAAGAAGTTTCCGAAGCTAACTGTGCAGGCGCAGAATAACCCATTTGTGTGAATTCGCAGATGACCACTCGAAGAAATACCGTTACAGGTAAGCAACCTGTCCATATTATGAGATCTCTGGGCAGCTTACAGTAAAATCAATAAATATAGTGAAGATCTTGTAAACTGATGGCTTCTTGATGTTTTGGACTATACTTTGTGATCCCAACTGGCCTGGCCACAGAGATGATGGACGTATTCATGTAAATACCTGAAGGGAAGGAGGTCAAGGAAAAGCAACACACTGAAGCCCTTTAAGGATGTAAAGTTTCAGTGGAGACTGGGGCATATTCGTACTGGTACACAACTATTTGGCACAGATCTGCTAGGTCTGTGGTTCCCAACCTTTTCTATACCCCACATCTCTAGGAAATGTTTCATTAATGTTCGCACCTCCTAAAAAAGTAACTATCACATTTGAAGATGAAGAAGTCTAATTTTTAATTTTTGAACCACAAATTGAACCACATGCAATACTGTGGGTGAACAAATGGATCTAAATTGAGTAATTGGATTCTATTTTATTTAAAAAAAAACTGAGTGATGACTCGTCACTCAAGGACACAAGTCACTCTTTGTTGCATGCCCTGAAATTTAATCTCTCACTCCCAGTTTGGGAACCCTTGGTCTAGGTGCAGCAGCATCTCTTTCATGGCTGACTCAAGTATTCTATCAACTGAATCTTCTTGCAATCTTAAATGTTCTTAGGCCAAGAGAAATTAGTAAAGAAAGGCAAAGCTACTTAACTTATTTATTGCATGTTGTAGAGTTTTTCTCACTGGCCAGGGGAATATGTTATTCTTACCCTCTTTTTTTCATCCCAATTTAGAAATGTGTATAAAGACCTACGCCAGATTGAACTTGCCTGTGATTCCCAGGAAGATGTGGACAGCTGGAAGGCTTCCTTCCTTCGTGCTGGTGTTTACCCTGAGAAAGACCAAGTAAACATTCATTTTCTCCTCAGCAGTAGGGGAAGGGTGGGCATGCTAAGGCACAATTCTTCAGTCTGGCTTTTGAGGAATGCCCAAGGCAAGAAGAAGAGGCTGTGACATGCTAGGCACCATATCCTGAATGGGGTAGTCCATGTCCTGAGGTTTTAATAGCATTTTCTTAGAGAGAGACAGGTGCAAGAAACATCACCTGTATCCTCCTGTCTCTATTTGCTTCTCCCCCTACAGTTATATTTTAAAGGTAATAACCATTTAGATGTTAAAAGTTTAGTTTTGATATGAGTGCAGTGAAACATTCAAGAGGGTGAGCCAAAAGTAGTGACAAAGCAGATAATTACTTCAAACTGATAATACAAACATAATCAGAAATGGCAGGTCTTATATCTTATCTTAAGAGGAGACCTGTTGTAATGTAGACCCAGAGAGGGGTGGGCAGATCTGTTTCATCCTTCTATTGGAAATGTTATAGCTTCCCTCAGTACATCAGCCCCATTGCTTAACTGTTCTAATAATTGGTTTGTTTCTCAAAATCCTTTGCTGATTGTTTATTTTATATGGGGTTCTAAATTGGCAAGGTCATATGAAAAGCTGCAGCTAGATTGATCCTCCATTGATCGGGAAGGGTAGGCAGTGAATCTCTTGGTAGTCCAGTAGCAGAATAAATTTGAAGAGGAAGGTGATCTTGATCTTTGAATAGTGAAAGGGAAGACATCCTCGGAAAATATGGGAAGTTTAAAGTGGCAAGAAGAAAGTAGAATTGAATGGGCAGGAGCATTTGGGAACTGTAGGAAGAATGAGAGAAGAGATGGAGGCAATCAACATGTTAGGAGCCCTGGTGGCACAGTGGTGAAATGCCTGTACTGCAACCACTCACTCAAAACCATAAGGTTGCGAGTTCAGTACCAGCAAAAAGGGCTCAAGCTCGCCTCAGACTCACATCCTTCCAAGGTATCTAGAATGGGTACACAGCTTGTTGAAGGCAATTAGATTACAGTTGTAAACTACTTAGACACTGCTAGTTCGGTATGAAGTGGTATAGAAATGAAGCTGTTTGTTTTGTTTGTTAGGAGAAAGATTTTCATCCCATTCAGTCAATATGACACTGAAAGATTTTGCAGGCGGGTGAAGAAGGACCCGCAGTCCTTCAAATTCCAGATCCTCACTAAGTTACTGTAAATGCAAGTTTGAAAGCAGAATAGGAGATCCAAGTGGCTTCAGAACCTGGCAGATGGGAACTCAGAAGCAGTGTAGAGTTTTATGGCATCTTAACGACTCACTGCCATAATAAGTTTTTTAAATTACAGATCACTTCATTTGGTTTCATGAAGTTTTATCCAAAGTTTTTTGTATGTGTGTATATACAGTATACATGGTTGTTGGAGTGGAATAGGGATTTGTAAATAGTGGGGTCAGATAGAAATTAAATGCAGAAGGTGAAATTCTGGTTAACAATGCACATACCTGAAGTAGGTTGTGGTCCATAAAAGCTTGCACAGTAGTAAATGCCCTAGTCTTTAAGGTGTCAGAACCCTGTTCATTGATTTTGCTGCAGCTTGCTTTCCCATTTGAAAATGGAGGAAAGAAAGATTTAATGATGTCTTGAAGAAATGTATGGACTGTCCCTATGCTGGCATGAAAATGTTTATTGCAACAGCATCTGACTTTTTCTCTGAGCAGGCAGAGAATGAAGATGGGGGTCAGGAAAACACCTTTTCCATGGATCCTCAACTGGAGCGACAAGTGGAAACTATTCGAAATCTTGTTGACTCGTATGTCAGTATCATCAACAAGTCTATCCGGGACCTTATGCCAAAGACGATAATGCACCTAATGATAAACAATGTGAGTGTTGGCTTTTTGTTTCCTTACAGAGATGAAACAGAGTTTTCCATTACTGCTAAGATTGTTTCTCAGTTTTAGCCTTACCTTTGTAGCTGCTGGCTTCATATTTCTTGCTGACATTAATTCCTGTGCTTCTGAATCTTTTCTAAAATCAAGCTTGTGCATGCCACTTACAGAATGCACAAGACTGGTTTTAGGTAATATGCAGATTCTTGGAGAGCAGGAAGCACAAGGCAGTTGATCCCATTCCCCCAGCCTCATGAAATTCAACATGCAGCCTCAAGATCTGAATCACTGGCTGATGAACTGCATGCAACCTACAGGGGACATGAAGTCCCCATAGCCTTTTGCAAACCCTGAAGTCCCTCCCCCCTCCAGCCGGTCTCTATCTTGTTTGATGGGCGAACTTGTCCCAAAAGACAGTCCTGGAGGCCTCTGAGAGTGGCACAACCCTTTGAGACACCCCAGCCACCCCAAATCTCCCTGTCTACCCAAGAAAATTGACCAAAACCAGAAAGTGCAAGTTTCTCTCTGTTTAGTTTTTGGCTACTAATGGAGTGGTGTGCAGAGGACTGCAGACCCACAACACTCCACCTTGATCTAGAATCTTTTTGATGTTTGTATCCACCTTGTGGAATTCTCTGCCAGCAGAGTCAGACTCTTGACACTAAGAACACACTGTTATAAGGTGGCACATAAGTAAAACCTGGCTCTTCATGAAGGCATATGGCTAAAAGTTTCAATAGGTGTGGGATTTGTCTCTCTGTGTTGATTGTTTGCATGGAATTTTAAGATGATGTTGTTGACTTTGTTTGTCTCTTTGAGTTCTTTTTCAGCAAAATATATGGAATACATATGTTTTAGTGACCAAGATTAAGACTGACTCCTAACATTGCTCCAGTTTGAATATACTACCCAAAAGCCAGTCATTAATCCCACGTAGAGTAATCCCAATTCAGTCAATAGGATTTACACAAGTGTTGATTGATCATTCAGTTGTAGATTCAGTGGGTTAACTCTGGTTGAGACTAGAACATGATTTAGGTCATCACATCCAACCCATCAAATACAGAAAATATTACCTATTCAGTGTAACCCATGTTCCTTCATCCTCACAGACCAAGGATTTCATACACTCAGAGCTGCTGGCCTACCTGTACTCCTCCGCAGACCAAAACAGCTTGATGGAGGAGTCTGCAGACCAGGCACAGCGCAGGGATGACATGTTGCGAATGTACCATGCTCTGAAGGAAGCCTTGCACATAATTGGAGACATCAGTACCAGCACCGTTTCTACACCAGTTCCTCCTCCTGTGGATGACACGTGGCTTCAGGCAGGGAGCAGTGGTCATAGGTGAGTTACAGTGGATTACCACCTGGATCTGATGGGCTTTTTGTTAAGATATAGGGAGAACCAGCAAGTCCAGAAGATACAAGTGACAAATCAAAGTGAAAGTGATGTTTTCAGATCCATCTTCTCCCCAGAACTGCAGCAAGACCTTAGAGAACTACATTTGACCAGCATCCCCTACAGTTTTAGCATTGAACTAGATATATAATCTTTGGCTTGAGTTTCTTGGTAGTTTTCTTCTATTGTCAGTCTCATTCAGTAGGATTTTTAGATTTCATTGATTAGCTCTGGAAACAAATGGCAGACACATGCAAATTGTAAAGCATGCAGCTTCCATTTTAACACTGGACTTCAGACTTGAGAGTCTGCTATATTAATCTGTGCTAACCTGTCTTGCCTATTCTAATGGTTCTCTTTTCTTTCCTTTGCAGCCCAACACCACAGCGCAGGCCTCCTTCTACTGTTCTGCCACCAGGGAGACCCCCAGCTGTGAGGGGGCCCATGCCGGGCCCTCCCTTGATCCCAGTACCAGCAGCAGGCCCTTCCTCTTTTGTGGCACCACCCATTCCTTCACGCCCTGGACCCCAGAGTGCTTTTGTTGCTAATAATGACCCCTTTTCAGCCCCTCCTCAGATTCCTTCACGGCCAGCACGCGTTCCACCCGGCATTCCTCCAGGCGTGCCCAGGTAGAGGCCAGTTCACTTTCCACAGCATTTCTCTTGGCTTTGCAGGGCTGCCAGAGACATTGTTTCAGTAGACCCTCAAGCTTATCTGTCTTACTTTTTTCCCCTGTATAACAGTGTCCCCATTAAAAATGAAGGAGAATATGAAAGAATTTAGAACTGAAAATGGGAAAAAAGCATTTGCAACATTGGTTTGGTGCAGCTTCACTAGAATTAGTGGAGTATGTTTAAGGAGGATCAGATGTGGTATCTAGTCTCCTTGTCTTTAGTTAAAAAGAGACTGCTTCTACGTTTTTGTTCACCTGTTATACCACACCTTAGAAATGGCTGTTCTTTCTTGAGAGAGAGAGATCATTTTCACTACCACAGGCTAGAGAAAAACTCCATTTCCAAACTAGGAATTTAGTACAATGTACCTTAGAAATGATTTCTGAATTCAGAGTCATCCTGAGACAACAGTGCCATTAAAATTGACTGGTTCTTTCTAATTAGGGCTGCAATGTTCCTTAGAAAATGTGCATATTTTAGCATTGGTTGTAGAATTTAGTTGCCTTGATGTTACTGCTTTCATCTTAAACTTGTAGCTCTTGTGGCTGTAGAAAGAAGTGTGTGGGAAATGGCTGGTGATGTCTAAGAAGGGAAGAATGTAGTCAAGAATAGGGTGTCAGTGTGCTCCATGATGGAAAAAAATGTGATTGAGCAAACAGTATGCAGTCTCTGTCATGCTAATAGTTAATTCAAATAATTTAATCTTGGCTAAACCTTTTGTAATTTTTGTAGTGTTCCATGCTCTCCCAGATGGTTTTTTAGCTATCACATCAGAATGGAAATATTTTGTCATGGTCCCAATGAAGCTATTCTCCCAATTCTTCAACCTCATGCCATCCAGATGTGTTAGACTGCAGCCTCCATCCCCTTTAGACCAAAAATGGTCCTCTTGGCTATGGAGGATGAGGATTGTACTCCAGTACATTGGAGGGTTGCAAGTTGGGCAAGCCTGCCATGGTTCCTTCTGTCCAAAAGCTGGCAAGGGGTGTAGAGCATTTGTTCTGAAAACACTCTAGCGTATGTGTGGGAAGAACATGGGACCATCATTCTCAACATGAAGCATGAAGATGTTACAGAATATGGTATAGGGTTCATGGAATATAGCTCTCTGAGAATTAGAAACTTTCAAGGTTGTAAGTTTCTAATTTTTATGATGTAAAGATATGCTTAAAAGTTCAATACCTATTGAATTCTCAGAAAATGGGTAATTGAAATAAGTCATCAGAGACTGGACTGAACTGGATTTTAATATCCAAATTCAATTGCTAGTCCCATCTAGAGTAATCGGTATGAATTACACAAATGTTAAATTATCAGTCCTTGTCTGCTATAGTTGGGATGACCAACTAGGTTCAGACCCTTAGGTAGCCACCTGCACAAAGTCAGCAGAATATAGACTATTCAAAAAGTTTAAAACAGTCCCATCCAAATTTATGTAATACATTTATTTTCAAAATTCAACTTTACTTATTGCAGAGACATCTTGGTACAGAATTTTGGTAACTTTTGAAGCACAGAATACACAGCATTTTTAATAAGCTTATATATTTATTAATTAATTGATGTGACTTGTGCCCCAGCCTTGAGAGTAGTGTTAATAGCAGCAGACCTTTAAAGAAGTCACCCATCCACTTGAGGGATGCAGAACAACAACTAGTGTCTCTTTGCAAGCTCACAAGGTATATCAGTGGACCTGAATGGGCCGGTCTTTTGCATAGCCTACCTGCTGCTTGGCCAAGCTAGAAGCAAGCTAGAGTTGGTGTCTCTTAACAGGTGACAAAGGCCCCCTTTTTTCCAGCAAATGAAAAATTCTGTACTCTTCACATATTGGCAAAGTATGCACCAAGGTGCGGCTGTTTCGTCTTTCAGGACAGAAGATCCCTAGCTCAAATTGACTTGGGTTGTGAGCAGTGACTTCACCTACTAATATTTTGTAATCTCCCCCTTCCTACTCTTCACATCTCACTGTTTCTCTTTTTTTCCTCTCTGCAGCAGAAGACCCCCAGCAGCACCGAACCGGCCCACCATTATCAGACCGGCTGAGCCCTCCTTATTAGATTAACCATGACCACTACCCTGAGCAGGGATGATTGCTTGTTAACTATCTTGTGGACAGAACCCATGCCTAATCTCATGTAAAACTGCTCTTTGCAACTGATCAGCTGTAGCCAAGGCCCATTTTCCCATCTCCTCTTTCTCCTTCCCCTACCCCTACCCCTACTACCATAGCACAACAACAACAGAAGTCATCATGGGATGGGTGCTGTGGATCAGTTACCTGTAAATAGCTATGAGAGGCCAAGCATTCCTTGTAGTAGTTCCCTCTCTCTGTCCCTGGGTCTTGGCTTGGGAGAGGTTTGGTGATCAGTCCCTTCTCTAGGGAGAAGAGTTAGTTTCTTCATCCTCTCTTGGTGGCCACACCACACCCATTCCACATGGGAAAGTAGAGGATTCTGTTTTGTGGAGTTGTTTTGCACTTTGTTGAAAACATGGAATAGAACCCGGAGCTGAGTGACTGCCAAGGGATTACCTGGGAATGTGTACAATTGGAGAATGTGTTTCCACCAATAGTTACACATTCAGCACATTGAATCTCCTTTTGCCATTCATGTTAATTGAACTTGTTCATCTCCTTTGCCCCACCCATCCTGCAATGGATTTCTTTGTACTATAAGATATATAAAAACAATCTCCCCCTTAGATTGCCATAACTTTGCCCCTTTAAAGTTCAGTGCAGAATTTATCACTTAATTTCTGTTTTATAGCTTGGAAGGAGAAAAAAGAAATGATGGGACTACAGAGAGCAAATTGCTAATAAATCCATTTCATTGAACTGGAGCCAGACTTTACCAAGCAAAATAAATGGAACAAGGAAGGCACTGGGTTGCTCTTGGGCCTCAGATTTAATGCTGATGTTCATGCCAGGTTACCCTCTGCCCAACCAGCGCTTGGACTTAATACAGACGCAGTGGTGTTTGAACTGAGCTTGCCAGTTGTGGCCTGGATAAAAATGATTGGAGATCCTTCCTGTTTTATACCAGAGAGACATCCAGATGGCCAGTTTGCAGGCATGTCAAGTCATTTTTAGTGTTAATGCCAGCGTGCCCCAGTTCACTATTACTACTAGTAACCTGCCAAGCCCAGTGTGGAGAAGTGGTGCAATGAGTCAGGGTGTCAAAAGATTTGATCAGGATTGTGATCCTCCTCAGCGTGACCTGTTTCTGTGGGAAGCTTTCCCCTCCCTATTCTATTCAGAAGACTGACTTTGTCCCACTCACTTTGAGATCGGCTGTAGTGCAGCTTGCCTCTTGTCTTTAGGTTGAGGAATGTTCTTCATGGCGAACAGTGTCCAGAAACACACGACTGTAGTGCTGGAAGGCCCACTACCTTTTAGAAGCTCCTAGAGGAGCCTCTTCTCTCAGAAGAGATTTCTGTGGATGGCTGCTCTATCTGTGGAGCCATTGCTTGTCCTGAGGGTTCATGAAGTGACACTGGAACCTTCTCAGCAGGATTACTGAAAGCACTCTGCCCTCCCTGGGCTGTGGTTGTATATATTTTTTCATAAAGACAGACTGTATTAATACTTGTATAAATTCTAAAAAAAGGTTTTTTTTAAATCATCAGTTAGGCACCCCTTCATCCTCATGCACATGCCTATCAGGGATTCCTCAGCCCTTCCTGAGACAAGATGTAAGGAACAGCGACACACACCATTGGCCTTAAATGTTTCCTTCCAGTGGCCTCTTCCCTTTCTACCTGAGCTGGAGCAGTAGTTGCTTGTTTCACGTCCTGGAGGATATGAACCTTCCACAGACAATACTACCTTTGTGCCTTTACCGCTTGAATTCTATGCCGTCTGCCCTCATAACCAATGTTGCCTTCCTGCAAATGTCCCTCTGCCTCCAAAGTCATTAGCAAGAACTTTGAACCTTGTCTTCCAGTGCATTTCATGACCTCCTGCCACTTAATGCCCTGAAAACTTAACGCCCTGAAAACTGGCCTTTGCTTGAGAGCATGGACTTCTACTTCAGTTCAGTTGTTCTGATTTGCTTCCTCTTGACTCTTCCCATTACCACTGTGTGAAGGGGCTATGGGACCTTCTCTCCCGCATCTTTAGATGAGAAAAGCTCCCAGCAGTTTGAGATAAGTGCCTCCATTATGTATCTTATTAATAAACTAAAATAAAGGGAAATTCTGCTGGTGGAAGGTCTCTGGCAGCTTGTGGTGTTGTTGGGTTTTTTTGTGTCTCATCTTCTGGTTTTCAAGGCTAAAGGATGACAGTTGTGGAGGGAGGGCTCTCTTTCTTCAGGCTAGCCCTGATGGAGCTGGGCCTGCCTGTTCAATACATGTAGTTGTACATTATCTACTAGTTGCACCAGTTTAAAGCAATCCAGTTAAAGCTGAAACAGAAAATCACTGCCATAGAAAATAATGGGATTTAACTGTAACTTGTTTTTTCCCATACGCGGGAGGGTCCAGAACGGATTGGATCCCCTGCGTATAGGCAGGGGCCACTGTAGTATGCTTTCATAATGTCTAGTTGTCTCTATACATTAAATAAAAAAGCAAAGGGCGGGATGATAGTCTGTGAAGGAGGCAGAAATAGAAATTGATACTTGGGCAATACCTTTATTAGGACCATAATAATCTACATATAATAATAATGTGGTCAATAAAAGATCATGCAAAGTTTTGAGTTCTCCAGAACCTGTCCCTAAATAGTACCAAAAACTTGGGATTGGTGTGGGGAATTAGGCTAGGTATTGTGGCCATGATTATGGATCTTGTTGTCCACGGATATAGGTCCTGCCAGGCCCTGCAGGTACTAGGTTACACCCTGGATTATGAAACCAAGCAATGTCTGATTCGTATTTGGATGTTGTGAAGACTGGACATAACTCGGATATATTTCTTGTGTTGAATGAAACAGGTTCCTGGACAGGCAAAGAAGTAAACATTCCCCATTGGGTGAACTTGAGCAAGTCATACACTCTCAGCCTCAGGGGTGGGCAATGGCAAACCATCTCTGACCAAATCTTGCCAAGAAAAACTCATGATAGTTCACCTTAAGGTTGCCATAAATTGGAGATGGCTTGAAAGCACACAGCAACCATTACTGGTTTTGCTAATACAAAAACAAATGTTTCTCTTTACTAGTTATCTGCCTACCTAACCAGCCACTCTGGTTCTGTCTGCACTGGCCATGAGCCCCAGGGCTAGTTTGGAGGATTATGCTCTGGATTGGCCAAATTGGTGGCTACATGCATCATAGACTCATAGAGTTGGAAGAGACCACAAGGGCCATCCAGTCCAACCCCCTGCCATGCAGGAAATCTCAATCAAAGCATCCCTGACAGATGGCCATCCAGACTCCACAACACTGTCGAATAGCCCTTACCATCAGGAAGTTCCTCCTAATGTTGAGCTGGAATCTTTTCCTGGAGCTTGCATCCATTGCTCCGGGTCCTGTTCTCTGGGGCAGCAGCAAACAAGCCTGCTCCCTCCTCAGTATGACATCCCTTCAAATATTTAAACAGGTCTATCATATCACCTCTTAACCTCCTCTTCTGCAGGTTAAGCATCCCCAGCTCCCTAAGTCGTTCCTCATAGGGCATGGTTTCCAGGCCCTTCACCATTTTAATCGTCCTTTAGACACTCTCCAGTCTCTCAACATCTTTTTAAAATTGTAGTGCCCAGAACGACACAATATTTCAGGTGGGGTCTGACCAGGGCAGAATAGAGTGGCACTATTACATCCCTTGATCTAGACACTACTTCTATTGATGCAGCCTAAAATCACATTGGCCGTGTTAGCTGCCACATCGCACTGTTGACTCATGTTCAACTTGTGGTCTACTTGGACTCCCAGATCCCTTTCACATGTAGTCTCATTCAGCCAGATGTCACCCATCCTATAGCTGTTCATTTCATTTTTCCGCCTTAAGTGCGGTACCTTGCATTTTTCTGTGTTGAAATTCATTTTGTTAGCTTTGGCCCAGCTTTCTAGTCTGTACCTGGAGCAGCAGCATACTGTTGCTTGCATGGGCCAGCCAGGCTGACATCACATCTACACGGCTGACCCATCCTCTGTACCCAGAGCCTCCATTGCTTCCGTCCCTGCAGGAGATCCACAGATCGACCTCTTCTCCTTATGGTGGGCTCACTACAATCAAAGAGAAGAGGTGGGAGTCCCTCGACCCTCTCATTCTGTTGGTTGTTCAGGTGAGCCCCTCAGGAGAAGCTGGGATGTGTCAGGTGTCCTCCCCACAGAGCTCCTATGAAAATGGATGCGAGATGACACAGCTCCTAGTGTACAGAGTGGCCAGATGTCTTCACCACAAAGGAGGACAGGGCACTGCAAAATGGAGGACATTTCAAGGAACATGGGGATGTTACAAAATAAAAGCTAAGAACGCTCATAGAAATATACATTCATGCTTTTTCGTCATGCTCCAAATGGAGGAGATTTTGGAATTGGACTGAAAGTTGGAATGGAGGTCACCCTGCTGACGTATGAACAGATGGTGTGGCCTGATTTGGCCTTATCCAGCTGTTCGCATGCCACAAAACCCTACTTACATCCTGAGGTTGGAAGCCAGCATGGCATAGTGGTTTGAGCATTGGACTATGACTCTGGAGACCAATAGCTCTGCCATGATAGCCACTGGGTGGGCAAGTCACATACTCTCAGCTCCAGAGGATGACAAAGGCAAACCTCTTCCCAACAAATCTTGCCAAGAAAACTCCATGATAGGGTCACCGTAAGTCAGAAACGACTTGAAGGCACACAATGAACCTGAGGTTTCAGGGAAACACTGGAGCTTTCCCAGCTTTACCAATTCCCAGGGCAAAGTGAGGTTAAGGGGTAAAGCCATATTCTGCCAAAAAGTTGCTGTGGGGTGAGGATGTGGTTTTTCATTCCTGCAATCATATGTACACACACAAACACAATCTCAAGTTTTCAGAAATGGGGATCACGCTGATTATTGAAGCTAATCTAGCTTTGTGCCATAGTTTACTACAGCATTCAGTTATACATATTTTACTCCAGTTTAGTGTTGGTTTATTTTTTGTTAGTTTGGTTTCAAAATGTCTGCCTAAAATCTAACATTTTCAGCAATTACGCATTACCAAATTACCAAAACTTGAAACATTAAAAGTGAAATCACTGCTTCCTCTCAGATCTTTTAAGAAAGGCAAATGTTAGGGCCTGAGCTTTTAACCTAATGAGTAATTTTGGCATGTTATGGCAAAAATGTTAACGGTGTGGGTAGGGATTGGCTTTTCTCAGTGGACTTTTTAGAAAATGGCAATGATGTGTGAATAATGCATTACCCTACTCACTATTACTGAGTAACCCATTACTTTTTGTAACGTGTCGCTATTTGAAGTGACTGTTCCAGGTTCCTATCTAGATTTTTTAAAATAACATTTATTGAGTTAAAAAAACAACATTACATCACAAGATCACCACAAAACAACATTATATCCCAAAACACGTTTTCAACACTTATTAGAGATACCTTTATATATTCTTGCTAGCTTAACAGGTGTTAAATACCACCTAAATTGCATCTTGAAGAAATTCTCCTTCAATTCATTACATAAGGTGTATTTCAGTCTGATTTGCCATAATTTTTCCCATTGATCTAAGCAAATATTTTGCCTTATATCTTGGGACCATTTAACCATTTGTTATTTAATCACCTCTTTCTCCAGCAAACATTTATAAAATAAAGCAATCTTATGGGAATTTTTTGAGGCTAGAATTACTTCAAATTTAAGGTTCCCTGGTTTAATATTGTCTATCAAAAAAAATTCTTTCAGCTGTCGATAGAGCAACCATCCACAAGAGAAACCTCCTTTATGTAATTGTTCCAATGTTTTAAATTCCAATTTTTTATCCGTCTCATTTTTATTTGTCAGGTCAGCATATGCGACCCACCTATCTTCCATTATTTTTCCCCTTTTATGAAATGCTTCCTGAATTGAAGTCCATTCCGAAAGTCCTGGACAAAGCCTAGCTTTATATTTTAACCAAACAACCATCAATGATTTCCTAACAAAATGATTTAGGAAGTCTTTATGCACTTTATGTTTTTCATAAAAAAGATAGCCATGCCACCAAAACGTAAACCCGCACTTTCTTAACTGTTACAGACTGCCAAAATAAAGCTGCTTGGGGTCTCTTTGGAGGTATGCTGTTTAAATGACGCATGTACCCTAAGAATCCGGAAGCTGCACCAAAGCTGCACTCCAGTGCTTAGGAATGAAGTGTGGCTTTGGAGCAACCTCTGGACTCTTAGGACCCATGCATCATTTAAATAGCATACCTCCAAAGAGACCCCAAGCAGCTTTATTTTGGCAGTCTGTAACAGGCCTTAAAGTTCTTTTGTTCTTTAACAGAAACCAATCCATCAACCAATCTAGGCAGCATGCTTCGTAGTAGATCTGAAAATTAGGGATTGCCAAAGCACCTCTATCCCTCGAGTCTTGCATTAAACCTTATCCTTGGTTTTTCCCCACTCCAAACAAATTTGGAGAGTTCGTTGTGCCATAACTTAAAAGGTTTACTATTCACAACAATGGGTATATTTTGAAAAAGAAACATAAACTTTGGCAAGATTTTCATGGATGCTTCCGAGCCATGACAGGTTTAGTTTACCCCATTTCTTCAAATCATTTTTAATTTCTCCCCAGACCTTTTCATAATTATTCTTAAACAAACAAACATTCTCAGCTGTTAACCAAATCACTAAATATTTAATTTTTTGACTTATTTGGAATCCCGATACTTCATTAATCACTTGTTTTTCCTCTTTTGTCACATTCATCGTTAAAACCGACGTTTTACTACTATTTATTTTCAATCCTGAGGTTTCACAAAATAAGTATTTAACAACAATTTTAAATCATTAATGGGGTCTGATAGTATAATAAGCAAATCATCTGCGTAAATTCTTGTTTTGGGAAGTTAAGTCCCTTTATTCTACAGTGCTACCTCGGGTTACGAATTTAATTCGTTCCGCGGCGCCGTTCGTAACCCGATACATTTCGCAACCCGAAAAGGCGCTGGAAAGCCGCTAGCCGCGGCTTCCGATTTGAATTTCGCGCCGAAATTAATTTCGTAACCCGAAAAATCCTTCGTAACCCGGAACAGTTTTTTCCAATGTAACTTTTTCGTACCCCGGAAATTTCGTAACGCGGTGAATTCGTATCCCGGGGTACCACTGTATTTTCATCTCCAATATTATTATTAAGGATTTCCATCACCATTAAGAATCATAAGGATGAAAGTGGGCATCCCTGCCTAGTACCATTTTGTATAGGGATTCTTTCTGATTTTTCTCCGTTAATCAAAATCTGGGCTTCCTGTCTACAGTAAATAGCTTTGACCCATTTCATAAAGTTTTCTCCTGCTTCTACTTTCTCCAAAACCTGAACTAAAAATGACCAATTTACTTTATCGAAAGCTTTTTCGAAATCCATAAAAATTAAAGCTACCTTAGAATTAATCTTACGTTCATGGGATTCAATTAAATCTAACAGAAATCTCATGTTATCTTTAATTCTTCTAGATGGAAGGAAGCCACATTGATCTGTATTTATCCAAGTAGACAATACAGTGGACCCTTGTTATACGCTGGGGTTTGGTTCCAAGATCCCCCGTGTATAACAAAATCCGTGTATGCTCAAGTCCCATTAAATATAATGACATAACAAAATGGTCTCCCTTATAAAAAATGGAACATCAAGGTAAATTTATACTTTTTTGGAACATTTTCAAACTGTGTATGCTTGAATCCGTGTATAAAAAATCCATGTATAAGAAGGGCCGACTGTATCTTTTTTAATCTTTCCACTAATACTGCTGCAAAAATCTTATAATCGCAATTAAGAAGAGATATCGGTCTATAATTTCGAATATCTGAGCTATCCTTGCCGTCTTTAGATATTACCGTAATATTTGTTTGTCCCCAGGTAGGAGGTGAAACTCCATTAACACTCATTCATTACTTTGCACATTATCAGGGCTAGCTGATATGCAAACTTTTTATAATATTCTGATGGAAATCCATCGGATCCTGTTGTTTTCCCCGACTTCGCATTCTTAATCGCATCTAATATTTCTTGAAGAGTAATTTTTTTATTCAAAAAGTCTCTTTGCTCCTTATTGAATGGAGTCACGTTACATTTAGTTAGTTTCTGATCTTATCGAGCTGAATATGATCTCTTTTATATAAGTCCTTATAAAAATCATATACAATTTATTTTATTTTATCTTGTTCCGTATACAATTTACCCATATCTTTTAAAGATACCATCCGTTTCTTAGATTTTTTCCTTTCTCAGTTGGTACGACAACCATTTACCTGGTTTATTGGCTCCATCAAAAAAAAATTGCTTAGTAAATGTAAGCTTCTTTTCTATTTCTTCCACTAAAATTAAAGAGATCTGGTTTTGTATAAGCTTTATCTTTTTCATCAAATCTTTATTACAGTGCGCCCTTTTCTTACGCGGGGGGGTCGGCTCCAGACCCCCCCCATGTAAAAAAAACCCCTGTATGCTCATGCCCCATTAAAAATAATGGGGTTTGTGCATGGTGTGGCGGTGCGGTGGCGCATGTGCGCCAAGGGCACGCACCCCATTAATGGGACACGCCAACCGCGTGCCCCATGCGCTCCCATGAGCTCCCTAGTGGCTTTCGGCATATACTGAAAGCTGCGGATGATGCGGGCGCACTGTATTAGGTAGTTGTTTCAGACATTCCTCCTTTTTAACTAAGTCCTTTTCTAAATCTTTCAATTTTGGGGGCTTTTATTCTTTTAATTTCGCAATTTTTTCAACCCCCCCTCCTTCATAACTGCTTTTGCAGCTTCCCACACTATATACTTTGGGGTATCTCCTTTCATATTTTCCTTAAAATAATATTTTAAGCATTGCGACACTTCTTCCACTATTTTATCCTTTAATAGTAATTGATCCCTTAGTTTCCAATCGTATTGTCTTTGTCTTGTTCTTAAAGTTAGTACCACCATTTTATGGTCCGAAAATAATCTTGGGTTAGCTTTAATATCTATAGTTCTAGAAATAAAAAGAGGAGAAGCAAAAAACATATCTAACCCGGCCCAGGATTAGTGCTTATCCAAAAAGAAAGGTATATTCTCTTTTTCCCCATGGATTTCTCTCTATATACCCTTTATGGATAGAAAATCTATAAGATTAAAAAAATCTTTAAGTAGTTTCCCTTGATTAGGATTTATGCTTTTTTGAATATCTATCTCCCTGTTGCCATTCTTGGGCAAGGTAATTGAGAGAGCAGTCGCCTTCCAACTCCAAGCTGTCTTGGATGAAACTGATTATCTGAACCCATTTCAATCCGGCTTCAGGGCGGGATATGGAGTTGAGACTGCCATGGTCGCCATAGTCGATGATCTCCGTCTGGGCATTGACAGGGGAAGTGTGACCTTGGTGGTGCTCTTGGACATCTCAGCACCTTTCGATACCATTGACTAAGGTATCCTTCTGGAACACCTGAGGGAGTTGGGCATTGGGGGCACTGCGCTCCAGTGGTTCCGTTCCTACCTCTCGGGCAGATTCCAGATGGTGCAGCTGGGTGACACCTGGTCCTCTAAGAGGGAACTGACATCTGGTGTCCCTCAAGGAGCTATTCTGTCCCCAATGCTGTTTAACATTTACATGAAACCGCTGGGAGAGATCATCCGGAGACATGGGGCGCGATGTTATCAGTACGCTGATGACACCCAAATATGTTCTCTATGTCTCCGACTGATACAGGGACTAAGGATGGCATCTCTCCTCTGAATGCCTGCTTGGAGTCGGTAATGGGCTGGATGAGGGAAAACAAACTCAGACTGAATCTAGAGAAAACGGAAGTACTAGTGATAGTTTCCTCGGGTCTAAGGAAGAAAATTTGCCAACCTGTCCTGGACGGAGTCACACTTCTCCTGAAGGATGATGTTCGCAGTTTATGAGTACTACTGGATTCGTCCCTGCAATTGACATCTCAGGTAGATGCGACGGCCAGAAGTGCTTGCTATCAATTTTGGTTGATATGCCAACTGCGACCCTACCTAGACGGAAGGGACCTTGAAACAGTGGTACACGCTCTGGTAACCTCTTGTCTAGATTTCTGTAATGCGCTTTACATGGGGCTACCCTTCTACCAAGCTCGGAAGCTTCAGTTAGTGCAGAATATGGCAGCCAGATTGGTCACCAGTTCATCAAGGTTCGACCATATTACACCTATTTTAAAAGATCTTCACTGGCTCCCTATTTGCTTCCGGGCACAGTACAAGGTGTTGGTTATTACCTATAAAGCCCTACATGGCTTGGGCCAGAGTTACTTATGGGACCGCGTCTCCCTATATAATCCGCCCCACACTCTTAGAACATCGGGTAAGAACCTATTGGAAATAGCAACCTTTAAATTTGTTGCTACTTCGCAAAGAGCGTTCTCATCAACGGCTCTGAGACTTTGGAACTGTCTCCTTGAGGAGATCCACTCGGCGTCCTCATTAGAAACATTTAGAAAAGCAGTTAAAACCGAGCTTTTTAGCCGAGCATACCCCACCTGATATGAATACCCTCCCAATATGATATGAATGATATGCCCCTGTCTTGTTGTTGATGCTATTGCTATTGTCTGATGTTGGATATTTTATTGTTTTTAGATGCTTTTAATTGAATTTTGATGTAAACACTTTGTGCTTTTATTTAGTCTGTAACCCCACTTCGATCCACCGGAAGAGGTGGGGAAACATAAATAAATTTTATTATTATTATTATTAATTACTGGATCAACAACACCATTCCAGTCCCCCATAACCAAACATGAATCAAAAGAGATTTGGACAATTTATTAACAATTCCTTTTAAAATGTTCCCTTTCCTTTCTAATGGACCATATACTCCTAAAATTAAAGTATTTTCTCTTTCCAGCATCAGTTGCACACCAACAAAATTACCACTTGTATCATTCAGAATTTCTTTGGCTCCATATTTAGAGTCAATATATAATGCAACTCCTTTCTTTTTGTTCTTAGCCGCCGAGACAAAAACATCCCCCAATTTGAGATTCTTAAGAAATCTTACATCTCTCCTTATTCTGATTTCCTGTAGGCAGAGAATTTCAGATCGTTGTTTCTTTAGGTAATAAAATACCTTCCCTCTTTTTTCTCTGCCATTTAGTCCTTTCACGTTTAATGAAGTGATTTTGAGGGTATTCATCTTTACTTAGTCGATGGAATAAATAAAAAGGAAGCGACAGGAGAAAGAAAAGGTATTAATTGTTCAATGTATCACCTTCTTGATCTGATAAAATTTCTCCCTCTGAGTCACCTTCTTTTAGTTGTTGCACTAACTCTGTTTCCTGTTGTTCTAATAACTTGGGAATTGTAGTTTTGTGAGACATCTAGCATTTTCTGTCAGAGAGAGCTCTGGTGCCACAATAACCTACAGTTCCCAGGATTCCCTAGCAATGAGCCAGGGCAGTTAAAGCGGTCTCAAAGTGGATTATTTCTGCAATGTGTTTCGGACCTAAGTCATAAATTAGGTAAATGGATTGAAATAAAGGAACTTATCTATCGATCAATCTATTTTACTAATATAATACACACACACCTTAAAAAATTCCATTTGTCAAATACCTTTCATGGAGGCATTCCTTGCTACCTCTCATGAAACTAAAACCCAAATATGCGGATGTTCTTTTTGGAATTACGGCCATATTGAGGAGTTACAAAAATCTTCCTTTGGCCATTTGGGAGTTAAATGCGACTGCTGGTAATATAATACTTTGCAATGTTTCTATTAAAATTGACTCAATGAGGTTTGAGCCAATTAGCTGCTTTTCACTATCCTCAGATGTATTACCTGCGGTTCAGATTCCAGGAGCAGCATATGCACCTGAGGTTGCATCCACACTGTAGAATTAGACACACTTTAACAGCCATGAGTCTATCCTACAGAATCCTGGGATTTATAGTTTGGTGAGGTGTTCAGCCTGATCTGGCAGAGAGCTATAAACTACTGCAAACTAACTTTGCAGCACCCAAAGTAGCTGAGGACAAAAGGGGAAAATGGGAGGAAGAAAAAAAACTAGGACACTTTAGAAGCAGCTGAAACAGTGGGATGGCAGTGGATTAACTAGAACTATCCCTGCCAAACTGGCACGGTTGGAATATCTGCTATATTTTTCTTTATATAAGCCTCCTTGGGAGACTTGTATTTAAGAGGGGAAAAACCAATATGTACTTTAAAGGTACTTCCGTTGCTCAATAGGGAAAAATGCAATCACTATTATAATTACAGGTTGTGGATGCTGTCATTTTTGAAAGGAATAATTTGTAAAGCTGTTATTTTAGGCTGTCCTCCTATATGCAATTATTTGGGAATGAATACCATTTAACCTCTGAACAGGCAGGAGGTCTCTTGAGCTAGTGTTTATCTCAGATTTTAAATTATTATTTTCTCTCCCCATATTTCATGCTGAACCGGATAAAACCTTAAATTATTATCTTCTGTTCTTTTTGACATGGCAGGCATTGTCAACTTAATTTCCAGAATATTGTCCTGTTCCCAATTATTCCCAATTTTTCCCCTTTTCATGCTTTTAAATGTCATTGACAGTTTGAGTTCCTGCTGTTGTTTGCTCTAGACCCTTGGGCCACAAACTGTGCTCTTTAAGGGATGTTGGACTTCAGCTCCCAGAATCCCAGACTATTGACCAACATGGCTGAGGATTCTGGGAGCTGAAATCCAAAATCTCTTGCAGGGCACAGTTTGGGGACCACCGCTCTAGAAAGCCCGTTTTCTTCTTTGAGAGCTGTCTCTTCGCACGATTCTTACATAATTTTCACTCAACCTATCGGCCTATCTTCCACTAAACCAAAATAATCCAAGAGAATTTCTCCTAGTCTCTCATTTCACATAAGGACATGGCAATTTTGTCCACCTCGAGCTATCTGCAATAAGACTGTTGCTCAAAATGCCAGGGCAACCACAAATAGGGGAATTTTAGTAGCTCAAATGGCAGTGCTGGAAGCCATAAAGCCCTATGAGGAGAGACTTGGGGAGCTGGGTATGTTTAGCTTGGATAGGAGATGGTTAAGAGGTGATATGAAAGCCCTGTTTAAGTATTTGAAGGGGTGTCATGTTGAGGAGGGAGCAAGCTTGTTTTCTGCTGCTCCAGAGACTAGGATCTGGAGCAATGGATGCAAACTGCAGGAAAAGAGATTCCACCTCAACATTAGGAGGAACGTCCTGATAGTAAGGGCTGTTCAACAGTGGAATACACTTCCTCAAAGTGTGATGGAGTTTCCTTCCTTGGAAGTCTTTAAACAGAGGTTGAATGGCCATCTGTTGGGGGTAATTCGGCTGTGAGTTCCTGCATGGCAGAATGGGGTTGGACTGGATGGCCCATGTGGTATGTTCCAACTCTACGATTCTAATTAAAAGCAGCCGAGAAGGCTTCAGAAATTCAAAATGGGTCTCAAACCTGGATATACCAGTTCTGAAAAGCAGAACTCCAGAGTGCAAGTTCCAAAACAGGTTTTTTTTATGCGTCAAAGACAATCACCATCCATACAAATACATTCACTCACACACGTTCAAGGACTAATGGAATGAAAAGTGGTAGCAGATAGTGACGTAAGGGGTTGCAGAGGAAGATATTGTATTTATCCCAGATGCAGAGTTCCAGTCGGGGGATAATGGGAAGAGAAGTGGCTCAGCAATTTGCGTGAGGATCATAGTGTAGCCAGCAACGCTGGGGAGTAAAGCAAGATATGGACAAAGTGTCTGCCTGACCTCAAGCAAGACCAATTTGTTGCAGGTGTTGTTATAGGGCAAAACCTGTCCTGGGGCAGAATTTGGGATTCAGGGGTAGTTTCCTGTATTCGATACACCTATATTAAAATCACTCCACTGGCTGCCTATTCGTTTCCAGGCACAGTACAAGGTGTTTGTTGGTCATTACCTTTAAAGCCCTCCATGGCTTGGGCCCAACCTACTTAAGGGATTGCCTCCTTCTGTACAATCCCCCCCCCCCCCGTACCCTCAGATCCTCTGGAAGGAATTTGTTGCAGTCCACAAAGACCAGATTGATGACAAGCTCCCAGAGGACTTTTTCCACGATCGCTCCCACTTTATAGAATGGCCTGCTGGGCGAGATCCATCAAATGCCAACCTAGAGAGCTTCAAGAAAGCTGTCAAGACAGATCTCTTCCGGCAGGCCTTCCCGGAATAGAACCCGGCCATATAACACTCCCCCCACAGAGATATATGAGCGAAGACTCTGCCCACTGTTATTTTATCATCGTATTATTGTTTTTAGATTTTATCGTTTGTAATTTTAATGCATAGAATTGTTTAATCCTTTTTTAAAGGGGGGGAATTGTATATATTGTATTTTTTAAAGGTTGTATGCCGCTTTGATTGTGGTAACAAAAAGCGGGATATAAATTAAAGTTTTATTATTTATTTATTTATTTATTATTATATTTCCAGGAGGAAAGAATGGGGAAGTTGGGAATGGCCAGACAATCAGTGCAAATATCTTTGTGCATCCCAGAGGGACGTGTACTTGGATTTCTGTTCACTTGTAAGCACAAGGTCTATCACCTAGCATCACTCTTATCGGTGAAGGGATTATGCAGATTCCAATCTTGATCAATCTATCTTGATTTCCTCATGCTGAGCCACCTGGATCTCCTACTATAGAATCATAGAGTTGGAATAGATCTCAAAGACTATCCAGTTCAACCCCATTCTGCTATGTAGGGACACACAATCAAAGCACCCCGACAGATGGCTATCCAGCCTCTGTTTAAAGACCTCCAAAGGAGGACTTTCCACTACTTGTCAAGGGAACATCTTCCACTGTTGAACAAGTCTTACTGTCAAGAAGTTCCTCCTAATGTTGAGGTGGAATTTCTTTTCCTGTAGCTTGCATTCATTGTTGCATGCCCTATTCTCTGGAGAAGCAGAAAACAAGTTTGCTCCATCCTCAATGTGGCAAGGCAATTTCCCGTAGTGACACACTCTTGCAACCACATGTCTTAAACGTCCCTTTTACTATCACCTTGATATGAGAAAAGAAAGGGGCACAGGGAGGCTAGACATTGGGGTAATAAGATGCTACTGCACAGTAATAGTTGCAATGGTGTTTACACACCATTCCTAATGTTTCTTGCATTCTACAGGAGCAGATGTTGGAACATCAAATCAGGCTGCATGCAAAGGTGGGGAGGCAAGGAAGCTGAACCTGAACTCTATCCCCTTCACTGGAGTAAAGTCAGAGTAGAAACACTATGATTTAATATTAGATTTCTCCTTCACTATATGTTTTCATTTAAGAACGTAGCAGCCATTCTTGAACAGATCAAATAGTTACTTTTCTGCACAGAATGTGCTTTTCATTATTGTATGCTATTGAAAAGAAACATTTAAATTCGACTGCTGTTAATAATAAAACAATTATCCATCATGCTTGGCAGGAACGAGAGCTTTTAAGCACAAGAGGCTTCCTTTCTTAGAATGAATCTCACACATATTGTTAATCCTTTATCTTTAGTTTGAGCTCTAATTTGAGATCTTCCTGTACGAATCTCATTACATCAGAATTTACACCCATTGATAAGACTACATTCTTAACTAATTCAGAGTATTCACTTTAATCAAAAAAATTTAACTACTTCAAGTAGACATTACTTTCAGTAAATGCAAACACGTATAAGAGGCATATTTGTTGGATTACTCCCTTATAAACATGAGATACAAATAATTTTGAATGAAACTGAATTCTTCAAAATGTTATTAGCAGATTACATCAGGTTCTAAACCTTTCGGACAGATTAGAAAATCTGTGTCGAGTCTCCGCATTTCCTACATTCAGATACCAGCCAAGAAAGAAACGTGGATTCTGATTCTATGCAGCCTCCAACTGCAACACTGAACTTGCAGGACTTGACCATTCAAGAAAAGAAAGCCAAACCAATTGGAAGAATAGTGACTTTTTCCATGCCTCTCCATATGCCTTCATAGCACTTTCATGTTCTTCCTGAGAAGACAGTCATCAAAGCATGCCTTTAACTGCATGGAGAAAGCTGCTGCTTGGTTTTGCCTTTCATTTCTCATGCAGTAAAGTCCAAAGCTCTGCAAGTACAGTATCATGGGCTGCATCCGCACTGCACAAATAATCTAGTTTGACACCACTTTTAACTGCCATGACTCGTTGCTATGAAATTCTGGCAACTTTAGTTTGTTGCGACACCAGAGCAGACCTCTATTATGGGGTTTTCTTTGCAAGATTTGTTCAGAGGTTTGCCATGGCCTTCCTCAGGCTGAGAGCAATTAAATTGCAGTCTCCTTTTTTTTTGAGGTCTTTAAGCAGAGGCTGGATGGCCATGTGTTGGGGGTGCTTTGATTCTCTATTCCTACATGGCAGGGCATTGGACTGGATGGCCCTTGAGGTCTCTTCCAACTCTGTTATTCCATTGTTATTCCAACGTCACCCAGTAGGTTTTGTGACCGAGCTGAGAATCGAACCCTGGTCTCCAGTTGTAGGCGAACACTCAAACTGCTATGCCGTGCTTGCTCATGGTTATTACATGTTGGAAAACACCATCATCTTACTCTACCCCTGCCCCCCACCTGTCATGTGCGAAGATGAGAAAATAAATGCATGGATTTTTGAAAATCTTATTTCTCACCTACCCCTCCAACAATTCTTCTCTTCTTTTACCTTCTTCGCCCCCCCTCTCCGGTCTGTCTGTCTGTCTCTTATAGTCTCATCTCCTTACTCTCCCACTTTCTGGGACCCTGTAGACCACAGACATAGTCTCAGGTTTAAGAGTGTCAAAATTCAGTTTTCTTGGACAGATGGACAGCCCCTGTGTGGTGTTCAGTGTAAAAACAAGCACACCACCTGGATACAAGGGGAATCACTTTGCCAAACTGCCCTTACCATCTATTATCTAAACCTAGCCCTGAAGGACTATAAAAGTAAAATCAGAGTTGGAAGAGACCCCAAGGGCCATCCCAGTCCAACCCCCTTCTGCCATGCTGGAACTCACAATCAAAGCCCTCCAGACAGATGGCCATCCAGCTTCTTTTTAAAGACCTCCAAAGGAGAGTCCACCACTCTCCAAAGAAGTTCTTTCACTGTCAAACAGCCCTTATTGTCAGAAGGTTTTTCCTAATGTTGAGGTGGCATCACTTTTCCTGCAGTTTGCATCCATTGCTCCAGGTCCTAGTCACTGGAGCAGCAGAAGACAAGCTTGTTCCCTCCTCAATATGACACTCCTTCAAATATTAAAACAGGGCCATCATATCACCTCTTAACCTTCTCTTCTCCAAACATACCCATCTCCCTAAGTCACTCCTCAAAGAGCATGGTTTCCAGACCCTTCACCATTTTGGTCACCCTCTTCTGGACACACTCGTTTCTCAATGTCCTTTTCGAATTGTGGGGCCCAGAACTGGAAAAAGATGTTTTAGGTAAAAAAAAAAAAAATCCAAGAGAACTTGCCTTTGATAAAGCACCAACTGGATAACAAAAAAAAATGTCTCTTTACACTATGGTTCATTACATAATAACCAATCTGGGGAATGCTGAAATTTCAACCTAAGTTAATCATATTTTGATTAAACAATTCCTTTTTCTTGACAGATTTCCAGTTTAATTGATTTTAATTAATCAGCTCTTATTACTGCTCAAAACCAGAATTTGGAACCATTACTTTTGGAACTACAGCTATAAGCAGCTTTGTTCAAAATGATATGGAGTTTTATAGATTTTCTATAAGTCTCTTTCATCTGTTGTTTGCCATCCCTCTGATCTGTTAACTGAAGGAGATACCTTATTAATCTAAGTCATCCCCATTCCCAATATTCCTGCAAATATTTGGGAGAAGTTTGGCTCATTAATAATTTTTGCTAAATACCAAACTTATAAGAATAATAAACTATCTGAGACCTCAAAGGTCCTTCTCATCAAATTATCTGTGAAGCTGTATCAATGGGCATTTTTATTATGTCTGTCCTAGACATATAATGTATACCTTATACATTATGAGAAAAAGATGCCTTACCAAGGTATGTGGCCTTCAAATTGTTCCATAAGGTAGCATTACAAATAAATAATAGAAAGTCTCACTGATAAATCTATTGGTATGTGCTCATCTCTTAGATGGATGTAAGACATGTAATAAATAATATTAAACCACATTGGAAATGTATCGACAAAGCAAGGTCAACTAAGTATTATTAGATGAAGAATGAGGTTTATCAAAGCCATTCTTTTCAACAAGAAAATGGTGAACAATTCAAATCAAAGCTAAGTTTAGGTGGGAAAGATGGGTGTTCCATTGGAGAGCCTTGCGTTAACTTGGCTTCTTGAGCAATGCAGATTTGAGCTGACTGGCATAATAAGCAGGCAGCCTTTTTTGATTCAAGAACAGGGGCTTGTCTGGAGTCAGACATTTATTGTAAAGTATAGACCTAAATACCCTAAAGTCACAAGATCCCGTCTGATCTTGGGAATCTAGACAGGGCCAGCCCTGGTTAGTACTTGGGATGGGAGATTGTTGATGAATATCAGAGGAAAGAACTGGCAAAATCTGAGGATTCCTGGCCTAAGAAAATCCTATAAAGGCATACACAGGAAGGACAAAGTACAGTTGGCCCTCCGTTTTTGTGGGGGATCCGGGTGACAAGATGTCATAACCATAAAAGAGAATAAGGCACTGCAAAATGCTACATTGAAGAAAAATGTTGGGTGCTACCAAATAAAAGCTAAAAACACTAATATAAATATAAATTCATGCTTCTTGGTCATGCTCAAAATGGAGGACAGCTTGAAATTCCTCCTAGGTGGAAAGTTGAAATGGAGGACATGTCCTGGAAAAGGAGGACATCTGGTCATCCTGCATAGGCTGCTCTTTTCCCATCCATGTACACTAGAACTTCTACAGAAGGGAAGGGTATGTTAACACTATTTAATACCATCCAAGACCAGTAACAGATCTAATTCAAAAGACAATTTATTGAACCAGAAACACTGACATTCAAAGGAGTCAATGTTGTCAGTCTCTTTCGTTAACACTATGTCAGTTGTTCTGTAAGATGAGGAAGCCCAAAAAAGCCTAAAATATTTCAGCATGTATTATTTTCCTACCATCACCCGCCTTTGGATGCAGCTTCCAAAACCGCTAGGAACCTGTCCTGCTCAAGGCATAGTACCATGAAAAACCAGCCTAGGCCTTACATATTGCTATATTCAAGTAAGTTTTATCATACACTTATCATATGTAGGAGAAAGTGAAATTAACTCCGCATTAGAATATGGCTGTTGGGGCAAGACATCAATTGCTCTTGACCATTCAAATCATTGCCAATGAGATGAAAGAGCCAAGGCTCAAGCTATAAGGAATCTCACCCTAACATTGTGTAAAGTCAGGGCAGGGATGCAGTGCCAAATGTGAAGGGGCTGCTAAATTCTTGCTTTGTTCATAATCCTCCTCACCCTCACCGCCACTCCTCTTACACTTGCTCTTCTAGCCCAGTTTATTTCCTGAACTGGAGCCTAGCTAGTGGGTAAAGGATCATGGAGGGTCTAAAGAATAACACAGGTAGCAGCAGATTGGAAGGATTTGGCGTCTCACCCACTGTTACCCAACACAGATCTCTCCTGGTTATTATATATAAAGATTGGGATCTGCTACCTTCATAGAAATATATGCACACATCACACAACTGAAATATCTCTAGCCCCTTTCATACTGTACAGTTATAGCACTATGATTTCACTTCAATGGTCATGGTTTTGTCCAAAGGAATTGTGGGAACTGCAGTTGAGGGAGGGGCATTTAGAATTCTTGGGCAGAGAATTGGCCAAACTACAAATCCCATCATTATACGGAATGTTGCCATGGCAATTAAAGAGGAACCATAGTACTACAATGGTCATGTGAAAGGGACCTCATATCCGAGGACCAGCTAAAAAATTGCAAGTACTGTAGTATCAACCTGAGGACAAAAAACAGTATGGACTCAGATTGCATTAGTAACTCATAAACTATGAATATCAGTTCCAAATAAATCCAAGAGAGGCTATTTGTTACTGAATTCTAATATCTGAAGACACCTAAACAGGTAATTTTGAAATGCAATGGGTTTTTCCCCTTCCAGGGAAAGAAATGTTTCACATTTCATATGTGAATAATGTATGTAAGAATTCATACGTAAGAATTCTGGACCAAGGGAGGGGAGGTGGGTAATCCAAATGAGACTACCAGCAGCCCTTTCCACCTCATCCTTACCAGACTGCTGGAACTAAAGCTTTTTCAACAATCTCTTCAGCAATTGCACATATTCCTTGTGTATCCATGCCTAGAAAGGAATGGCAGACAATCATGGAGGGCAAAGATCATCAAAGCTAGCCAGGGAGATTCTTAATGTTTTGAAATACTGTGACGCATTTTTGGGCGAGGAAATTCAAAACAGAGGAAGGGCTAAGAACGTTTTCACTACAGAAGAGTAGGGGCACACCTACTTCCAATCAGGCTAGCACCTCTGGTTAAGGCACACATGGATCCAGTCTGATGCAGAATATCCAGGATTAAGGCCAACGGACAAACCCCTTGCAAGCTATAGTATTTCAGGACACCCTGCATCCTTTGTTGTCAACAGAAGAGCTACTGAAGCAGAGGGGGCACTGAAGTTGCCTGGTGTTCTTATTCAGGTCTGCTCTCACCCAACAGATCTGTCTCCTCTACTCCTACTTGTCCTTTTAACAATTTCCACATGCTCCTGTTTTGCCCTTTGCCACAGCCACTGCTCCATGTGTGGATGTTACATGCCCCCATTCCAATTCCTGCCCTTATCCTGCCCATAATCCTTGAACCCCTTCTGCAGAGAACTCAAAATTGAATTGGTGGTGAATTCTGGCAGTACTAAGCTTTGGTAATATGAGTGCTGGCACTGGTCTTGGATCCCACAGCTACCAATGGGGTGGGGTAGTCAGTTTCTCTTTCTGTTACGTCCAGACTCTCCTCTTGTCTTCAAAAAGGCTTTTCAACATATACACCTGGAGGAAGGATACCACCACCAGCACACTGAGGTTGACAGCTGACCAGAAGTTGACCCGGGTCAGGTTGTTCTCCTGCAAATTGCGGTCCCGTGCTTCAAAGGCACGTAGCAATGCCTGCATTTGGATACTCCGCTCAAGGTGGCTCTTCATGGTTTCAATAGATTCCTATAGTGACCAGAAAAAAAGGTAGTACAGAGATTATTGGCTTTGATGTGCGATTCATCCTGATGATGGGCAAACCCAGAGGAATCAAGGGATCATAGGAAAGAGAGAGACACCACTTGTATCCTTTCCTAGTTATAAATTGATTCAAAACGCGGCAGCCAGACTGGTCACCAGCTTATCCAGGTTTGACCATGTTACACCTGTTTTAAAATCTCTTCACTGGCTGCCAATTAGCTTCTGGGCACAATACAAGGTGTTGGTTATTACCTTTAAAGCCCTACATGGCTTGGGCCCAAGTTACTTGCGGGAATGCCTCTCCTTACATAATCCGCTCTGCACTCTCAAGAATAACTGGGAAGAATGTATTAGAACATCAATCAACTAGGCTCACATCAACTTCCCAAAGAGCCTTTACTGTAGCTGCTCCGAAATTGTGGAATAGTCTTCTGGAGGAGATCCGTCTTCTTGCCTCCTTGGAGGTATTGAAGAGGGCACTTAAGACAGATCTCTTCAAGCGAGCTTATCCACCTGACCTTATATAAGAGATCTCCCATCCTCCTGACCGTTGTATAACTCTATCGCATTTCCACCTGATAATTGAGCTAGTTTTAATATTAATTGTTACTTTATTTTATTGATGTGTTTTTATGTGAATTTTAGTGAGCTGTAATCCTGCCTTGATCCATCTGGGAGAGGTGGGAAAATATAAATAAACTATATTATTATTATTATTCTTAAACAGGAAAGAGGCCTGATGGTAACTATTGCTGTTCAAAAAGGATAAAAAAATCAGTTCCATTGTCACTGGGAAATGAGCTCAGAAGAGAAAGGCACACTATCTTGATTTCTTAATACTACATCTCATGCCATAAGATGGGAAGTCCCTGTATCCAGGAGACATTCATTTGCAAAAGTCTCCTCTATAATGGCATCACTTGCTTCCCTACATCTTTACTACATTGGGATTAATTTGAATCACAATCTCCCACCACCACCTCTTTTCACTGTCCAAATTTCTCGCTTCTCTCAACTTTTTCTTCTTCACAAAACTCCTTTACTTTCAAAACCGTCTGCATTATTATTCCCCCAATTAACAAACATCAAAAGCTGGTTTCAAAATTAAATATCTTGCTTGTTCAGAGGGTCTTGGCTATCAGCCCGTTCTGGACTTTGATAGTCAAATCCCACTGCAAAAATATGGGGCAAGGGAGAGACTCTGAGAAGCAAAAGGAGCCCTTTTATGTAGCCAAGTTTTTGTCAACTGGAAGGAACTTTTTACCAGGTAGGCACTGTATTTTCTTTACTGTTTTTTTAAATTTTGATTTTTTAAAATTTTGTTGGGTTTTCCTATTTGAACATTTCATGTTTTAAACATATTTTTTAAAGAATCAGGTTTACTGTGAGCCTCCTTGAGTCCCATTTTTGGAAAAAAGGCATGATATAACTCAAGTAAATAAAAAAGAAGAAAGCAGCAGTCAGCTCTTAACCTCTTCAAGGCATTTGTTATATTGCTTAGAGTTCAGCACAGACCTTGGGTTTTATTGGGGAGTACCTATTTTTTGAAAGACCAGTAGTAAATTAAATGAGGACCAAGCAGCTACTTGGCCATCAAACTAAAACATTAATTAAAAGTAAAAGCAGATTCTCTTTTATAGCCTTCTCCTGGAGCAACTCTTCACTGCAGTGGCAACAGCTCTGCCCCTGTGAGCACATGGAAAGCATGGTGGGGCATGGAGGCTCTGAGCTGAAGTGGGGAAAGCAGAGGCAGATGGGACCAATTCTGACTTTAGCTTGGCCGTTTCATCCAAGCAGCTCTCCCCATTCTTCCTTTCCCAGCTCCAGTCATGGAGCCACAGAGAGCAACATATGGTTCCTGAACTTGCACTGTGTTTCTAAGTCCCAATCTTGAAAACTCTCCATTACTCTGTCTTATGATGCCACCCCAGTGCAAAGTTTCTGTTGGGGTCTAAAATATCTGGTTCTCTACACTTTGCGGTAATCATGTTCCCTTTCCTCTTTGCCCACCTTAATATCTTCTATCTTAATGTCAAGCATTTCGTCTGGTTCGGCCACTTCCGCCCATTGATTCAAATCTTCATCATCCTGGGGGCTATCGAAGATTAGTTCAAAGAACACTAACTTCTCTGAGATGGTACTGAAGGAGTTGTCAAAGCACAGTTTGTAATCTCCACTCTCTATGGGTTCAACGCTGCAGACAAAGAAAAGAAAGTAGTAGAGAGCCTGAGCCAAGATTTTCATAACAAAAAAAAGCATATTTCCATTTCAGCTGGGCAAGCCAAAGTTCATATATACTAAAACAGCACATGTGCACAAGACATATAAATCTCATTCCAGTTTCTATTGCTTCAGAGAATAGGTGAAAAATGTGTCTATTCTCCTTAACTCATCTAAAGATCACACTTACTTCAGCTTCTGATTCTAGCTCATTTAATGGTAAGACACATTTTTGTTCATCCCAATCAATGTGGCTCATTTCCAGCAGGACTTTTAATGCATTACTTAGTTCTGTGTATCAGCAAATTTAACAATGGAGACTACCAATGAATACCAGGTGCTGTATGCTCTATTTCAAATGAAGGAACTGGCAAAACCACTTGAATATTCCTTAAGAAAATCCTATGAAATTCACAGGGTTGCCATAAGTCAACGGGCAACTTAAAAGTACATATATACACACACAGGGGGATACTGAAATATAGGAGTCTTGCTGGATCAGACCAAAATCTCATCCAGGCCAGTATTCTTTCACACCATGGTCTGACATGTCTGCAGAACACAGGTGCAAATGCACTTTCCTACACATGTTCCACAGCATCTAGTATTGAGATACCTCTGTTGCTATGTGCCTTTCAAGTTCACTTCATTTTATAGCAACTCCCTCCTAGTTGCTACAGTTCATCACAAGATTTGGACAGGAAGTGGTTTGCCATTTACTTCCTCTGAGGCTGAGAGAGTAAGAATTGCCGAAGGTCACCTAGTGTCTCTGTGGCTGAAGGATTGAAATCTTGTTCTTCCTGAGTCCTACGCCAACACTTAAACCTCTACACCACAATGACTCATACTGAGAGGCATACTGCTTCTGAAACTGGAGATTAATTTAGAACCATCATGACTGGTGGCCATTGATAAACAGAGTTCTCATTCATAAATTTATCTAATCGTTTCTCCAAACTATTCAAATTGTTGGCTATCACCACAACCTGGTAGGAAATACCATAGTTAGCTAGCCACTGTCTGAAGAACTACAGTGGGCCCTTCATATTCATTGGGACTGGGGGGGGGGGGGGGCTGGATAACACTTCTCTAGGATTTCTAGGTCCTCTAAGACAACTCTATGGTTAACATCTGCCATAGGTTGACCACATGATTTCGGTGAAGGAGCTATAAATGCCTGAAGAAGTGTTCTGTCTAAGAATCTCTATATTCTCCAATGTGACTTCTGGTGGATGTTGACCACAGTATTGTACTGGAGGACCCAGAGATTCCTAGAAAGAGCATATTAATGAAATCCATGAACAATCAAATCCACAAAAGTCAAAGCTACAAAGCCAAAATAAATAAATAAAAATCTCTCCTCTCCTTCATTATGTTATTGCAATCAAAGATAAAATCAACAGCAAAAGTAAACATCCCCTGGTTGCAAAAGACAATCATCCGAGCTAACTGTCCCAAGGCGGAGAGAGAACTGGATTCCTTCTAGATGTGTTGTAAGTGCAACCATTTGCATGAAATAACCTGCCTCTGCCTGCAGGACTGGGTGAAACAGCAAGTAAACATGCCACTTACGTGTGCACCCCATCTGATGTCCGATATTCATCAATTAGCAATGAGCCTGAAGGGCTTTCCAAGAAGAAATCCACATCTAGCCCGGCCCCACCAATAACCTGAAGGAGACAAAAAGCAACTGATGAGGGAGGAAAGACAGCAAGGAGTGCCAAATGGGTGCAAATCTGAGCTTGCATTAGGAAACACTCCAGAGAAAAAGTTCCTCTTTTCCAAACTAATCTGCCTTACAGGAGTGCTGTGCTAAGGAGCAGGTCCTCTGTGAAAAGAAGCATGACAAGCAAAAGTGGGAAACGCACAACAGGAGGGTTTCACAGAAAACACAGAAAGAACAGCTAGGGAGGAAGTGACAAAATAATGAACTACACCTATCCCTCCACATTTGAGGTTTTGACTTTTGCAGATTTGATAATTCATGGATTTTATTTGTATGCTCTCTCTAGGAATATCTAGTTCCCCCAGCACAACTCTATGGTTAACTTTAACCAAAAGTCACACTGAAGGACCTAGAGAGATTCCTAGAGAGAACTCACCATTAGGCATTTGTAGCTCCTCCAGTGCAGTTCTATGTTCAATGTCTGGCAGATGTTGACCACAGAGTTGCACTGGAGGATCTAGAGATTCTTAGAGAGGTGGTCTTTCAGGTAAAAACATGGTGTTTTTGTTATTTGCAGATTTTCCACATTCACGGGGGTCCTGTGTCCCTAACCTCAGCGAATGTGGAAGGACGAGTGTATATTATAAAAATGTGTCAAAGGAATGAAACCAAAACTCCACTATATATACAATGGCCATATATTTATATGGAAGTAATCACATTGCAGTAATGCTACAAACACAGAATGCACAATACAAAACGCTATAGAGAACTATATATCTCAAACTGTGTCCACTGTGGTTCCCCCGATCTTAACAACCTCAGGTCTAGTATGATGATTTATTTCCACAAGCAGCGGATAGCAAAATGTTTTGGCAAAATGATTTCCACAAGTGGTAGATAAGATAGCAAACAATAGTAGAACGTGCTTTCTTCCCAAATTTGTTCCCAAATTTTATTCCATTCATTTTCACAAAATTTACATCCTAATTCTTCTTCCCATATCTCTTTCCAAATATTTTGGTTTATTTCTTTTCTTTTATTCTCCATTAATATTTTACACATTTTGCTAGTTATTCCTTTCATACTTTCAATTTCCTCTAGTTCTTTTCCTTTCTAAATTATTTGTTCACATTGCGTATATTTACATGAAGCCGCTGGGTGAGATCATCCGGAGACATGGAGCGGGATGTTATCAGTACACTGATGACACCCAAATTTGCTTCTCCATGTCTCGGACTGTTTCAGTAACCAAGGATGGCATCTCCCCTCTGAATGACTGTCTGAAGTCGGTAATGGATTGGATGAGAGAAAACAGACTTAAATTGAATCCAAATAAAACGGAGGTACTCGCTATAGGCAATCCCAATCCGGGTATGGTGATAAACTCTCCAGTTCTGGACGGGGTCACACCTCCCCTAAAGGACTGTGTTCGTAGCTTGGGGGTGCTCCTGGACTCTGGAGCCACAAGATCATAAACAATTATTCACCACATTGGTGGTTACAGCAATACAGGTTGTGGAAACTGTAGGTAGTAAATAAACTTTGGGACACTGTTGTAATATAGGCCTGTTACAGACTGGCAAAATAAAGCTGCTTCGGGTCTCTTTGGAGGTATGCTGTTTAAATGATGCATGCACCCTAAGAATCCGGAAGCTGCACCAAAGCTGCACTCCAGTGCTTAGGAATGGAATGTGGCTTTGGCGCGACCTCCGGACTCTTAGGACCCAGGCATCATTTAAACAGTATACCTCCAAAGAGACCCGAAGCAGCTTTATTTTGGCAGTCTGTAACAGGCCATAGTTCATTATTTTGTCAGTTTCTCCCTAGCTATTCTTTCTGTGACAAGGAAAAGCTACATCTGGGCAAGAGTAACAGCAACTAGTTTGGGGAAAATCAAACTCATGGCGTACCCAAACTTTCCAGAACAGAACTACTCCATGTAGGGAAATATGCTTGTCCTGCTACAAAAAGGGTTCCCTCCAACAATCAATCAATCCTTTTATTTATATCCCCCTTTCTCCCAGAAGTCATTCGAGGAATCGTTGTTGTTGTAGTGCACCTTCAAGTTGTTTCAGACTTAGGTGACCCAATGGTGAACATATCACTGGGTTTTCTTGGCAAGTGTCTTCAGAGGGGGTTTGCCACTGCCATCCTCTAAGGCTGAGAGAGTGTGACTTGCCCAAGGCCACCCAGTCGGTTTCCATAGCCAAGCTGACATTCGAACCCCGATCTCCAGGGTCCTAGTCTAAAACTCAAACCACTATGCCAAACTGGCTCTCACTCAAGGAATTACAGCCAGCCCTCCATACCCACAAATTCTGCATCCATGGATTCAATCATCCACAGCCTGAAAATCTTTCAAAAATACAATATATAGGCCTGTTACAGACTGTCAAAATAAAGCTGCTTCAGGTCTTTTTGGAAGTATGCTATTTAAATGATGCATGCATCCTAAGAATCCGGAAGCTGCACCAAAGCTGCCCTCCAGTGCTTAGGAATGGAGTGTGGCTTTGGCGCGACCTCCGGACTCTTAGGACCCATGCATCATTTAAATAGCATATCTCCAAAGAGACCTGAAGCAGCTTTATTTGGGCAGTCTGTAACAGGCCATAAATTCCAAAAAGCAACTCATGATTTTGCTATTTTATAAAAGAGACACCATCTTCCTCTGCCACTGAATTCAATGTGATTTGTTTATTCGTGGATTTTGGTATCCTAGAACCAAACTCAGTGGATACCAAGGACCTACTGTACTTACACAATAAAGTGTGGTGTAGTGGCTTGAGTGTTGGACTGCATGGAGACCTGGGTTTGATTCCCAGCTCGGCCATGTAAACCCAGTGAGTGATGTTGGTTCAAGACACACTCTCTCAGCCTCAGGGGAAGGCAATGGCAAACCCCCTCTAAAGAAATTTGTTGATAGGCTAAGTCAGAAACAACTTGAAGGCACACAACAACAGCAACTACAGAGCTGGCGTAGTGGTCTCAGTGTTCGATTCAATGACTCTGGAGACCAGGGTTCGATTCCCAGTTCAGCCATGTAAGACCACTGGTTGATCCTTGGGTGAGTCACACTCTCTCAGCCTCAGGATGGCAAGGGACGCACTGCCTCTGAAGAAATCTTGCCTTAGTCAAGTGGCCTTAGTCGCCAGAAGTTGGAAACAAAGGCAGACGACAACAAGAAGTTACACCACAAATAGTGTGTGTTTGTGGGGGGAACTCAGATCAAAACAGCGGATGGTTAAAACCTTAGCTGAAAAACCAGAGCCTCAAAACAGAAAAACCCTTGGCATAAAGCAGCAGCGTGTGAGAGGAGGAGGCAGTGACAGTGTGACCCAGTGTCCTTGCCGCAAAGGAGGACAAGGCCCCCCAAAATGTAGGACCATCTTGAAAAACGTACGACGTTCCCAAGCAAAAGCTCAAAACACTCCCAGAAATATAAATCCATGCTTCTTAGTCCTGCTAAAAAGGGAGGATGTTTTGATATTCCTCCTGAGGGTTGCCATAATTGTCCACTATTACCAGGGACAAAATGTAGGACATATTCAAGACCAAACTGTAGGACAAAACTCAGCCCAAAATGTAGGCCATTTAAGGTCCTCCCTTTTTCTTCAACGTCCTACATTTTGGGCTGAGTTTTGTCCTGCGGTTGTCCTACAGTTTGGTCTCGATTTTGTCCTACATTTTGTCCCTGGTAATAGTGGACAATTATGGAGGACATGTCCTAGAAAAGGAGGGTCTTTAGTCACCCTGGGCTTTAGCCAGCCTTGTCCTCCTTTGTGGGGAGGTAAAAGGCGCCACAAAATGGAGGACCTTCGTGAAAAAATGTAGCGCGTGACTAAAATAAAAGCTAAAAAGAACGATATAAAGGTATGCTTCTTAGTCCTGCTGAAAAAGGAGGACATTTTGGAACTCCTCCCGGACAGAAGGCTGACATGGAGGACACGAACTGGGAAAGGAGGGCGCCTGGTCACACTGGGCTGGATGTCCTCCTCACCCCAAAGGAGGACAAGGCACCACAAAATGTAGGATTATCATGACAAAATGTAGGACGTGAGCAACAGCAAAGCTGGAAACCCTCCTAAACCCAGGCTTCTGAGTCCTGATTCCTCCTGAGCAGAAGAAGGCTGGAATGGAGGGCGCTGTCCTGGAAAAGGAGGACGCCTGGTGCCCTGACTAGGAGGACATTTTGGGGTTCCTCCTGGAGAGGAGGAGGGCCAGCCCTGGCTCCGTGCCTCCGCACCTGGTACTCGACCTCCATGGAGCTGTTGGCCGGGGCGAACTGGTAGAAGCACTCTCGGCGCCCGGCCGGCAGCAGGAAGGTGAACTCGGCGTCCTGAGGGAGGGAGGCCAGCGCCAGCAGCGAAGGCGCCCCAAACACAACGACGACAACTACAAGGAAGACCAGCAGCAAAGGAAGCCCGCCCGACGACATTTTGTTGGCCCAGCCTTCCTCCGGAAGAGGGAGCCGCCCGCCAGCCCCGCCAGGACGACTCGGGAGCGAAATGGCGGGCCGCCCCCCTCCTCCAGTCTACTAGGCCTCCTCCTTCTCCTTCTCCTCCTCTTCCTTTCCCAAGGCCTGGCAGGCAGGAGGGGAAGAAGGGTCGGGATTAACCATGAGGCCCTGGGACTCGGAGAGGCTGGTTGGTTAGCCTGTTGAAGAGAAGGCTAAGGGGGGATTTGATAAACCCTGTTGAAGCATTTGAAGGGCTGACCTACTGAGGAAGGAGCAGCCTTGTTTTTAAGACCTACTAAAACAAAGGACCAAGGCCAAATAGGTACACAAGCCATACTTGCCCATAGAGAATTCAGGGGGTTACTTGGCCATTATTCCCCATAGGAAAGGGTTCCCCAATGATCTCCTATGGACAAGGGTTCCCTAATGATTCCCTATGGGCAAGGGTACCCCAATTATGCCCTAATTGCAAGGGTTCCCCAATGATTCCCTATGGGCATTATTCCCCAATGATTCCCTATGGGCAAGGGTTCCCCAATGATTCCCTATGGGCATTATTCCCCAATGATTCCCTATGGGCAAGTGTTCCTCAATGATTCCCTATGGGCAAGGGTACCCCAATGATCCCCTATGGACAAGGGTACCCCAATTATGCCCTAATTGCAAGGGTTCCCCAATGATTCCCTATGGGCAGTTATTCCCCAATGATCCCCCATAGGCAAGGGTTCCCCAATGATTCCCTATGGGCAATTATTCCCCAATGATTGGGTTCCCCAATGATTCCCTATGGGCAATTATTCCCCAATGATTGGGTTCCCCAATGATTCCCTATGGGCAATTATTCCTCAATGATCCCCTATAGGCAAGGGTTCCCCAATGATTCCCTATGGGCATTATTCCCCAATGATTCCCTATGGGCAAGTGTTCCTCAGTGATTCCCTATGGGCAAGAGTACCCCAATGATCCCCTATGGGCAAGGGTTCCCCAATGATTCCCTATGGGCATTATTCTCCAATGATTCCCTATGGGCAAGAGATCCCCAATGATTCCCTATGGGCAGTTATTCTCCAATGATCCCCTATGGGCAAGGGATATATAATAATAATAATAAAGTTTTATTTATATACCGCCCTTCCAACGATCAGGGCGGTGAACAACAGCTAATACATTAAAATACAAATACATATATCAATAACAATATTAAAATAAACATTAAAACACATCATGAACATTAAAACCCCAACAGCCAGCTGCCATCACCATCGAAGGGTAGGGGGAGACTAGCTGGGATCTAATTCAGGGAACGCCAACCTGAACAGGAAGGTTTTTAGCTCCCTCCTGAACTGGGCCAGGGAGGTGGCTGAGCGGAGCTCTAAGGGCAGCGTATTCCAGAGGGTCGGGGCGACGATGGTATATGACCTCCTTGTTGTGGAGGCCAGTCTAGCCCCAGGGACCCTCAAAAGTTGCTGCCCAGATGTTATGAGGGTGCGGGGCGGAATGTATGGGGAGAGGCTGTCCTCCAGGTATCCTGGGCCCAAGCCATGTAGGGCTTTATAGGTTATCACCAACACCTTGTATTGTGCCCGGAAGCGGATGGGCAGCCAGTGTAGATCTTTAAGTACAGGTGTAATACGACTGGCCCTGGAGGTACCAGTGACCAGTCTGGCTGCCATGTTCTGTACCATCTGTAGCTTCCGGGTGTGGTACAAGGGTTGCCCCATGTAGAGCGCGTTGCAGAAATCCAATCGAGAGGTTACCAGAGCATGTACTACCGTTTCAAGGTCTCTCTGGGCCAGGTATGGGCGCAGCTGGCGAATAAGCCGAAGCTGTTAACAGGTGCTCCTGACCGTCGCATCCACCTGAGCTGTAAGGTGGAGCGACGAGTCAAGAAGCACCCCCAGACTGCGCACGGAGTCCTTCACAGGAAGCGTGATCCCGTTCAGAACAGGTGGAACCACCGCCATTCCTGGACCAGGGGAACCTATCACAAGTACCTCCGTTTTCCTTGGATTCAGACTGAGTCGGTTTTCCCTCATCCAGCCCATTACTGACCTCAGACAGGCCACGAGAGGAGAGACGCCATTCTCGGTCACTGCATCAGTTGGAGACATAGAGAAGATTATTTGGGTGTCATCAGCGTACTGATAACCCCGCGCCCCATGTCTCCGGATGATCTCTCCCAGCGGTTTCATGTAAATGTTAAAAAGCATGGGAGATAGAATAGCTCCTTGAGGGACCCCGGTTGTAAGGGCGCTCTTATCGGAGTATTCATCTCCCAGCTGCACCATCTGGAACCTCCCAGATAGGTAGGACCGGAACCACTGGAGCGCAGTGCCCCCGATTCCCACCTCTGCCAGGCGCTCCAGAAGGATACCATGGTCTATGGTATCGAAAGCCGCTGAGATGTCCAAGAGCACCAACAGGGACACGCTTCCCCTGTCAATGCCCAGACGGAGATCATCGACCAAGGTGACCATGTCCGTCTCAACCCCGTAACCTGCCCGAAAGCCAGTTTGAAATGGGTCCAGATAATCCGTTTCATCCAAGATCGATCGAAGCTGGATTGCAACCGCCCTCTCGATCACCTTCCCCAAAAATGGCAGCAGCGAGACTGGCCGATAGTTACTATGTACCAGGGGGTCGAGGGAGGGCTTTTTTAACAAAGGTTTTACAATGGCCAATTTCAAATCAGTTGGAAATTGCCCTTCCCTCAAGGATGTATTAATAATCCGGTGTAACAATAAAGTTACTGCCGGTCCCCCCTGAGCCGCTAGCCATGAGGGACAGGGATCGAGAGAACAGGTTGTCTTCCGAACACTTCCAAGGATCTTGTCCACATCATCGGTATTTACCAACTCAAACTGATCCAGTTTAATAGAGTCCACGGAGGCTCTGGACGCCTCTACCCTAGGTTCTGCTTTAATACCGGCGTTAAGACCTTCGCTTATCCGAGAGGTTTTATCCGCGAAGAAGTTGTTAAACTGGTCACAGCAGGCCTTAGAAGGTTCAAGGATCTGGTTCAGGGCAGGAGGGAGCTGAGTTAGCTCCCTGACTACCCTGAACAACTCTGCTGGACGCGACTCCCGCGGATCCCCAATGATTCCCTATGGGCAGTTATTCCTCAATTATTCCCTATGGGCAGTTATTGCTCAATGATCCTCTATGGGCAAGGGTTCCCCAATGATTCCCTATGGGCACTTATTCCCCAATGATTCCCTATGGGCAAGGGTTCCCCAATGATTCCCTATGGGCAGTTATTCCCCAATGATTCCCTATGGGGATGTCCAGAGACTAAGACCCAGAACAATGGATGGAAGCTACGGTGAAAAAAGAGTCCACTTCAACATTAGGAGGAATTTCTTGACAGTAAGAGTTGCTCAACAGTAGAACAAGCTGCCTTGAAGAGTGGTGGAGTCTCCTTTGGAGGAATTTAAGCAGAGGCTGGATGGCCATTTGTCACATGGAGTGCTTTAATTGTGAGTTCTTGCATGGCAGGGAGTCGGACTGGATGGTCCTAGAGGTCTCTTCCAACTCTATGATTCTGTGTCTTAGCATTTAAGGCTCCAATCTAACGCTCACTTAGAACCCTTCCACACTACACTGTTACAGTGCCATTTTCTACTTTAACCATCCTGGTTCCATCCAGTGGCATCACTAGGGTTGGTGTCACCTGGTGCAGTAACTCATAGTGTCACCCCCTCCTGTTTACTTCCTCCCATCCCATACTACGAAACCAAAATGTGATAGTATTAATGAAGTGGTGCTTTCATTTTTTAAAGGGAATATTGGCAAGGTTGGGTTTTATTTTGTTTGTTTTTAAGTATAAAGAAATTCAACTAATCTGGCATTCCGCCAGCAATTTATTGTGTTTCATTTGAACCTGGGGTTATTTTTTATCTGTTTCCAGAACTTATTAATGTGTATGTGGCTAGCAGTCCGGTTTACTCAATTTTAACGTGGAAAAGAAGACATCATGTGTATTCCTTTTGGTGTGAATATACTATTGGGAAGGGCTTGCATGGCAGATGTTATATGTATATAAATGTTCAATTATTTCTCATCTCTTTGGTGCTCTCTTTGGTCTGTGAGACACCACATCTTGAAGTATTCATTTGCATAACCAGTGATAGCCCTCAGGGATGTAGCCAGGTTGGGGGGGGGGGTGTCCGTGGGGTCTGGACCCCCCCCCCCTTCCGTTAGATACAATGAATGGTGTGCACTGCTGCACCTCCGCACCCAAGCCCCATTATAATGGTGGCACTTAGTCTGGACCCACCCTTCCCAAAATCCTGGCTATGTCCCTGCAGCCCTGATAGTGCAAATTGCTATAAATAAGTAAGTCTACTGCCTTCTCTCCTTTCTGACTTAATATGTAGAGAGATCAGTACTAAGAGAATTAATTTAAGCACCGGAGTGTAGTGGAGTCTCCTTCCTTGGAGGTCTTCAAGCAGAGGCTGGATGGCCATCTGTTGGGGATGCTTTGATTGTGATTTCCTGCATGGCAGGGGGTTGGACTGGATGGCCCTTGTGGTCTCTTCCAACTCTATAATTCTATGATTCTAACTGGGTCCAAATGAGGCAGCCCACAGAAAGTCCACCCACCTCTTTGCAACCCTCTGCAACCAAGCCAGTCCAAAATTTCTCGATGGCTTCAGATCAAGGAGCAAGATGAATGGACAGATGAATAGACAGACAAAGATAGATGGTATGTCAGTATGCTTCCTTTCCTCTGGGTTAGCAAATGTTGGATGGAAGTAGTGACTGTAGTAATTAAATCTCCCTCCAACAAATTCTGCATTAGCTGAAACAATGCCTCTTAGAAGAAAACTACAGTCAGCTCTCTGTATCCCTAGATTTTTTATCCATGGATTGAAGCATTCATGGTTTTGAAATATTTTTAAAATATATAAAATGCATAAAGCAAAGCTTGATTTTGCCATTTTATATAAGGGACAGCATTTTACTGTGCCACTGCATTTAATGGGACGGATTTTGGTACCTTGTTCTTGAAACACACCCCAATGGTTGCCAAGGGCCCACTACATAAAGTTCAGTGTGCAAGAGGAAATGGAAAAATTTCTGTTTCCCCTTTGTGGGACAAATTGCAATTTCCTCCTTGCACCATGGAACCCAATATTAAGCAAGCATCTTCTCCTTTTTGTTGTTCAGATCTTGTAAATAATTTGTAATGAGAAGTTGGCTTTTTCCCACCGTCTGCTAAAGATGCAAGATGTTCTACAGTAACCCAAATCTGAAAATTCTCTTTCTTCTAGCTGGTATGTTTACTCTTCTGATTTATTCTATATCACCTGCAAGACGTATCTGGACAAAATGAGAGAGATTTGGGTGAAGGAATGTTATTTACATAACGCCTATGGTGAGAATCCTGCTATTTATTGTTACGTTTAACTTTCTGAGTCAGTACAGGCTTCCATCTTTCTGGATCATAGGCTGTGGTTCCAAGCAGATTTACTTCCACAAGAGGGGAGCGAAAGAGGAGGAAGTGGAACGTTAGAAATCAATTGTCTGAACTACTGAATGCAACTTTAGATGTGATTGGATTAAAAGATTTAGTTACTGCAATAACAGTATTAATTGTTCACAGTCCAAAAGATTAATGCCAAATTATTATACAGTGGACCCTTGGTATTTGTTGGAGTTTGGTTCCAGGATCCCTGTGGATAACAAAGGAATTTTAAATGAGAAATTGACATCAGATAAGAGCAGAGGTCACAAAACCTCAATGAAAAGCTGGTGTTTTACATACACAGTCAACAGATATAGCTGATTGTAAGGTCCTGCTATTCCAGTGGTCATAGCTAGTACCAGCATAGTGGCAAAAGGATAATGCAGAACTATGAGACGTTTCTCTCCCCATGGGTGTTTTATCTCACCTAAATCCTACGTTTATTATTGTAATAAAATTTGCACAGACAGATGCACATCTAGGTAAATAGCAAGGGCTTCAGAGTGATGATTCCTATTGAGAATTTGGCTGGTAGACCTGGACTGTGCATTTCTGAAGAACAACCCTTTCTGGGCAAGAGGACAACTCGGATTCATGCTGCTTGTTCCTATCCAGTGATGCTTCTTTTGCAATATTTTACAGTAATTGGACTCTTAAGAAATGATAATGGAATATCATAGTTTTTTGTGGGTTTTTTGGGCTATGTGGCCATGTTCTAGCAGAGTTTCTTTCTGACGTTTCGCCAGCATCTGTGGCTGGCATCTTGACATTCTCTGAAGATGGCAGCCACAGATGATGGCGAAACGTCAGAAAGAAACTGCTAGAACATGGCCACGTAGCCCGAAAAACCCACAAAAAACTATGGATGCCGGCCATGAAACCCTTTGACTTTACAATGGAATATCATTTTGCATGAACAAGACCTTACTTTAGGTATTTTGAAATGTGATTATTAAACCCATCTTTGAGGAGGTAAGGTAGCAGTCTAGAGATTGTAGGTTTGCCAGTCCTGCCAGATAGCTCAGTGTTATTATGGGGGTTAAAATAGCTTGTTGAGAATTGTTCAGGGATGTACCCAGTACCTCTTTATTGGTGTCTTTTTCTTGGCTGTGCAACCGTAGCCCAGAAGTGGTACGGTGCCCCCCTGCCCCCCAGCCAGCCAGTGTCCTGGGGAGACAGTGTCCTCGTGCCATCTGACTAATGTCACACAGCCAAAAAGGAATAGCTGTCACTCTTCTGGACTTCAAGCAGGACTGACGGGATGAAAACTGCTGCCGCCGCCACTGCTTCTCTGCACCTGGGCATCATCCAGCTACTATTGCACAGCTGGTAAAGAGGGAACAGGTGCTGCTCTTTGGAATTCCATATCTGAATACAACTACTAACTGGGAAACAAAATTAGGTAAACATAGCATACATTTATGAAATGTCTATGCTGAAAACATCATAATAAAAGCAGAGTTAGAATCAAAAGAAGGAGGAGTGAAGAGAGGAAGAAGGAACATCAACAGCCTTAAGGTACATGGACGACACCATAATATTGGCCGAAGACATCACAGACTTTAATCAGTTAATAAGTAAGGTTAATAATAGTAAATAAACAGTTAATAAAAGTGCAAAGGCAGGTTTAACGCTGAACATAAAGAAAATAAAAATAATGACCACAGAAGAAATACATAAATTCAATCTAGACAATGAAGAAATTGAAATAGTTAAAGGTGGGACTGGAAGGCCCTTGTGGTCTTTTCCAACATATGATTCTATGAAAAATAAAATAAATAAAAATAAAAGGAAAGAGTCTGGTTTTCTGTCGGGGATGCTTTAACTAAGAGTTCCTGCATGGCAGGGGAGGTTGGACTGGATGGCCCTTGTGGTCTCTTCCAACTCTATGATTCTATGATTCTTTAGAACTCCCCAACACTGATTAACAACAGCCATTTATCCTATCTTGTTCATTTATCATTCCTGCAGAACCCATTGCTGGTGTATACAGTCTTCTCTAATTTTTCCAAGAAGAAACAAATGATTAGCAAAATAACCGTGTATCAATTAAAACTGAAGTACATGTATAATTCTGAAACTGCAAGAAGAACAACAGGTTGCCAACTACAGCAATAGTTCCTCATACGATCTTTGAAAAACTCTTTATGACTTCAATTTTTCTACTGTTTGCTGTTTGTATTGCTGTTTAATAATAATAATAATAATAAAATTTATTTATTTCCCGCCTCTCTACAAAATGCAGTCGAGGCGGCTTGCAAGATTAAAATATACAGTCCGAACCCACAACCCACCCACCCTTTAAAATACAATTAAACCATGTAGAATTTAAAACATAAACCATACTTAAAAACAATACAATAACTGTGGTGAAGTCAGAGGTCAGCAGTTAGATTTTCTTTCTGATAGCCAGAGAACTATTCAGGAAAGGCCTCCCGGAAGAGATCCATCGGTATAGCTTTTTTAAAGCAATTCGACAGAGGAACACACTCCTTCGGAGCATAGTGGAGTCTCCCTCCTTGGAGGTCTTTAAACAGAGGCTGGATGGCCATCTGTCGGGGATGTTTTGATTGAGATTTCCTGCATGGCAGAGGGTTGGACTGGATGGCCCTTGCGGTCTCTTCCAACTCTATGATTCTATGATTGATTTATATTTAGGGTGGTAATATGATGGATCTCGTCCGGCAGGCCATTCCATAATCCGGACGCAGTAGCTGAGAAGGTCCTCTGGGAGGTCGTAGACAGCCTTGTTTTGCAAAGCTGTAACAAATTTTTCCCTGAGGATCTGAGTGTGCGGGGAGGATTATATGGAAGGAGGTGGTCCCGAAGATAGTTTCGACCGAAGCCATTTATATTTACAGCAATACGTTATATATTTCTGCTGAAGACACAGTGAAGCCAAATAATAGGATGTGACCATTTTACATAAAAACAAGCAGCTGTTAATTTTCCAGGGTTTTGAAAGAATCTAAATCAGCAAAAACTAAAAATGGAAGTATGACTGTGCAAAAAGTAGGTGGAAACCAATGAAAACAACACCTCAAAGAAAAAGCATTTAGTCGGAACAACTGTTGTATGTTATATCCAGAAAGCTGAGATAGTACCATCTACTTGAAAATGGCAGTGATTCAAAAGATGAGAAACTTCCAAAACAAGTCAAATATACTAAGAAAAAGAAACAACTGGAACATCCCAAATTTGGACCAAAGACTCAGCTTCATACCCAGTAGTAATGAGCAATAGGTTTTATCTTCTGAGTGTAAGTCCAGGCCTCCCAATACATTGATCAGTACTGAATACTGTCATTTTGAATTTTGATCCTGTCCTCTGAGGTATTAGCTGTTCCTCCTAAGCTGGTGTCATCTACAAATTTGATAAGTATGCCCCTAATTTTGTCATCCAAGTCATTAATAAAGATGTTGAATAGCACTAGGCCCAGGAGCGAACCCTGTGGCACCCCACTGGTCACTTCTCTCCAGGATGAAGAAGAGCCATTATTGAATACCCTTTGGGTTTGGCCGATCAATCAGTTACAAATCAATGTAACATTTACCTTGTCTAGCCTACATTTTACAAGCTTGTTTGCAAATAGATGCGGTTGAAATGGATGAGGAGAATGGCAGGAGGATAGATGTATATGTGGCTGAAATGGATGACAATGACAGGAAGGTAGACGTAGATGTGGTGAAATGGATTGCATGTCAATCATCTGTGTGTCATCAGTGATGTAAGTGACAGCCCAGCTTGGGAACTGATAGAAGATTTGATTCGTTGGTTTTGCTACAGCTTGCCTCACTGAGCTGCCATCAGCTCGATTGCCTGGCTTGCTGCTCAAGTAATTGCAAGTAGTTGCAAAATCAGTGAATCAAATCTTCTATCAATTAAAAAAAATCATGCACCCAGCACAGAGGCCGTACTGTGTGTGTGTGTGTTGAATCTACCAAAAACTGAGGAGGGATGGTAAATACCCCTTTGCCATTAGTCCCTCCACATCATACATACATGTGTTAGTTATAAAACACTAATCTCACTGAGTTAGAATCATTTTAAATTAATTAAAGGCTGGATAATTTCTTTCACTGCAGCATAATCAGTGTAGAAGCTGCAGCTTTACTTGGAAGTAAATCCTTTGGATCTGAAGGAGACCCATTTTGTTTTTGTTTTTTTAAAATAATTTTATTAATTTAAAAACAGTACTTGTTACATAGAGTTATTTGCAATACAGTTACAGTTAATTAAATAAATAAATATTACATACATCTTCTTGAAAATTGGTTTCGTTTGCAATTACAATGGCCTGTTACAGACTGCCAAAATAAAGCTGCTTGGGGTCTCTTTGGAGGTATGCTATTTAAATGACGCATGGGTCCTAAGAGTCCGGAGGTCACGCCAAAGCCACACTCCATTCCTAAGCACCGGAGTGCAGCTTTTGGTGCAGCTTCCGGATTCTTAGGACGCATGCATCATTTAAATAGCATACCTTCAAAGAGACCCAAAGCAGCTTTATTTTGGCAGTCTGTAACAGGCCAATATTTTTACTGCAATCCATACATCCTTGCATCTTTTCCGGTATAAGGCATTTTCTCGTTGAGATTCGGTCAATCCTATACATATCCTATATACATATATATTTATTTATTACTCTTCATTTCCAACCTATTAATGATATATTCAGACTTGGTCTTCTAATTTACAATATTTTTTCAGAAAGTCGTCTACTATATTCCAATTTTTAACCTCCTCTTTTTCCCCCTTTAGTATCATCGTTAATCTGTCCATTTCTTTTAGATCCATTATTTTTATTAGCCATTCTTCTATATTTGGGACATTTTCCTTTTTCCAATATTTTGCTAGTAATATTCTGGCTGCTGTAACAAAGTAGAGCATGATTTTCCAGTATTTTTTTTCTATTGAATTTCCCATGAAGGTTGTCATGTTTAGTAAGTAAAGCTCTGGGGTCATGGGGAATTTTCTTTTGAACATTCTTTGTATGAGCTGATGAATTTCCTTCCAGTAATTTTTAATTTTTGAACAGCCTCACCACATATGATAGTATGAACCCCTTTCTGTCCCACATTTCCAGCATTTATCGTTGCCCAATTTATAAATTTTGGCTATTTTAACAGGTGTAAAATACCATCTATTGGCTACCTTCACATAATTTTCTTTCAGATCTTGCGCAACAGTGAATTTACTTGTTCGTTTCCATGAATTTTCCCATTGCTCTATACTAATTGTGTGCCCCACTTCTTGTGCCCACTTTGTCATACTATCAGTGATGGATTCTTTCTCTAACTCGTAAGTCAGAAGTACCTTATATAATTTTGCCACCTTCCCTTTATCTTGAGCCCATATTATTTTGTCTATTTCATTCTCTCTTTTTTCAAATCCTTCTTTACTATCCTGTTTAAATCTAGATTTTATTTGCAAATATCCAAACCACTGGATATCCTTCCCCTCCCGTTCCAATTCATCCTTAGATTTTATATTTACTACCCCTTGTTCATTTGTTTTTAGAAGGTCTTTGTATCTGAGCCAATCTCTGCCATTTTCCCATCTGCTAAAGAAGGCCTCCTGTGTTGACACCCAATTTGGAATTTTTTGATAATATCTTTTCTTGACTATATTCCATATTTTTAACAAGGGCTTGCGAATTACGTGATGTGTAAAATCAATATTAACCTGGTCTTTTTGATACCACATATAGGCATGCCACCCAAATCTTATGTTGCATGATTCAATACTTAACAATTTTGTATCCTCTGCCTTAATCCAATCCATTACCCATACTAATCCACATGCACAGTAATAAATTTTTAAATCAGGAAGCGCACAGCCGCCCTTTGTGTTTTCTTTTTTCAATACATGATTATTAATTCTAGCCTTTTTATTTTTCCATAGGAATGTCTTTACTTCCTTATCCCATTCTTGAAATACTTTTTCTTTTGTAATTATCGGTACATTTTGATATAGAAATATTAACCTCAGAAGTATATTCATTTTTATAATTGCGATTCTTCCTAATAGTGACACATCCATGTTGTTCCACTTCTCTATATCTTTTTTAATTTGTTTCCAAGTGCTTTTGTAATTATTTTCGAATAATTCAATATTTTTATTTGTGATCCAGATTCCCAAGTATTTTACTTTCTTTACTATCTGAATTCCCGATTTTATAACTAATTCTTGTTCATCCTTCACTTTCATGTTCTTTGTAATCATTAAAGTCTTTTCTTTATTCATTTTAATTCCTGACAGACGTCCAAAATCGTTTAACTCTTTTAAAATGTTTTCTACACTTTTTTTGGGGTCCTCCGCTATTAATACTATATCGTCCGCATATGCTCGAATCTTATATTCATATCCTTTGATTCTAAGCCCCCTTATATTTGTATTTAATCTGATTGCATTATTTAGTACTTCTAAAGTTATTATAAAAAGTAGTGGGCATCCTTGTTTTGTCCCTTTCTCTACATGTATATAATCCGTTTTCTGCCCATTTATTACCAGTTGTATCTTTTGATTTGAGTATAATTGAGTTATATTTGCCATGCCATTTGCTCCCAAGCCCATGATATTTAACACTTGAAACATAAAATCCCAGCCTGTACTATCAAAAGCCTTCTCCGCGTCGACAAATATGAGCGCCATCTCTTTTTCTTTATGTATGGAATAATATTCTATCGCATTCAATATTGTTCTTATGTTATTTCGCATATGCCTTCCCGGTAGGAAGCCATTCTGATCATTATTCATGATTTTGACTAAGATCTTTTTCCATCTATTAGCTATTATTCCTGTAAAGATTTTATAATCGTTGTTCAATAGGGCTATAGGTCTGTAGTTTGCCATTATCATATCGTTTTTACCCTCTTTTGGGATTAATACTATGTTTGCTGTTTCCCATGAGCTGGGAATTCCTTCTTCTGCAATGTTATTAAAAACTTGGTACAAACTTTTAATTATTTCTCCTTCAAATGTTTTATAAAAGAGAGAGGTGAAGCCGTCTGGCCCTGGTGTTTTCCCTTCCTTTAAAGCCCTTATTGCCTGTATAATTTCCTCCATCTGCATTGGTTTTTCCAAACTGTCTATTTGGTCTTTGGTCAATTTGCTTATTGTCTTTTTTTCTAAATACTTTTTGGTCTTGTCATCTAATTCGCCATCTTTACAATTATTTTTATATAAATTTTTATAGAATTCTTGAAAGGCTTTCTTGATTTGACCCATTTTGGAGGAGTGCAGAAACAATCCATTTTCCCTTATTCTCCATGCTCCGTGAATCTAATCCACTCTCCTTCCCTTTGGAACAGTTGCCTTCTCTTAGGTTGCATCCGAACTGGGGAAATGATCCGGATTGACTCCACTTTAACTGTCTTGGCTCAGTGCTATGGAATTCTGGGAACTGTAGTGTCGTGAGACATTGAGCCTTCTCTGCCAGAGAACTCTGGTGCCTCAGCAAATTAATAAATTATTATTATTATTATTATTATTATTATTATTATTTTGCAGTGCCTTGTTCTCCTTTGCGTACTCTGCCTCCAGTCTTGAGGAGAGGCAGGAAATAAATTGTTTTTATTATTAAAGAAATATTATTAATAATAATAATAATAATAATAATAATATTTCTTTCCTGTCTCTCCTCAAGACTGGAGGCAGGGTGTCTTGTTCTCCTTTGGGTACCCTGCCTCGAACCTTGAGGAGAGGCAGGAAAGTAATTATTATTATTATTATTATTATTATTATTATTATTAAAGAGATGATGATGATGATTAATTATTATTATTATTATTATTATTATTAAAGAGATGATGATGATGATGATGATGATGATGATGATGATGATGATGATGATGAGTCACCAATGTGGTACAGTACCTAAGAAAGCCAATGCAATTCTAAGCTGCATCATTAGGAGTATAAAGTGTAGAGAGGCAAGAAAGTAATAGTACTACTGTATTCTGCTTTGAGCAGACCTCACCTGGAACTCTGTGTCCAGTTCTGGGCACCACAGTTTAAAAAGGATGTTGAGAAGCTGGAGCGTGTCTAGAGCAGGGCGACCAAAATAGTGAAGGGTCCAAAAACCATGAATCCCTATGAAGAGAGACTTAAGGAGCTGGGTATGATTAGCCTGGGGAAGAGAAGGTTAAAAGGTGATATGATAGCCCTGTTTAAGTATTTGAAGGGGTGTCATATTGAGGATGGAGCATGCTTGTTTTCTTCTGCTTCAAAGAATAGGACACAGAGCAGTGGATTCAAGCTACATGAAAAGATTTTCCACCTAAACATTAGGAGGAACCTCTTGACAGTAAGAGATGTTAAACAGTGGAATATGCTTCCTCAGAGTGTGGGGGAGTCTCCTTCATTGGAGGTTTTTAAACAGAGGCTGGATGGCCGTCTGTTGGGAGGGTCCTTTGATTGTGATTTCCTGCATGGCAGGGGGTTGCACTGGATGATCTTTGTAGTCTCTTTCAACTCTAGATTTCTATTATTCTAATGCAGGACACCATTAAGAATGTATGAAGAGGAGGCAGGGGGAAAAACATCATCCTCCTTTTGGTTTTGCTGGGTGTAATGGTGAGCTGGGGGCTCTCCTTTTTAACTTTCTGGCTTCAGTCATTTTTGCAACATTAAAAAAACAGTCTTAATTTATGTGTTTCACCTTTTTTATACCGTAGTAAAAACTTAATGCAATAGCAGTTAAACATTTTAGTGCAAATTTAAATAATTATTGCAATAATAACATTACACTGCCATTCTGGTCTTTCTTATTTGTACCAGTTGATGACTATGTTTTACTCTGCCAATTTTCCTCCCTCCTCTCACTCACAAACATTTTTAATTGTCTTCGATACAATTATGTATTTTAAAAATGCCTAAAATGTATAAAAACTAACTAAAGAAGAGGTTAAAAGGGAATGCTTAGGTGAATTGTCACTTCTCCAGCTTCATGACTTGACCAGCGTAAACGCAATGGAGTACGATATACACGGAGAATACATTTTCCAAGTGTTGAAAGTTAGGGTATATCCACACTGCAGAAAGTTAGGGTATATCCACCACTAACTGCCATGACTCTATCCTGCAGAATTCTGGGATTTGTAGTTTGGTGTGACACCAGAGCTCTCTGAGGGGTTAGGCTGAATACCTTGCCAAACTACTAATCCCACGATTACACAGGATAGAGCCATGACAGTTAAAGTGGTATCAAATTGCTTTATTTCTGCGGTTTCGGCAGAAACTCAATTGTGCTTTCTTTGAAAATTTGCCTACAAGCTTTATTGCTGGTCAAGAACTTCATGTTGTTTGAGAATGTGCAAACCCAGAGTTGATCCCTGCAAAAGACGTACCTGTAGCAATTGTTAGCATCACTCCCAATTAAACAAATGAATGTTACGACCTGGTATAGAGACATTAATTTCTTTACACCTCCCTCCTTGTGTTGTGCTTTTTCAGGCTCTTTGGGGGCTTCCAGCCTATTTCCTTATCCACTTATTTTCCTCAACGTATTGTCTGATGGTCTCAGAGAAGGAGACTCCATTAAGATAGCATGCCATGCCCCCATGGCCTACGTGGATGCCTGGTTTTATTTGTACAAGGTGGGCCAAGCTCAGCCATTTCAGATTTTGCCTGCTGCAGAGACCCAGCATCGTGTTGACTTCCATCTGGAGAACATCACTACCAGAGATGGGGGCCAGTATAGGTGCCAATATGGCCAGTACAATGGAAGTCAGTTGCAGCTGTCTGAACTCAGCTTCATCCTGGAGGTTACAGTGGAGGGTAAGTATTTCCCAAGTTCATAATCAGGAGAACAGGCAACTAAGTTTAGAAATGATCATGATTCATCATACTACTTTGCTTGTGGATGGCACAAAAGAAGAGTCATGCAGAAGTATGGCCAGATGATGATTCAATCCCTGAATTTTATCTGGCCCCCTCTGTGGCCTTGCTAACTGTTAATGAAGAAACAGTAAAATGTATCAACACAGTCTCTCACACATAAGAAAAGGTCCCTCCCTGATTATGGCAATCCATTTATGGCTCACCACAGGATTGCTCATTTGGTGCCTACTTCAGTCTTTTTGGAAACAAGCAAAGCTTTCTTATTTTTATTTTTGTGTATTTTTCCAGGATTTTAGCCAATGAAGGAAATTCCCTTGCTCCTATTTTACCCTGAGTCCTGGGTTTATGTGCTGTCCTTCCTTTTCAATGTGTGTGTGCGTTGTGCGCCTTCAAGTCATTTCCGACTTATGGAACCAAAAGGTGAGTTTTCTTGGCAAGATTTGTTCAGAGGAGGTTTGCCATTGCCTTTTCCTGAGGCTGAGAGTGTATGACTTGTCCAAGGTCACCCAATGGGTTTCATGGCCAAACTGGGAATTGACTCCTAGTCTCCAGAGTGATAGTACAGCACTCAAAACACTACATCACATTAGCTCAGTCCTTCCTCATTAGTGAACAGGAATAACAAAGTGAGAGTTTCTGTTTAGAACAAGCAGCAATCCTGCATTTCATCTAGATCCTGGACAACTGTGGGTGGCTCTAATCAAACTCAGGCTGCATCTGCACTGCAGAAATAATGCAGTTTGACACCACTTTAGCTGCCATGGTTCAATGATTTGTAATTCTGGGATTTGTAGTTCTGTGAGATATTTAGCCTTCTCTGTTTCATGGCCGAGCAGGAATTGAACCCTTGTCTCCAAAGTCATTGTCCAGCACTCAAACTCCTCTGCCATGCCGGCTCTCTAAATATACCCTGAAATACAAGAAAATTGTGAGCACTTGTGCATGGCAACTGTCTTATGCTGATAGTGTAGACAATGTTCTAATAGATAGGACATTATCACATGGAGGTAAGAAACGGGAGAGAAATGGAATGCTCCTGTGTGAAAATCTCCATACAATTGTTTAACCATGGTACAACTTAGATACCGGCAGCAGCAACAATAAATATCTGAAGTCAGAATTGCATTTTATCAGCTGAGCCAGTGTGGTGTAGTGTTTTGAGTCCTGGGACTCAACATAGTATAATGAATCATGATCAGTTCTGGAGTGCTAGGAGACCAAGGCTCAGTTTACAGCTCAGCCATGAAACCTACTGGGTGACCTTGGGCAAGTCACACTTTCTCAGCCTCGAGATGGCCATGGCAAACCTCCTCTGAACAAACTTTACCAAGAAAACCCCATGATATTCAGAACAAAGCTAAACAAATTTTGCCAAGAAAACCCAATGCTTTATGGTCTCCATAAGTCATAATTTATTTGAAGGCACACATCATACACGCATGCTTGCAAGATTGAGTGTTTCCCCACGATACAACATGAATATGTTAGTACATTGTGAAAAAAGGAGATCAATGGGTAGGTGGCTCCTCTGGATTGGCACATTTATTGTCACCGAGTCCCTGAGTCTGTTTGCCACTCTTTCCATCCCTTTCCTTGGGAATGAAGAGACAGGAGCCTGGATTAGTTAGGAACTGCTGTGTGCACCAAAAGAAAGTGCCCCTCTGTCAGCAAATCCCTCATTATACTAACACAGTTGGCCCTCTATATCCACTGATTCAAGAATCCATGGCTTGAAAACATTCAAATAATGTATATATTCCAAAAAGCAAAACTTGATTTTGCCATTTTAATAAGGGTCACAATTTTACTATCAGTATTATTATTATTATTATTATTATTATTATTATTATTATTATCACATTAAAATCTAAACAATACTACAATGCAATACTTCATTCTAACAAAAATAAAAAATAAACTCAAATTCACAGAATTCCATAGCACTGAGCCAGGGCAGTTAAAGTGGTGTCAAACTGGATTATTTCTGCATTGTGGATGGGGGCTCTGTGACTGCAATAGTCCTGACCTGGTAACGCTGAACTTCCTCTTTGAAAGGTGTCATCTTTAGTGTACCCACTTTTTCTTTTTCATTTGTCCATTCTTCTAATCTAAAGAATAAAAAAAAATTGCCCAGTTATCATCTCTCCTTTTGTTTCAGGGTCCAGCTTGAGCACCTCTGCTACAACAGATCCTCCAAGCTCTGACTCAGAAGGTGAGCGGTGATGGCCCTCAACTCAAAATCTTTTTTGGGGGGGGGGGAATTCAGAGGGCAGGCAGCAGTGTTGCCAATTTCCGGGGAATTCCCTGGTTTCCGGGTAATAAAAATGTATGGGGAATTTTTGGGGAATTAAACCTTCTCGTTGGGTAATTAAAAACCTTTCCGTTTCTGGGGAATTATAAAGGAAAGGAAATGACAGATTTGCTCCTCTAGCAAGAAGCTCCTCTACTGTTTTTCTTATTTTAAATTGCAATTACAGCCACTCTGCAATGCTGGCAGCCTTCCTCCATGAAAACATACACACACCTCTGCAACCTCCCTCAGACATTGAACACTACAGGGAAACAAGGCAGAAGTCATTCTCTCTCAGCCTCCAAGGGCCATTAGACCGCCACCAAGGCTGCCTCCGCACTACAGAAATAATCCAGTTTGAATTGACAGCACTTTATTTGCCATGCTTCAGTGCTATGGAATTCTAACCATGTAGTTTGTTGTGGTGCCAGAGTTTGGCTGGGTATGTTCATCCGAGAGAAAAGAAGGTTAAGAGGTGACATGATATCCCCATTTAAATATTTGAAAGGATGTCATATTGAGGATGGAGCAAGCTTGTTTTCTGCTTCTCCAGAGAACAGGACCCCGAATAATGGATGCAAGCTACAGGAAAAGAGATTCCATCTAAGCCTCAAGAAGAACTTGTTGACAATAGTGGAAGATGCTCCCTCAGAGGGTGCTGGAGTCTCCTTCTTTGGAAGTCTTTAAATAGAGGCTGGATGGCCATCTGTTGGGTTTTTTTGATTGTGATTTCTGGCATGACAGAATGGGATCGGACTGAATGACCCTTGAGGTCTCTTCCAACTCTATGATTCTATAGCTGACCTCTTTTCTCTGTTTCCAGGTTCAGCCGGGGTTCTTCCCATCACTTTGAGTGTGACTGGAGTACTGCTGTTGGTTTTGATCCTAGTAGTTGCTGTGATTGCAGTTGGACGATGTACGTGGAAAGAAGAAACTGGGTTTCTATCAATCAGCCTGTTTAAGAGCACAGAGCAATACAGATGATGTTTAGGATGGAAACCCCTTAGGGCTCATTTCACCGTATGGCTTCCCTTGGAGTAATGATAGGCATTTCACACTACACAGTTATAGTGCTGTGATTCCACTTTAACTTCCATGGCATCAAACTTCAAACCCCAAGATTCCAGGGGATGATACCATGGCAGCTAAAGAGAATATATTATTGTAATTGGTTCATATGCCAAGGCCTTATTTTAAGAACATTTGACTTACATCTTCCAGTGTCTGTGGCTTGATAGCGCTTATGCTGGCTTACCAGACAATGGGATAAATTGGAGACACTAGAGTCATAAAGCCTTGGGAAGATGTGCAGTTGTACAAGATTAGGGACTTTTATGATGATCAGAAGAATGTTTAAAGTAATAGTAGTAGTAGTTGTTGTTGTTTCAATAAAACTGTGTTAGACAAGCAATATTAATTAGGCTCAGCTAGAGAGCCAGTGTGGTGTAATGGTTTGAGCATTGAAATATGATTCAAATACCCTGTTGGGCATGGAAACCCACTGGGTGATCTTGTGCAAATCACATTCTCTCAACCCTATGATAAATCTTGAAGAAAAAAAACACACTTGCCATGACAGCGGTCTTAGAGTGGGCATAAGTCGGAGATCACTTGAAGGCCCACACAACAACATCAACAACAACATGTAGTGTAGTATAGTGTGGTATAATAATCTATGATGACTCTGGAGACCAGGACCTAAATGCCTGCTTGGTCTTGGATGACCAAGACACTCTCTTAACTGTAGAGCAAGGCAATGGCAACCCTCTTCTGAACAAATCTGGCCACGAAATCTTCATGACAGGATTGCCATAGGGTTGCCATAAGTTGAAAACAAACTGAAAGCACACAACAACAGCATTAGATTTCACTAGGTAAAGGAATAATTTGTTTTTAATTGTCTAAAGAAGTGATTCCTAAACTTTAGTCTTCTAGGTGTTTTGGATCCCTGAAGCCCTAGCCAAAACATCTGCAAGACAAATGTCTGGGAACCACCGATCTAAAATATATAATCTTTTGAGCCACTTGCTTTTCTCTATTAGATTATGATGATGATGATGGATGATGAGGATGAGGATGAGGATGATGATGCCACATATAAGCAATGGTGTGGAAAATTTTCCTCCGCCTTTAGGGCCAAAATGTAAAGAGGTCACTATTTCTCTTTTTGCCCTCCTTCAATAGTCCTTTTTAAAAGGACGCCTATTCTTTTCCAATTTCTAGGTCAGTAAGGGAATACGCTTGCCTGCTGTCAACACATAAAACTGTAGTCCTTCACTGGACAAGCCAGAATTTGGCTTTCATTGTGCCTAGTGAAGCTATGCGTGCTTTTCCTATTATGCCAACCCTCCTCAGTTATGTTTGTTTGTTTTTGACAGTGAAAGAAAGAAGACAGAAAAAAAGGTGAGAGCTTTCAATGTGTAGGACGTTTTTCACATGGAGTAGTCAAGTTGAAACATTGATGAGTCTCCTTCAAGGATCAAGTGGAAGGACTAGCTGGTTGGAACAGAGCAGGAGTGTGCAACCTTTGACTCTTTCTATATTTTGGACCTCAACTTCCAGAAAATTCAGTCTGTGGACACTGTAGTCCCAGACGTCTGGTGGAAATAAAATATTTGTAGGGAGCATATCTGCATTGTACACATAATCGAGTTTGACACCACTTTAACTGCCATGCTCAAGGCTATGGCATTCTGGGAATTATAGGCCCTCTCCAGACGGTCCCTTTGCGGCGTGTTCACGACGTGCTAGGGTTGCCTCAGGGTGGTGTGTGCACATGCCCAGCAACCCTAGCACGTTGTGCACACGCCACCGTTACGCAGCGCCTTACACATGGTGTGCGTAACCGTTACGTCGCAGCTGCGCAGCTTCCATACGGAGCTGTGCAGCTGCGACGTATATGCGCCATTTGTGGCGCTTTGTGGCACAGCAAAAAGGAGCCACTTTTTGAGCTCCTTTTCTGCTGCACAGCTGCGCCACACAATTTGTATGCTGCGGCGCAGCTGTGCAGCAGAGAGAGGCGCCAAGGAGGTGCCTCTTCTGGGCGGTCTGTACCCTGCCATAGTTTGTTCTGGCATTAGGAATATCTAATAGAGGGGTTATTCAGACTTTTTTTTAGTGTGGCTATCTAAATAATCTTACTCATGCATTCTGGTTTTGTTCACACTATTTTTTTTTTTAAATTGATATCATTTCTGCACATCTCTGCAGGTTCTGTTGCTCACAACTGTCAGCACTGTGAATAAAGATGGAGTCAATGATATGGATGTATTTAAAATATGTTCAAGGCATGCAGAGTTTTACCCTGATTTATCCCCTGTCCATTCCTATCGTTTAGTCATACAACCAACAGTGTGAATCTTTTAGGAAAACTCAGGGAAAAAAACACCAAGATTGATTATATCCAGGATTAAGTGGGTTTTTTGATAGCCTTCTCAAAAATGTACTTGGGTGCATTCAGAATGCTTGTGAACAACAAAAGATTCAACCTACCAGGATTATTTTCACTATCTGAAGAACCCCAGAGAAGGCAAAATGTCTCATAAAACTACAATTTCCAGAATTCCATAGCAGTGAGCCATGGCCGTTAAAGTGGTGTCAAACTGCATTATTTCTGCAGTATGGATGCAGCCAGAGAGTATTTTTCCCCTTGGCTGAAAGATGTGCTTTCAAGAACGTTTCCTTGAAGAACATTTTTTCCACAGCAAAGGGATACTAAAGATACGAGGGAATTGCTCACTATCCTCTTATGCAAATCTTATCCTGCTCTAGGAAAGGATAAGATTTACTCTTCTCCCCTGTCCATGCTTGGCAAGAGGAAAATGTATGAGTTTGTCTTTTGCTAAAAGCTATAAGCCATCACAATTCAATATAATTATGGTAAAATACAAACAAACTACAATAACAGTAATAAATTTAAGATAGAACACAGGTAACAAGCAAGATAATATACTCAGCAATCCTCAGCCAGGTTTTCAGAGCAGGCAAGTATTGTGGGATTGTGAAACGGTCTCATTAATTAGTTATATGTTTTTGTTTTGATAGGGTGCTAGATTCTTGCTGGACAGAAACAAACTACCCTTCAACAGGTATGTAAAATGCAAATGCCAAAAACCCACTTATTTCTCTCCCCACTCCATCCCAGTTACCCAGAGCTAGCACTGGACGATAAGTTGCCAGAGATGCCACAGCACTACTTAATTTGAGACTGGTGCAGCTGTACTCTTGATCCTAAGAGGGCTTTGCAAGTTTCTCTTCATTCTTACTCGATGGGAATTAGATCTTTCAAGAAGACAGCCTATTACTTAGGTCTGAAATTCTAGGGAAGAAATGCAAATGAATTGAGACGCTCTGGAAAAACAAAACAAAAGCAGACTGACTGGGGGTAGGGAAGGAAGGGACTCTGACATTTGGTAGCCTGATGGCTGGAGAAAGAAAGCATGCCTCAGTAAGGCACATTTTCTGTGGCATGATGAACATAAGAAAAAACTTTACATAGAGACAGCTTCTACGGTAATTAATCGAAAGTGCTCACTTAGCAATATTTGACTTAAAGAACATAAAAATGTAACTGGAATGGGTCCAGGATTGTCCAAGCCTCTGAAGAAGTGAGACCCTGAATTGGTCCTCTTGACCTCAGCCCTAAAACTGAAAGCATTCTCTACTATTCATCCTGCAGGGTCTGCTAATAATGAGACTTTCTGAATGAATCTTTCTGTAGAGCCAAGGTACACAACAAAGCCCACAAACAGATTGCTCAGAAAATAGGAGACATAACCCTCACACTTCCACTGGATCATCCAGTATTCCTCTAGATATTCATGATATTCATGAATACTTCAACACAAACTGTGTCCTTACATTCTATTCCTGAAAAGAGAGGGTGGAAAGATTTACAGTTCTATCCCACCCTTCTTATTGTTTCTTTGGAACTAAACCTTCTAGGGCAGTGATGGAGAACCTTTTACAGACTGAGTGCCCAAACTGCAACCCGGACCCCACTTGTTATGTTTGATCATAACTTGTTGGTTTCCAGCAGGGTTAAAAAAACTAGCTGTAAAGAATGCTGGAAATTTGAATCCAGTGCTTTGGATAGAAGACTTCAAATTGTTGGGCATATGCATCAATGCCTTAATTTGGAGACCAGAGGATTCTTAGTCGTTCATTCTTAGCTTTCTCTCCCATGTCCACAGACCTTCTACCTTTTTTGCCAGCTGAGTTACCAGATGTATAATAATAAGATGTGAATGCTAGGTTTGTGTGTTTGTGTGTAGAGACTGGGGACACTAAAAGAGGCAAATCAGTATTTAAATTGCTGTATTTTCTATTAATCTTTTCCTATTGAAAGAATTCAGAACCATTATTGCCAGCAGTCAGTGCAAGAGCACTTGAATATGTGCTGCCTTCAGTGCTAATCTTACTTCTGCATTTTGTGGCATCATTCCTTCCTTGGCAACTATTCCTAGGAAAATAAATAGTGGCACAGTATACATCTGTTTTAGATGTCAAGGTATTTCAGTAACTCCTCTCTTAGTCATCTTATTCATTCTGCTTCTTTCACAGAGACGTCTTTTGATAACTGCATGTTCACCGTTTCTGTGGTAAGTTGACAAGGAAAGATCCAGGGGTAAGAAAACAGTTCCTTTCAGCAGTGATGATGGAGGGCCTAGGAGCTGGTAACTCCACTAATGGGGATCATTCAGAGGCATCTAAGAAAGTGTTGTGGAGCAGGGAAATATTATGGTGGTCCATATGATGCAAGTGGGGGAAAGTTTCCTTGTGAATTGGCTTGACATGGTGCGCATCCTCATGCTTTACCTCCCTCACCAGTATTTTTTAATCTCCATTTTTATCCATCCTGACTTTTTCATCGTAGAAGAACTCAGGACAAGAAGCTGTAGAGAACCAAGGTACCTTTAGCTCCACGGCTATGGGAACAAGATTTTCATCTGTCAAATCAGTAGGAAAAACAGACTTCTCTACATTCAGAGCTTTAAAATGACCTCCTGTTCTCTTACATCCTTGACCGCCATGTCATTTCTCTCAGAGCACCAACAGCAACCAAGTTCATTGGGTGGTTTGGACAAGAAGATCAATGTTCGTCATCATCATGGGGCATATTGCCTTCATGTCTTGAGGTGCTCCTGAGAGTACTCCTCACCACACACTCTGGATTTGGATCACCTGAGGAAAAAGAGAAGCTCCTGTTGGTTCTATCCGTTTCTATAATGTTTTCCCCCATCCTTCGTTGGAATTAATAAGAATGACTATAGCTCCAGATATTCTTCATTTCTGGAATGATGGCAACAAAAGAAGGCAGAAGGATCTGAACAGGACACTGATAATTGAATGTCTGTAATTAACACCATTGTCCATGTATTTATATGACCCAGGAAACCAAAAAGAAAATTATTATTGCTATCTTTGCTGCAGACATAAAATATTTGGGATCATGCCCTGTTTGACACTTTCTTTAAATGCTTCCAACCTAATATTTTGATCTGCCTTCTCCAGCAGCCGGATGTTCTGAATAATTTAAATGCATGGAAGAATTCTGTGGTGCCTTAAAAACTAAGAATATGCTAGTTGTGTTCTTAAAGCCCACCTTTTCAGAACATGTACACATGGATATCCTTAGTTGACAGGTATACATGCATACAGATGAAAAAGCTGATAAGAAATGAAATCAAAGGCAATACAATGCCAAAAGAATTCAAAATACATTAAACTGCCAGTCTAGAACATGTCAGCAAGATTGGTTCTTTTAAAGCAAACATGAAGTGAATGTATACTACATAATTATAGCATTTTCATTCCACTATAATTGTTGTGGCTACATCCTATGGGATCCTGGAATTTGTAATTAATATATAATGCATATATACTTTATTATATATACTAATTTCACAGGAATTAAATGAATGGTAAGTTAGCATTATAGGACATGGCTGCTACTATAGTTGAATCATGCTTGTGACATATCCTGGGTGCCATGTAGAAGATGTACCATACCTGTTACTCTTGTTCCCACTGTTATAGCATTTCCTAAGTAAATTTGCAAATTCTTAGGTTTTAAAATATATTGATTATTTATGCTGTGATTGGCAAAGGAAATAAGAGAGAATGAGCCCTGGCCAAGACACAGTATCTAACAAATGCAAATCTTCCAGAATACTTCTGCTGAAACTTCTGTGACCTCTGGATAGCAACTGGCTCTAAAGGCACTTCCTGAAAAGAGACAGAAAACTGCAGCCGTATTTATTTTCTAGGTTTCCCCTGCAGTGGGTGAAGCAAGACAAGCAAGACTGTTGCTGTCGTCTGTGTATGCATCTGTTTGCACATACAAAAATTGGTTCATATCCTATCTTCAACAGGTAGCAACATAGGCAGTCCTCTTATGCATACAATGTTGAACATACAGTGGGGCCTTGGTATCTGCTGAGGTTTGGTTCCAAGACTCACCATGGATACCAAAATCTGTGGATGCTCAAGTCCCATTATATATAATGACATAGTAAAATGGTGTCCCTTATATAAAATGGCAAAATCAAGGTTTGCTTTTTGGAATTTATATATTTTTAAAAATATTTTAAAGTTGTGGATACTTGAATCCATGGATTTTAAAAAAAAAATCTGATGGTTTACTATAATTTTTTTGGACCTATGAATTTGTAAAACTAGGGCCCAGTCCAGATGGGCCTCGCACATGATGGGGGTGTCAAAATGGCGGTGTCCTGTACAGACGCCACGTGGCACTTGCGTAACTGTGGCATAGAAAGAACCCGCTTTTTATGGGTTCTTTTTCCACCGATGGGAAGCCTTGCTGTTTGGCGGGTGAGGTTTCCCTCCGGCGGAAAACCAGGCGCCGGCAAGTTGCCCTTTTTGGGCAGTCTCTACCCCGCCTAAGTTTATCTGCCTCTGACATCCTTTGACATTTTCTGTGAAAAAGACTGATTTAATATTGTCCTTTAGTTTATTTTAATTTCTTTTATTATTCTCCTTTCATTTATGGTTATACAATTTACATGCAGTGCGTAAGCACACATGGCAATGTAGTGAATATTCATTAGTAATCATACCAGAGTTTGGAAAAGTTAACTTTTTGGATGATAACCAGTGCCCATGCAAGGTGGGGGATTATAGGAGTTGTAGTCCAAGCAAAATTACATTTCCAAAGATGGTATCATTCATACATGCACTGGAAAATTATTTCAGACATTGTTTTGTGTTCCTGGTATCTAGATGAGGCATTTTAGCATACAGCTGGCTTACTTCATGGAATTTTATGGGGAATGTATTCCTCTTCTGTGCTGTGGAATGTGAAAAATAGTGTCTCACAAGCAGAGTAATCAGTATTCACACACAGAAGGTAAGCAACAACCAGTCCCATACCACCACCATCCACACACAGGGTTGTGGTAGCCCAGCAGTTGAGACACCGATCACAAGATGGGCAGATCAGCAGTTTGAGCCTGAAGCGCCACATGACAGAGTCCCAGCTTCTGCCAACCTAGCTTTTCCAAAACATGTGAAAATGCAAGTAGATAAATAGGTACCACTTCGGTGGGAAGGTAACAGTGTTCTGTGCAGTCCTGCTGGCCACATGATCTCAGAGTTGTCTTTGACAGCACTGTCTCTTTGGCTTAGTAATGGAGATGAACACTGCTCCCTACTGTTGGACACAACTTGACAGCCTCGTCAAAGGGAAAACCTTTACCTTTAATGCCTTATCTACATGGTTCAGAATACTGGGATAGCCTGGTGTATCCTGGCCTCACTGTTGCCCCAACCTGACCCATTTACTTAGCACTCTATTCTTGCTCCACCGTGGCTATCTGCATGGGCTGAGCTGCCCTGCACATCTGCCCCTGCCTCAAGTCACTCACAGATCAGAATGAGATGGCCAGCAATGGTTGCATGCTGTGTGCCTTGTTCTGATCTCAGAACAAGCAACCTGATGCAGCTCTAAAAACCCTGGGTGGCTTGGTGGGACGTCCAGGCAGGCAGATGTCATGGTGTGAGGATGGAGAGCAACAGGTACTTTTTCTACCACAGTGGTTTGAAGGTTGGACTACAACTCTGGAGACCAGGGTTTGCTCCTGCTTGTTCATGAAACCCACTGGATGACCTTAGGCAAGTCACATGTTCTCAGCCTCAGGGAACAGCAATGGAAACCTCCTCTGAACAAATCTTGCCAAGAAAACCCCATGATAGGTTTGTTTGCCTTAAGGTTGCCATAAGTCGGAAATGACTTGAAGGCACACAACACACACACACAACCTTGTTATGCCCTGGTTCTGGTACAAGACATACCAGACGTGGTCTGGACTGCCCACACCAGAACCAGGGTTTGGACTGTGCATCGTCTGAACAGGACAATGCCAGAGTGTGCAGAGGGGAAACTGGTATTTTGACCTGTATAGACAAGGCTAATGTCAGATTGTTGGAGAGAAAAGGCCAAACTCAGCAAGTTCTAAGGACTCTTTGAAAGTTGCACAGGAAATAAGATTTCCTAAACATCCTTGAACATTTTGTACAATTTAGCCTCATTTTTTGTTTCAGGGAATTGCACTTCCAGCCAATGGTGGGTCTCCTGGACAAATGGGCCTCAGCAGTTTGAGAAAGACTTTTTTGGACTGTAACTTCCAGAAATCACCCAGATAGCATGGTCAGTGGCCATGGTGGGTAAGGGATTTTGGAAGTTGAAGTCATTTTTTCTCTCTCTAAGTGCTGGTCTCCATTTCCTCCCATTATTCTTGAGTCATTCTTCTTTGCTTGTTCTCTCCTCTTCTTTCCCCCTCTCTTCCTGTAGATGTAAATGGCAGGTGTATCGTCTCCTCAGGTGCCAAAAAACTGTCTGATCTATGGAACAGACCGCCTCTCTAGTCTGTATATATTCTGATAGAGTGTTAGTATCTTTTCATTTGCCAAAAAGGGTCTTTTTTTGCATGATTGCTATTTTTATCAGGGGATTACCAGTTTTATTTGTACTTTGATTGCTGTTGGATATATTATAGATTAATTCTATAATAATAATTGTTTTTATAACAACAACCTGCTTTTCCAAGACTGCTTTTACTTGGGAGGATAGATCAGTAATAGCAGCAAAATGGTGCATACCTCTGCCTACTCAACTGTAGAGGTGTGTGAGCCTCCAAGTGGGAAAGTGGTGCTGGTGAAAGGCATCAAATGGACTCTTAGCAATGACTACATGTGCATACAGCAACCACCTACCATTCAAGAACATAAACATTCCCTAAATATGATAACAGGGCAATTGTCCAACACTGGTATTCTCAAGCCTCTGACAAAGTCTTCCATATCCTACCTCCTACAGGAGGTCCTACAGGAGCTCCAAAAGACTACTGATGCCATTGAAAAGCGGACTGTTGACCACCTCATTCTACAGCAAACCAAACCTTCCTATTCTGCAAGGAGGAGTGCCACATTCTGCCATTTGTGACAGGTCTGGCTTCCAAATTGACATGCACAGGACTGTACTATTAATCTGTCAAAGAACTGGACTATATACAGCTGGCCCTCCACATCTGCAGCTTTGACTTCTGTGGGTTTTATTATACATGGATTTGATTAGTATGTTCTCTTTAACAATCTCCAGCATGACTCTGTCAGATGTTGAGGCAAAGTCACGCTGGAGGAACTAGAGATTCCTAGAAAGAACAATTCTCTAGTCATTTGTAGGTCATCCAGTGTGATTCTGTGGTCAGCTTCTGCCATAAAGATATTGGCCATAAAGTTGTGCTGGAGAACCTAAAGATTCCTAGACAAGTTTTATACAGTGTTTTTTATTTGCATTTCCCCCCACTTTCATAGGGGTCCTGCACCCCTAACCCCCAGCGAGTGTGGAGGGCCCACTGTAATATATATATAATGCTATATAATGTAGATATATAACTATATAATGTTGTTCATATCTGCTCAGCATTGAAAAGGGTGGTGCAAGATTATGTATGAGTGTGGTGGTCCCTCTCATGGCACATTATGGGATCCTAGGCTGTGGAATTACTGCACAAAAACTCTGGGCTGGGGAACTTATCCAAGGATAGCTGCATTGGCCATGTAATAAAGTACAGTAACATGGACTGGGGGGGATTTTCCTAGTTTGGAGGCTGTGGCCTGCCAGCTATGGGTGATGAAGAAGCTAAAACCTGGTGCTTGTGTCCAAATAGAATCTTTGTGTCTTCGTTTTGAATTTGCTAAGGACTGCCATTGTGTTGGTGAACCTGTGGGTTTAAAATTATGTTTGTTTACTTTGGTAAGAAGTGAGCATGGTTTTGTGATGTCACCAGAACATGGTGATGGCTGAAAATGATGACAGATCCTAGTGTGCTGGTGGCAACAGAGACATTGACCTCCATTCTTCAGCTGGGCTCTTTCCTCTCTGGGCTTCAGATTCCCTCTGCGGAGAATTGTTGCAGTCATGCCTGCCTCGAGAAGTTGTATGGAAACAACAGAAGGGAACAAAACAACTTGTCAGTGTATTTAGCCTTAGTGTACATTTTCAAAGGCATGTTTTATCTCAGTTATAATGACACAGCGCAAACATACTCTATCCTCTAAATCAAAAAGTGAAAGTTATCTGTTTCTTTTAGCTTAATCTGCAGCATTTTTATATGTATGCAGATATGCTGGAGGAGAGACATTCTTTGTGAACCTCAAAAGTGACCAGATGTCATAACTCTAATAGTGGGACAAGGCATGGCAAAATGTAGGACGTTCAAGAAAAATATAGCTGAAAATACTCTCATATAAGAATAAATTCATGCTTCTTAGTCATGCTCAAAATGGAGGACATTTTCAGATTCCACCTGGACAGAACGTTGAAATGCAGGACATGTCCTGCGAAAGGAGGATGTCTGGTCACCCTATGAACACTGCATCAGAACAATAACAAGACTTTATGCGCTCATTTAGAAGTGCCAAAGAGACATGATGAAATGGTTTCCAAAATTACTAAATGTTATTGGTGCGGAGGGGAGTCCCATAGTTAAAATTTGGACACCTGTGTGGTAATAGGTTTCAAGAACAAGGCTGGTCAATTTGCTCTGAGACTCTGAATCTTGGATTGGTGTATTTGCTTCACACACAGACATGTACACACACCAAATTAGATTGGTTCTGCTCTGTGTGGCAGATAGATGCTGAAGGAGGCCATTTTTGGCAAACTAGAACTACAGTGGTCCAAGCTGGGGCAAACTAGGGTTGATGAAAGAAGTGAGAAGCATCGCTACAACCATGTAAGGTAGATCAGACTGAGCGAGATGTGATTGGGCCACAGTTACTCAGATACCTTATTCTAGAATGAGGATCTGAACCTGAATCTCACATTCTACCTTCTGGAGCAGAGCTGTACATCCTTGTCTGATGTTAATAGGGGTCCACACATGCGTGTCTTCCCTATCCCACAGACCTCAATGCAAAGGGATGTGAAGTTTAAAATTCTTCTCCCTTCCCATATATCTTGGGATTGTCCCACTCACCATCTCCTATCTCTCTGTAGATGCAGTTCTCTCGCTGGTGGCAATTTGAAAAGCCAGAGAAGAGTAAGGGGGATGTTGATGGTCTCTTTCCAACTTTGGGGGACACATAAGGATTGTGCACTCTTGTGCTACAGACGGTATGATTCCAATATTTGCTATTGGAAATGGTGTAAAATGATGCAACAGGGGCTGTAAAACCAAATGTGAGTTTACAAGCCCATGATGCCTGAGTTGATAACAGTTTCTAGCTGGAAAAGAGTTACTAACTGGAAAAAGGCATACCACAAAATAGCTCTAAACATTTTCCCTACCTGTCACTCCCTTCCCCTCTGGCCCTCTACGTTTAATTTCTATGGTCCTGTATTTTGGAGAGTGTTTACAACTCCATTGAGTTATTTTGAAGGGGCCTTAAGAAGGTCTTTCTCGTTGTGGCTATGACATGTTGGGCTTTTAAAACGTTGAACAAACCGTTGACCATCCTGGAGCATGTGGAGCTTGTTTCCTCATTGTTTTTTTCCTTTTCTACGTGCTTTTCAGGTCTCTTTTTACTACTTATTTTGTGCAGGCCTGATCCAGTGGTGACATTTTAAAAACTTTCCTGTCTTGTGCAAAGCATTTTGTGCAAAGCTTTTAATTGCAGGGGACTTCAAAGTCAAGAGAGGTTGGAGGGTTTGTGGCATGCTGGATCTTTCTGGTAGACCAGCACTACTTGGAAACTGGGCTGGGTTCCACACACCTGTTGCAATGCCACAGATAGCTGATTTGGGTATCACCCTATAGGAGAATGTCTGAGCGAATCGTGGTGGGTTATGCTGCTTGATCTCACCCATAGCTGTGCTGCAGACTGTCTGGCAGTGCAGGTAGTTGTAATGTATCAAAGAGTGTTCATACACCCATCCTCTTAAACTGCAGGTGTTTGCTCTAGTAATCTGTTACCCAAAAACCTAGGGTCCCTGGAGGACAACAACAAATTGTATTCAATGGGGAAATTAATTTAGCGCAATAAGGAGCAGCAAGAGGGCCAAGGTAACTAGCCAGGATTTTTAACCTATGTATATTGGTTCCGAACCCAAATAACTCCAGAGGCAGGTTTCAAATTACTATATATACTCATGTATAAGTCTAGAAATTTAGGTCAGAAAACTGACCCAAAAAAACCTGAGTTGACTTATCCATGGGTCAGGGTTAAGTACTGTATCTTAGCTCTTATTTAAAAGAAGGAATTATCCCCTGGTGAAAAGCAAGAGTATAATCTGTCCTGGAAACACTGACCACGACCTCTGTTCTCTCATCTACCCAGCCATAAGAGTGAGCACAAAGAGTTGTGTCTGCTGGAATTGTGTAAATTCTCTGACGTTGTTTTACTTCGCTTCATCCTTTAAATCCTTTGCTATATGCCCCTAAGTTTTACCCTCGACTTATCCAGCCTCTGCAAAAGACCTCCAAGGAGGGAGATTCCACTACACTCTGAGGAAGTGTGTTCCACTGTCAAACAGCCCTTACTGTTAGGAAGTTCCTCCTAATGTTGAAGTGGAATCTCTTTTCCTGGAGCTTGCATCCATTGTTCCGGGTCCTAGTCTCTGGAGCAGCAGAAAACAAGCTTGCTCCCTCCTCAATATGACATCCCTTCAAATATTCAAAGAGGGATTATCATATCATCTCTTAACCTTCTCTCCTCCAGGCTAAACATACCCAGCTTTCTAAGCCTCCCCTCATAGGGCTTTATGGTTTCCAGACCTTCTACCATTTTGGTTGCCCTCCTCTGGACATGCTCCAACTTCTCAACATCCTTTTCGAATTGCAGTGCCCAGAACTAGACACAGTATTCAGATCACAGCGTTATTGTCCCGGCATTAAGGCGGCATTACATTAACACAAATTCCCATTAATTCAAAATGCTGGGCAATGCCACTTCAAGATGGGATATGCATAAAGTGGTTTGAAAGCCGTTTGGGCAATCGCAGTCAGTCCCGCTTTCTAGACAGGATAATAACAGGATAAGTGTGATGTATAAAAACCTCACAATCACGTTACATACAGTGGTCTCCAAACAGTGCCTTTTAAGGGATTTTGGACTTCAGCTCTCAGAATCCCAGATTATTGGCCAATGGGGCTGAGGCTCCTGGTAGCTGAAGTCCAAAGTCTCTTAAAGAGCACTGTTTGGGGGCCACTGTGTAATAAGAACTGGAAAAGGACGGGACAAGGAGGTTTCGTCCCCCGTCTGATAATCTCCTGGATGACCAGAGGTTCTCTTTTGCCAGGACATATCCTCCACTTTAGCCTCCTGTCCAGGAGGAATTCCAAAATGTCCTCCATTTTGGGCACCTCTAAGAAGCAAGCATTTTACATCTATATGAGCGCTTTGAGCTTTTGTTTGGTTGTGTCGTCCCATTTTCCTGAACGCTTGATATTTTGCGATGCCTTGTCCTCTTTTGGGGTTAGAGGCCCCAGCTCTGCCTGTGTCCTCACTTCAGAAATGATCACATTTGACCCCAATATAACAGACACGACCCAGTGCTACGGACTCCTGGGATTTGTAGTTTGGTGGCGACGAGGCACCAGAGATTTTGAAGGCTGTAATGCCTCACAAAAATTAAAAACCCCAGGTTTCTATGGTCCAAAACGCACTGTACAAAGAATCCAGTCTGCGACTGCTTCAACTGCCCTGGCTCAATGCTAGGGAATCTTGGGAAATGCATTTTTGCTGAGATATTTAGCCTTCTCTGACAGAGAGCACCTATGCCTCAACAAACTACAAATCCCAGGATTCCCTAGCATCGAGCCGGGGCAGCTGAAGTGGTCTCAAACTAGATTACATCTGCGGTTTTGCGAGACATTTAGCCTTCTCTGTCTGGTGCCAAAACAAACTACAGTTCCCAGGATTCCATAGCCTGGAGCCAGGGCAGTTAAAGCAGTCCTTAGAAGTCTTCAAACAGAGGCTGGATGGCCATCTGTCAGGGATGCTTTGATTGAGAGTTCCTGCGTGGCAGGATGGGGTTGGACTGCATGGCCCTTGGGGTCTCTTTTGATTGAGAGTTCCTGCATGGCAGGATGGGGTTGGACTGGATGGCCCTTGGGGTCTCTTTTGACTGAGAGTTCCTGCATGGCAGAATGGGGTTGGACTGGATGGCCCTTGGGGTCTCTTTTGACTGAGAGTTCCTGCATGGCAGGATGGGGTTGGACTGGATGGCCCTTGGGGTCTCTTTTGACTGAGAGTTCCTGCATGGCAGAATGGGGTTGGACTGGATGGCCCTTGGGGTCTCTTTTGACTGAGAGTTCCTGCATGGCAGGATGGGGTTGGACTGGATGGCCCTTGGGGTCTCTTTTGACTGAGAGTTCCTGCATGGCAGGATGGGGTTGGACTGGATGGCCCTTGGGGTCTCTTTTGACTGAGAGTTCCTGCATGGCAGGATGGGGTTGGACTGGATGGCCCTTGGGATCTCTTTTGACTGAGAGTTCCTGCATGGCAGGATGGGGTTGGACTGGATGGCCCTTGGGGTCTCTTTTGACTGAGAGTTCCTGCATGGCAGAATGGGGTTGGACTGGATGGCCCTTGGGGTCTCTTTTGACTGAGAGTTCCTGCATGGCAGGATGGGGTTGGACTGGATGGCCCTTGGGGTCTCTTTTGACTGAGAGTTCCTGCATGGCAGGATGGGGTTGGACTGGATGGCCCTTGGGGTCTCTTTTGACTGAGAGTTCCTGCATGGCAGGATGGGGTTGGACTGGATGGCCCTTGGGGTCTCTTTTGACTGAGAGTTCCTGCATGGCAGGATGGGGTTGGACTGGATGGCCCTTGGGGTCTCTTTTGACTGAGAGTTCCTGCATGGCAGGATGGGGTTGGACTGGATGGCCCTTGGGGTCTCTTCCAACTCTATGATTCTATGATCTATGATTCTAAGCGCGGTCTCAAACTGGGTTATTTCTACACACTACTGGCCGCCTTTCCTCCGACCAGCGGCAGGGGGCGCTCTGTGGTCAGCCTTGTATTCCTTTTCTCTTTCCTCCCTGCCTTGGTGCGTTTCCCCCTCCGGCCGGCAGGTGGTGCTGTAGTTCCCCCAAGGCGGCGCGGTCGGGGAGGAGGCGCTTCCGGCCGCTCCCTCCCGGCACTTCCTGCCTCTCCTCTGCTCTCGCTGGCGCTGGCGCCTGTGTGTGTTGCCGCCGCCGCCTGGGATGCCAAGATGGCGGCGGCGGTGTCGGTCTTCCCCGGCGTGCGGCTCCTGACCATCGGCGACGCCAACGGCGAGATCCAGCGGCACCAGGAGCAGCAGGCCCTCCGCCTCGAGGCCCGCACGGGGCCCGACGCCGCCTGCCTCGCCCTCTATAGCCGTGAGTGGGGCAGGGGGGCCGGGGGGCGCCTAATGGAGGGCATTCCGGGGTGATCATCATCATCATCGTCATCATAGTCAGGGAGGAGGTGACCCAACCAAAGCTCATTCACTTCATGCAGGGAGACAAGGCATGGCCAAATGTAGGACATTCATAGGAAATGGAGGACGTGGCCCAAACAAAGCTCAAGGCACCCCTAGAAAGGTACATCCCTGCTTCATAGCCATATTCAAAATGGGGAACATGGCCCCAGGAAAGCTCAAGGCACCCCTAGAAAGGTACATCCCTGCTTCATGGCCATGCTCAAAATGGGGGACGTAGCCCCAGGAAAGCTCAAGGCACCCCTAGAAAGGTACATCCCTGCTTCATGGCCATGTTCAAAATGGGGGACATGGCCCCAGGAAAGCTGAAAGCACCCCTAGAAAGGTACATCCCTGCTTCATAGCCATGTTCAAAATGGGGGACATGGCCCCAGGAAAGCTCAAGGCACCCCTAGAAAGGTACATCCCTGCTTCATGGCCATGCTCAAAATGGGGGACGTAGCCCCAGGAAAGCTCAAGGCACCCCTAGAAAGGTACATCCCTGCTTCATGGCCATGTTCAAAATGGGGGACATGGCCCCAGGAAAGCTGAAAGCACCCCTAGAAAGGTACATCCCTGCTTCATAGCCATGTTCAAAATGGGGGACATGGCCCCAGGAAAGCTCAAGGCACCCCTAGAAAGGTACATCCCTGCTTCATGGCCATGTTCAAAATGGGGGACATGGCCCCAGGAAAGCTCAAGGCACCCCTAGAAAGGTACATCCCTGCTTCATGGCCATGCTCAAAATGGGGGACATGGCCCCAGGAAAGCTCAAGGCACCCCTAGAAAGGTACATCCCTGCTTCATAGCCATGCTCAAAATGGGGGACATGGCCCCAGGAAAGCTCAAGGCACCCCTAGAAAGGTACATCCCTGCTTCATAGCCATGCTCAAAATGGGGGACATGGCCCCAGGAAAGCTGAAAGCACCCCTAGAAAGGTACATCCCTGCTTCATAGCCATGCTCAAAATGGGGGACATGGCCCCAGGAAAGCTGAAAGCACCCCTAGAAAGGTACATCCCTGCTTCATAGCCATGCTCAAAATGGGGGACATGGCCCCAGGAAAGCTCAAGGCACCCCTAGAAAGGTACATCCCTGCTTCATAGCCATGCTCAAAATGGGGGACATGGCCCCAGGAAAGCTGAAAGCACCCCTAGAAAGGTACATCCCTGCTTCATGGCCATGTTCAAAATGGGGGACATGGCCCCAGGAAAGCTCAAGGCACCCCTAGAAAGGTACATCCCTGCTTCATGGCCATGTTCAAAATGGGGGACATGGCCCCAGGAAAGCTGAAAGCATCCCTAGAAAGGTACATCCCTGCTTCATGGCCATGTTCAAAATGGGGGACATGGCCCCAGGAAAGCTGAAAGCATCCCTAGAAAGGTACATCCCTGCTTCATGGCCATGCTCAAAATGGGGGACATGGCCCCAGGAAAGCTCAAGGCACCCCTAGAAAGGTACATCCCTGCTTCATGGCCATGCTCAAAATGGGGGACATGGCCCCAGGAAAGCTCAAGGCACCCCTAGAAAGGTACATCCCTGCTTCATAGCCATGCTCAAAATGGGGGACATGGCCCCAGGAAAGCTCAAGGCACCCCTAGAAAGGTACATCCCTGCTTCATGGCCATGTTCAAAATCGGGGACATGGCCCCAGGAAAGCTGAAAGCATCCCTAGAAAGGTACATCCCTGCTTCATGGCCATGTTCAAAATGGGGGACATGGCCCCAGGAAAGCTGAAAGCATCCCTAGAAAGGTACATCCCTGCTTCATGGCCATGTTCAAAATGGGGGACATGGCCCCAGGAAAGCTGAAAGCATCCCTAGAAAGGTACATCCCTGCTTCATGGCCATGTTCAAAATGGGGGACATGGCCCCAGGAAAGCTCAAGGCACCCCTAGAAAGGTACATCCCTGCTTCATGGCCATGTTCAAAATCGGGGACATGGCCCCAGGAAAGCTGAAAGCATCCCTAGAAAGGTACATCCCTGCTTCATGGCCATGTTCAAAATGGGGGACATGGCCCCAGGAAAGCTGAAAGCATCCCTAGAAAGGTACATCCCTGCTTCATGGCCATGTTCAAAATGGGGGACGTGGCCCCAGGAAAGCTCAAGGCACCCCTAGAAGGGTACATCCGTGCTTCATGGCCATGCTCAAAATGGGGGACGTGGCCCCAGGAAAGCTCAAGGCACCCCTAGAAAGGTACATCCCTGCTTCATGGCCATGCTCAAAATGGGGGACGTGGCCCCAGGAAAGCTCAAGGCACCCCTAGAAAGGTACATCCCTGCTTCATGGCCATGCTCAAAATGGGGGACGTGGCCCCAGGAAAGCTCAAGGCACCCCTAGAAAGGTACATCCCTGCTTCATAGCCATGCTCAAAATGGGGGACATGGCCCCAGGAAAGCTGAAAGCACCCCTAGAAAGGTACATCCCTGCTTCATGGCCATGCTCAAAATGGGGGACGTGGCCCCAGGAAAGCTCAAGGCACCCCTAGAAAGGTACATCCCTGCTTCATAGCCATGCTCAAAATGGGGGACATGGCCCCAGGAAAGCTGAAAGCACCCCTAGAAAGGTACATCCCTGCTTCATGGCCATGCTCAAAATGGGGGACGTGGCCCCAGGAAAGCTCAAGGCACCCCTAGAAAGGTACATCCCTGCTTCATGGCCATGTTCAAAATGGGGACATGGCCCCAGGAAAGCTCAAGGCACCCCTAGAAAGGTACATCCCTGCTTCATAGCCATGCTCAAAATGGGGGACGTAGCCCCAGGAAAGCTCAAGGCACCCCTAGAAAGGTACATCCCTGCTTCATGGCCATGTTCAAAATGGGGGACATGGCCCCAGGAAAGCTGAAAGCATCCCTAGAAAGGTACATCCCTGCTTCATGGCCATGCTCAAAATGGGGGACATGGCCCCAGGAAAGCTCAAGGCACCCCTAGAAAGGTACATCCCTGCTTCATGGCCATGCTCAAAATGGGGGACATGGCCCCAGGAAAGCTCAAGGCACCCCTAGAAAGGTACATCCCTGCTTCATAGCCATGCTCAAAATGGGGGACGTGGCCCCAGGAAAGCTCAAGGCGCTCCTAGAAATGTATATCCACTTCATGCAGGGTTGGCCACAAAGGAAGGCAAGGCCAGTGGAGGGCGTTCAAGTCAAATGGAGGACGTGGCCCCAGAAAAACTCAAGGCACCCCATAGGAATGTACGTTCCTGCTTCACAGCCATGCTTGGAATGGAGGACGTGGCCCAGTCAAAGTTCAAAACAGCCCTAGGAATATAAACTCACTTCGTACAGGATGAGACCCTGACTGACAAAGAGGACCTTCAAGGAAAGCGGAGGATGCTTCGAAAGAAAAAGCAAAATATAGCGCTTCTTAGTCTTGCTCAAAATGGAGGGCATTTTGGGATTCCTCCTAGACAGAAGGCTGAGATGGAGGTCAGGTTCTGGGGGGGGGGGGGGGAAGGAGGACATCTGGTCACCCTGCCCCTGAGGCTGGCTAGGTGTCTTGACCACGAAGGAGGACAAGGCGTTGCAAAATGTAAGCCGTTCAAAGAAAAATGGAGGATATCCCAAAATAAAAGGCTATGGGGAACCATTTGGGAATGTCTCCTGGACAGAAGGTTGAAACGGAGGACATGTCCTGGAAAAGGGGGACCACCGGTCTCCCTGACCCCAGGAAGGAGAAGTTGGGGGTGGTCCCTTTGCACCACTTGTTCCCTTGCAAAACGTCTCCCGTCTTTGGGGCATCCCAATGTGGGCTGGAACCTTGCCTTAAAGGGAAGGTGCCCCCTCCTCTTTAAGGGTCTTGTCTGAAGAAGGCTCTTCTTTATGGCCTCTCTTTTCACTCTTGCAATCATTAGCCCAATTTGGCCACAAATTAATGTGTTTATAGGGGGATTTAAATAATAGCTCAAATGAGAGTTGTGATACGGCTGTGGTAACAGGCAGCCAGGGATAGCAACCCAATGGTATACCGTGCCCAAATCACACAGAGGCAGATCCAAATTAGTTGTAGTTTATTTAAGGGGATATACAACATACACACAAAAACATATACATCAATGGTTCCCAACCTGTGGGTCGGGACCCCTTTGGGGGTCGAACGACCCTTTCACAGGGGTCGCCTAAGACCATCGGAAAACACATATTTGCATGTAGCAATGAAAATAATTGTATGGTTGGGGGTCACCACAACATGAGGAACTGTATTAAAGGGTCCTGGCATTAGGAAGGTTGAGAACCACTGATATACGTTCACACAGACACAAGAGCTAAGAAATCATAGGCGTGAGAGGTGAACAGATTGAGGCCTTGCTAATGACGGTACTTACCAATGATGAGGCTTGCTTGAAAGGGAAAGGACGGAAATGGATTCAAGTAGTTACCTGGAAGCGTGGGGTGCGACTGTTTCAGCGAATCTAGAAGAAGACTGACAGCATGACAAGATATGTAGTTAGATCCAGGGGTAGCCATGTTGCAAAGTACAGTCTCATCCACAGGGATACCTTTATGGGGTCAACAAAATGCACAACGTACATGCTATTGAAACTCCACTGGCTTTTTCATCAGGCACATGTGTTAAAACGATACAGGAGAAAGAAAGGAAAAGAAGAAGACAACGGCCCTATACAGACAGGCCAAAATAAAGCTGCTTCAGGTCACTTTGGGGGTATGGTGTTTCAATGATGCATGCGTCCTAAAAGTCTGGAAGCTGCACCAAAGCTGCACTTCAGTCCTTAGGACTAGAGCATGGCTTTGTTGCGGCTTCTGGACTCTTAGGATGCATGTATCATTTAAACAGCATACAGTACCTCCAAAGTGACTCGATGCAGCTTTATTTTGGCCTGTCTGTATCAGGCCAATGTTAGTCCTAGCCCTGCATTTGGTCAAGATTTTGTGGTATGGTATGGAAGGGTCTTCATGCAGATGGGCCGCTCTGCCTTCTGGCCATAGGGCTGCTGGGAGATTCAGCCCAGGAAACAGACTTTAAATTCCTTTAGTAAGAAAACATCCCACCCCGACTGTCTTTGAGATCCAGTTTTAGACAGAAAGCTACTTTTGAGAAAGGCAGTAGCTTTTTGCCTTGCTAATGGAATTTAAAATTGATCTCCTCGTATAGTAAAGTTACTGTTGCCGTTTGTTTGACAAGCTAACAAGTTAATTGCCTCTGTTTTGTGTTAAACTGATGACCAGTTTTTGTCCCCAAGTAGTTCATACTATTAAGAAGATGTGTGCATGTGTGGGGAGAAATCCCAAGATCTCATGTGTTCTGATGCTAAACATCTGAAGTACCATAAATGGAAACTACTAGGTGTTCATCCCTAAGGACCCCGCCCTGTATCCCCCCCCCCCCACATTTATCACATCAATAATTGGTTACTAAAAGGTTTGAAGTCCATAGTTGTGAAAGCTGGATAGGAATGCCTGTTGTAATTCTAGAAGAAAAGACAGCACAACTGTATCGAAATGGATTGGAGTAGATAGGTAATTCTAAGGAAAGTTGATAATAATAGAATAAAAATGATCGTAGAACACTAGGATGATCGCAGTAAAGAAATGAGATGGAAACTGGAATGGTACATTTTAAAAAGAAATGTGAAATGAAATTTGGGACTAATCTGAATTTTCTTGAATATTGAAAAAAAGATACTGCAAACACATTTTTAGACAGGAAAATCGTGATGTGTACCAAGACTCTTTTTGTCCTAGCTATGAAATGATTTATATATGTTTATGCTAGAGATTAGTGCTGGAACTACCAAGGGAGTACTCCTACTCCTGTAGTAGTAGTAGTAGTAGTAACTGCACTGAGCTACATGGTGCTTTAGGTGTTACCAATACAGTAAGCTAGGATCCTATTATCGCTGGGACTCAGAAGCTGAGACTGAGACTCAGAGGAGATGAGATCAGTTCAGTGAGATCTGAACTAGATCTTCATAACTCACAAGCTCCCACTTTAAGCTGCTCTGCTATACCACTGGTAGATCCAGTAGGATTTCTTGTCCAGCCTGAATTTATGCATGTTTAGTGAGCACTATCCAGTTCAAAGAGACTTTATGGTAGCACCAGACACCTGGGTTGGTTAGTCATAAAGGGCGAGGCAATGCAATGGCTTTTAGCTTCTGAGACAGAAGAACATTTCTCCAATGTACTATGTTCCATGGGTCTGTGGTTGCTGACAAGAGAAGCTTCCTAGCACTGCATAGAAACTGAGAAAGTGAAAGCAAACTGGGGCACATGGCACAAAAGAGGAAAAGCTGTGTCTTTCAAAGGTCTTTCATGTGGTGCTAGTATCAGTGAGGGTAGGCTTGTATCAGTGAAGTAAATGCTCATTTACATTTATATTCTGTAGCTGACAGCCTTGGTATTATTGGGGACTCTGGTTCACACATAAACATGTGTAGCTCTGGCTTCCCCTCTTGCTTGGTGCTGATTGCTGTCATTGAGATAGTTGTGGGGAGACTTTAGCTAATACTTATTGTGCTTATAGCTATTTATGGTAAACATGGAGAGGAGCCAGTGGCTTTATAATGCGAGCACTGCAGTGTAAGTCATTTGATACCAAGTGTGTTGTAACCTCTTGTGCTACTTACATGGTGATTCATCAGCATAGGTATCAGGACCCCTTGCCAGCCTTGCTGGGCTACACAGATTCTCAAAACTCCAAACTTTATTGACAGTGTAGTCAATGTTATCTCTGTGCTATTGAGATATAAATCCTTGTTGTTCTAGTGAGTCCATGGTTTAGGTGAAATTTGAAGTAAAGGTTGGAATAAAAGAGAACCAACCTCTCCTTGCTGTTTTCACTTAAATTCTACTCATTCTTGGAGGCGTGAAACTATTATTAGACTTGCCCATCATAATGGGTGCAGCTATCCCCTACAGAAAGTGCGTTCTTGAAGTTGGAGGCCTAAGATAGCAGGGTTTCAACTGGTGTATAACTTAACTGTCTGCTTAACAACAGACACCTTGCTCAGACTGGTTGAGCTGTTCTCAAAAGTGATGTGAAAGCTGGTTGTGAGAAATTTTGATGCACACACTGGGGGTGGCATGGAAGATTACAATGCCCAAGTCAGCCAGTCTGTTAACTGCCTCAGTGTTTGGGAAAATGTGGAATAGAAATTGAACCACAATTCTCCATTAAGCTAACAAGTTGCATTTTTGAGTTTCAGGAAAATGCAAGAGGATACTAAGCTAATGTGTGAAGCATGTCCATCTGCACATACATGCACAATACCCATGCATGTGTTTATGTCTGTGCTGCAGTGATATATATTTGGAAGATCCAGTCTTTTAAAGGTATATGAATGGAAATAAGTGTCTCCCTTTCAGCACGTACTATAGTGACGCAGAGTCTCTGGAAAATTTCCATAAGCTGACCATCCAGCGTTCTGTCCTCTTTTAGTAGAGTACTCAGTCCACCTTAAGGAGTTGTAAAATTCCCTGGACACAATCTAGTATATTAAACCATGGCTGAGAATAACCAAGAGTATTTTATTCTTTAGAAAAACTGTGGTTGGTTTATTCAAATATGAGTAGTGTGCACTCTGTCTTTATATGACAGACAACTTAAAATCATTTATTAATTCAGGGGATCTACAGAAAAACAGTACATTTTTACTATATTTGAGAACTAGCAGTGTATATCTTGATGTTTTCTGTGGGGTGAATGTAGTCAGACCTTTCTGGTGTCTTGATAATATTTCAGGGTTCTTTTTGCTTGTCAGTACCCTTCTTGAAGGACATTGACAAAAAGAACCTAAAACCAATATAGATGCTTTTCTTTAAAAGTCAAGTCTGTATCATTTCCTACCCCATCTTTTCTTTTTTGCTAGTAGATCTTTAGGGCAGTTACCATTGAACCTTGCAAATCTTGTACTATGCTGTTGATTGTCTTTGCTTATTCATTTAGTCATTTATATCTCATCTTCAACCACAACATCTTATATTCATTGAAAAATGCATTAAATGCATAAACAATAAATCATGACATCATTTTTTTTAAAAAAATGTGAACGGTACCACAAAAAATTACATACATTAGGGCAATTCTTGGGAATTAGGGGGTCACTTTGCCCTCCCAAACCTTGGAGGACTGCACCACCCTCATAGTTGTTGTCTTCCAGATACCCTTTAGGAGGACTGGGGCAATTTTGTCATGGTTTTGGGCTGGGGGTCTTTTTTAGCAGAGGAAATTACTTGGACATCAATTCTGTTGTATCCTGAGAAGCTTTGGGAGCCACAAAAATGGCCATGGAGGTAGGGTACCTGCAGCCCACAAGCCTCGTTTTCCCCAGCCCTGCTTTAGTTTGTGTTGCAGATCGCCAGAAAGCTGTTAGAAAATGCTTGCTTTTCCCTTCTGTAGTGAGTGTCTTACTTCTTTGAGGAGTGCTTGTGAAGGTTTTAATTTGTGGAGAAGATATTCTGAAGGTTAAGTTCCAGGGAAGACCATGGCCAAGACCATACAGGTGCAATGTCCATTTGATCACAAACCCCTGTCTTGGCATACTTGTTTCCAGAAGATGGACAACTCTTCTTCTCAGCACGTGAACTTGTGGGCCATAAGTATATTTTGATGTACAGATTGATCTTTTTGCTGATGATCCGATTCCCTAATATGTCTAGCATCACCAAGCAGGAAGTGCTTAATAGCAAAGATGGTTTGAGTTAATACAGTATTAAATAAGTTTTAAATTTGTTATCTGAAGGACTAGATTTTAATTGTTTAAACCATAGTTTCTCTCAGTAGTGAGGAAGATTACATTCAAAGATCACTTTTAGTAGAAACCCATTATTGTTTCATGCCACTTTAATATCTGTTCAGAAATATAGGCTTCATTAGAAAGTTGGTAGCTACTAAGCAATTACTCTGCATTGTTTTCAGATTAATTTTCAGTTAAGCAACAAATAGAATCCCTTCCATTTATATCCACACTTCTCCTTGCTCAAATCTATTCCCATCATTACATATTCTGTATTCATTGACCTTCCCAATATTTGCACTTAAAGAAAGGCAGGATCTTGAGAGATAGCAGATACGCACATCATGAACACAGCCTGGGAAGTAAGACTGACCAGATTGTCTTCCATTGCCACACACTGTTTTTAACATCATCATAGGAAATAGTTAGGAGTTTTATACTTAGTATTTATGATGATACTTTTAACATAGGCACTCTCAGTTTTTTAAACAAGTTAAGAATATGTAATCTAATTTAAATCAAATAATAGTTTGAGTTTCAGTTTTGATCAATCCTGCTTGACAGTACTTTACCACCCGTACTTGGTCATAGCCAAGGTAATTGCATGGAAAGTTTAAAAAAGAAACTTAACTTTAAAGTGTGGAATATCTCTCACACTTTGGAAACAATTTTATATTACTTACAATTGAAACTCTTGAGAGTTCTTTAAAATCACGTTTTGTTTAAAATATGACAGCCAGCGTTGGCTAAATAAAATTGGTTCAGAGGCTCAATCCAGCTAGCTATTATAAATAATAGATATCATTTGCTTTTCTCTTCACTTTCTTGGGTTGAGGTTGGATGACAGCTGAGCTGTTTGAGGCCTTCTTGTCAGCCAGAAGAGGTCAAGTCTGGAATGTTAAAACTGGCTATCTGAGGTCCATTAGTCTGGTGCTTTTGTAGCTAATGTTTTATAAAAGAAACAAATTATTTGCAGTAATGATGTAGACTTAGGCCTGTTACAGACTGCCAAAATAAAGCTGCTTGGGGTCTCTTTGGAGGTATGCTATTTAAATGATGCATGGGTCCTAAGAGTCCGGAGGTCGCGCCAAAGCCACACTCCATTCCTAAGCACTGGAGGGCAGATTTGGTGCAACTTCCGGATTCTTAGGATGCATGCATCATTTAAACAGCATATCTCCAAAGAGACCCCAAGCAGCTTTATTTTGGCAGTCTGTAACAGGCCTTACTTTTGCTCTGGGAAGTTTTCCCTAATGCTTCTTATTCACACGAAGTTTTCATTTGCTAACAAAAATTGGGGTCATGGCACCATGTATAAGGATGCTGTGCTTCAACATTTGAACTAATGTTCAAATCATCCCTGCTCTCCTATTGACGTCCGGTAAATATATTTTGTGCCCTCAGGCTTTTCCAAACTGACCGAGAGTTTGGCTTTGAAAAGCTTTGCATTTAGATGTCAGGGTTTGTACTGTTGTTTTTAACACATTTTAATATTTTTAATATGTAAGGTTCTAACTTTTTAAATTGTTTAATCATTTTTAAACTTTATACTCTGCAATGCTTTTGTATCTTTTTAAAATTTGTATTACATAATTCAAAAGGGGAGAAATATCTGTTCCTTGATATGAGAAGGTGCCAACGCATTGCTTTCACTTATATCTGGTTTGAAGTGATGGATTCAGTGCTCCTCCAGGGAAGATTTAAAGGTGTTCCACTTCCAACAACAACAAGTTTATTGATTAGTCAACTGACCATATCAAGAATAAAATACATAATATCAAGTTACATACAAAGATAAAACTCACCACTCCTTGAACTCATAAAAGCACAAAAAGTTAAGTAAAGCAAATCTGATAAAATACAAGATAAGATATATACTGTAAGCTATGTGTATATGTGGTGCCCAAGTAATAGAAGACCTAGCACATTATATACTTGAGTGCCATCTTTAGTCAAGCTGTAGGGAACATTATCTGGGCCCCTTTCTGTCCAGTATGAGCAACTGGCCTGTGTTAAAAAAAGTTACTTTCGTATTGAGTGACTCTACTAATTCTGTGTCTCAGAAGGTGGCTCTTTCGGCATCCAGAGTTGCCAACTTAAGGAAAAATGTGGTTCAAAGAGGAGAGTGTGCCTAATTTGTATAGTTTTAGTCTGGTCCTCTGTTATTTTAACATGTCATTTTAATTGTTTTTTAAGGCAAATTTGCAACAGTTTGAAATGGTCTGTTGACTAATTCGATAAATCACTCGTTCATTCAGTTTGTACTATTTTAAATTGGTTGGTAGCAGCTTTGAGTCCCTCTATTGGGGAAAAGGTGGGGTATTGCTTTGAAGTCAAGTAGCAGCCAGTTTAACGGTACTCAGCAATTCACAGACAATACAAATGAGAGAGCAGTTGTATAATTTAGGTGTGACTGCTGCTGGCATTAACCTTTTTAAAGCATTATTAGTCTCCTCGAGATGACATTTGGTATGGCAGAAACTGCTGGTCAAGTTAGCAATCTACCCCAGTTTCAGAACAAATAAACAAAGGCCCCATACAGACAGGCCAAAATAAAGCTGCTTCAGGTCACTTTGGAGGTATGCTGTTTAAATGATCCATGTGTCCTAAGAGTCCGGAAGCCGCGCTAAAGCCACGATCCAGTCCTAAGGACTAGAGCGCAGCTTTGGCGCAGTTTCTGGATTCTTAGGACGCATACATCATGCAAACAGCATACCTCCAAAGTGACCCGAAGCAGATTTATTTTGGCCTGTCTGTATGGGGCCAAAGACTGTTAAAATAGTTCATAAATTGATTCCTTCCCTCCTTTATGTACCATGGAATTTCTAAAATGAAAAAATAATAAATGGGAGTTCCTGTTGCACCTATATAAGGTGAATGCCACCATTCATGAGCAGGGTTATGGAAGCCTAACATATAACAGACATTCCTTTTCTGCCTGTGTGATTTCAGTCATCATAATATAAACTTTTCTAAGTTTTATATCAAGAAGACAGATTGTTATAATTGAAGGAGGAATGTAAACATGATATTTTCCCCAGCAGAAATTCAACACAGTAAATATTCTGGCAGACATTTGATAGATGTAGGTTTCCAGATAAGTTGCTACATGTATAAACAACGAGTTCTTACCTTAAAAGAATAGAGAATTGCTTGCATGGGGAGTTGAACAGATGTTCATTGTGAAAATAATTGATCTGGATAAATCATAAATGCCTAAGAAAAAACTCAGAAAAGGGTATCTTTCCCAATCACTTGGTTGTCCAAACTAGAGTAGACCTTTTAAATCAGTTGAACGTACATAAGCGTTGACTTGGGTGCCAGATCTAATGCAGTTTGTCCACTATGATATGTAAAGGTTCAAAAAAAGAAGACTTAACAAATCTGTGGGTCTATTATTATTATTATTATTATTATTATTATTATTATTGTTGTTGTTGTATTCTTAACACTCTTGTTAAAAAGCTTATGTAGATATTGGGATGTATGACCTATGTAGCCAGATGCTGCTGAGTATGGATTAATCTGTTTATGTCTTGCTCCTTTATGTTTGAGAGAGCTGACCCGAGACTGAGTAGTGAAGTGGTAAATCTTGGTGTGAATGTTGCCTCCTCCCGGAATCATAATGGGTGTATTCCATCGAACTCATTAGGTAGCCTTAGACAAACTATACTTTCTCAGCTGGGGATGGCTGTCCATTTGCCTGCCCGCTTGAAATATACCGTTGATACTGACCTATGTTTCAGAGTAGCTGTAAGAATTACAAAAGAAAACATATTTATAATGTGCTTGTCACATTCTTTCAGTCTTAGAGAAAGGCAATGGCAAACCCCTTCTGAACAAATTTTGCCCAAACCATTGACCAGTTTAGTGTTGAAACATAGATGCATGTTTGTTAGTGCAGAAGCTGTGGATGTAATTCTTTTAAAATTATTATATAATAAAACAAAGTCAACAACATTTCAATTAATTAGCCTAAAATAAATGGAACAATATACAGATAGATGAAATAGATAATCCAGTGATTATATCTGTATCTCACTCTTTTGTGGAGCTACTGACATTTGTTTTTCCTCCATTTTATAGTCTCCCACCAGCTCTATAAAGTATGTTACCATTCATTAATTATTTTATTTTGGCTGTTTTATGAGGTCAGCAAGGTAGCCAAAGTTCTATATGGGTGAGGAGCAAGGAATGCTTTCTCCTAACCATTTAAATTTAGATGATCCTATGATGCTATTGAATGGGCAATCTGCCACCCAAGGAAGCACTTTTGACTTTCATTCAGTTGTTGTTAATTTCGCCAGAGACAGTCAGTTGACTAGTATCTGATTCTACTGCTTCATAGCATTAGCTTAGTATTCTTTGTTGAGAAAACCCCATGATTCTGTGCTATGACATCACACTTCTGAATGCTTGTGTAGGATAATGTGTATTTCAAACAACACATCTAAAAAGTGTCTGTATGGCAGGATACAGACTGCCAAAAAGAGGCACCTCCTTGGCGCCTTTTTTTTCCTGCGCAGGAGCACCGCAGTATATAAATTGTGCAGCGCTGCTGCGCAGGAAAAAAAGAGCTAAAAAAGCGGTTCCTTTTTGTGGTGCTGCAAAGAGCAAAGACGGCACAGTTACGTCACAGCTGCGCAGCCCCATTGTAACCGTTACGCGCGCTGTCTGTAAGGCACTGCGTAACGGCAGCGCATGCATGATGTGCTAGGTTTGCGGGGCGTGTGCTGCCCCAAGGCAACCCTAGCACGTCATGGATACGCCGCAAAGGGCCCATCTGGACAGGGCCTATATAAGCCATGCTGATTGAAGTTTGTGTGTTTTGTCTGCATGCATAACCTATTGTCAGAACACATACTTTTTGATGCTTTGGTGTAATGTCCCGTCCCCCCCCCCGCCAGAGTACTGCTAAGTGGAATGATTTGTATGTATGACACAATGAGATTTGGGGGTGGTAGGTAGGTTTGAGGGTGACGAGAGCATAAGGCTCCCCTCTTTGTCTAGTACAGTGGTCTCCTAACTTTTTCAGGCTACTAGCCCCTTTCCTTTTTAGTGATAACCCTAGCGCCTCCTACCCCCCAGTGCATATTTTTGATATTAGGTCTGCTGTTCTCTGTAGTCATTCTGGCCACATGACCACAGAATCGTTTCTGACAACACTGGCTCTCTTGGCTTAGTAATGGAGATGAGCACCATCCCCTACAGTTGAACACAACTAGACAATCTTGTCAAGTGAAAATCTTTACCTTTACTATTGCAAATTCAAAACAACCAGTCTTGGTTGCTGCTCCCTTTGCACCCAGTCATTTTGGGAGCAGCAACAAGGCAGCTGGCTGAGCAGTGACCAAGAAGCTTTTTGCTTGTGTCAGCTAAGGCCAACACAGGTGAGAGGCTTCTTGGTTGCTGTTTGACATAGCTGCTCACTTGATGCTCCATTTGTGCCCTGTCATCCTGGGAAAAGCAACTGAGCAGCGACTGAGAGGCCACTCACCCCTGCAAGCCTTACAGCAAAGGGCAGTGCAGACAAGGGGCCTCTTGCTTGCTGCTCAGTTGTTATTCCCAGAGTGACGAGGTGCAAGAGAGAAGCTTCTCCCCTGAGACAAGGGACTCCCTTCTCTTTTAGTATTCCTGATCATGGGGGTGATCCCATAGTCAGGAATACTAAAAGAGAAGGAAGTTCAGAATGGATGGGAGCTTCTCAAAAGGGAGATACTGAAGGCACAATTTCAAACTGTTCTAGTGAGGAATTAAAATGGGAGGTGTCTCAAGAAACCAGGATGGATGACTAAAGAACTTTCAACTGAGCTTTTAAATGGAACATGTATAAGAAATGGAAAAAGGGGGAAATCACCAAAAAGGAATTCAAACAAATAGCTAGCCTGTGTAGGGGTAAAGTCAGAAAAGCTAAAGCGCAGAATGAACTCAGGCTTGCTAGAGAGATTAAGAACAACAAAAAGGGCTTTTTTGGATATGTCCACAGCAAAAGGAAAAATAAGGAAATGGTAGGGCCACTGCATGGAGAAGATGGCAAAGTGCTAATGGGACAGAGAAAAGGCAGAATTATTCAACACCTTCTTTGCCTCAGTGTTCTCAGAAAAGGAAAAAGGTGCTCAACCTGAGGATATTGGAGCAGAGGACAGAATAGGGGAATTTCAGCACAGAATAAGCAAAGAGATAATACAGGAATACCTGGTTAATCTAAATGAATATAAATCTCCAGGATCAGATAAACTACAACCAAGAGTATTAAAAGAACTGGCAAATGTAATATCGGAGCCATTGGCAATAATCTTTGAGATTCCATAATCACAAAGAGTCAACATGGGTTTCAGAGAAAGAAGATAAATCTTATCTCTTTCTTTGATAAAATTATCAGCTTGTTAGATGAAGGGAATGCTGTGGATATAGTATATCTTGATTTCAGTAAGGCCTTTGACAAGGTTTCCCATGACATTCTTGCAAACAAGCTTGTAAAATGTGGGCTAGACAAAGTAACTGTTATATGGATCTGTAATTGGTTGACCGGATGAACCCAAAGGGTGCTCAACAATGGCACCTTTTCATCCTGGAGAGAAGTGACCAGTGGGGTCCCACAGGGCTCTGTCCTGGGGCCAGTGCTATTAAACATCTTTATCAATGGCTTGGAGGACAAAATTGGGGGCATACTTATCAAATTTGCAGATGACACCAAATTAGGATGAATAGCTAATACCCCAGAGGACAGGATCGAAATTCAAAACAACCTGAATAGACTAGAAAGCTGGGCCAAAGCTAATAAAATGAAATTCAACACCGAGAAATGTAAATGCACTTAGGATGAAAAAATGAAATGCACAGATATAGGATGGGCGACACCAGGCTGAACGAGACTACGTGCGAAAGGGATCTAGGAATCCAAGTAGACCACAAGTTGAACATGAGTGAACAGTGTGATGCGACAGCTAAAAAGGCCAATGCAATTTCAGCTGCATCAATAAAAGTATAGTGTCTAGATCAAGAGAAGTAATAGCGCCACTGTATTCTGCTTCGGTCAGGCCCCACCTGGATTATTGTGTCCAGTTCTGGGCTCCACAATTCAAAAAGGACATTCAGAAACTGGAGCGTGTCCAAAGGAGGGCGACTAAAATGGTGACGGGTCTGGAAACCATATCCTATGAGGAATGACTTAGGGAGCTGGGCATGTTTAGCCTGGAGAAGAGAAGGTTAAGAGGTGATATGATAGTCCTGTTTAAATATTTGAAGGGATGTCATATTGAGGAGGGAACAAACTTGTTTTCTGCTTATAGTTGTGTAGGAGGCAATACTCTGTCCCATCGTAGTGCATGAGGGTTAAGTCTTCTGTGAAATATTTTGAGTGGTAATTAAATGGATAAAGAAAATATGACAAAGAGGATGTTCCCCTTTTGCAGTGCCTTTTATACCATTAATGGTGAACCTTACTTGCCCGTCTAGGAAAGTATTCTTTGGTAGATGAGGTAGTAGTCAGACGTTTGAAATAGTTGAACTCTAGGGAATGGAGAGCAGGCTCTCTCAGCTCATGAAATCAGCTCTGATGTGACAACGCTCCTCTGGCGGCTTTTTTGAATCCCTTGAATTCACTAGGCATTCAGCCCTTTTGTACTGTGTGTATGGAAGGCCAGGGCACATCTGCTGTCCCTTTTATTGCTTACAAAGGACTCTGGAGGCCCAGCTTGACAGTCTAATTAATGTGCATGGGAGACATTTGCATTGAATAGCTTTCAAAAGCAGTATCTTGAAAAGGCAGGGCTCTCTTTTCTAGGTTCTGAATTGTTATTTGCAAATGCTTTGGGATTTTTTTTATCCCCTCCTGGTCTTAGGCTAACCCTTGCCTTTCCAATCAAATTCTGTCTCGGCATTGTTCACCTCCTGTCCCAGCTGCTTGTGTCTTCAGGAGACAAAGACCCATTGTGTTAATTTTCTGTAGTAAAATGACTCCTGCTGGGCTCATGGCCTTGTCTCTGACCCATCATTGAATTGCCAGCTCTTGGTGAGCACGGAAATTGCTGGATGGAACTTTTGATCTTCTCCGTCATGCCCTCTAGATCTCTGCACCTTGTACAATGCGTCATGTCTGTCCAAGGGAAAAGTGGATTGGAGCTAGAGATTTATATTTTTTAAAGTTAAAGATCAAAATTACTGGGCCCATCTTATAATTCTTGTTGCACAAAGTTATATTGTGCTTCTGCAGTTCAACTGCAAACAGTTTGAAGTAGTTTTTGTATTCACATTTTTGTGTTTAAAAAAAGGCGGTTTTACACTTTGCCCTCATAATATGTTGGATGACGAAGCTGGGAACATTGCTATCGCTCTGGCTTTTCTTTGCGAATGAAGATTCAGGAAGGACTCATCCTGCGCTTTCTACAAGTGCGTTGATGACTAAAAAGGCCAATCTGAGATAAACAAGTCCGGTTGCAGAAAGCACAGCAGAAAGTCTCCTTGGGTGATGTTTCCGGGTTGTGGTTCTTTCTGCGTTGTCGTTTCTCTTCGACATTCGTTTGGCGTGAGTTTTCAAAAAAGGCTGCAGCATCGTAGATAGTGCGTCTCCATGCCTCCGGATGCGAGGCCAGGGCGGACCATTGTTGGTGCTTGATTTGGCCAAGCCTGAAATGTTATTTCAGGGAGTCCTTGTATCTCTTCTTTGGAGCGCCCCTCTTAGACTGACCTGTGACGATACTGTGCTTACATTTTGAATTCTTGTCTAGTGGGGAGACCACCTGGGATTTTGTATTTGGCTGGAATACCCATAGAATTTCTTCCATACCAGGAGAGAAAATGATGAGTGCATGTGGATGCTTGCTTTTGTATTGCAGAATGACAGATCTCTGGACGCCCAGAATCAATCTATCTATCTATCTATCTATCTATCTATCTATCTATCTATCTATCTTTTTATTTCCTTTTTACAGTAAAAAAAAATTCAAAACAAAAGAACAGTTTGAAATTCAACATCTCTTTCATAACAAACACAATCACACAAGTCCTATATTTACAAACATCTACCAAACATAACCCATTCATTACTTCCTTGAACTGCCCATTCTTGGCAATTGCAACCTTTTATTACGTAATCTATCCTGTTACTGGTTTATGATACAGAGGTTCTACATATTCTTTGAATAGATTTTTTCTCCATCATCATTATTATATAATATGCTCTTATTTCCTGTCTCAACTCCAAAGGAAAAGACAAAAGCTGAGCGAAACCCAGAATTAAATTATTAAGGAGGCCTCAAGATACAATGGTCTGGGGGAAAAAATCTCCCTCCCTATTTTCTCTGAAATAACAGAGAAAAAAGGCTCCCTGCGCTCTGCATTTTTGTGCTAGCCTTTTTGTTTCTTTGGAATTCAAAAAATTGAAACCTTGCTTTATAAGGAAGGCGACAGACACTGTGTTTATTCTTAGTATTTGAGTAAAGGTTCAATATGTCTCTTAGTTGGAAGAATAGAGGAGGTTTCTCTTCCAAACTTCTCAGGATGGGATTCTGGACTTTTTATGGTGTACAAGTTGAATTCCTGAATTCAGGTGAGCACTGAAATGTTGGAATGAAAATTGGCATAGATGTTCAGGATCATCAGTGAGTTCCTTTCCCTCTCTTTTCAGGAGAAACTGGGTGGGAGAGAGGTAAAACACAAGAGAAGAGCTTGCTTCTGTCTTTCTTTCAATGTTCAGAGCACCATTCAGCATTCAGAATAAGAGCCCTAGTGTGATGTGTGCATTGGGATACTTGAAGGGAGAACTCGTGGAACAATATGTTTTGCTGGTCTAATTTAGCTTGCTTGTTTAGGTACAGGTTTTTACATGCTTTATTATTAGCGTTCCTATGTGCTACGTGGAGAAGAAGAATGGGTAAATGGCAGGTGCAAAGGTTATATGGGTGTAGGAAGATGCTGTAGGCAGGAAGATAGAAAAGTACTGGGAACAAGGTCTCCATGTGGGAATCTGCATAGAATTTTATACTTCTGATAGTATCTTCAGCAATGTTCGAATCATTTATTTTGGATATTAGATAAAGCAAGAAAATAGAGATCCAGCAGATTCCTTTCTAGAACATCCCAGCCAACAGACAGATCTGATCTGTGTTGGATGAGGGGAAGAGCTGCTTGTGAGGGGGATGATCAAAGATAGAGGCATCGTTTTGATGGTTCAAACTGATAGCCTACTTGAGACCATGAAGAGAATGCTTGACGAGAAACTTTTGTGATTTCTCTTTACTTTTATCTAACTACTTTAATGCACACACATGCTCCTGTATGCAAGCCCCACTCTTGGGAAGCTTAATCTTTAGTTCCAGAGAGTACTAAATATGGACTACGATTAAATATGGAATAGATGAAAACTCCATCAGATGGATCCATAATTGGTTGGGAAACTGCTCAAAGAGTTGTCATCAGTGGTTGTCCTTCATATTGGAAGGAATCCTCAAGTAGAGCTCTTCAGGGTTATGTCCTGCCCTGGTGCTGACACTCTTCAATGTTTTTGTATATGATTTAGATGATGGGGTGGAGGGAATCCTTATCAAATTTGCAGGTGATACAAAACTGGGAGGGGTAGCTAACATATTGGAAGATAGGAACAGAATTCAAAATGACCTTGAAAGGGTCTAGAAAAGGATGAGAAAATTGGGCTGAAATTAATAAAATGGAATTCAACAGAGACAAATGTGAAATTCTACATCTAGGTCACAGAAACCAAATGCATGGTATAGGATGGGGTGGGGGGGATACTTGGCTTAATAGTACTACATGTGAAAAGGGCCTTGGAATTATTGTTGATCATAAGTTGAATATGAACCAGCAGTGAGATGGTGTAGCAAAGAAGGCAAGTACTATCTAAGCCTTCATTCATAGAAGCATAATTTCCAAGACAAGGAAGTAATAGTCCAACGATATTCTGTTCTGATCAGGCGTCATCTGGAGTATTGTATATACTCGTCTATAAGTCTATAAATGTATGCCTAAAAATTTACCCCAAAATCCTAGGTCGACTTATTTACAGGTCAGTATGGTAAAGTGATAGCAGCTCTTTCACATTTATGCAGTTGGGAGAGAGTTTCTTTATTCTTGAGCGAAGCAGAAACACTCCTGGATGATTAATTGCTGTTAAACAAACCCTCTCCCACCCACGCCACTGATGCTGTGTGGGGCATGAAGGCTGAAATGAAAGCTGAAACGCTGAAGCAAAAAGCCTCAATTAGTGTCCCTCATGCCACCGGCACACATACACACACTACAGGAGCCTCAGAAGTTTTACTCTCGACCTATCCACGGGTCATGGCAAAATCCCTAATTTTGGTCCCAAAACCTGCCCTCGACTTGTAGATGAGGTTGACTTATAGTTGAGTATATACATATGTTCATTTTGGGGTGCCTATATTCTCAAGAAGGATATAGACAATTTGGAGTGGGTTCAGAGAAGGGTAACAAGGATGATAAGAGGTATGGAGAACAAAACATATGAGGAAAGATTGAAGGAGCTGAAAGTGTTCATATTGTTGAAGACAATACTGAGGAGCGACATGACCGCACCCTTCAAATACTGTATCTCAAGGACTGTCACATAGACGGGATGGCAGGTCTGTCCTCCGCTTCTCCAAAGAGTAGGGCCAGGTCTAATGGTTTAAAGTTACATGTGAGTGAATTTCGATTGAACATAAGGAATGTCTTGACAGTAAGAGTAGTTCGTCAATGGAACCAATTGCCTAGATTAGTCTCATTTTTTGGACATCTTCAAAAAGAGGCCGGGCAGCTACCTGCTAGGGATGCTGTAGCTGCAGACCTTGCCTGATGTCCCACAGGAGTCCTTCCAACTCTATGCTGCTAAGATTCTGTGAGTTAAGAGTTTAAATCCTTCTATATTTTTCTCAGTGTGTATATTTCCCTGTAAATCTGAAGAAACTTTCTCCCCTCCTTCAGACTCATAGGCTGCTCTGTGTTAGAGATTTCAGAGGGGTGACCAGTAGATTAAAACAAGTGAGTAGAATAGGTACAATAAACATTGAATACATTAATTTAAAAAGTAAATCACATTTATTATTCAGCAGATACTGGTCTGGAAAAAAGTGAAATTGAAAGCAAAGAAGAGCAGATGTGCGTCTAACATTGATTGGGAAGGTGTTCCATAGGATGAGAACCAATACACTAAAGACCCTTCTCTTGATGGACTCTGTGTGAATCTCAGCCCTCTGTGGACCCAATAGGGTTACTGCCTGAGAACTGATTAGGCAGGATGATAAGGGAGAAGACGTATTCTCAGATGTCTTAGTCCTAGAGATTTGTATGCTAGTAACAGAACCTTGAATCTGGTCTGGTACCAAATAGATACTTAATGCAGAGCCTTGAACAAAAGAGTTATGTGCTGATGACCTTAATAGATTAAAAGGCTGGGCCAAAACTAACAAAATGAATTTCAAGGGGTAGGGGAGGGAATGTAAGGTACTGCATTTAGGGCAAAAAAAAAAATGAAATGCACAGATATAGGATGGGGGATAACTGGCTGAACAAGACTACACGTGAAAGGGATCTTGGACTCATAGGCCTGTTACAGACTGCCAAAATAAAGCTGCTTCGGGTCTCTTTGGAGGTATGCTGTTTAAATGATGCATGCATCCTAAGAATCCGGAAGTTGCACCAAATCTGCACTCCAGTGCTTAGGAATGGAGTGTGGCTTTGGCACGACCTCTGGACTCTTAGGACCCATGCATCATTTAAATAGCATAACTCCAAAGAGACCCAAAGCAGTTTTATTTTGGCAGTCTGTAACAGGCCATAGTAAACCACAAGTTGAACATGAGTCAACAGTGTGAAGTGGCAGCTAAAAAGCCAATGCAATTCTAGGCTACCTCAATAGAAGTATAGTGTCTAGATCAAGGGAAATAATAGTCCCACTCTATTCTACTTTGGTCAGGCCTCATCTGGAATAATCCTTTGTCCAGGATGTTGAGAAGCTGGAGCGTGTCCAGAGGAAGGCGACAAAAATGGTGAAGGGTCTGGAAACCAGGCCTTATGAGGAGCGACTTAGGGAACTGGGTATGTTTAGCCTGAAGAAGAGACAGTTAAGAGGTGATATTGTAATATTGGTTGAAATATTTCCACCCATGAAATTTCAACCTTATGAAATATTTGAAGGGGTGTCATGTTGAGGGATGGAGCAAGTTTCTTTTCTGCAGCTCCTGAGAATAGGACCCAGAACAATGGATTCAAACTTGACAGTAAGAGCTGTTCAGCAGTGGAATAGCTTCCCTCGGAGTGTGGTGGAGTTTCCCTTCTTTAGAGGTTTTTTAACAAGTTGGATGGCCATCTTTCACAGTAGGTGCTTTGATTGTGAATTCCTGCATGACAGAAGGGTGTTGGACGGCCCTTGGGGGGGTCTCTCCCAACTCTATGATTCTGTGATACAGAGCGGCCAATGAGGCAAGGTCTGCAGCTGCCTCCTGTACTCTGCAGCTTCTGTACCATCCTCAGATGGAGTTCTACACAGATGACTGTGCAGTAATCCACTACCAAGGTTAATTGCACCTGCACCAGTAATGGTGATATTTTTCTTTACATGCTTACTTCCATATACAGTACTGTAATTCATTTGACAACATAGGATGCACAGAGTTTTCCATGCCCTGTTTCACCTGAAAAAATGTCAACAGTGCTGCGTCGCATTAAGCTGTCCATATCTTTGTGTTTGTGGGACAGGGAGGGGAAGTGGGTAGGCTGACAGTCATATGGCAAAAGTGCAATATAGGTAGAAGATGGTCCAGGAGGAGGACCAGAGTCATGGCATCAGCAGTCTGTTTCTGGTGAGGATGACTTTTCACTTCAAATAGTTCTTGCAGTAACACTTTAATTGCCTGGAGTTGTTCCTATTTCGTTTTATGGCCTGTCCAGCTCAAGCTGAGAGAGGGTTGGTACTGGTAATTTTGGCTAAGCCTTCTTAAACTAACTAGGCTACTTTAATATAGGAGTCGTGCAGATTTCAAAGTATCAGTCAAGTATACTTTGTAATTAATCCGTTGAAAATACCTTCATGCTCTCAGCCTCAGGGGAAGGCAATGGCAAACCTCCTCTAAATAAATCTTACCACGAAAGCACCATGATAGGCTTGCCATAAGTCACAAAGGACTTGAAGGTATGCAACACACACACACAACACACGCACAGAGAGAGAGGGGTGGGTGGGTGGGGGGTATCTGTTACTAGCTATTCATCAGACAATTTCTGTTGCCCAGGTTTGTTTATGTAAGGTCATGGCAATCCTGCCTTTTTGTCCTTTTTAAGCTCTTGTATGAGTAGATAAAAATTATTTTGAACACCAGATCCCTTACTTATATTGTCTGTTTAAAAACAGCATGGTTCAAACGTTTTATCTGAATTCAGTACAATATGTGTTGAAGGAGAGGAGGAAATCTTCTTGTGGGCAAGGCATAGGAAAGGAAATCACCTCTTTCTAAATAATAATAATAATAATAATTTGTTTTATTTATATACCGCTATTCCATCTTTTCTTCCATCAGCATAATTTATAGAAATTCAGACTTTTCCAGGATCTTTGGGAAAGAAAAACAGATTTTTTTTTTGGGGGGGGGGGTTTAAAATAAATATACCACTTATTTTTTATATTAAACCTAAACTTAATTTACTGTTTTACTCCAACCTAAAAAAAGCTTCATTCATAATTTAGCATATGTATGGGTACTATCAGGTGTATTTATGAATTTTTAAAAATGTAAAAGTCTTAGTTTTGTATAAGCAAGCATGGTGTAGTGGTTTGAGTGTCGGACTATGATTCTGGAGACCAGGGTTTGAATCCTGGCTCAGCCATGGAAAGCCACTGGGTGACCTTGGGCAAGTTGCACACTCTCAGCCTCAGAGGAAGGCAATGGCAAATTCCTTCTAAAGAAACTTGCCAAGAAAATCCTGTGATGGGTTTGCCTTAAAGTTGCTGTAAGTTGGAAACAACCTGGAGGCAAACAATACTCAGAGAGAGCTGCACACTGCTACCCGATGTGTGCGACTTACGCATATATACTGAGCCCTTAGTATTCATTGAGGATTGGTTCCAGGACCCCCGTGGATATCAAAATCCGTGGAAGCTTGAGTCCCATTAAATACAGTGGCATAGTAAAATGTTGTCCCTTATATAAAATGACAAAAATAAGTTTTGCTTTTGGAATTTTATATATTTTTTGAATGTTTTCAAGCTGTGGTTGCTTGAATCCATTGATTAAAAAATTGTGAATATGAAGTATATCGTTTGCCATCTGAGAAGTAAGAAAAAAATTAGGCCAGAAATGATAAGTTTTCGTAATAAAATAAAGTACTTTATATGGACAGAAATGCTCCCATACAGACACAAAACTAGGCCAGCAGCTTATAAATTCTAGTCCAACATGGAATATGTTGAACTCCACAATGGTGTATTATTACCATACATATTATATGGCACATTAATTGGAGACAGCAACCGTAGTGTTCTTGCTTCTATTGTGATTGTTTCTTCTAAGCTTACAACAAGGGTCAACAGAAGAAACCAAGCAACAGTCCACAAGCAAGAATAAGTATGCTTTTCTCATGAAGATGGCAACATCTTGGTGCTGTAATGGGCACCAGAACTATAGAGCTATGATCATTCTACGTATTGTGGAAGCAATTATTGGTACTTAATTTTCTAGGAATCCTTGCACTGTGGCCAGTTTGTTCTGGCCTTTTTATATAGTATGGTGGCTACTCCCATAGGTCTGAATGCATTGTTTTTCCTGTTAGATGATCTAGACTCTACTTAACATGTTGCTTGTTGTTGTCGTTGTTGTTATTATACTTTATTTATATAGTGCTGTAGATTTACACAGTGCTGTACATACAAGCAGTAAAATCGATAAAAATGAAATCTGCCAATGGCATACATTCTACAAAATACATATTAAAAATAGATAATAAATACAAGATAGAATTAGATAAAAAAGCAGACCACCAATTAAAAAGATCAAATATCAAGTTCTTGTCAAGTTCTCCTTCTGATCCTAGTCTGTATTTCAATTATAAATTTCTGTCAAGCCATGGGATTTATTTCCTGAGTGGAGACAAACCATGAAAACAAGATAGGACAAAGATGACTGATGGAAAGGACATAGAGTGTCACAAAGAGACACTCAAAAAGCCATACCCTTTCTAAAAACTGCCCTTCCATTTGTTAGTTCCGTGATGGCCCTAATGTAGAGCATAATCCTTGACGTTGCAATAGATATTGGACATTTGGGCTTTTTTCTTTTACCAATAAAGCCTTATAACCTGGACTCATCCTATGAAACTTCCAGTAAACATGGAAGTATTTAAGATAATGCCCACTCTTTAGAGGATTCATTTTCACAATGTTTAAAGTTGGTTGCCGGCTTTTTAATAAAAACAAAGGAACATATATGTAGGTTATGTCTGTCATAGTTCTTAGTTCTGATGTATAGATGAAACCTCTTTGTTAAGAGAAGGCTGAGAGCAGATGTCAGAAGAGTGTTGACTCCATTGTGCGTAGGCTAATAGGAGGTGACACAGCTAGATCTGTGAATCATCCAGCAGGTTCTTTTGATTAGTATTCTAGGCTCATAGCTGTACTCTTCTGTCTCATGGTACACATGCAATTCTCTCATGGTGTCCTAATATACCCTAGCACACCGGTTGGGAATTACTGGCTTAAACTCTGGATGTCAGTGAAACAATGTTCTCCAGGTTTGATATCTGAAAAGAAGGCTGTCTAACCTTGAGATCAAAATAGAGGTGGGTAAGAAGAAAAGATAATAAAGGACAAGCAGTTGGAGAGAACAAGAAATGAAAATACCTCTTTTTGCTTAGGTGGCTATATGGTATTGAGTAGAAAGTCAACGAACAATGCATAGTGGTTTGAGTGTTGAATGATGACTAGAGACCAGGGTTCCGTTCCCCTGCTAAGCCATGAAATCCACTGGGTGACTTTGGGCAAGTCACACTCTCTCAGCCTAAGGGGAATGCAATGGTAAACCACCTCTGAATAAACCTTGCCAACAAAACCCCATGATAGGTTTGCCTTAGGATTGCCATAAGTCGGAAATGACTTGAAGGCACACAACAACATGGCATAGAATACTGTAGGCATACACTAATGTCATTTAAGAGCTTTAGATACATTTCAGACATGTGGTTCTGGCACAGTGTGTGGAAGGTAACCACTGAGAGATGGGAAAGGAATCCCTCCAATATCTCTTTGAATTTAACAAAAAAGCAGCCTGAGAACTTCTTAGGAAGTAGAGGGGAATGGTGACAATAAGTTGCAGACTGGTATTCTACATAGCAGGTGGACATTTGCCTACTTAACTATCCAAAAATAAGAATAAAAGGAAATATTAATAATGTCAAATATGTGAGCATGCTTGAGGATTAGGGAATTGCTGAAAATTCCTTGTGGTCTTGCAGAGGTCACTAACCTAGCTGCCAGATAAGTATAACAAGCTCAACCTGACTGATGGTAGGTACCCAGGGTGGTATATAGGCCTCTACTTAAGTCATAATGGCTTTATATTGTCTCCTGGTACTCAAGTAATATGCATCTGAATTCCAATGCCTGAGAAGCCAGCAGGAGGTGGATGTTGGCCTAGAGGATACTTGAGTAGATGGACTTGCCCTCTGATCAATATAAACTATCTCCATCATGAATATTGATTCCCTTCTCTCCAGAACTTTTCAACACACTGATGCTGGATTTGTTTACAATTCATTGTCCTGTTGTGTATTGTGCTGCCATAGACTTGGCTGCCTGTCTGCCTTTGGGAGAAAACGTACTATCCGTCACACCTGTAAAAAAAGAAAAATCTCAGAATCGCAAGCCTTGATTGAATTCAAAGATATAGCCATGTTAGTCTGTAGAATCAGTATGTAGAGAGATCTTGTATCACCTTTGAGAGTACCTGAAAAAAAGAAGTTAGTGGCATGAGCTTTCGTAGCTTTGATTGAGTCATTGATGTGCTTCCCTTTCTTCCTTTTCCTTCCACAGAAGATGATGTTTGTGTATTCAAGTGTTCTGTATCAAAGGAGACAGAATGCAGTCGAGTGGGCAAACAGTCCTTCATTATCACGCTGGGATGTAATAGTGTCCTTATACAATTTGCAACGCCAAGTGGTAAGTACCAAAAGATTTGTGTTTGGTTTGCACTGCTATGATCCTGAATGTGCTGGAAACCAAATGCATTGCTTGGGCAGATAGAGATAACTGCCCTACCAGTACATAGCATTTTCAAATTGGAGAACCTTCTACTTAAATAATCCATTTCCCAGGTCTGATCACCACTTGTGCCTACTACATCCCTTGCAGTTCTGCTCAGAGATTTTTCAGTGTCGTGTGTCATTTAAACAGCTGTTGGAGTTAGCAGTTATATAATGTTCAGCTTAAGTTATTGAAAAAATAACAAGTAAAAGTTTCTTGATTTTTAAAAATATCAAACATTTTATGTAAAACTTCAGGCTGTATTCTTATGAGTATACCCCACTGAACACACTAAGCCTAACGTCTGTCACACACACACGTATTGCATGTTTGTCTTGTTATGTTTGTGATGTAAAAAGATATACTGCTATAATACTAATTGAAATGGGTACATATATTCAATATGGTGCTGGAAACAGCTTTGCCAGCTAATTAGGGTTGGTGCTGCTGGTGATGAGTTGAAAACAGTAAGCATCAAAACTTTGATACGCAGCAAGATCACATTATGTAGGCTTGAAAGTAATTATCGCAGATCAACTTGTGAAACTTTTCTAGAGAAAAATCTCAGAGGAACAGTCCCTATAATAATGCAATTAATTGGACATTATGAAACTAATGTTTTATGAGGTTGGTTAAAAAATTACTCACACTCTTGGTCTTCGCTTTTTTTGACAGGACTTGTCGATGAATATGTTTATTGTGGAGGAAACTTAACTAGGTTGTTTAGGAACCTTTCCCCCTTCTCCTTAATCTGGCACCTTCCTAGATGTTTTGGGAAATGGAAGAGATGGCAGTTCTACTAAAAACTTTGAACATGTTCAGGGCACTGCAGATTCCAGCCATTCCATCCTTTAGCTTCTGTGCTATATTGAGGACTAGATATTTAAATTAAAACAGGTTTCCATGGTGCAAATTCTGTTCCAGTATTCACATTCTGTATTTATTTATTTAACACAACAGTCATGTAAAATGAATATGAACATATTTTAATACTGCAGACCCCACTGTGGGATGAGGAAACAGATTTGTGTTGATTTGTAAGATTCCAGAGGAAAGGCCCTTACTAACTCTATTGGATAGGCTTTAAAAACAGATGCACACATGTCTCCTTTGTACTGATGTTGAAAGAGACAAAGCTGTGCTCACGCCACATAATGTTTGTTTTGGTCTGTCCTTTAGACCGTATATTGAGGTTGGACAAATGTACATTTCAAGCTGTTGTTGGACTTCAAGTCCTTGCAGCCCTAGCTAGCATAGCTAATAGTAAAGGATGATGAACACTGCAGTCCAACAACTTTTGGAGAGCTCTATGCTTCCCATCCCCACTGTAGCTGTAGGATTAGAAGCACTCCTATATTAAAAGGAAAAAAGTAAATAAAAATTCCCCTCTACATACAAAACTAGTAAAATAACATAGCACTTAAGAAGCTTCATATATTTCCCATTTGTTTCTTTCTCAACTTTCTTGCCTGGGTAACTATATTCAAAATGAATCAGTGGAATAGGATAGGAAAGGGTGAAACAAACAGCTAGATGGATTCAACAGCAGAATTAGGCCGATGAGCAAAGATTATAAAATTGAGGATGTTGAGGGTCATATGATAACATTTTGCATACATTGGATGAAGAAGTCTGGGGGATAATTCATTTGAATAAAAGTGTCTGAGTACTAAATGAACTAAACAAATTTCAGGCTGAAAATAAGATGCTGTCGAGTTCTAGCTTATTTTAGCCTAGAAAGAGCTTGGAAGCAAAGGCTGGGTTGATGAAGACAGCCTTCTGACTTAAATGATAGTGAAGACATGGATGAGAGTCATCTCAGTGGATGCTTCCAGACTATGCAACTCCCTTCCATATGAGATTTGGTTGGCCTCCATTCTGCTGTATTCCTGCAGGCAGGCAAATACGTTTTTATTTAGGCAGGCCTGTAGCTCTTAAGTCATATGGCTAAAGGGTGTTCTGATGTGGTTGTGCAGCACTTAAGTCTTTTTAAATTACATTTAAATGGGTATAATGTCAGGCTTCAAATAGAATTTTTAGTTTCATTGTTTATTGGTGTTGGACTAGCTCTCTGGAGAAAAGAGTTTGAATCCCTGTTTGGCCATGAAAACCTACTGAGAGTAGGTGGGATATAAATGAAATGCCTTGGCCACGGCTCTTTGGGTTGCTGCATGGCCTGGAACTGGTTCTTTCTGACACAGTTGTTGCTGAGGCTGTGGAAAACTGTGCATCCCTGAGGGCTCAATACTCTGTTAATAGGTCTCATGGGTTAAAAGGTGGGAGTAAAAAAAAAGTAGTCCATCCCCTGTCCAGGACATTGGAATACATACAGCACTGGTTAAAATGGAATGGTTTAATTCTTATCTTTCTTCTGCTCCAGTCTCTCACAACCCTAAAGAATATTGCTTGCTACTCACATATACACTGTGTTTCCTCTTCCTTTTGGGTTGGCTCTGAACAAAGACATTTGAATGCTAAAGGGGCAATGCTTGGCTTTACTTTTAGATTTCTGCTCATTTTATAATATCTTGAAAAACTGCCGGGGCCACAACGTGGAGCAGTCAGTGTTCAGTGAGCGCACAGAAGAATCCTCTGCTGTGCAGTACTTCCAGGTAGGTGAGCTCACTGTTGAGGGTTGTCCCTGGAGGTGGGTAAGGGGAATGGAGTTACTGTATAAACCCCCCCCCCCCGCCCCCTTGTGCTCACTGCCTAGGCTATATTATCTCTCAGATTTTGAAAAGCTCCAGATTGTTAAAATTGTGTTTTGCAGATTGTGGTTGGAATTCTGCATAGCTCAGCCTAATGTAATTGTTCTGCACTACTCCTGTCTTGAGCCATTTACCACTGTGCAACCTACTGTAAATCCACTGAAGCCCCTGCCTACCCATGTCCGTTCTGTGCTTGCTGTGGAGTGTCTGGATAGTATCTATAGCCAGACACTAAGTGACACTTAGACACTAAGGCTAGCCTGAAGAAAGAGAGCCCTCCCTCCATGATAACTGTCATACTTCGGCCTGCGAGGGAGTGAACAGGCAGGCCCAGCTTCACCATGGAGCCCTCCTTCCATGATAACTGTCATCCTTCGGCCTGTGAGGGAGTGAACAGGCAGGCCCAGCTTCACCAGGGCTAGCCTGAAGATAGAGAGCCCTCCCTCCGTGATAACTGTCATCCTTCGGCCTGCAAGGGAGTGAACAGGCAGCTCCACCAGGGCTAGCCTGAAGATAGAGAGCCCTCCCTCCATTATAACTGTCATCCTTTGGCCTGTGAGGGAGTGAACAGGCAGGCCCAGCTTCACCAGGGCTAGCCTGAAGATAGAGAGCCCTCCCTCCATGATAACTGTCATTCTTCGGCCTGCGAGGGAGTGAACAGGCAGCTCCACCAGGGCTAGCCTGAAGATAGAGAGCCCTCCCTCCATTATAACTGTCATCCTTTGGCCTGTGAGGGAGTGAACAGGCAGGCCCAGCTTCACCATGGAGCCCTCCCTCCATGATAACTGTCATTCTTCGGCCTGTGAGGGAGTGAACAGGCAGGCCCAGCTCCATCAGGGCTAGCCTGAAGAAGAAGAGCCCACCCTCCAGTCCATCATGCCTCAGAGGGAGAGAATAACCACTGGACCCCATCCCTTTTCCCGCCACCATTCCCTTCTCCTTTAGTGTCATGTCTTTTAGATTGTAAGCCTGAGGGCAGGGAATTGTCTAATTAAAAATAATAATTGTAAGCTGCTCTGATAGCCTTTAGGGCTGAAGGGCCTGGTATAAATACCATAAATAAAATAAATAATAAATAAATTACATCATCCACTGGGTTCTCCAGGGATCATAGCCAGATGTAATTGCTTCATGTCTGGTTATGGGGACATAGCTAAATTGCTACTGTGATCTCCCCTGAGACACAGAATGGCTATAAAGGTGGGAACTTCAGTGGGTCTATGGTAGGTCCAGAGGAGTTGGGGTACATTTGAGAGAGGAAGGGAATATCAGTCTCCAAAGCAACCAAAAAAAGACATACACAGGCATGAGATCAATGTAAAGGCTTGCTGCCTGCACTTCCTTCTACAGAAATAATATATCACTATATAATGCTATTCCCTACCATTAGAGGTTGGAGCATTAGATGGACGAGAATTTACATTCTGGAAAACAGAGGGTAGTAGTAATAATATTTTAGGGACTGGATCTGTATCTCTTGAAATCCCAAGTAGATCTTTGATGAGCTGTACCTGAAACCTCAAGATGCATGGAAAGCTTTCTGTGAAACCAAGAGATCATGTGCTTTAATGGGAGCTGTACAGGTTTTTAGATGCATGCCTTGATAATTCGTAGAAGCTCTGAGGCAAAGTACCACATTATAATTTAATATTTCCAAGTGAATCCCACCATGCTGTAGAGAGAATGTGCATTAGTAAGAGCAGAATATTCACAGACTTTGTGAGTATTAGTGATACTTAAGAATGTTGGTTTATGCTGCTACCTTTTTTGAAGTAGCCTGGGCTTTAGCAGAGGTTTTATGTTTTACCTTTCAGTTTTATGGATACTTGTCCCAGCAGCAAAATATGATGCAGGATTATGTCAGAACAGGCACATACCAGAGAGCGATCCTGCAGAACCATAGTGACTTTAAAGATAAGGTAAGGGAGTGGAATCTAATGATCCTTTTTGAGTATATTCTGTGTTTGTGAAGTAAGTGAACCTTAATGGTAGTGACTCCGCCTAAGGAGCCACAGTTTGTTTTTGCCAAAGCTGAACTTACTCGCTGAAAATGTGTGTGTAAGCTTCATGCCTAGGCTCCCCTCTATGCTCAAAATAAATTTATGTAGAATATTTGAAAAGGAGTACTGCTTACGTTTGAAAAAAATAATTTGCAACGATAAATATGGATGAGATCAAGTACGATCAATAAAACCAGTCAAATTTAGTAGAAATCTACAAACTTAAGGGTTTTTTATGTTGGCACAATGTACATATGTCCCTGGTATACAATTGCACATAAGCTCTTCTGGATCCAGGAGGGATTTTAAATTGGATACTAAGAAATGTTACCTCTGTAATACTGCCATGTTCTGGCCAAAGAAGAAATTTAGGATGACCAGCAAAGAATGGTAGTAGATCAGAGTTGATCATAGGGTGATGTCTTATACTTGTGCATCATGTTCTCTGATCTGAGGAACAAGAGTTCAGTGTCACTTAGGAGCCAGTTTAGGGATGGATATGAGGAAACTAAAGCTTAATCCAGATAAGGTGGAGGTTCTGTGGGTAGAGTAACCTGATTTAGAAGTAGCTGTGCAGCTGATCTTGGATGAAAGTGCACTTCCACATAAGGCCAGTTGCACTGTTTGCAGATTCTCCTGGTCCTGTCTGTGGAAGCACAAGTGATTAAAGTGGCTGGCTTTTATGTGTTTCAACTCTTTCACCACTAATTTTCCTATACAGAAAGGACAGACCCTGCCACGCTTGTTCATTACTTCAGAACTGGGCCATGATAATCCCTTCTTCATGAGGCAGTTTTTGAAGACAGTTTGTAAGCTCTTGGAAATAAAGAATGCAGATGTCCAGTTGCTTGTGGGAACCAAGTATTCAGCGTATTTAACGCTGATTGTATACCCAGGCTTGTTGATGCATTTCTGAACTCAATTTGAAGTTGTGCTTTTTCCCTTTAAATAGCCTAGGATTGTTTGTTTGAAGATCTATGTACACCTGTATGAACCTACCTGGGCTTTATGATTGGCTATGAAGGCTGTTATTTATCCACCAGTGAGGTCTGTTACATTAATGAGCAAAGGAGATGGGACCTTCATTGTTGTGAATACATTATTGTGAAACTTCAGAATCGTGTCTTTCTCCCTCAGGTGTTTTTAAATAGGGTCATAAGGCCTGGCTGAACCTATGTTTAATTGAAATGACTTTGTAATTGACTGATTTGTAGGCGAAGAATTTGAAGAAGTGAGGCATAGGGATTTCTCAAGCCCTTGAGAGTGAAGCAGTGAAAAGTATCTACTCCTCTCCTGGCAGCAAGGCATTTGCTGACAGGCAGCCATGGGGACTTTGCAACTGCTTGTTGCAAAGCACTTTGTTGGTGTTGAGATGGATGGCCACTTCTTCACACACCGCCCCACTGCTCAGTGCCTTGGAAATCCCTATGTTGGTAGCACCACCTGGCTTCTTAGGTGCATTTTGGGGGGGACTCTTGGCCACTGCAGAGTTGCAGTGACTAAACATGAATTCAAAAATATATAAGTCTTATGAGATCGTAAATACTGAATAGGATACCAACCATTTTTCTTTTAATTTTGTAAACTGCCTTGAGCAGACTCGTTGTCTAGAACTGAGGTATATAAGTACCTTTACATATCTAAATAAGAACTTGTGGGTGCTGCAACTGCATATTTCAAGAATGGAAGAGTTACACTCTGCAGTATATTGCAGTTTGGCTATAAAGATGACTTGATTATAATTGTGAAGTTGAAGGCTTTCACGGCCAGTGTCCATAGTTTTCTGTGGGCTTTCTGGGCTATGTGGCCATATTCTGGAAGAATTTATTCCTGACATTTCGCCTACATCTGCAGCTGGCATCTAAAACATACTGAAAACCGTACAGAATGGCAAGCAAGCAGTCAGGTAAGACTGCTCAGAATTGAGATGTTTTAATGACAGTAAATTAAAAACAAATGAAACCAGAAAAGAATACTGAAAAAAGTACAGTTAAATTTACACACAACCCCCTCTGAAGATGCCAGCCACAGAAACAGGTGAAACATCAGGAATAAATTCTTCCACAGCACAACCACATAGCCCAGAAGACCCACAGAAAACTATAAATGATTAATTATTTAATATATAAGTGGTAAGTGTGAGATTTAGTTTATTCGTTTATTGTGTTTGTGACAAACTTAGCTGATTTTTTTTGTCTCGTCACTTTGCCTCCAGATTGTATTAGATGTTGGCTGTGGTTCTGGCATCCTGTCATTCTTTGCTGCCCAGGCTGGAGCAAGAAAAATCTATGCAGTGGAAGCCAGCACGATGGCTCAGCATGCAGAGGTCAGTGAGATTCCAGGACTGATGAAGTAATCTGTAAGGGTCCAGCCTTCAGTGAGACACAAATGTTAGATTCTATAGCCAGTTGGATTCTTTTTCTTCTCTGACTTAAGCTTTTCTGTCTATAAAATAAAGGTGCCATCAGTTCAGGTACGAAAAAGAAACTGGACTTTATTTCAAGGCTAGGATTGGTATCCATTGACCCAACTGGTTATTGTGCTTGTGTAGATAGCATATACTACTCTGGGACAGAGTATTCTTAAAGTTCAGGATGGGGAAAAATCTGGTACACTGAAAGAGTATTGAGTCTTAGAATTTCTGTACAGTTTGGAGCTTTCTTTGAACCAGTTGTTCACTCTCAGAGTGATTGTAAAGATTCTGTTGGGAGACTTCAGTATGTGTAAATGATGTGGAGACAAGACAATGAATAGTATCTGTCCTGCCAGCCACCTAGGATAGGATGCTATATAACTACCTTATAGTTACATTGTTTTGCACCTTGAATCTGCATATGTTAAAATGGCTGTGCCTCAAAAGTCTCCTGAGCAGCTTGGTTCTTGGTGGCAAGTTTGTAGTAGCTCATTCTATGACTTAAAAGATACTCAGATCCTTCTAGGATGGTTAACTGAACTATTTTATCAGTTAATATTTCTTGTATTTAACATGTGTAAATAGAAGTTACTTTCCTTGCTACTTTTATTTTAGAGGAAAATGTGGTCCCTGTATTTGGGAAAGAAAGGTGGGATATAAATGAATAAATAATAACAGCAACAAGGTGGCAAATTCTACACACTGCATCCTTAAACTGACACATTGTGTATCTGTTTTGCACTTGGGATATTGCTGTCCAATATAAAGCAAGCTCCCAGGTTTCTTGAACTGAGGACACGAGCCCTGTGGTCCAGCTATCTTACTCCCATGTGAGGCAGCTTGCTGGCATGACAGCGCCACTGCTACCAATATCCAAAAGGCGGTACTGTGGGCCCTTGGTATCTGCTGGGGTTTGGTTCCAGGAACCCCTGTGGATACCAAAATCCATGGATGCTCTCAATTCCCATTAAATACAATGGTAGAATATAATGGTGTCCTTTATATAAAATGGCAAAATCAAGGTTTGCTTTTGGAATTCTTTATCCACGGATTCAAGAATCCATGGCTGTGTGTGTGTGTGTGTGTATTAAGCCGTGGGTTCTTGAATCTGTGGATAAAGAATTCCAAAAGCAAACCTTGATTTTGCCATTTTATATAAAGGACACAATTTTATTCTACCATTGTATAGAATATATATTAAGCTGTGGATTCTTGACTCCGTGGATAAAGAATCTGGGGAGGGCTGACTGTACTGCAGCTACCAGCACAGCAGGGATCCAGTGACAGAAACCAATAAAGCTCCTGATTCTGCACTGGCAATTTATTAGTTATCTTCAGAATATGAACTGCCTTAGTTGGTGATTGAACTACTATGAACTCTTTAGTTTAAAACAGCAATCCTTTTCAGATTGTTAGATATCTGAAGAATGAGTAGGAATGTTTGGGGCTGCTAACCTGTTTTTGGCCTTTTCCACTTCTTGGGCAGGTTTTAGTGAAAAGTAACAACCTCACTGATCGGATCGTGGTCATTCCTGGGAAGGTAGAGGAAGTGTCACTTCCAGAACAGGTGGACATCATTATTTCTGAGCCAATGGGTTACATGCTTTTCAATGAACGTATGCTGGAGAGTTACTTGCATGCCAAGAAATATTTAAAACCTAGTGGTAAGTAACATTTGCTTATGATTGTGGTCAATCATTTGCTTATGATTGTGGTCTTCTGGCATCCAAAGCCAAGATGATGTTGGGAACTTTGTAAGCAGATGGCCTTGGGTAGCTTAAAGTAGGAAGAGAATGTTTTTATGTGGCAACAGTCTTTCCAGGCACAGAAGGATAGGTCCATTTGCTCTCTTTTGACTCGCCCATATTGTCTTAGATGTCAGTGAGGGAAGAACTTACATTTGATCCTTTGTGCTGCCAAAGCCCATTTGGGGAGAAAGAGCCTGCTGCTTGCTTTCCTTTAGTATGGTGATGCAGATTTGAGGAATTTGGGCTTGTGAATGTGTGCCACTGCCCAAGCCAGTTTTTTCTGATTTGAAGATAGTTGCACCTAACTATAAAACCACCCTTGTGCATTATATGAGTGCTTATGCTCATTAGTAGTTTTGTAGACCAAAAGATGGTGTTTATCTCTTGGGTAACACTCCATCACCAAATTGCACTTTTCCATAATAGTTAAGCAAATTAAGAATTATTGATAATGAGGAGGTGACCCAAAGAAGATGAAAGATATACAATGGGAAACATAATTTAGAATACAGATTTCTACAGGATGTTTGGTGAGTCAGGATTCAAAGTCCTCCACTATGAGAGTGATTTTGCCTCGGTGAGTCAAAGCACAGAACTTGGAAGGAAATTAAAGGTTTGATAACACTCACTAATAAATACACAATGAAATCATTTAACAGTGATTCAAGAAATAGCTTATCTGGGATAGGGGGTTGTAAGTATACTTTTATCAGTATTCTTGTCTGGTTTCTCTTATTTTTAATTTACTGTCCTCAAAATGTCTGAATTCTGAGCAGTCTTACCTACTTGCTTACTGCCTGGTTTTCAGTGTGTTCAGTTGTTTAATTTTTGTACTGACTTGTTTTTTTAAAAAATCCTTGTTTTTTATTATTTAAATGAAAAAGTGGGCCAAGCTTCTTTCTGTTAATAAAAATACTGTCTCCACCTTCCTTTCCATATCAGGAAATATGTTTCCAACAATTGGAGATGTCCACCTAGCACCATTCACAGATGAACAGCTTTACATGGAACAGTTCACAAAAGCTAACTTTTGGTGAGTCTCTTCACCCATGAACTTAGGACACTGAGATTAGATGTTTAACAGTTGCAGTATATCCCAGGGAAAGCAAATTCCATTGTTGCTTTATGAAAAAGAGGCTCAGGCTTGGTTAAACCTCAGCAGCCACATCTTTTTGTGCAATGTGCATCTTTTCCGGTTAGAAAGCAATAAGAACATACATCATAATCATCTGTAATGCCATTGTTGTTTTCCAAAATGGCTTTTTTTTGGGGGGGGGGGAGACAGAACTGATTTTCCTGAGGCCATGGTGTCACTAGTTAAATGCTGCACCAGTGCCTTTTGAGACATCTCCTCTTCATGCCACCTCAGGTCATCCAGCCTCCTCTGTCTTGTCTTGTAGGTATCAACCGTCCTTCCATGGAGTAGATTTGTCGGCACTTCGAGGAGCAGCAGTAGATGAATATTTCAGGCAGCCTGTTGTGGTAACTTTTTCCATAGAACTCGCATCATTTTTTGGCAGAAATTGATATTATTTGGTGTGGTGACAAGGGTACAGAAAGAGGAAGGAGTGAAATGTGATTGAACAATATGAAGGGAATGGATAGCTGTGCTGAGGCTGGATGGAAGATCTGCCTATCTAGTTTAGCACTCTGGCAATCCCATGCAGGCTAGAATTAGCTCTATGCCATTTTTGATGGAATAAGTATGGGTGTTTTGGTTCTAGCATTAGCCATTAGCATTAGTGTACAGCCCTTTTCATCTGGTATTGATTGCATCCTTTCACCCACCCCAGCACCAAGCATCAGAACTGCATTTGCAGCATTTGGTCCTAGCTTTGTTCTTTGGTAATGGTATGGCTCTCCATGTATTCTTCTTATCTTAAAATACCAATGGCTGGTTGTCCTTCTTTGAGATCTTAGGATTAATAGAGATCTAATTCACAGAGAACCAATGTGGTGTAGTAGTTTCAACATTGGACTATTGCCCGGGAGACCAGAGTTCAAATTCCTGCTCTGCCATAAAAACTCATTGGTGCAAACCACATTCTCCCAGCCTCAGAGGAAGCCACCTCTGAACAAATTTGCCAAGAAGATCCCATGAGAGTGTTGCCTTAGGATCGCCATAAATTGGAAATGACTTGAAGGCACACAACAACAAATGATTCATGGTTGAACAGAAAATTCAACCTCCCACCTCTATCATGCCAATCCTCATAGCAAACCTGCAGCAAAGCATGAGTGGAGCAGCAGTCTCCCGCTTGGGTTTCCCACATGAAAGGGAGAAGCATGCTGCCACTGATATTGGAAGTAATACAGAGCCACCCTGACTGGTAGCCATTGTTTGAGAATTAAGCTATGAACTTGTCTAATCCTCCCTTAATGCAACCAAGTGGGTGGCCTTCTGTCTGAAATCTCTCACCCTTCAGCTGCATTGCATGACCTGAGGTTTTATAGTATAAGGAGAAGGGGAGAAAAACCAGTTTCTTCATAGCGTGCATAATTTTATACAAGTATATCCTACACTTATTTACCAGTTTATCTAAGATAAACAACTTGAAATTATGTAGTAGCACCATAGATTTCTATAAAGGGATTAGGATGTTGAGGATGTTTCCTGTTAATCACTTGTATAAACTCCTTGTCAAACCCCTCTTGTGCCAAGGTGAAATTATGTTTGAAAACCAGTTTTGGCATGTTCACACTGCATTTTACTTTCAGCCATTGAGACATGGGTAGTTTGTCTCAAAACATTTCTCTGCTCTAGCTTCTCAGTATGGAGAGAGCCATAAAACAACTGTCCATAAGACACCTGTTCCTTGGTATTGCTGCTACTGTCGGGGGGGGGGGGGTAATAGGTATCTGGAAACACAGCAGTGAGGTGTATTCTGTGTGGAACATGATGTCCCTCTCTGTTTCCATCTGGGTGTAGCTGGGAGCAAGGAAGAAAGGCATAATCTTGCTTTCTCTAGCGTGTATATGGTATATAACCAAGTCAACAATGCATTGCTTCTTTCCTTACATTTGTTTGGAGGTAAGAGATATGTTGGTGGTAGCTCAGCTCCAGTTTTAGGTATCCTGCAGCAGGCAAAAGTCTTAAATGGTCTGCTTTTTTTTTGGTCCTAGGATACCTTTGATATTAGGATTCTAATGGCCAAATCTGTTAAATATACAGTGAACTTCTTAGACGCCAAAGAAGCGGATTTGCACAGGTAACACCTTTCTCTGTTGGCTAAAATAGTAGGGGAGGGGAGAAACATTATACAGTTGTCTTTCCATATTTGCTAGGGTTAGAGGAACAAGACCCCCATGAATATGGAAAAAACACAAATAACAAAAACACCATGTTTTTCCCTGAGAGGATACCTCTCTAGGAATCTCTTGGTCCTCCAGTGCAACTCTGTGGTCAATGTCCAACATACACTGACCATAGAATGGTACTGGAATAGCTACAAATGGTCTTTCAATGCAACTTTCAGTTAAAGTTCACCACAGAGTTGCACTGGAGGACCTAGACAGTCCTAGAGAGAACATATTAATGAAGTCTGTGAATAATCAAATCTGCAAATATCAAAGCCGCAAATATGGAGGGATGACTATATCTCAATTCCTGGCCTGTGTGTCAGTAGGAGCCAAATGCTTTGTTTCCTTTCTTTAGTGTACTTGCAATCATGTCTGCATTAAAGGCCATGAAGAGTCTCATGACACCTTGAAGACTAACAACTTCTATTTCCCACAAAACAGTGATTTTGTGTTTTATTTATTTAGGGGTTTTTTTTGTGTGTGTTTTATGGACTGTAGCCTTGTTCATCAAGTGCATGGAGTGTTGATGCACTTGGCAGATTATACACCACATGCTTTGTGAACTGTTGAGATATGTCCTCAGCAGAGGTGGAATTGAAATGCAGATGTGACAAACAGATCATTATCTTAATAGAAGTCATTAGCAAACAGCAATTGTGAGGTAACAGAAACTCTCCATTGATGAGCTAATGAATATATGCAATGAGTGTATTTCTACTCAGTCAGAACAAGCAATGAGCTGTGTTGTCCATCCTCAAGCCACGAGAGATCAAATTGTACTTTTGGGTGAATTCTTAGACAATTATTTTCCCATTGGAATCTGTCTTTGAAGTCCTTCACCTCACAAGGGTGGCCACCATAAGTTCATCCATAAATTTTCATAATATTTGCATTTTCGATTTTTGATTTGTGCTAATTCTTTTCTTTCACATAAAGTAAGGACCGTTTGTCCTATGTAGAATTAAGGGAGGGGGTCATTACTGTCACATGGCAGTATATAACATATTTCATTCCTCAGATCAGGGGTGTGCATTAAATTTGTTTTCTTACCATTTAAAAAAAACACCTTTAAAAGTGGGAATTTCAGGGAGGTTTCATATTAATATGGCCATGTTCCTTGGTGCCATGCTATTCCTCCCCCTCCAGTATATACTTTACTGAAAGATGAGCAATTGCATGATTCCCTGATGTTGTAGATGATCTTATTACATCATTAATAGTGTTGCCAGAGTAGCTGCATAGTAGAGTTTGCCACAACGCATCGTTGTGCTCATTATGTTTTCATTGCTCATCTGCTGAGACTAGTGTTAGTCACTTCCTGTAAAAGGACCTAAAGCCAGAACCAACCTCTACCGTCAACAAACCTGAGTCACAATGGCAATTGGAGCAAAAGTGAGTCTAAAGTGTTGGGTGTAGTTAATATGATGCAACCGATGGAAGATTACATACTTCTGTTAGTCACATTTTGTCTGATGGGGCTGTTTAGATGTCCAGTTATATAGCTAATATTGTATACTGGCTTTGGGGAAACTATATAACTAAGGAAGAACATGATTTTGTGGCTTATATTTTCTCTTGTTTTTTTAGGATAGAAATCCCGTTCAAATTCCACATGCTGCATTCAGGTCTAGTCCATGGATTGGCTTTCTGGTTTGATGTAGCCTTCATCGGTTCAATGTAAGTGGTGGTGTAAATGCTCTTCCTATCAGTGCTTGGATTGTGTAAAATAACTCATTTATCACTCTGATTCAACATAACTAGTTCTCTTCTGACTTCAGTCTTTATATGTTATAAAAGGAAGCAAATATTTCATATTTTAAAGAAAGGGAAATTAGAAATAATCAGTATACAAGAAACTCGAATTAGGAAACAGGAGATAAAATACCTTAAAAATCCTAAATTAGGACAGGCGTTTATAAGTGCAGGTGGGAAAAAGAAAAGTGGAGTGGCAGTATATGTCAGCAATTTAATACCAGCAAAAGAAATCATTAATGATAACGAAGGAAGATACATTGGAATTGAAATAACAGTACAAGGGAAGAGGACTCTAGTGCTTGGAATCTATGGGCCGACAGAGAGGAAGAGTAAATTCTACAAAAATTTTTAATGAAGAATCTGGATAATCTGAATTATGATTATTACATCTTCATGGGGGATTGGAACGGTGTACTAGATCCCAAATTAGATAGATTTTCAAAGAAAAAGATAAAAAGTAATCAAGGGAAATTACCAGAAAAACTTTTCTGAGCTGCAGGAACATCTTTCACTAATCGACCCATGGAGGCAAAGAAATCAAGGGGTAAAAGATTATACATTTTATTCGATTCCGCACAACTCTGCCTCAAGGATTGATATGTTCCAAATCTCAAAACAACTACTAAAAGAAATTAAGGATGTTCAAATAAAAGTTAACAAAGGCACGTTACAAACCGCCCGTTTGGGGCGGCCTGTATCCGGCCCTTTCCCCGCCAGATTGGGACCTCAGCTGCCACAGCGGCAGCCTTTTCGGCCCCGATCCGCAAAAGGCCACTTCCCCGTGGCCTGGAAAGGGGTGTCCTTGGGGCTTCATGCCCCTAGGACACCTGGCGGTGGCGGGGATGCAGAGAAAGGGGCCACTCGGCCCCTTTCTGATTTGCGTCGCTGGCGCAGCCGTGCAGAGGCTGTGTCAGTGACGCAAATCGTGGAAGGAGCTCCGAAATGGATCCCCTTCTGGGGCCGCCGAAAGAGCGTCCCAGGCGCCCTCGCACGGTGCGAGGATGTCACTTCTGCGCTGCCCCATTTGGAGGTGGCGCGGTGGTGACGTCCCCATGGCGGTGCCCGTGTGCATCGGGCGCCACCATTTTGTACGGACTCAGTCCGTACTAGGGTTAGGGGCATCAGGAAGTGATGCCCCTTTCTAACCCTAATACTCCCCTTCCTAACCTAGTACGCAGTATAGGCGCGTCTGTAACGCGCCAATGTCTCAGACCACAATCAAATAATAATGGAGATTAGACAATATAATCAGGAATATTCATGGAAATTAAATGACAACATAATCAAGGATGAGAAAATCAAAATACAGATAAAACAAGACATACGAAGGTATTTTGTGGAAAACAAGGAAGAAGATACAAAAATGAAAATAATCTGGGACGCTTCGAAATCGGTCATATGAGGTATATTGATGAAAAAAGGATCTGAAAAAAGAAGAAAAGAAAAGAAGGAAATTCAGGAGATTTCAGAAGAGATTAAAAAAAGAGAGAGAAAGAAATAATGAAAGATCCACGAAACAAAAGTAGGAAAAATGAATTGAGCCTATTAAAGAAAAAAATAGATTTAAGATTGACAGAAGAAATAAGCAACAAGTTGAAATATATTAAACAAAGACATTTTGAATTTGGAAACAAGGCTGGGAAATTTCTAGCCTATAAAGTAAGGAGAAAGAAAGAAAAAAGTCTAATACTGGAACTACAGGAAGCAGGAAGAAAATATACGGACCAAAACAATATAAGGAAGGTTGTCCAGAGATATTACAGAAACCTATACAATGACGCCACCAACAAAAAGCAAATGGAAGGGAAAATTAAAAACTATTTGGAAAATGTAAAAGGTCTAGAGCTAAGAGAGGAGACAAAAGAAATGTTAAATAAGGACATTACAGAGACAGAAATTAAAGGGACAATAGACAGAACCAAAGCCAGGAAAGCTCCTGGGCCAGGTGGATTCTCAGCTACATATTATAAAGTATTTAAAGAAGAATTGGCTAAACCCTTAAAGAAAACCTTCAACGAAATAATTTGAGACAGAATTCCAGACACGTGGAAAGAAGCACATATACTGCTGATACCAAAAGGGAAAAAAAGATGGAACACTCCCACAAAATTATAGGCCCATTTCTTTACTCAACCTAGATTACAAAATATAGTCAAAATATACAAAAAGAGCGATGGTACATGTTGGAGATGTATGCAACAGATCGGTTCTTACTATCATATGTGGTGGTCATGCAAGGAGATAAAAGAATATTAGAAACAGGTCCACAAAACAATTCAAGAGATTTATAAGATTAAAATAAGGTTAGAACCGGAGGCATGTCTCCTGAATATGATAGACAAGACAATAGACAGGAAGTACATGAAACTGATCTTATATTTAATATCCACAGCTCGTATTACAATTGCCGAACACTGGAAAGGGGGAAAGGTGCCTGAAATAGATAGTTGGTTAAAAAAGGCCTTGGATATCGCTGAAATGGATAAGCTTACAATGTATCTAAGAGATGATAACAGACAATGATATTGAGAAACAGATCTGGGATCCGATATTTGTCTACTGCTCAGAAAGATGGAAAAATTGAATAAGGGAATGCTAAGCATTGATATTTGCTCTTCAATTAAGTTAAAGTGGTCTGTATAAGCTCGTGGGAGAAAATGAGTCACAACAGAAATGGAGATGTGAATATTTAGTCTGATAGTAAATAACACTTTGTAAAAGCTTCCTTGTGATAGTAATTCACACTTTTCAATGATAAACGCAAAGCATCAGGAGAAATTGCAAGATGTGGAAAGTATAACAGGAGTATGATGAGGAAGAAAGAATGTTAGCTAAATGCATAAATATATTAATTTTGTTTGGATATCAAGTACAAAGGGGGAAGGGATGGAGAAGACTATGTATGTATTTTTTGGGAGATATGAACAATCCTGACTGTGTTTTTAATAATAAACTTTTAATAAATAAAAAATAAATTAATTAAATTCCTGTTATTGTAACATATTATATCAAAGAATAATAAGTATGCATTTAATCCTTGCCTCGCCAGTTAAAGTTGCACCTTGCCCATTAACTAACTGAAGCTTTAACATCAGATTTCTCATTTAAACCATTTAAAGGCAGACCTGATAAAAATTAATTAAAATTACTGTACTAACTCCTACCAGTAAAAAAAAGTGCAAACAAGAAGACCTCATAGACTCTTCCAAACTATGATATTGCCAATACACGGAGCATTCATATAGAGTGGTATCATTGATGTTTGCTTAAAAGAGAAAAGCAGGAATGTCGATAGCTCCACTGAGAGTGAAAGCAGCATATGACACATGAAACCTGCCACTGCCAGGATATGTAGTTGAAGATGCATAGAGACAAGACTACCCTAGAGGGATGGCTTGTAGATTTGTGAAGTCAGATCTCTTCCTGTTGCTGAACATAACTTTGTTGCCTCTCTCCTCCTTTTAGAATGACCGTTTGGCTTTCGACTGCTCCCACAGAACCTCTTACTCACTGGTACCAGGTTCGGTGCCTCTTTCAATCTCCACTTTTTGCTAAGGCTGGTGACACCCTCTCAGGGACATGCCTGCTTATTGCCAACAAGAGGTAAGATCAGAGAGACTGTTTTGATTCTTGTCTACATGGAACAAGTTTCTCTCAAAGCAGCCAGGCCAAATTCTGCTGGAACCTGGGTCTTCCAGCAGATTGTGCTTCCACCAGAAAATGATGAGCTGGGATATATTACTGTATATACTCAGGTATAAGTCTAGAAATGTTAGTAAAAAAATTGACCCCCAAAACCTCAGTTAATTTTTCTATGGGCCATAGTAAGTATTATAGTTTAACTCTTATCGAAAAAGGAACCATTTCCTTCTCTGAGAAGACTGATGAAAGGTGAGAGCTTAGTCCATACTCGGAGCATCTAAGAAAAGCATGAGCCCCCTCTACTCTATCCACCATGGTGCTGCTTCTGAACTTTTTGAATGTCTGGACAGGAAAATGGCAGCAGTGGCAGCTCTTTCACACTTCGCTTCCAAGGAGTGGAATTGGGCTTTGAATTAGACATTTGTGTATGTCAGCTTTTCGGTTAAAATCAGGCCAAGATAGCACATTAAAGTTAAAGGTTATAATCACTGCTAATGTAATTGCCATTTGCTTTGCCTTTTCATCCTTTTTTGGCATGTGTGCTTGGTGTCTTCCTGGCCACTCACTCACATTGCACAACCATGATTTACCATAGTTCCCTTCTCCTCCATCCAGCCTTTAGAGTGAGTACAAACAATTATGCCTGCCGGAATTTTGTAAGTTCTTTGTCGTGGTCTCTGTGAAGCACACAAATGTGTTATTCTGTACCTGCACAGCATTTCTGGATCCTACTGGAATCATTAGGGAAGACTTTTTGGCGGTAGCTCCGCCCACCCTCTATATAGGCAGGCTGTCTTTCCGCCCTTTCTCAGTTCCTTTTGTCCGCCGCATGAGCAGCTTAGGAACCTCACTCGGGAATCACTCCTTCCTTAGCTTTCGCTTTTGTCTAGTGCGTTTGCTCTGACTTCGTTTTGCCTTGACAACTCTTTTGGATTGTGATTTGGATTTGGTCTTGGAATCTGACTAATGGTAACAACTCGGACTCCTTGACCCTTCTCTCTCTTCGTCCTTTGGCTTTGTTGAAAATGTCTGCGCACTGCTTTAAGAAGTACTCCAGTTGTAGGATCAACATCCCGGCACTTGATGGACACTCTTTGTGTCTCCTCTGCCTGGGCGAGGGCCACGTCCCTGCATCCTGCCCTCATTGCATGGCCTTCACTCCATGGGCCAGATAGAACAGAGAGATGCACTTGAGATCCATGCTGTACGTGCAAATTTTGAGGCCTCCCTCCTCCTCTAGAGCCTCTGCCAAGGCCACCGCTGCTAAGGGCAAGCCCTCATCTCTGGCTTCTGGGGTACATGCCAAGGCTGTTGCAGTCGAGGGCACTACCCCTTTATCTCCTCCAAGGGTCCCTGCCAAAGCTACCACAGCTGAGGGCAAACCCCATATTGATGTCTCTGGGTCCCAAACCCCAGACAAACCAAGGTCCACGGGCCAGGATGTGACTGGCCACCCATCCTCATCGAAGAGGAGTAAGTCTTCTGAGTCCTCCAAACCGGACAAGTCCAGGAACTCATCCCATCACTCCGCAAAAAAGCCTCGTCTTTCTGCGGACTCCGACACCGATCACTGGTCCCACACCGACGTTCCACCCCAGCCAGCCAACACCGACCTGGCTTTGGTACCATGTGCCCAACCAGCACCTCTGACCAAGACATCTCCCGGTCCCGACTCTCAGGCCCGGCCTGAAACGACCACCTTCTTGCATTCCCTCACCGATCCTGACCAACTCTTGGAGGGTGAAGAGGAAGCTTCTCCTTTCATCCATGCGGTGATTCCAGACCAACTCTCTCAGATTTTGGAGGTAGTTGATTTCAAGGATAAGACTGCGATGCATCCTCTGTCATTGCTGAACCCCCTAGACAGGATGTCATCTTTGATCAAGCTACGGGCTCTTACATCCTGCCTCTTGATCTGTCTGAAGTGCGTGGTGGCCGGTTTGTCTCAACCTTCCATCCGGTTGAACCCACCTTGCCTCCACCAAGGTCAGCTGCTGGATCCATTCCTCGGTCTCACCTCTCCTCCGTCTCCCGAGCAGAACCATCCCGTCCCGTGCAGTCGACCTCTGCTGTCTCCTTGCAAATCTGCCCTTTGCTCCCGGTACCGATAGGCTCTCAGGCCCTCTCGGCCCGGACCAGGATCAGGTCACTCTCCACTGAATTCGCAGACCACTCCGTCTCAGATTATACCCAACCTCTCCAGCCACGCTCCTTGGCGTTCCTTGAGACTCCCTCCTTCTCGGATGACATCTTCTCATTTTCCGAGCAGATGATCTGGATGGGCAAAGCTTTGAACATTGAGGTCCTCCATGCAGACTCTCAAGCTCTTGACCCTATTGATGAAAGGGTTTGCAACAAGCTTCCAACGCCGACCTCTATTGCATTCCTGCCTTCCCTGTCCAGAATTGCAAAGAGTTTCTGGCCCACTCTGTTTATGGCCCAGACATCCATCAGAAAATTGGACATTCTCTACTGGATTTCACCCTCGGAAGAGATTTGGCTTTTTGAACACCCTCGCCCTAACTCGGCAATCGTGGAAGCCTCCCCAGTCCTCTTGGCTCCAAAGACAGTTCTGATTACGAATGACAAAGAGGGTCGCAAGCTTGACTCCACGGCACAAAAGTCCTACGCCTCTGCAGTCTTGGATCTCAAAATCCAGAACTACTCAGCATGTATGGCTGCCTACCAGCAACAACTTTGGGAAAAAGCTCTTCCCCTTTATGAAGACCTCCCTGCTTTGGCCTTACACCAGATTTCAGCGGCCTGACACTCTGCTGACAGTGCCTCCCGACAGCTTTCGAGCTCCTTGGCCCTCCAACACCATGCGTGGCTAAGATCTTTGGATCTCACGCCTCAAGCCATACAGGCTATTGAAGAGCTCCCCTTCGATACCATGGGACTCTTTCATAAGGAAACTGATGAAAAGTTAGATTTCAAAAACAAAATGAAGAATACAGCCCGTAAATACGGTGTGTCTTCCTCCACTTCTAGTTCGCCTTTCTCTCAATGTCGTTTGGGATGGCAAAGACCCACCTACCCCCCCCCCCCCCAACCAGGGTAGATCCAACCAGTCCTCGGACTACCAACAACAACACTTCCCTTCCCAACAACAAGGGAAGCGACAACAAAAACAAAAGTACAAGCAGCCCTTCCACAAGAAGGAAAACTCAGAGCAAGGCAAACGCCGCTTCTGAAGTTTCTGCAGCGCACTCTGTTCCGTCAACCCCCTTCGGGGATCGCTTGGCCCACTTCCACCACGCTTGGGCCTCCATAACATCTGATTCCTGTGTGCTTTCAATTATCTGTAGGGGTTATGCCTTGGAGTTGCAATGCCCCCCTCCAAGGTACCATCCTCACCACCCTCCTCTCAAACACCATTCTCGATGAAGTGCGCTCTCTGTTGCAAAAATAGGCCATTGAGCCGTCTCCCCATCCTGGACCTGACATTGTCTATTTTCCAGATATTTCATTGTCTCTAAGGCTTCAGGTGGCCTCCGTCCCATCTTGGACTTGCATTTTTTGAACTCTTTCATGGCCTACAAGTGTTTCCGTATGGTAACCTTGGCTTCCATCTTGCTTCTTCTACAGGAGTCAGACTGGTTTGCCACCTTGGAACTTCGGGATGCCTATTTCAACATCAGCATCCGAGAAGACCACCGGGACTTCCTTGCCTTCTCTGTTGGCCCCGACTGTGTTCGATACCGAGTGCTGCCCTTCGGACTCTTCTCCGCATCGAGGGTTTTCACAAAGTGCATGGTGATCGTAACCGCATACCTTTGCCAACAAAATATCATTGTCTTCCCCTACTTGGATGACTGGTTGTTTGTGGCCCCATCCAGATGGATGCTCCTCTCCCATCTTGACTCGGCACTCTCCCTCCTTCAGCACTTGGGACTCATGATCAACAAAGAGAAGCCCACCCTCTGCCCAGACCAGCGGGTGCGCTTCATAGGAGCCGCCTTGGACACAAAGACCTGCAGAGCATACCTCCCTTACGACAGGTTCCTCAATCTCAGGTCTGCAATCTGTCGTTGTCGTCTCTCCCAGCACATTACTGCCCGAACAGCTCAGGTTGCCCTCAGCCATATGGCGTCCGCCACATACATCACACCCTGGGCCCGTCTCCGCATGCATCCTTTACAGTCCTGGCTCCTCTCAGTGTTCAACCTTGCCTTTGACGGCCCACGGAAGTGGCTCACTGTGCCAAGGCCTGTCACCCGTTCCATTAGCTGGTGGCTCAGTCCACATAATGGGCATCCCCTTCCTCCTGCCACAACCTCAGTCTTCACTGACCACCGATTCCCCAAACACGGGCTGGGGAGCCCATCTCAACGACCTCTCTGTCCACGGCAGATGGTCCTCAAAAGAGCACCAAATACGCATCAATGCGCTCAAGATGCTAGCAGTTCAAAAGGCACTCAAAGCCTTCGACCGTGATGTATTACATCAACAAGCAAGGCGGTACCACGTCGACCACCCTTCTCGGCCTCACCCTTCAAATCTGGAACTGGTGCATCCAAAGGCGGATCACCTTGCAAGCCATACATCTCCCCGGAAAGGAGAACAAACTGGCAGACAAATTGAGCAGAGCTCCAGACTCTTGTCATGAGTGGCAACTGAATCCTCAAGTCGCCATTTTCCTGTTTTCTCTGTGGGGAACCCCAGACGTCAACCTTTTTGCCTCACATCTCAACGCTCAATGCAACCACTTCTGTTCCAGAATCCCTTCACCTCGGTCCTGAGGGGATGCCTTCCTCTTGGTTCGGCAAAATGTTCTACGTCTTTCCCCCATTTCCTCTCATCACCAGAGTGGTAGCCAATCTACAAACAGACAGATCAGATGCGATCCTGATCACCCCATGGTGGCCAAGACAGCCGTGGCTTGCCTCGCTTCTCCACCTCTCTCAGAACCACTTCTGGCCTCTGCCTCTCTGTCCCGATGTTCTCATCCTCCACGACGGTTAGGTTCGCCACCCCAATGTGGACACTTTCCGTCTGGTGGCATGGAGGATCCTACCCTGACCAGGCTCTCGGTACCAGTCCGAGAAATCATTTTGGCTTCCCGAAAGCCTTCCACTCAGTGCTCCTACGCCTTCAAGTGGGAAAAAATTTCGGCCTGTCTGTCCTCAGTGGGACTCACCTCTTCAGAGGTCACCTTCTCTGTTGTTTTGGACTTCCTCCACCACCTCTCAGCATCTGGACTCTCCATCTCATCCTTGAAATGCTACCTCGTGGCCATTTGTGCACACTTTCAATTTTCCGGCTGCCCATCCTTCTTCGCTGACCCACTTGTGAAGACATTTTTAAAAGGCCTTGCCAACCTAAGACCGCTGGCAGTGATCCCTATCCCAACTGGGGACCTCCAGCTTGTCTTAGCAGCACTCGCAACCTCACCATTCGAGCCTCTGGCTTCCTGTGACCTCAGGCTCCTCACCTGGAAGACAGCCTTTTTGGTAGCCATCACCTCGGCACGTCGTGTCAGTGAACTCTGTGCCCTCCGCATGGATTATCTGTACCTGAAATTTTTTAAGGACAATGTTGTCCTCCGTCCAGACATTTCCTTTCTACCCAAAGTTGTGTCTGCTTTTCATCTCAGCCAGGATATCATCCTGCCGACGCTAGCACCGAACTTGACCACCGACACTGAGTGCCAACTCCACTCCTTTGATATCAGGCGGGCGCTAGCCTTCTACCTTGATAGGACTACATCCTCTCGTTCTTCCTCCAGACTTTTCGTCTGCTATTCCAACCCCAAAATGAGGCTTCCAGTCACACCTCAACGTTTCTCCAAATCGGTGACTTTCACAATCCTTCTCTGTTACGAGATTTTTGGGAAGACTCCGCCTGCTCGAATTTGAGCCCACTCCACCAGGGCAATAGTTTCATCTTCAGCCTTCCTCTCCGAAATTCCCTTGGAGGACATTTGCAAGGTTGTGGTATGGTCACAACCTCTGACCTTTATCAAGCACTATAGACTTGATACCAGACACCGACATGAAGCAGCCTTTGGCAGAGCTGTTCTCCTTTCCACAATGCACTAAGGTTAGTTGGCACCTGTCAAACATGACACTCACACTGTTTCTGGTTTAATAGTTGTTTATTGCCAGGACACTCCCTCCTCCACAATGGGAGAAGCTTGCCAGTCTAACCCGTTTGTGTGCTTCGCAGAGACCACGAAGACGAAAGACAGGTTGCTTACCTGTAACTGTAGTTCTTTGAGTGGTCATCTGTGAATCCACACAAATCCCACCCATCCTCCCCTCTGTCGTGTCCTTCTCTCTTCCTTGTCTGCTCTTACGGCGGGCCTTTTTTGGAACTGAGAAAGGGCGGGAAGACCTCCTGCCTATATAGAGGGTGGGTGGAGCTACCGCCAAAAAGTCTTCCCTAGCGATTCCAGTAGGATCCGGAAATGCTGCACAGGCGCAGAATTACCCATTTGTGTGGTTTCGCAGATGACTACTTATTATTATTACTATAATAATATAAGTAATATTATTACTTATATTATTAAATATATAAGTAATATATGTAATATATGTAATATATATATAATATATATATATATAAGTAATATATATATATATATATAGTAAAATATATAAGTAACTTATTAAATATATAAGTAATATTATTACTATAATTATTATTACTTATTACTTGAAGAACTACAGTTATAGGTAAGCAACCTGTCCTTCTTTAGCATCGTTTTCCTTTGCTTTGTCCTCTACATCCTTTGACTCTTGACTTATCCACATTCATATCAAAATTATTATTATTATTATTATTATTATTATTATTAACCTTTATTTATAAAGCGCTGTAAATTTACACAGTGCTGTACATACAATCTTTTTAATTGGACGGTTCCCTGCCCTCAGGCTTACAATCTAAAAAGACACAACACAAAAGGAGAAGGGAGTGGTGGTGGGGAAGGGGCCTTTCTAGTAGGATATTACATATAAAATACATAGCAATACAGGAAATGATTCAATAAAACAGACAACAAAAGAACATCAAATAGCAAGTGATAGTTATGCAATGCCTGGGAACCCTTCTCTGAACATGATGGTCTTCAACTCTGTTTTGAAGCTGGTTAAAGAAGTGATGGCTCTTGTTCGGGGGGGGGGGGGAAGGTTCCAGGAGTGAGGGGCAGCAAGTGAAAAGGGGTGAATCCTAGATGGGGCAGAGGAAATCCTGGGCTGAGACAGCAGACCTTGACTACCAGAACGGAGGGCCCTAGTGGGAAGGTGAGGAGAAAGAAGGTCTGATAAGTAAGGAGGGGCCAGCCCATGGAGGGCTTTAAACGTTGACAGCAGGAGCTTATACTGAATGTGGAAAGGGAGGGGGAGCCAGTGAAGGGATGCCAACACAGGAGAGATGTGGTCAGAGCGGTGGGTGGATGTGATAATGCGTGCAGCTAAATGTTGGACAGAAATTAAAGGATTTAATTTAATTTAATTAAAATCTGTAATTTTGGGCCCCGAAACCTGCCCTCAACTTATAAATGAGATTGACTTATATTCTAATATATATGGTAGTCATGGGCTCCGTAGTCAAACTGTTATTTCAGCCTGTGTTCATCTGTAAATTGGGAGTATTTGTTTACCTACCTGTCAAGAGGATGTAACTTTGTTCAAGGCATATATAATTAGAATCCAGGCCCAATTTTTTCATCTCAAAAATACATTGGCTATTCTTTATCGCTTCAGGCAGTATTATGAACAGTACTAGCCTGTTCCTTTTGCCCAGCCTACTTTGGTCACAAGTGCCTTTGTAATATGTAGTGCAACTTTTCAGAATCCATACACACCCAACATTTGGGGGGTTATCTCCTATGATCATCTTCCTTTGAGTTAGGGACCTTACTAGAGCTCACTTCCCTAGAATCATAGAATCGTAGAGTTGGAAGAGACCACAAGGGCCATCCAGTTCAACTCTGCCATGCAGGAACTCTCAATCAAAGCATCCCCGACAGGTGGCCATCCAGCTTCTGTTTAAAGACCTCCAGGGAAGGAGACTCCACCACACACCTAGGAAGTGTGTTCCACTGTCGAACAGCCCTTACTGTCAGGTAGTTCCTCCTAATGTTGAGGTGGAATCTCTTTTCCTGTAGCTTGCATCCATTGTTCCGAGTCTTGTTCTCTGGAGCAGCAGAAAACAAGCTTGTTTCTTCCTCAATATGACATCCCTTCAGATATTTAAACAGGGCTATCATATCACCTCTTAACCTTCTCTTCTTCAGGATAAACATTGCCAGCTCCCTAAATCATTCCTCATAGGACATGGTTTCCAGACCCTTCACTATTTTAGTCACCCTCCTTTGGACACGCTCAAAGTCCTTTTTGAATTGTGGTGCCCAGAACTGGACACAATATTCCAGGGGGGGCCTGACCAAAGCAGAATACAGTGGCACTATTACTTCCCTTACTAGACACTATACTTCTATTGATGCCTATTCTACTGCCACTCACTCACAAACTTTTTAGCTGCCGCATCACTCTGTTGACTCATGTTCCACTTGTGGTCTACTTGGATTTCTAGATCCCTTTTGCAAGTAGTCTCGTTCAGCCAGGTGTCCCCCATCCTACATCTTTGCATTTCATTTTTCTGCCCTAAGTGCAGTACCTTACATTTCTCCATGTTGAACTTCATTTTATTAGCTTTGGCCCAGCATTCTAGTCTATTCAGGTCATTTTGAATTCCGATCCTGTCCTCTGGAGTATAAGCTATTCCTCCTAATTTGGTGTCATCTGCAAATTTGATGAGTATACCCCCAATTCTGTCATCCAAGTCATTGATAAAGATGTTGAACAGCACTGGGCCCAGGACAGAGCCCTGTGGGACCCCACTGGTCACTTCTCTCCAGGATGAAAAGAAGCCATTGTTCAGCACCCTTTGGGTTCTGCCAGTCAACCAATTACAAATCCATGTAACAGTTACCTTGTCTAGCCCACATTTTACAAGCTTGTTTGCAAGAATGTAATGGGAAACCTTGTCAAACGCCTTAATGAAATCAAGATATACTTCCACAGCATTCCCTTCATCTACCAAGCTGGTAATTTTATCAAAGAAAGATATAAGATTTGTCTGGCATGACTTGTTTTTTTGAAACCCATGTTGACTTTTTTTGTGGGTTTTACAGGCTATGTGGCCATATTCTAGAAAATTTTCTTCCTGACGTTTCGCCAGCATCTGTGGCGAAAGGTCAGGAAGAACATTTTCTAGAACATGGCCACATAGCCTGTAAAACCCACAAAAAACCATGGATGTCGACCATGAAAGCCTTCGACTTCCCATGTTGACTCTTTGTGATTATGGAATTACCTTCTAAATGTTCACAGACTCTCTGTTTAATGATCTGCTCTAGAATTGCACTTGCTCCCTAATATGCTGAAATATGCTGAGGAAGTGGGACCATGCAAGGGCTAGAGTTAATATTCAGGTAGTGTGACTGCAGAAGCTTTATGGTCCAGTTATACTGATGGCTACCACCAAATGGCCCTGAAACTCCAGAATCAGTTATAAAAAAAATATTTCAGTGTCTGCTCTCTTTTATTACTGTGGCTGTAACATATTGGTTTTTAAAAAAAATTGCAATCCACCTTGAATATTGGTTAAAAGACGTTTACCAAATTAAAAAAAAACACATTCCCATGCCTATGAAATAAGCATCCTTCTCGTCCAGATGTTGCTGGCACAGCAGAAGCTGAACTGGCTGCAACACTGTGGTGTGTGTAGGTGGGAGGAGTAATGTTACTGGAATTACTAAATGTCTGCTGCACCTGGTTTGGAAAGGACATTCTGAGCTGTCAAAAAGAATGAATGGCTGTTTACTGGTATCTCTTATCCTTCTCTTTCAGGCAGAGTTATGACATCAGTATTGTTGCTCAAGTGGATCAGACAGGCTCCAAGTCCAGCAACCTCCTTGACCTGAAAAACCCATTTTTCAGGTATGTCAGTGTGAGCTTTTCCCCAGGCCTGCAGCAAGAAATTGGAGTGCATGAGTGATGCAGGGTGAGACGCTATTGTAGTTCATGTGAAACAGCATGACCCTAGCTGCAACTGTTTATTGTTGTGAGCCTTTAAGTTCTTTCTGATTTGTGGTGACTCTAAGGTGACTCTATCATGGGATTTTCTTGTTCAGAGTCTGAACGAGCCTTTGAGGCTGAGAGAGTGTGACTTGCCCAGGGTTACTAAGTGGATTTCCATAGCTGAACAGGTATTCTAACCCTGATCTCCAGAGTCATGGTCCAATATTGAAGCCACTCAACCATACTGGCTCACTTGAAGTACCAAAACTGTAAGGTCCAGACTGTAAGAGTTAATGAGGTGAAAGAGTTCCTGAACTGTGCCGGAGTTCTCTGTAGGATGCCTGAAGGTAAAAATGATAAGAGAATCTTCTTATGTTCTTACACCATACCTTCCAAAATTGACCCTGGTTTTCTGGACTTCTGTGGAATAGTGAATGTTGGTAACTATCCAAGGTTTTTAGAAACCCAACAGACAGCTTTGCAGAGCACTCCGACTTGCCTGAGCTGTCTCTCCTAATCTGTAGGCAGTCTCAAGAGACCTGTAGGCAGTTGTATTTGTACTTACTGCCAGTGCAAATACAAAGGGCCAGTCATCCAAACCCTACCCTTAGGCTGTTTGCACTGGGAATATCAACAATCTTTTTTCCATTTTGAAATAAACACAATCGGTATTTACAGTTAAGTTGTTGAGAGTCAACATACATCCTGTATGCTGAATTTGCCCCAGGCCTACTTACTGTGCTCCATTACTGAATCCAGAATCTTATCCAGTCTCCTCCCAAGACATTCTCCATAGTTGCTCCCTCCTGCTTTTGTCTGTTGTCCTTTCCTTTCCTTTTTCTTTTCCTTTTCCTTTCCTTTCCTTTTCTTCCTTCTTGGGAATGGCCTTTGGCTAAATCAGGAGAAGTGTATCATCTTGGTCTTAGTTTGCTGCAGCACAGGATTTACTGCTGTAAGATTATATTATCTGTATACTTTGTAGTTATTGTTTTGTTGCAGTTAGACATAATTTTCATTTATGTCATGAACTACCAAGAGTGGGTGGGAAAGGGCAGGGTAAAATATTTAAATGCTAGTGGCTGTGAAAGAGCCAGTGCATTGTATTGATTTGAGTGTTGGACTAGAACCTTAGGAGACCAGGATCTGAATTCCCACTCTCTTTCAGCCTCAGAAGAAGGCAATGACAAAGCTCATCTGAATAAAATTTGCTAAGAAAAACCCATGATAGGGGTGCCATAAGTGAGAAACAACTTGAAGGCACACAACAAGTGGCAGCTATCTAGTGGCAGGTGGTGCCTTGGAAAGGCAGTAGCATGGTTGTTGCCTCTCTGGGTTGTGTATTGAGGCCAGAGCAACCTTTAAAATGGCGGTGAGCTAAGTGGTTGCACTTTTTCAGTCGATGAGGTCTCTGTGTGTAAAGCACACATAAGATATGCACATACTCTTTCTCCTCTCCGCAGTGAGTGCTCAGCTTGGCTAGAGATTTGGAGTATTATACAGGGCTTCTTTCCCTGGCTTTATGCACATACTCTTTCTCCTCTCCGCAGTGAGTGCTCAGCTTGGCTAGAGATTTGGAGTATTATACAGGGCTTCTTTCCCTGGCTTTATGTTGACAGTAATATTTTGGTCTGTGGGATCCCCCCGCCCTCCGCCAATCCTACTTATTCAGATATCCATAATACTTTACCCTGTAAAAGGTGGAAGTAGCCCTCTGAAGCCTGAGTAGCAGTTGAGTAGTACACTGAACTTGGCAGTATGACTCATGAACCTTTATCAAGTAGTGGCCAAATGTCTTGTAACATAAGCACACAAGAGTTCTTCACCCATGGGCTGTGCTTTGTCTCTTCTCTGCTCTAATGTATAATTTCTGTGCTATGAATTTGTACTCTCACACTGGTGTATGAATTTGTACTTAGACTGGAGAGGTTTTGATCCTAGAACCCAGAACGTTATGCAGAAATATCACCAATAGAATTAATTGTATTAATGGCTTTTAAGCTGCATGTGGTTAGTTTTTTTCTCCCTCTACCTTTGTGTGGTCTCCTTCATGGATCTGAAATAAAAATTTTATCCTAGTGGCCATGGTACCACCAGACCCTTTTGTGGCATTTCATCTGGGTAATGACAGGATATTTTTCTTGGGGTTGTACTTGCCATTATATTGTTTTTGTGATTGGTGCTTAATTTTTTTTGTGTGTATCTGCTTTCTAGGTACACAGGTACAACTCCGTCACCTCCACCAGGCTCACACTACACCTCTCCTTCAGAGAATATGTGGAATGCAGGTGGCACCTATAATATGAGTACAGGGATGGCCGTTGGTGGTACTGTATCTTCTTCTTTTGTCACTCCTGGTTTAATCTCGTGGGCTCTCCCCTTTGTCAGCCTCTTTGGGGTTTGGGATATGAACAGTTAATGTCAACTGGGAGCCTCAAAGGCCCAGAGATTTGAGTTTCACTCTCTGCTTCAAAGTTCACTGAATGGTTTAATTGGAGTTTTCCTTGTGGGTGAAATGGTGGCCTATGGCAAGCAAGGTTGAATTCCTTACTGCAGGGTGCCAGGAGAATATCTGAATTAGGCATTCTCCAGGGATAGCCACAGTGGCGGCTGCATGATCATCTTGCTATGGGAGGGAGAGCTTTATTTGTCTCAGAGTCCATATGTGAGCAGCTCCTGCACACCATTCTGGCCTCATAGAGAAGCTATTCCTCCTCCAAGGAACCATGTGGTCTCAGAATCACAGAATCATAGAGCTGGAAGAGACCACAAGGGCAATCCAAGTCCAGCCCCCTGCCTTGAGAGGAAAGTCATGGCAAACCTCCCTCAGCACCAACCTTGCCATGAAAAACCCCATAACAGAAGTGGGGAAAGGACCTTGAAGCCCCACAACAAGAGCACCCGTAGCCCCCAGCTGGACTTGTGGTTGCCCTCCTGAGGAAGACCAGAAGGCTGACCTACCTGAGCTCTGCTGGGCCTCCTTGTCCTCCTCCATCCCCCCTAAGCCCTGCTGAGGGGGAACCCCTCTGGACCCCTGTGCTCCTCCTCAGAAGGGTTCAAGCTATCCCTTTCAGTAACACTAGTTTTATTTCAAACATGGCAGCATAATTTTCTCTGTCTTTGCAGAGTGGGTGCAGATATGAAGTGGAATATCACAATTTTACTTAACTGTCACCCTTGAAAAAGCCTTGTGTGTTTCTTTGCTAGTGGCTGTGTGTCATGTCATGGAGCATGTTCACCTCACTTCTGATCAAGGTTACAAGCCAAAGCAGAAAACAGGTTTTGCTTGTCCCAAGCACACCTATGAAAGTGGTCTCACTCATGCATCAGTGGAGTAGGTCTCCCTCCTCCAGTTGACAGTGACTTCTACTCACATTGTGTTGATTGTGACATTGAGACCAAGGAGCCCCTGTTGCACTGGTACTACCACTACTTTTCCTGTGAATTCTTTCCACTGTATTTATTCTTAATGTAACCTCTCTGCCCTGGTTTTCAACATTAGGATATTATCTGGGCTGCTCACTCCCTTTTATTGGGGCATAGGTTCTCCTGGAGTAATACTGAGAGTCATTGCCCCCTGCCTTGCCCACATTCTGAAGGCTGCTGCTTGTGTGCATTGTATGCAGCTTCTCAGCAGCCATCTTGCTATTTTGCCCCACTTCAGTGAATGGAACCAGGGAGCATCTGATCCAAACACACTGGTGAAACTTAAGACATTAAGAACATGGGGTCTGATAACTGGGAGCCTTCTTGACCAAGGTGCCCTGGACTTTCTGAAGGAAATGTGAAACAGAAGTGTAATAAAATTAATACTGCAATCCTGCACCAGATCTCCAGGACTCTGGACAGGGAGTAGCTTAAAGATGATCCTGTGCCCCTCTTTCGTTCCCACCGATCTAAATGTCCTGTGATCTTTGACTTAAAATCTTGCCAGCCTTCAGTGGAGGAAAATTGATGTGGGGAAAACTGAAGAAGCACCTCCACTACTCTTGCATAAGAACCAGATTGTGGCCAGGGTTCACAGCAGCAGCTGATAGGAGAGCATCTGTGCAAACCAGCCCATCTTAGTCTTCCTGTACTGAATATAAGTAACATGGGACAAACTGCTCCTTTAGAGAAACTCCTTCTCTTGCCACAGAGGGACTGGGCAGGGTTCAGTAGGGGCATGTGTCTTGGATAATCTTCCTTGTTTCTCATACTCTTCCTTTCTCCTTCCTTCCTTTCTCTTGTCTTGCAGGAATGCCCACAGCCTATGATCTCAGCAGTGTGATTGCTGGTGGCACCAATGTTGGCCACAACAACCTTATTCCTCTAGGTCAGTTTGCAGTGTGGAACAGTTGTATCACAATGGGAAAATCATGGGAAGCATAGTCTTCTCTGTTGAGATGAAGGCCCTGTTCATCTGAGCATCCAGTCTTTGGGGCTGTACCTTCCAATTGGTTAGGGATCAGAAGACGGCCTTTGAAAGAGTCTTTTGCTTCATCCAAGTGGCTGAGTGCTGAGTGCTTGGTGCAGTTGTTGTGCCCTTGGTGACTGAATCTTCTTCCTTGTGCCTTTTCCTTGAGTTTATTAGCCATGTTCAGCCTAATTGTGAGAGAAGGGTGTCCTACCTGATAAGTGGAAAGTTCAAAAGTTTAAAAATTGATAGTTTCAGTGTACTAATTTTCCTAAACCCTCTGGTTCAGTTGTTAACTATAAACATTGTTCATTTAAGTAAAGTAATTCCTCTTTTTTTAAAAAAAAATACAATGAATCATTGACTCATTGGAAAATTGTTGAAATGAATCACTGGGAAATTGTTCCACACTTTCTACTCATAGGCATCACTGCCCTGTCCCTGAGAACTCTTGTCATGTTTGACCTGTGATGGAGGAGATATAGTGATACTACCAAGATGCTTTTTATAGGCTGATGTGGCAACTCAAACTATATACAATTCCAATCAGCTCATATCAAAATGAAATAACCAGGTCTAGAAGATACAGCCATCTTGCAAGCTAGTTCCCAGAAATTTCTAGCTCATCTAGACATAATCAAAAGGAACAAAAATCTTTTTAAAAAGGGGGTTGGGGAAGAATCTCAGTTCTCAGCAAATCTTTCTTGTTTTATTTTCCTGAAAGCAATCATTTCAGGAATTTGCATATAAAATTGCAAATGGTATAGACCTTTTCTCTTTCTTGACACATGAACCTTGGATTAACACATTTGAGCTGATCAGATTATATCCCAAAGATCAGTTTGCAGAACATGATCCAAAACAGGATTTCTTTCACAAGAAAGGTTGATCAGAATATAGCCATAAATCAGTTGAGGGTTTGGTTTTTTTAAGCAGTCTGTTAAGTTTATATAATTTGACCAAAAAAGGTTGTGTGAAGAAAAGCTTGACCTGTAAATATTGGTCATGGCAGGAAATAATATTTGGCTGCCTCAGGCCTGCCCCTCAAGTCCTCCTCAGCAGTTTGAGGAGAGCCTGTTCTGGCTATTGGTAGCCATGTGCACTTCACTGGTAAGGAAAGGAACTGCTCACCTCATCAACTCTGTTGTGACCTTCCTCAGGCAAAAGTGGCCTGCCTGTTGCATCCACACAATCTTGAAAACCCAGATCATTTTCATGTGAGGAAAACAGTGATGTGGTGGGACATGGCTAGCCCATTCCCTTAGTTGCGAGTGGATCACCCACATTTATCAAATGTCTTTTGTTTTACACTGTAGAAGGCTCAAGAAACAGAGGGAGTAAAAGTGCTTGCTTACACCTGATGTCCCTTCACGTTTCATCTATACAGTAATGTGCACATGAACCTGTGCAGCATCACCTTTTGGCATGTTTTGGAGGTCTAACACAGGAACTGATGCCCACTCCTTGTCCCCATGTCGCAAACCTAAACTACACACTCAGTATTCCTGCTCAGTTCCTTTGTAAATGCTGTACAGGTATCAAGAATAAGAACCAAAGGAATGTATCTTGAGCTGGAATTCTGAGACCAGCTAGTGAAGAAAAGTTAGATCTGGGTGGAACACCTTATGCATTTAAAAGAAAAAAGTCATTCAGTAGGATACAATGCAGACTAAACTAGGCTGGCATGCAAGCTGTCAGGAAAATTGTTTTAAGCTGCCAGTTGTCACAGATTTGAATGGCTTGCCTGTCAGCTGTGACAATGTTAAACTTAAGTAGATGGCTTACTGATATACCACGAGCCATGTGTAGCCTTTTATTGAATTCTGTCATCCAAATGAAAAGGAGGAGGGGATGACTCTCAACAAGCAGTTGATCAGTGTGCATTGTAACAGTGTGCATTTCCAAGGAACATGTAGGGAAACATGAATATACACTAACTACCCTGGGCAAGCATCAGAAAGTCCTATTGAGTGCTAGGAAGCTGTGAGTGAAAAAATTCTGTGAGAACAAATGGACTTCAAGCCAAAAGTTCATTTCTCATTCCTGTTGCTTTAACTGCAGACTTCTTGGAAAGTAGGTGAGTCAAGTCCATTTTTGCTTAGAGAACATATTGATAAATGGTATTGTAGCTGCCCAGCTGTAGAAGCTTGCCTAGAAAACCCCATGATAGGTTCGCCATAGAGTTGTCATAATTAGGAAATGACTAGAAGGCACACAGCAACAAACTGCACCTGTGAAGTGACAGTCAACAAACTGCACCTGTGAGTGACAGTCACTCACACAACATATCGTGTGTGGAACTCCCATGTAGACATCTAGGAACACAATTGCCAACAAGGTTTAAGTTTGCTGACCATCTAGGAGACACATTTGTGGACCTGCATATCACTCAGTGACAATTACTGGCTGTAGGTTTAGGACAGAACCAAATACACAGTTGAGTCTAATCTCATACCCATTACTGTATCATGTGGTATCCTGTGAATCCCTTAGAAAGCATTTTTTTAAAAAGATGTTTTGCAAAATATATTGGAAATGTTCTAAGAAGAAGAAAAAACACTTTCAATATGCTTCTGTAAAACATGTCTTTTAGTCTAAGAATAACTAAATGAAGTTTCCCTATCCAGTGACAGATGTGGTTGATGGCCTCCTGGGAAGTGTGGTCTTTCTTGGCCTACTTCTGTATGTATGTATGAGACCTTTTCTCACTGATCATTCCAACATTTATTATGAACTGGTTATTTATTTCTGGTGGTTGGATTCATGTGTGATTCTGGGTTTCTTTTCAAAGCACCTCTGAACTGGTGCTTCAGTTCAGCTGACTGAAATTTTATTTGGTCCATGTCTTTTGCCTCTAGAAAATTGCTACCATACCACCTATATGCAAAGGGAGATATTATCCTTGTATGTGGTCTGTTTTTGAGCTGCTGTTAGGAACAGTGTTATCAGAAGTATATCCTTAGGCAGTGGAGGAGTTAAAATATAGTAAGCACTTTGACAGATTTTGAAGATGAGTAGCCTTTTGGAGATATTAGGCTTATCTGAATATTATTTTATTTTCCTCCCAAGCAGCCAACACTGGGATTGTCAATCACACCCATTCCCGGATGGGATCCATCATGAGCACAGGAATTGTCCAAGGTAAATTTACTCCATCTTTTGTGGGTGTTGAGTCTGTGCGCTTTTCTTCACCTTTGGGTTTTGCGTTGTTTTGCTGGGGCAGTAGCAGGCACCTAATTAACTGAGGAAGGGCGCAAAACTGCTAATTTAATCTTTTGAACCTTGTATTATTCCTTTATGTTGAACTGCTTAACTTTTGAGGTGGTTTGGGTTCACATGCAATTCTGGTTTTGTGGTTCAAGCCAAAGTTAAATTTGAAATCCCAAAAGTACAGATGATGTGCTTTGGATGCTGTACATCTCCTTCTTTGGAGGTTTTTAAACAAGGCTGGATGGCTCGGGGATACTTTGTGTATTCCTGCCTTGGGGTCTCTTCCAACTTGTATGATTCTATGTGAGCATTAAGTATCTGCAACAGCACACAGACTAGTTTGCGTTGTGACGGTCTAGATTCTTGTTTGCCTTTTAGCAGGTGAGTGTGTGAGGGTGACTGGCTTACTATGTATGAGTTTTCCATACACAGAAGCGTTACTGTCTCTGATGCACAAAGTGGACAAAGAAAAGATGCTCATGCTGTTTATCAAGGCAGTTTCAATTCCCTAACAGCTTTTTAGTCCCTTTCAGTTTAATTTAATTGGGGTTCCCTGCAAATAAAAATGGCATTGAACATCCTGTTTCCAGGTAGCACTTCAAAATGTGTTATTTATTTAAGCCTCTCTTTGTGCTTGTTTTGATGACTGACTGCTGATTGGAAAATGAATTTAACTACCTTTTCTCTCCTTTACAGGCTCATCTAGTGGTCAGAGTGGAGGAACATCAAGCACTCACTACCCTGTCAACAGTCAGTTCACTATGGGAGGGCCGGCCATTTCCATGGCATCCCCCATGTCCATCACCACCAACACAATGCATTATGGGAGCTAAGAGACTCCCATGCCTGAACTGACAGCACCAGGAAACCAAATGAAGAAAAGTTCCTCCTTCCCCATCTGCCTGCTGCACCTCAACAGTCTGGCAATCGCTTCTCTGGATCTCTTCAACCTACCTGCCCCAATTTGGCTTGCCAGAGATGTTCCAGCCCTTGTACCATAGAAGACCACCCCCATTGGTTCTTTGATAGCAGACTTGTATACTTTTTTTATAGAAATGTTGGAAATTTCAACTTGCGCAACCATGACTGAGTTCCTGCGCTCATTGTGTCTTACAACCAATCATGTCGCTAATGGTATCACTCTCCAATCTTCCATGACTGATCGGCATTAGGCACAGGCTGTAGAGCAGAACTGCCACAGGGCTGCTAGCATGCTCTGGGCAGACCAGCAACAGCAACTGGAGCCATCATCCCTGCTCTCAGTGTTTTAAAAGGCACTGCAGCTGGCTGTAGAGTGGGCACAGGTGGGGAAAATAAATCCAGCAGCAAATCCTTCATGCCCGTGTTGATTGCTCACCCACTCCAGCTTCTGGGCATGTGATTATTTCTTTTCTAAGACTTAGGAGGTTCTGCTCTTATTGTGAGGGGAAAAAGAATGCCCAGTCCCTCCTGGCTGTTTGGAGAGCTCCAGCATCTTGAAGTCTGGAGCCTTTGGAAGAACATCTGAGACAAGACGGACTGTTGTGCCACAAGCATCTTATCAGCAGGTCTGATGACTGACTGTCTTTTGGGAAATCTTGATGTAGCATCAAAGGGTTGAAAAATTTGAAACATGAATGTACCAAAAAAGAAAAAGAAAAAAAAAGGTTGCTGGCTAAAAGTGAACAGTTTGTGTATTGGTTTCCTGTTACTCATCTTGATGGCTGTGCCCAGTCCTAGCCCCGTTCGCAACTCTGTGTTCTCTAGGCTGTTGCTGCTGTCTCTAGTCCCTCACCTGGGTAGGCAGTGGGAACTGGGTGCCAGGTGGCTTAGTATGTAGACTTGCCTGCGCTCTGCAGTCGCCACCAGGGACTTTAGTGTAGATGGTTCTGGCATCTGTTATGGAAGCCCCTTTGTATTTGTATGTGTAATCTGTAACCATTTATGGTATTTCTTCTCCCCCCTCCCCTTTGAAGAGCCATGAGCTGGCATTTTTTAAAGGACTTGGCAGGGACCCATTTTATGGATATAAAAAAGTGTGTTTTACTTAGGCAATTTCCTTTGGCTCCCAACATGGAGTTGCTGGGCTGAATCTGGTGGGAGGCGGGAGGGACATGGTGGAAAGGTTCCATGATGGTTCACTTATGGAGCCTACACACAGCCAATTGTTGGGTCTGACTGATAATTGAATTTGTGACTATTGAATAAAACTGGGAGGGTTTTGAAGACTCGTTTGCGGTGGCTGGTTTCCCCCACTCCCAAGATTGGACGGAACAGCATAAAGCTCCTTTTTCTTCCACTCATTGCACAGGACCAACATGTATACTGGAGGTGTACGGGGTGAAAGAGTTTTCAACTACATTTTAAGTCATCTTCTTCCACAGACAATATTTTAAATGGGTACTACTGCTGAGTCCTAAGTTCTGTTATGTGCTGATTGAAGAAGTTAGGAAAACGCCCTTCTACTTTTAGAAGACAGTTTAATTTATATTAGATTTGCATAGAAAACAAAATCAACACATTGTATCAAAGTAGTCCTTAACCCTCCTTCCCGTCCACCCAGTGACATACTGATACTTCTACAATTGATAATCTGCCATTCCTCAACAGACAGCAGGATGTGCACAAATTCATCTGACTTATTTTCACATCTTTCCCTACTGTTACAGACAAAACATATAAAAATCTGAGGTTTACCTAGAAGGGACATAACAGTCAATGCTCCACACAGCTCCTTTCTTCAGTCTCATGTCACTGCTGCAGTCCCATCCTGCTGTGAGGGAGCAAAACGCAGCACTTCATGATCTGAGCTGCCAGCCCTCTTCACTGATTTCTGAATTTGACACCTTGCTGCCCTGACTGGCAAATATTGAAATGGTGGTGGGATATAGGTTGGCCCACTGCAGCCTCCTTGTCCCAGGCCAGGTGTTGCCTCTTGAGCTGGATTACTTTTGCATTTGTGCACTCTCCTCTGTCCCTGGGCTTTCCTGAGACAAGACATTCATAATCAAAATCTGGAATAGAAGGAGAGAAGGGTGCGTAGAAGCTTTGCCTCAACATTGGACAGATGCTAGGGGGAGGATGTGAGGAATAACCCCTTTACCCTGGTTCCACTATTTTCATCAGTAGGGTGGTGGGGTCTTCAGAGAAGACAGTGTTTGAGAGCCACAGCATTTTCAGAACCTACTGTACTGAGTCCTTTGCCAGCATCCTCCTTCACATTGACAGATTGGCTGAGCTGTTGGTCTGGTGAGGGTGTGTGCTTCTGCTATGCTGGACTGCTGTTGTATGGAGGACAGGGGGGGGAGTGGTGGCGGCGATTGGTTTCTGGAAGAAATATAGCTGCAAGAAAACAGTATTAGCTAGAGTTGAAGCAAGAATCAGACACCCATCCATCCCAGAACAAAGTCAGATTTTTACAAATCAAGATTTAAGATAAAACTCAAACACACACAAACCAAAATCTGCACTTCTAACACTGAATATGTGATACAGGCCTTTGGAAAATGTCTGTCCTTCAAGCATTCTAAAATAGATTCCCATATTAAGAGTCATGAACAGGCTATGGGATTTTACTCTTTGATGTTTTCTCTTCCAATAAACTTAATATAAAGTTAATGGAAAGGAAGGGGTAGTTCAGTGCCAACATTCTGAATTCCGCAACCTGCTTCAGTTCTGAAAGGATGGTCAAGTATGACCATTTTATGGAGAAATACCTATTGTCTCGCCTGCTTATATTTAATTTAAGGGTGGAGGGAAAACTTTCTTTCCTTCACTATTTGTTCTTTCTTCCTTTTCTTGTTACTCGCCCACCCCCACTATGGCTCCAGTTGGTGAAAAGGGCAATGTAATCTTTAAGAAAAAATATTCCTCAGATCGCTCAGCTTCCAATCGTGTGAAAGTGGGTCATGCCAGTTCTCAGTGTTCTGATGGTGCAAGTGAGCTTGGCTTCTGAAAAGGCTCATCATCTACTTGAAACAACTTCAAAAGGCTGTCTTGGGCCTGATACAGACAGCCAAAATAAAGCTGCTTTGAGTCACTTTGGAGGTATGGTGTTTCAATGATACATGCGTCCTAAGAGTCCAGAAGCCACACCAAAGCCACGATCCAGTCCTAAGGACTGGAGTGCAGCTTTGGTGCAACTTCCAGACTCTTAGGACGCATGCATCATTGAAACACGATACCTCCAAAGTGACCCGAAGCAGCTTTATTTTGGCTGTCTGTATAGGGCCTTGGACACCATGTCTAAAGCCATTCTTCTAACAGATGTGGTGGTGCCTATAGATGAAATGGTGGGGGCAACCATGTCCTCACTGGAGGAACCACCAGATCTGATCCTCAAGGAGACGTCAATGCAGGTTTTTTTTTAAGTTTCCTGGGGGTTAGCACCTGGCGGGAGTTCCTGTTCCACTACCTCATTTCCATATGTCCCATTCCACTCTCCTCTGCCATCTCTGGGTCACATTCAATTTCTTGTGCTTTTCTCAATATTACTGAGTGAGGATGGCCAACATTACAGTTGTGAGTGCAGTGCCCATAGTTCTGAGCATGATGGCTGCAGCTGCTATTTTGAATCTGGGCGAGTGGGCTCCACCTGTTTCATGACTAGCATATAGCCAGAAAGAAAATGAAGCCTTATTGGCAGCCTTTCCAACTTTTATGCATTTATGGCTAATGATTCTGCTGCTATTTCCACCAATTTTAGTCAGGATGGTAATGCTCAGCACAGCCGCCAGTGCTGCCACTCAAAACCTTTCCTTCCGTCCTTGCCAGTGCTGCAGTAATTCCAATTCACAGCTGCAGTAGTTCCAATCACTTCTAGAGCTAATACTAGTTTCTAATATCTGAGCCTGCTCAATGAAGACAGTAGCTCAAGCTCTTTTACTGCAGCTAAGGTTCACAAGTATGAGTTTGCAGGAGCTGGGAAGAACAGTGGAGGAGAGGGGGTCTTGGAAATGTCTCATCATCATTGTCACCATGGGTCAAGATAGACAAGGGTGGTTAACAATAACAAGAAAAGGTAATTTTTGAGCAGGAGACCAAAAGCAGGGCTGGCCACATTGGGCTGTGTTAAGAGTCTGAGTTTGGTCCCTAAGGCTGCAATTTCTAAATCTGCAGCCACAAACTTCTGAATCTCATGCCAATGCTCAGAATTCTAAATCATTATCAGATTGATCTCCACATCTTCAAGCTCCCATTAGTAACAGGAAGGCCCCCTCCTTCCCCACACTCTTCAAAGGCTTCTGCAAATGAGATGTTGGAATACATGACTGCAGGGATACCTTGGTTAACACTGATGGTCTGAGGAGTAGTAGTCAGACTCTGGTCCCACACAGGAGAAATGGTCTGATTTTGTACCTATTTTGTCCAAGCTCCCTACAACTTTGGGATCCCCCCCTTTAAGAATGTGTTTGATAGCCATTATGAAGGACCATGATCTGGGTGCCTCTCTAGCTGGTAAGATCTGAATAGGCTCAACATCTAGTCACAAACTACTGAGGTTCTACACCAGGTTTCAGCCCAGAAGGCCATGGTTTCTGGATCTGCCAGTGCTACCTCTCTCACAGTAAGTAACCAATGTGGTGTTCTCAATGTTCAATTGGAAATCTTTAGTCTGCCTGGCTTAGTTGGCAATGATGTAGACAGACATCCTCTTGGGTAACTGTGCCAGTAAAGGCTAAAAGAGCAGTCATGCCAGAAAGAAAAAGGCTGTTGGCACAATTGCAAAGGAGAGGGGAAAGTTGCCTGCAGGTGGAATGAGAATTTAAAAAATAAGCCAGTGGAGGGGTGTCTTTTGAAGCAAGGCACTAGGAAGCATGCCCTTGACAACTGCCTGGTCAGTGGGACAGGCAATGCACCCAGGCCACCTTCTCTCCAAGGCCATCCTCCTCTACCTCAATTTCTAATTTAATCAGATTAATTTTGCTTCCTTTTGCATTTCTGGGCACAACCACCATTAGTATATCTATCCGATATTGCTTTGTCCACACTATGACTATTTAAAATTTGTATGATATCCTACAGTTTCTAAGATATTTATTTATATAAAACTATAAATGCCTTTTAAATTAATCGTTATTTTAAGTGTAAAGCCACGCATAACTCTAAATGGCCACTGAGTCCCTGAAATTCTGGTCCTTATTTTACATCCTAATTTATATTACAGGCTAATTTATATTAAAGATGGTCTAAATCTTTAGAAACGCTGCCTTATTCATAAAATGGGAGCATTTTTGCCACTACTCTGCTGAAGAGCATCCCTGCAAACTTGTTTTTAAACAGCCACTCTCCTCCTCAGCTGACACTGAGAAATGCACATGCAGCTGCCTTTATACTCTCTGTGACACACCAAGTGGAGCAAAGTGACCAGTTGTCAGCAGCATTTCACTCTCTAATTTTACCCTTGATTATGGGTGAAGAAAGAACAGGCTGCATGTGGCCTCCAGGCTCAAATTTAAGTCTGAAAAAACATTCTATGCATCCCAAAGGCCCCTAAGATATGTAGGAAACAATTTTGCCACTTCTGACCCTTCACTGGACTGTTTTAGGTCAAGAAGAGAAATGGACTTCTGGATCACTTCCTTTTGGAAAAAGGCCTCTCTTGGGGTACAATGGCCAAAAAAGGACCAACAATGTGGCAAAACTTCCTCCCATTCCCTCTATGGGACCACCTGGGGGTACAAAATTCAATATTTTTTTCAGCAAGTGTGGAACCGCTGGAGGTCCAAAGTGGTCTCTGAGCCTGACAGTTGCACACCCCAACACAGATGCAATAAAAGAAAGCCTACCTTGCAGCCAATAGCCAGGAGGATATGGAGCGAAATAATGATAGCCAGTATGGCACAGGCAGCAAGCTTGGTGTCTGAGCGGATAATTGGCCAGAAAGTGAGGACCAGAACTGAGCCAGACAGCCCCATTGCAAATATGATGAGGAGCCACTGCAACCATGGCACTGGGATCAACCATAGGACCTGTGGAGATACTGTCAGTTTGAATGGAGAAACTCTCTGCCGCAATACATTTTTTTTGAAAAAATACTTTATTAAGACAATGAACAAATATACATAAAACATATAGACCACAACACATGACTACATAACCTTCCCTAACTTAAATATGATACAATCTTCAATATACTTCAATACCTCACTACTAACAATTTAATTATATCAACATCCTTCATTTATTATTCTAATCATACATATTATTACACTAATCATACGAACTTCTTCCACATACTTCTACAATCTCACATCCCCACATCTTCAGACGTGCCGCAATACATTTTAAAAGGAAATTGTACCTCACAGGAATTAATACTCAACAGAAAAGTGGAAGTTTGAAGTAAGTACATCAAAACATAGTAAGTACATCAAACCATGTACCTTTACCATACTCAATTTCCTACTCACCGCAGTGGGAATGTACACAAACAGGGAGTAGCCATAGATGCACACCATCTCCAAGAGTGTGTAGGAGTCTGTGTGGATGTGAGTTCCCCTCCGCCACTGCAGACAGCCCCACAGGCCAAGGGGAACAAGCCAGGCATAGCAGTAGATAACCACTGCTGCAATAGTCACTGCAGAAAAAGGAAGCTGTTACTTCTGAAGTCAGCATTCACTACAATAGCACTAATGGGTAAAAAGTAAACTATGTATTACAAGAATACTTTATTATGACCTTCCACAACCTGTAGGTGGAGGCAGGAATAGGCATTCCCTAAAACCACTTCCATAGAATATGGAGTAACTTTTAAAGTAGTCCTCAGTTAGAACAGAAGAGTGTTCTATCTCTGTGGAAATGAAATACAGGCATTGGAAGCCAGGACTTCTGCAGTTGGAATGCCATCTGATATTCCTCTCTCACATATCCCAGAGAAAAAATCAAGTATAACTGCTATTATGATTTTCTGTTCTATATGGGATGTGCTCGTCAGCTTTCTTAAAAGGTTTGTCCAACAACATGGAGCTTGCTTATTTTTCACATCTCAGTTACATCTGTGCCTAACATGTCTAGAATTCTGAATATTATAAAGGCTAAAACTGCCATTAAGCTAAGACTATTTACAACGTGCAAGTAGTAAGATACATTTCCATTACAAAAACTTACCTTTATGGAACTGGGGGCTGTAATGGAAGGAAGGGCTGCCCATTTTTTCCAGGAAGTTAGATAAATTGCCACTGATTGCCAGAGTGAAGACCAAGGTGGCACAAATCCAGAAGGGTCCTGTAAGGGACAGAACTGCAACATCAGAAGATCAAAAAGAGAAGGAGAAAGTTTTCCCCACAAAGCCTTCCTGTGTCAACATGGGGTACAGATTGTAGCCACAAGTCCAGACAAAATGAAAGCTGATAAAGAACAAGGGGAGAAATTTCAACATACACTTTGGGTGTCATCCTGGAGGGAAATCCAGATTCTCCAAGCACTGGACTTTTAAAGATGAAGCCATTCCATAGTATCAGAACATTAGCTCATCCGCCCTATGCTGTCTGCCCTTAATGGCAGCAGATACCCATGGCCTGTTTGTACAGATTCTCTAATGAGATCTTGGGGACAGAAACTGAGCTAGGCTAGTTATGAAGCAAATAAAAGGGAAAGAAGTTCATTAAGAGGCTCTGCTAGGTTTTCTTGCTTTCTTCTTTTCTAACAGCTCAGGATGCTGACATGCTGCACAGTTTGAGTAAGGGCCAACCTATCTTGGGCCCTTATGCTGCCCTACAGCTGAAAGTCAACTCTGCCTTTACAATGCTCTGCTAAGGTAAGAACTTCTATGTACTCACCATACAGGTCAGGGTTGTTCCGCAAGCGATGCCATATAAAATTCTTCCCTGGCACTGGAAAAATTGAGCCCTTTATCCTGTCCAGCACCTGATAAATTGGAAGAGTGCTTTATTCATAGAATCATAGGTTCATAGAGTTGTAAGAGACCCCAAAGCCATCCAGTGCAAACCCCTACCATGCAGGAAATCACAATCAAAGCATCCCCGACAGATGGCTATCCAGCCTCTGTTTAAGACCTCCAAAGTAGGAGACTCCACCAATCCCCAAGGGAGTGTATTCCACTGTCAAACAGCTCTTGCTATCAGGAAGTTTCTCCTAATGTTGAGGCGGAATCTCTTTTCTTGGAGCTTGCATCCATTGTTCCGGGTTCTCTGAAGCAGCAGAAAACAAGTCTGTTCCCCCCTCAATATGGCATCCCTTCAAATATTTAAACAGGGCCATCATATCACCTCTTAACCTTCTCTTCTCCACACTAAACATCTCCAGCTCCCTAAGGCGTTCCTCATAGGTCATGGTTTCCAAATCCTTCACCATTTTAGTCACCCTCCTTTGGACACTCCAGTTTCTCAACATCCTTTTTGAACTGTGGTGCCCAGAACTGGACACAATATTCCAGGTGAGGGCTGACCAAAGCAGAATACAGTGGCACTATTACTTCCCTTACTAGACACTATAATTCTATTGATGCCTGTTCTGCTGCCACTCACTCACAAACTGCAAGGTTGGAAGTTCAATATCAGCCAAGGGCTCAAACTCAACTCAGGCTTGTATCCTCCTGAGGTCACTAAAATCAGTATCCAGCTTATTGGGGGTAATTATCTTACCACACATTGTAAACCGCTTAGGGGATGCTTAAGTGCACTGGTAAGCGGTATAGAAATGTATTTGCCATTGCTATTAATGCAGCCTACGATCATATTGGCCCTTTTAGCTGCTGTATCACACTGTTGACTCATATTCAATCATAGAATCATAGAGTTGGAAGAGACCGCAAGGGCCATCCAGTCCAACCCACTGCCATGCAGGAAATCTCAATCAAAACATCCCCGACAGATGGCCATCCAGCCTCTGTTTAAAGACCTCCAAGGAGGGAGACTCCACTACACTCCGAGGAAGCGCCTTCCCTTTTTCCAAGAGAATCCTCTGCTTATGGTCACCTTGTGGACTACTAGGACTCCTAGATCCCTTTCACAAGTAAGTCTCCTTAAGCCAGGTGTCCCCCATCTATGCATCTATGCATTTCATTTTTCTGCTCAATACCTTACATTTCTCTGTGTTTAAATTTGTTTTGTTAGCTTTGGTCAAGCTTTATAATCTATTGAGGTAATTTTGATCCCCTCCTCTGGGGTATGAACTACTCCTCCTAATCTGCAAATCTGATAAGCATGCCCCCTATTGTTTCATCCAAGTCATTGATAAAGATGTTGAATAGTACTGGGCCCACGACAGACCCCTGTGGGACCCCACTGGTCTCTTCTCTCCAGGATGAAAGGGAGCCATTGCTGAGCACCCTTTGGTTTCAGCCAGTCAACCAATTACAAATCCATGTAACAGTGAGCGTCAGCAAAAAAAGCTCCCAAGAACAGTGTGACTTACAGTCATGGATCCAGAGCCCCCTGGTTTTCATTTCAATGGACAGAAGGACTACTGGGAGCTATGAATCCATCTTCCATGTCTTGCGCTAGACAAGGTTGTTCAGGCATGGAAAAGATATCAATAGCATGGCTTGTGTAAGGCCACCCAGCCAATTCACATTAGCGGGGAATCATAGTATTGGTTTCAGTTTAGCATTCTGGTTAAAGAACTGCACTGATGATAGCAAGACACAGGACAGGTTTAACTCAGTTGTAGTGTTCTATTCTAATCTCAAAGTGAGAAATCTGATTAAAAATGTGCATCATCCATATACAACATCATCCATATACAACAAAGGTATCACCACTAAAATGATGAGTCCTCACGAAATGCTGACAGCATAACTGAAACCTATTTCAGCGGTTGAGAAAAGGCTCTCCCTTTATTTGGGATGCATGCCCAGTTCCACTGGGTCTGGCCTAGATTAAGAAGTGGAGCCCTCCCTCCAATCCATCTGATACCATCCGGCCTTGGAGGGAGAGATGCAGGCCCAGTTCCATAGCAGAGCACTCCCTCCAGTCTACCTGCCATGGTCCAGGCCTCAGAGGGAAAGAAGAACTGCTGGACCTGATACCCTTCCCCACTGCCATTCCCTTGTCCTTTTATTTGATGTCTTTTTAGATTGTAAGCCTGAGGGCCCGCTCTGAGAGCCTTTGTGGCTGAAGAGTGGGGTATAAATAATATAAATAAATAAATAAATCCAACCGCCATTGCTCTGGCCTATGAAGAAAACAACAGGTGGGCACAGCATCATCATGCTTGGATTCCAGTGGCTGAGGAAATGCCCTCCCTGCATCCCACCTGCCATTGCTCTGGCCTCTAAAGGAGAGAATGGCCACCAGCATTTGCTGGATGCAATCCACTCCTCAGTGCCATCTCCTTTTCGTTGTGTTTCATGTCTTTTGAGAGTGTATGCCTGAGGTCAGGGAACTATCAAATAAACCACTTGTGAGCTGCTCTAGAAATCTTTTTGGCTGAATAAATAAATAAGCAACAGATTCAGAACACAATGCTAACACGTCTGCCATGAGGCTGCACCACCCATCATGAAACATGACTGCTTTTAGTGGGCCTTAGACTGAAAGAGACTGTTGATCAATTAGTCCAGGAATGGGCAACCTTCCACAAGATGCACACCAATTGTTTATTACAGACTATATCACACCTAGAAATGGAAACAGCTAGAAAACAAAATAATACTTGAAATGACTGAACAGCCAGTTCAGTTTTTGACATTGCAATTTTTGGAACTTGAGTGAGGTTCTTGATCCCTCCTCCATGCAACAGTTGAAGATCTCCAACAGTTCGAGAAACCTTTTTATAGTTAAAAAAATAAAAATAAAAAACTATTGTCCTAGCATCTCGGTGCTTTGTGGGATTCTGGAGATGCAAAAACAGCAAGGAGGGTCTCATGGACTTTACTTTGCCCACTCTGATCTACTGGAATCTCAACCCACATGGCAGATAAATTTAGAACCTCTCTCAAATGCATGCTAAACATCTAAGTGTGTATTTGCACGCTCCATTACTACACTATCTCTTTTCACCAAGTATGTTTAGATCTTGTCTTTATCTATGAAATCAGAGCTACAGAAATTCTGTTACCTGATATGTGTCAACATCAAAGAATGTTTGGTAATATTCAAAGGTCCAGAAACTGGACTGTTTCTTCTGGAAACTCAGCAGCTGCAAAGATAAGAGTGGATGTTACTGACATAAGAGTGGACAGAAAAGAGTGTAGTGAGCACAAGCAGGACTTGGATCACTTTTGAAAACAGTCATCCTGGCAATTGTCACTAGCCATAATAGGGCAATGTGGGTGCACATCAAACTATCAGCAAAGTGAAAGAGCTCTTTTGCTTTGCTGGACTGCCTCTTCTGTTCCCCATCCCCTGTAGACTATAGCTGTATGTTATGGGCAGGCTTCAGTAAAGGAAGGATGGCAATTCCTAAGAAAACAAGTTGTTTTTATGGTAATTCATGTATTTTGTACACAGGAAAGGGGATGGGTGCCTTCAGATGGAGGGCTTCTGTTGCTTACAGTTCAAATGAATTGTGCATAGCAGGAAGGTTAACCTAGAATCTTTTCTCCCTGTCACTGTACTATAAGTAGAAATTTTTATAAGCAGAAACACTCAGTTTTATGGCACACATCAGATTTGGGCTCACACCCATTCTGTGAAAACTGGGCCCTAGGTCTACAGATCCCAGCAGGAGTATGCAGAACATTTGCTTCCATTTTGTCCTCAAAGCTAGCTCTTTTTCCATGTGTTGTTGTTACAGACCTTCAGTATGACTCCAATGTATGGCAACTCTCTCACAGGTTGGGGTTTTTTTGGTCAAAGTTTATTAGAGAAAATTTGCCACTGCTATCCTCTAAAGCTGAGAGAGTGTGACTTTGCCAAGATCACCAAATGGATTTGAAGCCTGGACTCCCAGAGTCTTAGTCCAACACGCAAACCATTATACCACATTAGCTCTCACTGGGCATCAAATATGAGATTTTCTGAATTCTTCTGGGTTGTTAGGAAAGAGTCCATTCCAAGATGAGTTTCCTTGACCATGTTTTTTGTATACCTTCCGGCCATCAAATTTCACATCATATCGCACTATCCTTCACACCCAGGAAATTAGGCCCCCTGATGGAATTGTTTTTTTATCCCACATCACAGAAACAATCAATCTCTACTGCCAAGACTCTGGTCCATGCCCTAGTGGTTTCGCGACTAGATTATTGTAACCTCCTTCTAACAGGGCTTCCTCTTTCACACCTCCATCCTTTAATCTCTGTCCAGTATTCAGCTGCCCGTATTGTCACATCCGCTCACCGCTTTGACCATATCTCTCCTCTTTTATCCTCCCTTCATTGGCTCCCCTTCCCCTTCCGCATCCGGTACAAGCTTTTGTTACTGACTTTCAAAGCCCTCCATGGGTTGGCCCCTCCTTACTTATCTGACCTTCTTTCTCCTTACATTCCTACTCGCACCCTCCGTTCTGGTAGTCAGGGTCTCCTGTCACAGTGTAGGACTACCACTGCCCCCTCCCGAATTCGTCCCTTCTCGCTTGCTGCCCCTTAATCCTGGAACCTTCTTCCCCCACATGCACACCTCATCACTTCTCTACCCAGTTTCAAAATTGAATTAAAGACTATATTGTTTAGAGAAGCATTCCCAGAGGTGAGCCCCTCTCTGACCCAGGAAGCCTCCTTTTAACCATCCATCAAGAAGCCAAGCCCTTCCTCCAGTCCATCTGCCTTGGTCCAGGCCTTGGAGGTGGAGAAGATCTGCTGGACCTGATCCTATTCCCCACCATCACTCCCTTCTCCTTTTGTGTCGTGTCTTTTAGATTGTAAGCCTGAGGGCAGGGAACTGTCTAAAAAATTTATGTACAGCGCTGTGTAAATTTACAGCGCTTTATAAAGAAAGGTTAATAACAATAACAATAACAATAACAATAACAATAACAATAACAATAATAATAATAATAGTCATTCACCAGTAGCCAGGATAGTATGTGGCAGACTCACCTCAGTTTTATCATCCTCTTCCTCTGGCTCAGGTTCTTCATTATAGCCAGAAGACATATTCAGGGTGGTGTAGCCTTGCTGCTCACTAACACTAGGAGTGGTGGTGGCACTGGCATTCACCGAAAGCAAATCCATGGCCTCATTGAATTCTGCATTAAAAACATCAGGTCATCAGGAATGGCATGTCAGCTTAGCCCCAAAGGGACCTCTGCAAATAGGGCACCAAATAAAAACAGTCTCGCAGTTATGCAAAAGCAGGGCCAAAATAAATGAAGAGCGCTTCGGCCTACTGCACACTTGGCAAGCTACTTGTCTGGAAAAAAACAACTGTTAAGCCAAATATGCATGTGAAGTCGAAGGCGTTCATGGCCAGCATCCATAGTTTTTTGTGGGTTTTTCAGGGTATGTGGCCATGTTCTAGAAGAGTTTCTTCCTGACGGTTTGCCAGCATCTGTGGTTGGCATCTTCAGAGAAATCTCACAAAACTACAGCTCCAGGGGCTAAAGTTTAATTTCATTTTGTAGGGAGAGGATTCTTATTTGGGGGCAATAGTGGTTTCAGTGCTGGATTATGACTCTGGAGACCAGGATTGGATACCCAGCTTGGCCACGGAAACCTATTGGGTGACCTCAGTCAAGTCACACTCTCTCAGCCTCAGAGGAAGGCAAAGGCAAAAAACTCTCTGAACAAATAGTTTTTTTAGGGTTTTTTGGGCTATGTGGCTGTGTTCTAGAAGAGTTTATTCCTAGCATTTCATCGGCATCTGTGGCTGGCATCTTTAGAGAATGCTGAAAATGCCAGCTACAGCTGCTGGCGAAACATCAGGAATAAACTCTTCTAGAACATGGCCACATAGCCCGAAAATCCCACAAAAAACTATGGATGCCGGCTGTGAAAGCCTTCCACTTCACCTCTGAACAAACTTTGCCAAGAAAATCCCATGATAGGTTTTTCTCAGGTTTTCCATAAGTCAGAAACAATGGCCTGTTAAAGACTGCCAAAACAAAGCTGCTTTGGGTCTCTTTGGAGGTATGCTGTTTAAATGATGCATGCGTCCTAAGAGTCCGGAGGTCGCGCCAAAGCCACACTCCATTCCTAAGCACTGGAGTGCAGCTTTGGTGCAGCTTCCGGATTCTTAGGATGCATGCATAATTTAAATAGCATAGCTCCAAAGAGACCCAAAGCAGCTTTATTTTGGCAGTCTGTAACAGGCCATCGTGAAGACACACAGGGTGACCAGACGTCCTCCTTTCCCCTGACATGTCCTCCATTCCAGCCTTCTTCCCAGGAGGAATTCCAAAATGTCCTCCCTGTTGAGCATGACTAAGAAGCATGAATTTCTATTTATATTAGAGTCTTTATAGCTTTTATTTTATAATGCCCTACATTTTATAGTATGCTGTCCTCGGCTGTGGTTTAATGACATCTGGTCGCCTGGCCTGAAGACACACAACAACAACAACAACAACAACAACAACCCTTCTTGTTAAACACACACACAAGAAAAGGCAGTTTTTTTAAGACCAGGATCCAAAGGCATTTAAAATAAAAACTCACCATGGAACTTGAGCTCCTCGGAAGCAGCCATGCTGAAGCTGGATTATCCTGGGAAGAGAAAGAGATAGTGCGGTTTTAAAAAGAGCTACACCTAAAAAAAAACCCAGATGAGAGCCAGCATGGCGTAGTCGTGGCTTGGATGTTGTGCTATGACTCTGGAAACCAAGGCTGGATTCCCAGCTCAGCCATGAACCCACTGGGTGACCTTGGGTGAGTCACACTCTCTCAGCCTCAGGGGAAGGCCATGACAAACCTCTTCTGAAGGAACCTGCCAAGAAAAACCCATGATACTTTTGCTCTAGGGTAGCCATAACTCAGAAACAACACAACAACAACAACATGGGTGTGTATAACGTGTGTGTGGCCTTGTGCAAGTCACACTCTCTCAGCCTCACAGGATGGCAATCCCTCTGAAGATAGACCCTAGGATTGTCATAAGTTGGAAAAGACTTGAAGGCACACAACACACACAGACACACACACACACACACCTCTTGCTGTGTGTGGCCATGATGCCCCTGAGTGAGCTGAGGCAAGTCACACCCTCTCAGCCTCAGAGGAAGGCAAACCCACCGACCCACCCGCCCCTGCTCTAAAGAGACCCAAGGAAACCCCCACGAAGCTGATGAGAAACACTCTGCGTATGCTCAGAGGGCCTGGGAGCTGCCTCGGGGTTGAAAGAAGACCTGAGTGGAGGAAAGGGAGCCAGCAGCAGTACCCAGGGAGAGAGAATGGCGGCGGCTCCGTCTGCCACAGAAGCAGCCAACGCCTCCGCCTCCGAAAGTAGACCTAAACCTCTAGCAAGCAAAGCAGCTCCAGTCTCTGCCACAGCCCCAGCCTCCAAGAGGTTTTGGACTTCACTTCCCAGAAGCCTCGGCCATATGGGCCAATAGCATGGGATTCTGGGAGATGGAGTCCAAAAGCCCTTAAAGGGCACCGTTTGGGGAGATCTGCGTGCGGAACATGGCCTTCCTCTGAGGCTGAGAGCATGTGACTCGCCCAAGGTCACCCAGTGGCTCTGTGTGCATGTGCGTAGATACTGTGTATAACACACATATACACTCATCCCGCCTTATTTATATGCATGCGTGTGTGTGCGTGAGGCACATGTGTATGTGACCCTAGGCAAGTCACTCTCTCTCAGCCCCAGAGGATGGCAAAAAGGCCAGCCCCTCTGAACAAACCTCGAAGGCCCACAATACCGCCGCACTCTCTGCCTGTGTATCACTCTTCAAGTTCCTATCTCTACTCGCGGGGCAGAGGCGGCTTTCTTCCGGCGGCGGAAGTCCGTTGCTCTTTGCGGTCCGGCCGGAAATACTTCCGGGTCCGCGCGCACTTGCCATGGCGGCTCCCCAGAGCGAGGAGGGCAAGGCGGGCGAGAAGCGGTCTCCGTGGCAACGGCTACGCGGCGGGCGCCTGGGTGAGCGGGAGGGCCCGAGGCGGCAGCGGAGGGAGCGGGGTTCTAATCCCCGGTGGAGGTTTGGGAGCTGCATCCGTCCAGCCCTCCTTTCCGTTGGGGCAGTGAGCTTATACACTCATCCCCCCTGTATTTGCGGCTTGGATTACTATGTTCTCTCTAGGAATGTCTAGGTCCTCCAGCGCAACTCTATGGTCAACTAAAATGGGTCCCCAGCTTTTCAAGGGCAATTAGCTTGCAGTTGTGAACCACTTAGGCACTGTCATCTCAGTATGAAGCGGTATCTAAATGAAGCTGTTTGTTTTCCAGCGTCGTGGTGGAGCAGCCTCCTTCAGGACTACGCAGAGGCCTTCGCTGAGGCGGTGCGGGGCGTCCGTCGGCGGCCAGGCCTGGCCGGGCTCTGGGCTGTGGTGCTGTCCGGGGCATTAGGCTGCGGCCTGCGGAGCCCCGGCGAGGCTTCTTTCGAGGCCGGGCTGCTGGAGGCCTCTGGCGCTCTCCTCCTCCTCTCGCCGGGGACCCGCAGCAGCACCGCCAAGGCCCACCTCCGCCGCCTGCTGGAGCTGCGCGACCAGGGCCGGCTCCGCTTCCAGAGCCTCCTCTTGCTCTCCGTGGTCTACGAGGCACCCTTCGACGCCGGCGCCGACCTCTACCTGGCCCGCTGCCCCCACCTCCAGCCCCGGTGGGCCGAGCTCCCCAGGCGCCTCCTCGATGTCGGCTTCTGGGGCCAGTGGTGGGTCCTCAGGGCCAGGATGAAGGACGCCGACATCAACGAGGAAGAGTTCAGCCACCTCCCCGAGCGCCTCAGGATCGTCACCTTCCACCACCTGCACTCCGAGGCCAATGAGAAACTCTTTGAGGAGAAGTACAAGCCCGTTGTCCTGACGGAGGAGCAAATCCAGGAAGCCGAAAGGGAGAGTAGGGGGCCCCGGCTTTCCTAGCAAGGGGCCTTTGCTCTCTCCATAAAGAACTGCTATGAATTGTCGCTTTTCTTCTAGGAACTTAAAGCTCATTCTGTTCATGGACATACTTAGGTATAGGCAAATAAGAGCTACCTAAAAAAGGCACAAAGTGTCCTGGTGTTTGTTTTCATCTTTTCTGATATAGGGACACCAACATCAATGAGGATCAGCACCTCTGAATGGTCTCTTTCCACCACTTGCTCCCGGAGGCCAATGAGAAACTCTTTCAAGAGAAGTGCAAACCTATTATCCTGAAAGAGGAGCAAATCCAGGAAGCCAAAAGGGAGAGTAAAGGATCCCAACTTTCCTAGTGGTGGCCTTTGCTCTCTCTGTAAAGAACTGCTATGAATTGTCTCTTTTCTTCTAGGAAACTGAGGCTCATTCTGTTCCTCTTATGGACATAGGTATAAGCAAATAAATACTACCTAAAAATAGGCACAAAGTGTCCCGGTGTTTCTTTTCATCGTTACCCAATGTGGGGATGCATCTCTGGACGGTCTCTTTCCACCACTTGCTCTTGTAAGCCAACAAGAAACTGAGGAGAAATACAAGCAGGTTATTCTGAACAAGGAGCAAATCCAGGAAGGTGAAAGGGAGAGTTAGGGACACTGGCTTCCCTAGGGGTTGTCCTTTGCTATCTCCATAAAGATTAGCTATGAACTGTATGTTGTCTTGTAGGAACCTGACACTCATATTATTTATGGGCATACTAAAATATGGACAAATAAATACATAAAATTGAATAAAGGGTCCTGCTGTTTCTTATATTTCCTAATATTTTTCTTCTCCCATTTAATTTAAAGTATGGATGCCCCATACTTTGGCCCCAAAAGGTCTCAGAGGAGGTTTCCTCAGGCTTACAACCTTTTTAAAAAAATAATTTTATTCATAACAAAATTTAGCAAACACAATAACAACACAAACCACCCAGTACCACACTTAAAGCTTAACAATTCAATTCATACAATCCCCTCCTAAATGCTCTAAAAAAACCTTACACACATTAATATTTTACATCTTCTTACTACCTTTACCACCTAGACCTAACTCCTTATCTACCTATCCAAATTTCTACTCAGTCTTACATATCACTCAAATATACATACACATCTGACTTCCTTCCTCTCTAGAATCATAGAGTTGGAAGAGACCGCAAGGGCCATCCAGTCCAACCCCCTGCCATGCAGGAACTCTCAATCAAAGCATCCCCGACAGACGGCCATCCAGCCTCTGTTTAAAGACCTCCAAGGAGGGAGACTCCACCACTCTCCGAGGGAGTTTGTTCCACTGTTGTACCCCTGATACAAAAAACATTAAATATTCCTTAATTTATTTTTATATATTCCTTAATTTGTCAAATTAAACATTTTCCAACACTGTCCCATTTAATATATAGCTTCCAGCACATACTGCGAGTTATTTTCTCCCTCTGATGCTAGGGAATGGAGGGAGGGCCTTTATTTGTCCCTTGGTTAGGCATGGTGGATCTGCCTCCTGCTTCTCTCCATCTGAGGTCAGGGCAGTGGCAATTGTATGGAAGATGGGCATTTTATTTGTCTTTGGGCTAGGCATGGTGGACCTGTGCCTTTCTCTTCTCTTCCTCCAAAGCTGGGTTTGTGGCAGCTGGAATGGAGGGAGGGCTGTTTGTCTGTCCTTGACCTAGGCATTGTGGAGTGTGCCTGACTCTTCTCCACCGCTGAGGCCAGGGTGGTGGTAGTTGGAATGGAGGGAAAACCAGCTGTACCTGGGCGTGGTGTTCCTACACATTGCCACTCCTCTCCTTCTGAGGCCAGGGTAGTGCCAGTTAGAATGGGGGGAAAGACTTCTCTCGGCTAGGCATTGTGGAGCTGTGCCTATGGCCTCTCTCCTTCTGGGGACAGGACTGTAGAGGTTAGAATGGAGTGAGGGCCAGTCATCTGTCCCTAGGGTAGGCATCATGGATCTGCCTGCCTCATTTCTCCATTTGAGGCCAGGGCGGTGGCAGTTGTATGGTGATGGGCAGTTTATTTGTCCTTGGGCTAGGCCTTAGGCGGCTGTTCTCTCCAAGGCCAGGGCTGTGGCAGTTGGGATGGAGGGAGGGCCTTCTCAACCAGCGCTCAGCTTAGCAGACCTGTACCAGCCTCGTCTCTCCTTCCGAGGGCAGGGCTGTGGCAGTTGGGATGGAAGGAAGACCTCCTCCACCACTAGGCTTGGTAGAGTTGTACCTGCCTCATCTCTCCCTTTGAGGGCAGTGTGGTGGCAGTTGGAATGGATGTGTTGTACCTGCCTCATCTCTCCCTTTGAGGGCAGTGTGGTGGCAGTTGGAATGGATGTGTCATTGGGCTAGGCATGGTGGAGCTGTACCTGCCTCGTCTCTCTCTCAAAGGGCAGGGCAGTGGCAGTTGCAATGGAGGGCCTCTCCCTTGGCTAGGATTGTACCTTCCTCATCTCTCCCTCCGAGGGCAGGGCTGTGGCAGTTGGAATGGAGGGAGGGCAGGGCAGGGATAGTTGGAACTGAGGGAGGACCTTCTCCACCAGGCTTAGGCTTGGTAGAGCTGTACCTGCCTCACTTGTCTGTCCAAGGGCTGGACAGTGGCAGTTGGAAAGGAGGGAGTAACCTCTCCCTGAGGGCCAGGCTTGGTAGACCTGTACCTAAGCTTGCCATGCCCTGATTTTAGGCGGCACATTCCTGAGTTTTGGCCTCCAGTCCTCCAGGCTGCTGCCCTTGTCCTACAGCTCACTCTGCTTCTCCTTCTTCGGTCCTCTTCCCTGGCCCTAGGAAGTACAGCCGGACGTCCCTGTAACAAAGTTCCTTCCTATTGTGGCAGGCGCCTGGGACTTTTATTATCCCACCGCTGCCACCAAATTATGTAACGGCAACAAACAACACTCCTTCACCTTATGGCAGTCCTATGGGGTTTTCTTTTTCACTCTGCTGCCACCCAATTTATGTAACAAACGCCCTTTCTTATGTGGCAGGTTCCCAGTATGATATAATATAGTAGCATGGATAAAATATCTATGGCAGACCAGCCTTTGGATAAAACAAAATATGAACTTTATTTAATAAAAGGTTTGAACAGATATTTCTTGAACTAAATGATTTTAAACAACTGTTAGTTCAGGCACGTGTTACTTCTTACTGGTTACTATATTACCACAATTCAACTTGCTACAGAGTATTTCTATGACCAGCTGTTAAGGACACTGACACCGTCCTTATTGCCTACTCTCCTAAGTTTTAACACTACAGTATTGCCTCGCAGGCTTACTCTAATCCTTCCTTCAATTAGAGTCTCTAACTGGTTAAAAGTCCCTCTCTCTAGACTATAACCAAGTTCCCCTCTGGAACAGACTCTTCCTCTCACTGTCTCCTCAACTCAACTCCCGCTTCAACCCTCAGGATTCTAAAAATCCAACCTCATCTCTCAACGTTCTAGCCCCAACTGACTCAGCCCAACTGCCAAATGGGATCTTCAAATTCCCAAGCCAGCACCTGATTGGCTTAGGGCCTCTGGCCTCTGATTGGCTGGTTTGCAGTCCGCTCGTTACAGTCCCCTTCCTGGCCTCACAATCAATCAGAGAGGCGTATGGCTGGAGGAAGGGGCAGACCTCTGGCCGCAAAGGCCACTGGGGCCTGTAGTTGCAGAAGGAACCGCCCTTTCCCAGCTTCGTAACCAAACAGAGAGGCTTCTGGGGGCTGGACGTCCAGTTGCAAAGGCCGCTGGGGCTTGTAGTTGCAGTGGGTTTCTACTGTTGACTACTAGCCCCAGAGGCCTTTGTGACCTGAAGTCCCGCCCCCAGAAGCCTCTCTGATTGGTTGTGAGGATGGGAAAGGACGGGACATCCACCCCATCCCGGTTTGGAGGAAGAGGGATATGGTAACCCTAGCTGTACCTGACTCCTCTCTCTCTCTCTCTCTCTGTCGGCAACGCAGTGGCAGTTGGAATTGCAGCCCCTCATGCAACACAAAAGGCAGTACAGTCTGTCCTCGCCTTACGCGGGGGATCCGTTCCGGATCCCTCCGCGTAAAGCAAATTCCGCCTATGCTCAAGCCCCATTGGAAACAATGGGGCTCGTGCGCGGCGGCGCGGGCGCGCACGGGGCACAACGGGCGCGCGCACCCATTCAATAGAATGGGACGCGCCACCCCTTCCGCCCCGCGCGCGTGCCGCGGCTTGAGTGCGTATGCTCAAGGCCACATATGGTGCGCCCGCGTATGGCGCGGGCGCACTGTACTTTGAAAAAGGAACAGCTTTTATTGAAGAAGAAGATACATGCAATAGAAGTGACTTTTTTGTCAGGAATGAGGGAAAGCATAAACACATTGTTTTTATAACCTCATAAAGTAACCCCACCCCGTTAATCAATAAAGCAAATTAGTAGGATATCTCATTAACGCACAGGGATGTTCTCCTGCCTTTTACTGCCCATCCGGATTCTGGCAAGTTCTTCAAAACAATTATGTTTTCAGGCATCTTATCTTTCCTAATGCATCTGTGGCCTTGAGTCACAAATCTTAGATTCACAACTGAGTTAATAAATATCAAAACTTAACAGCATATATGTTTAAGTATAATATCAAACCCCATTATCCCCAACACAAAAATAACATCATAGCACCACATAGCTATGTTCCTCCTCCCACCACAGAGACCAGTCTCTAGCTCTTTGAAGACCAAGCCTCTGCTGGAAGGGTAACTCCCCCACATTCCAACTTTAACAAGCAAGCACATTCTTTAACAACTACTCTACCTCTTTCGAATAATTTATTACGGCACATGACCAGCACAAAATAATAAAATGTTTTGCAGAAATTATGTTGCATTGCATCCATCGGAAACATTGTATTCTAGTGTTTCATATGAATACATACATACATATAAATGTCAAGAATAAAATCCAGAGACATGCATCTAAATGGATTTAACCGTATACTAAAACTAAGGGTATAACAGAGATAATTGACTATCTAGCTATCAAAATATCTCCAGAAGAAGTTATATAGTAATTTCCTGCATCTGTTTTAAAAATTTTTTATGGCAAATAATAGCAGCTGCAAAGAATTTAGCAACTCTGATAGTTACATATTCACTGCTGTCTGCATTAAGATAGTCCACATAAAATTCCTCCTGCCTGCCAGGAAACTAGGGCGCGTTACAGACCGCCCCTTTGAGGCGGCCTGTACCCGCCCCTTTTCCTGGGGTATTGGGGCCTTAGTGGTGAGAATGGCAGCCGCTGAGGCCCCGATCTGCCGCTTTCCAGGCTGCGGGGAAGCGGCAAAAGGCCGCTTCCCCGCAGCCTGGAAAGGGGTGTCCTTGGGGCTTCAAGCCCCAAGGACACCCCGCAGCGGCGGGGAAGAGGAGAAAGGGGCCGCTTGTGTGAAGGCTGCACCCAGCGGCGCAAACCAGGAAGGAGCTCCAAAACGGAGCTCCTTCCTGCTCCGCGCAAAGGGTGCACTAAGCGCCCTGGCGCGGAGCGACAACGTCACGTCCGTGCCGCCCTGTATAGAGGCGGCACAGTCGTGACGTCGTCATGGCAGCCCCCATGTAGATGGGGCGCCGCCATTTTGTACGGACTCAGTCCGTACTAGGGTTAGGGGGGTGCGGAAGCACCGCACCTTCCTAACCCTAATACGGACTGACTCCGTACTAAAAGGCCCGTCTGTAATGGGCCAAGTTGAATAAATGGGGTTATAAGGTGGGCATGCTGTTCAGAATAAAGGGAGCAACAAAGGAGAATATGACTATAGATTCAATTCCTTCAGAGCCACAAGGGCAGAGCCGGCATTGGTATGGTATCCTTTTAAATCTGCCTTCCAATATGGCAGACGGAAGGATATTTAATCTTGCAAGCATAAAGGCCCTTCTTAACTTGGGAGTTTTCAAGTAATCAAGGTATCTAGCATGCTTGTAGGTTATTCCAGCTTCCCTGAAGATGGGATATAAAACCGATTGGCTTTTATGATGTTGTAAATCAATATCCTTAATTCGCTGGATGACGGCAATTTTTGCCTTGTTATAACCCAGCGAGATTACATATGGCAATGACAACCCAATATAAGAAAGTTTCGTAAGGACAGGTTGCTTACCTGTAACAATATTTCTTCGAGTGGTCATCTGCGAATACATACAAATGGGTTTTACTGCGCCTGCGCAGTGCTGCTCGGAACTTCTAGAATCTCTGGGCAAAGTACACTTTGCAACTTAAAGGCAACTTTTTGGCGGTAACTCTGCCCACCCTTTATAAGGCCCCTGCCTTCCCGCTCTTTCCCCAGTTCCAACTTTTTCCGCTGTGTAAGCGAAGAATGAGCCAATCAAGAGCAGGACACTGAGGGGAGGATGGGCGGGATTTGTATGTATTCGCAGATGACCACTCGAAGAAATACTGTTACAGGTAAGCAACCTGTCCTTCTTCTTCGTGGTCTCTGCGAATCATACAGATGGGTTTAGACTGACAAGCTTACGTAAGCGGCGGAGGGAGTGTCCGGACAGCAAGTGAAGTGAACCAATGTTGTTTATTATTAACAATAAACTCACCAAAAACCACCCCCACTGTCAGTCATTTGTACTTAAACCATAGGTATGACAGAAGGAGATGCAACTCCTGCAAGCAATAACCCAATCATGTATGCAGTGGTTTAGCATAAAGAAATGGCATGAACACAGTTTACACATGCAGTGGTTTAGCATAAAGAAATGGCATGAACACAGTTTGAGCACGCTCTGGGCACCCCATCCACACAACATGGATAAATACTAATCAATGCAACCCAGAAATTAACACAGCTCTACCAAAAGCTGCATCCCATCTGGCCCTTGTATCCAGTCTGTAATGTTTAATAAATGTCATAGGCTGGGACCAGACAGCAGCCTTGCAAACATCCTCCAAAGGGACCCCAGACAGAAAAGCGGAGGATGCTGCAACCGCCCTTGTTGCATGCGACCGTACCCTGGTAGGGAGAGGTCTACCCAAAAGTTCATAACAGAGGTGGATGGTCGCGGCCACCCATTTGGAAAACCTCTGCGGTGACACCGGTAGACCCTTTTTCGGTTCCGAGTAACATTGGAACAGTCTCTCGGACCGACTCGAACCCGACGTTCTGTCCAAGTAGAAGGCCAGAGCCCTCCTAACATCTAAGGTATGCAAAGTCCGTTCGACCTCAGTGGTCGGGTTCGAGGCCAGGGTAGGTAGAACAATATCTTGACACATATGGAAGGTCGATACCACCTTAGGCAAGAAGGTGATATCGGTACGGAGAACCACCTTGTCCTTATGAAACCTCAAATAGGGCTGGTCTCTCCGCAAAGCACAAAGTTCGCCCGCACGGCGGGCAGAGGTAATGGCCACTAGGAAAGCAGTTTTCCAAGTCAATAGTCTCAAGTCCATAGTGGCCATGGGTTCAAAGGGCTTGGATTGTAAAACTGATAATACAGCGTCCAGATTCCAAGCCGGGGTTGGTACCGACACTGACGGGTATAGGTTAGCACAACCCTTAAGGAAAGCCTTGACCAAAGGGTCCCTGAAAAAAGAAGGTTTGTTTGCAAACTGAAAATGGGAACAAATGGCCGAAAGATAGCACTTAACAGAGGTGAGGGTAAGGCCCTCCTGCAATAGTGCCATCAGAAACTGCAACACCACCAGGGTGGAGATCTGGTCCGGCCCGATATCCCTGTCGGACAGGAACCTGGAAAACCTCCTCCATTTGGAAGCATAGGACCTTTGGGTGGAGGGTTTATGGGCAGCCTGGATCACCATCCGTACCGAGTCAGGTAGCGATGCTAGGGACGGAGCCTCCACGCTACCAGGGGCAAACTGTTGATGTCGGGATGGCGAACCTGGCCGTTCTGGATCGTCAGCAGGTCCGGACGAGGATCGATCCGAAGAAACGTCTCTCCTGAAAGGTGCAGGAGGGATGGGAACCACGTCTGTCTGGGCCACCATGGGGTGATGAGGATCGCATTCGATCGGTCCGATGTCATCTTGGACACCACTCGGACAATTAACGGGAACGGAGGGAAGGCATACAGCAGGCATTCGGTCCAATCGAAACCGAACGCGTCTCCGAGGGATCCTTCGCAACGCGTTCTGGAACAGAACTGGGGACAGTGAGTGTTGGACCCAGTTGCAAAAAGGTCGATTTGGGGAGTCCCCCATCGCCGAAATATCTGTGCTATTGAGTCCGGGTGTAATCTCCATTCGTGGGATACAGACGTCTCCCTGCTGAGTCTGTCTGCCAGGTCGTTGTCCTCCCCTGGGAGGTGAATGGCCTGGAGGTGGATTCTCCTCGGAATGCACCAGTCCCATATTCGCATTGTGATGTCGAGTAGGGTTAGGGACTTGGTACCTCCTTGCTTGTTTATGTAGAACAGCACCGTCGTGTTGTCTGTCCTGAGAAGTACCACCTTGTCTCTCAACACCGACTCGAATGCCCTCAATGATTTCTCCACCGCGAGCATCTCGAGGGCATTGATGTGGAGTTGTTGTTCAGCCGGCGACTACTTCCCTTTGACCACCAACTCGAGGAGGTGGGCGCCCCAGCTGTCCAGGGATGCATCTGTAGTGAGTGTCAACTGTGGCTGGGGCGGGACGAAAGGTAATCCGATGCAGACGTTTTCGGGTTCGCGCCACCACTGTAGGGAGGAAGCAACCGGCCTCGGGACGGTGAGCCACTTGAGCGGAGCATCCACCACCGGGTCGAAGACAGACAAGTACCATCTTTGGAGTGGACGTAGCCGAAGCCTTGACCACGGTGTCACAAAGGTCGTAGAGGCCATGTGGCCCAGTGCCACCTGGACCTCCCTGGCCCTCACCCTTCTGAATCTGAGGAACGGCTGGAGGGCGACGGATAGGGCCTGGAAGCGGTCCCGAGGGAGTGATGCTATGCAAGAGTCTGAGTCCAGGAGAGCTCCGATGAACCTGACCTGTTTTGTCGGGGTCAGGTGCGATTTGTCGAGGTTGATCACCAACCCAAGAGACTGGAGGAGTGTGAGCGTGAAATTGATGGACTGGAGGAGTTCCTCTTGTGACGGAGCCGCCAGGAGCCAATCATCCAAGTAGGGGAACACCCTGAATCCCTTCTAGTGAAGGTAAGACACCACTGGAGCCAGGCACTTGGTAAAAATTCTTGGGGCCGTCGCCAGACCGAAGAGCAGGACGTTGTAGTGATAAGCGTTGGAGCCGACGGCGAAGGCGAGGAATCTCCTGTGGGACTCCCGAATTCCTATGTGGAAATATGCGTCCTTGAGATTGATCGTCGCAAACCAGAGGCCCTGGTGGAGAAGAGGCAAGATGGAAGGTAAGGTCACCATACGGAAACCTTTGTATTGGAGGAAGAGGTTGAGCCTCCTTAAGTCTAGTATGGGCCGAACTCCCCCATCCGGTTTCGGCACTATAAAGTATCTGGAGAAAAAGGCTTTTGGCCATTGAATCCGGTCTAGGGGGGAAATTGCACCCTTTTGGAGTAAGGTGCGCGCTTCGTCGAGAAGGGTGTCCGAGGGTGGGGTAGGGAGGAAGGTCCCCGTGGGGGGAAGGTCCTGAAACTCTAGGGCATAACCCCTACGGATGATGGTAAGCGCCCAAGAGTCAGTTGTTATCGAGGCCCAGGTGTTAATAAAGGGCCTCAGTCTGTTCAAAAAGCAGGGAGCGACGAAGTGCGCGGTTTCACTTCAGGAGGCTTTTTTAGCCTGGTCGGTTCCCTGTCGGTGTTGTTTTCGATACCGGCCCGGGGGGCCCCGCCTGCCAGATGAGGATGAAGATTGAGACGGGTATCTAGGGCGTTGGGAGCCCTGATGTTGACCTTGTCGGTCCTGCTGAAAGGGTCTGAATTGTTGGCCCTGAGGTCGCCATTGGTGTCTCTTGCGATATTGAGGGGTGGATGACGAGGACATACCGTACTTTTTGGCGGCCGCCTTAAGCTTGAATTTCCTGTTGAGACGATCGTCTGTCTCGGTATGGAACAAGCCAGACCCATCTAAAGGCATGTCCTCAATTGCCGTCTTTACTCCAGGCGTCAGATCGGTCCCGCGGAGCCAGGCGTGGCGTCGGAGGGCCAAGGAAGCTGACATCGCCCTGCCTGCACACTCGGCCACGTTTCGTGAGGCCGTGATTAACCAGCCCCCTATGGAGTGGGCCTCGTCCCTAATCTCCACGAGTCTCCTTTGGGTGTCATCCGGGACCTCAGGGATTAGGGGGGAGACGTCTTCCATGAGGGCCTGGACGTAGGCTCCCATGCATGCGGTGTAGTTTATAGCTTTCACCGCCAAAGCAGCAGCAGAGTATGCCTTTTTAGCCAGGCCATCTACCTTGCGTGCTTCTCGGTTTATGGGAGATGTAGCCTGTTTGTGGGCGACGTTGAGTTGAGCTCCCTCCACAATAGCCGAATTTTGGCGAGGATGGTTGGAGAGCCAAGGACAGCTTGCTGGGGAAACCCTATACAGGGTCTCAATCTTCCTGGAGGAGCTCGCCAATGAGGTTGGAGCATCCCAGGACCTCTTTATAAGAGTCTCCAAAGACGGGAGGAGTGGAATCGAAGGAGGAGTTGGGACTTGACCATGGACCCGACGCTCCACAGGGTCTCTTGCGGTGTCCTCCAGATACTGCAACTCGATGTCCAGGGCCCTGGACATCTTAATGATGTGTTCATTGAAAGTCCTCAGATCGTCGGTTGGGGAAGCCGGCTCGGGACGGTGCATGTCCTGGGGTGAGTCTTGTGGGGACAAGTCGTCATCCGAGAATTCCTCCGAGGAAGGAACTATGTCCGGCTCCGACTCCGAAACCGAATGGTCACAAGATGGAGGTCTTTTTGGGTGATCCCTGGGCCTAGGCTGGCGCGGTGGAGCAGTCACCATCACTGTAGGCGTAGTATCGGAGGGCCCCGGCTTCGGATCCGACCGTCTCGGTCCGGGAGATCTTGGTACCTCGGCGACCTGGGGGCAAGTTGTTTGAGCATGACGCTTGGCTTTGAATCTTTTGAAGGCAACCTCCTTGGAAACTGCCACGTAGTAGTTACCAGACTCGGAGTCGTAGAAAAAATCTTCTTCGACCCTCTCGTCCTCTGAGGGAATCTCCAACGGTTGGACTGGCATTGGAGTAGGAGAACGATGTCGAGCTGGGGAGCGATGTCGGTCCGGTGAACGATCGCGCCCTTGGGTCCCCACAGAGACGGTAGAGAGGTCTTCCAAACTCGGGTCCGGTAAAGGAACGTCATCCCGGTCCGGTGATTGCCTCTTTTTGGCCGGTTTCGACGCCTGATGGTCGGGCGATCGGTGCCTCTTCGAAGTTGAGGACTTATCACGGTGCTTGGAACCTTTCTTCAGAGAAGAGGAGTCCTGCACCTTGGATGACTTGGGCTTGGGTACCTCAGGAGTCTTGGGCTTCTTCCTCGGCGGCAATGGTGAGTCCGGAGGAAAGAAGGGGTTGACCTGAAGGTCAGTGATGGAGGTCACTCCGGAAGTGGTGCCGGTGAATGAGCCATCGCCCCTTGCGGGAGTGGAGGGAACAGATTTTGAGGTCGAAGCCCTCAGCTCAGCCGGCGCCATGTTGGAAACAGTCCTCGGCCTCATGTCCTTGGACTTCGATTCCTTGTCGGCCCTCTTAGATGTCTTGGGCGGCTTCGAGCCCGAAGTCGCCGGAGGGTCTGACGATTTAGACTTCGAAGATGAAGTCGGATCGACTGGCGGCATCTTGGTTTGCTCCATCAAACCAGAGTCCTCGGTCCCTGACGGTTTGCGAGGGCGCTTGGAGGACTTGTCGGTGGCTCTGGACCGGTCTGGGTCACGGGCCACATGGGAAGCTGAACCTTGAACAGCCGGGGGAGCCGAGGAAGCACTCGCTGAGCTGTCCCGAGCCACAGGAGCCGCCCCAGAAACGGAGGCCGACGGAGCCGAGGCCGGTCGTGAATCGTTCCCCCGAACCTTGCCCTGCGCGATAGCTGAGGTAAGTCTGGACTCACGATTTTTCCTCGCTTGTGAAGTCATGGAACGGCAGAGAGAGCATGACTTCACATCATGATCCTTTCCAAGACACAGCAGGCAGGATGAGTGTGGCTCTTGTACTGGGACCTTGCCCCCGCAAACGTCGCACTTCTTGAACGTAGGCGACATCAGGAGCCGAAGCGAACAGATCCGAAGGGAAGAGCAAAGCGTAATCCAAAAACAGTCCGTAGGTCAAGCGAAGGAGAAGTCAGCAAAGTCGAAAAACAGTCCAAATTGAAGCCAGAGATCCAAAACGAGAGAGATAGAGAGCGAAGTTCCAATAGCACTTGGCGGCGGAAAAAAGGAACTGGGGAAAGAGCGGGAAGGCAGGGGCCTTATAAAGGGTAAGCAGAGTTACCGCCAAAAAGTTGCCTTTAAGTTGCAAAGTGTACTTTGCCCAGAGATTCTAGAAGTTCCGAGCAGCACTGCGCAGGCGCAGTAAAACCCATTTGTATGATTCGCAGAGACCACGAAGAAGAAATAAAGATTTCTTCCAAGCCGAAGTAAAAGAGTCTGTTAACGTTAATGGAGCCAAACCAACTGGAACAAATGGCATTTTTAGCCAAAGGTTAAATTTGCAAATCCAGATGTGCGCCTCAATTGATAGGAGGCCAGATTCTAAACGAAGAATAACATTTGGCACACAGTTTGGAACTCCGAAACTCATTCCTTTGAACAACCTCAAAGGAAGCAGTATTATTAGAAGGACAGATCTCTGAGCCATACAAGAGTTGCGCTAGGATCTTAATAACAAAAACTTGAACGGCTGCAGGTATATATTGGCCACCCTTGTTATAAAAAAATGAGCAAAGATCCCTGATGCTTCTTTGGACATTTGTTATCGCATTCTTTTGATGGAGATTTGCAGAACCCCTTTCATGGAAAACTATGCCCAGATATTTATAGGATGACACTTGTTCAATATTACTGTTATCTATTGACTATTTATAATGTAATCGCCGTTTCGAGAAAACCATTATTTTAGATTTGCTATAGTTAATTTTTAATGAATCTTCCTTACGATGGTTTGCAAGGGCTCTCAGAAGTCTATTTAGTCCTATTTTAGTGAGTGACATAAGCACAACATCATCAGCGTACACAAGAATTGATATGGGTCTGTTTGACAGAGTTGGGTGATGCGATAGTATAGCTGATGTACTCGTAATCACAGCATTTATATAAAAATTAAAGAGAGTTGGTGCTAATACACATCCTTGCCTTGCACCATTAAAAGTAGGGATGGATCTTGTTGTATTTCCCTGGTTGTTGCATCTTACTACTAGGTGGGAATCTTTGTGCAGTTTTCGAATCAAGGTTAACAGGCGCCTATCTATGTTGGTAGCTTCTAGCTTTTCCTACAGCTTGTTTCTTGGGATGAGGTCAAATGCTGATTTGAAGTCAACAAAAGCAGTGAACAGATTGCCTCTAGCTGTAGATATATATTTCTTGGTAAGATGTTTAAGAATCAAGGGCATGGTCGATTGTGGAACGATTGTTTCTGAATCCAGCTTGTTCATCTTTAATAATATCCTCTTCTTCCAACCAATTTTGAAGCTTCTCCAATAGGAGTAGTGCATAAAGTTTGCATATAATGTTCACTAGACTAATGGGCCTATAGTTTCTAGGGTCCGTTTTTTCTCCTTTCTTATAAATGGGCACAACAATAGCAAGCCCCCAATCATCTGGAATGCAGGTTGTTCGATCTATGGTGGTAAATAAAGCAGCAATTACCGGGATCCACCAATCTGTGTTGCTTTTAAACACTTCAGCAGGAATGTTGTAATTTCCAGGAGCTTTGCCAGTTTTAAGTTTGGAGATCAGATTTTTAACTTCCAGAGTTCAAACTGGTGGCCATTCTGGGAGCTTTTCGGCATTGATGTAAGAGGGCCCGAGATAACCCTGATCTTGGTAATATAGTTTGGTGAAATACTGTTCCCAGTTGTTTGCAGGGATATAATATTTTATGCAGCTTAAAGAGTTTGGCCATCCACTAGATACCATTTTCCAAAATAGAATTGGATCATCGGCTTTAACTGCTTTAATCAAGTTTGCCCATAAATCTTTTTGGGCCTGAATTATTTTTATTTTTTTATCAATCTCATAGTTCTTCTTTAGTTCAAACCATTCAGGTGGAATTTTTTGAAGCTTACTAGATCTGTATTCCCTGTATTTTTTTTAATAATGCCTGTTTCATGTTAATACAGTCCTGATCGAACCAACTTTTTCATCTATGTAACAAATATGAATTTAAGCTAGGCATTGCTTGTTGAGTCAGTAAATTCTTAATTGTTAAACTTAACTTTTGAAAGGATTCGATAACAATATCTGAGGATTTGGTTGTTAATATCATACTATGACATTCTTTTGAGTTCAAAATCGTTTTTACATTGTTTTCAGCCTTAAGAGACCATTTAATGCCGCATGAGCTCATCTCTAGATTCCCAGACGGTAAATAGTACCTTCCAAAAAATGGGTTTGTGTGACAGAATTTAAGGACAGTGTTATAGGCAAGTGGTCGCTTTCTACACACTTCTCAACCACACATCTAGGCATCAGGGAAAGTATATCGTATGACACAACAATACAATCAATTGTAGAAGACCCTCGGTTTGACATGAATGTATATTCACCTTCAATATCCCCTTCAACAGCTCCATTTAAAATAACTAAGGCCTGTTACAGACTGCCAAAATAAAGCTGCTTGGGGTCTCTTTGGACGTATGCTATTTAAATGATGCATGGGTCCTAAGAGTCCGGAGGTCGCGCCAAAGCCACACTCCATTCCTAAGCACTGGAGTGCAGCTTTGGTGCAGCTTCCGGATTCTTCGGATGCATACATCCTTTAAACAGCATACCTCCAAAGAGACCCGAAGCAGCTTTATTTTGGCAGTCTGTAACAGGCCTAAGTTCAGTTTGTGTGCCAATTGGGTGAGATAAAGGCCAGCCCGATTACATCCCCTGTCTTTGGATTGTCGAGATGGCAGTTCTAGGTCTGCTCCTAAATCAGGTTGAATAAGATGAAAGTGTGTATAGATATCTTTCTCATTTAGGCCTGTTCTTGCATTGCAATCCCCTGCTAAGATCAAAGAGGCTTTGGGGTACAGAGCTATTAATTTCGCTATATAATTTTCCAAGCTAGTCCATGTGTCCTTCAGTGTTTTTTTATGCCGTATGGGAGGGATATAAACATTTATGATTAATAACCAGATGTTGTTCAATTTAATTAACATGGAAATAGCCAAATCTGCCAAAGAGGCAATAGGTATTTGAGTATATTTGATATTAGTAGAAATTAAAATAGATAGGCTACCTCACCGGGACTCAAATCAAATCCCCAATGATCCATGAATCTCACTTGGTAATCTTGGGTTAGGTGTGCTGTCTTAACCTGACCACAGTGATGTAAAAGGTATGAAATAGACACAAAGAAAATTATGTATCACCTTCATGGGATGGGAGGAAAGCTGGGATATACCTCTGACAAACTAGCACCTTTATGCAATTACAAACTAAAACAAGCAAGATATTATACACGAAGGGCGCCAAATATAGAAATGAAGTTAACGAAACTCTAAAATAAACTTTTTTTAAAATCACCTAGCATGAAGATCCATATTCATGGACTTTTTAAAGCCTGAGTCTGGCTGCTAACCATCCAAGACCTGGAGGAGCATATCCTGCTTGTGACATCATACACAACATCAGAATGCCATATTTGTGTTTCCATCTCTAGACTATCTCCATGCCAACAGTAGTCAATAAACTAGGTAACCAGTGAGTTTGATATCTGGTCTCATAAATCTAGCCTGCTTCCCTCAGAAAGCTGATGCTTTTTGTAAAAACGGACTCACACTTGAGGATTTATAGGGAGAAATGGAGCCATACTATTCATTGGATCAACAGTTCTGTTGGGTTGAACTATTGATCCAGTTAATGGTGTGGTTCCACTTCTGCCTATAAATCCTCTAGTGTGAGCCCCCCCTTTTTCCCCCCAAAAGTAAAACTGCTTGTGTTCAAGATAAAGTTTTGAATCAGCATTCTGATCTGATCTTTCTTTGGTAGTTTCAGGTCTAATTGTCACAAGTCTGTTAAGGGAACATGCCATGTGACACAAAACCCCCATCATTTATAATTCAAAGACTTAGCCATGTTAATCTGGAAAATCAATATGCAAAGATTTGTTCTTTCTGCCCTTTTATTTGTATTTTTGGAAGTTCACAGTATCCATAGAGCTCTCTCCAGCAAAGGGGGTGATTTTCTTCCTCTCAGCTTTTCTTCACTGTGCAGCTTCCATAACCAAGTGCATGGTAAATATACAGGCCAGCCAATACGGGGGATTCACACTGGATTAAGACTGCAGCATGGAAACTCATTGGGTGATTTTGATCAAGTAACACTCTCTCAGCCTCCAAGGATGACAATGGCAACCCCCTCACCCCAAGAAACCTGTCAAGAAAATCCCATAATAGGTTGACCCTATGTATAGATATCACAAGGTTTTCTGGGGCTGAGAGTATGTGACTTGCCCAAGGTCACCCAGTGGGTTTCTATGGCTCAGCGGGGAATCAAACCCTGGTCTCCAAAGTCATAATTCAATGCTCAAACTACTACACCACACTGGCTCTTAAATCCATTAGCCTAAAGGGAAAAGAGAAAAAGGGAGCTTGGAAAGTGAGCAGGAGTGAATTACATATTTTCTCCCCAAGAGAAAAAGAAAGAGAAGCCTTGAAATACTTTCTGATATTTATGAGAACTAGCATGACGTAGTTTGAGCATTGGACTAGGACTCTGAAAACCAAAGTTTGAACCCCAGGTTGGTCATGTAAACCCACTGGGTGACTTTGGGCAAGTCACACTCTCTCAGCCTCAGTGGATGGCAAACCTCCTCTGAAGAAACATGCCAAGGAAAACCCATGATAGGTTTATTATTATTAACCTTTATTTATGAAGCGCTGTAAATTTACACAGCGCTGTACATGCAATCTTTTTAGTTAGACAGATCCCTGCCCTCGGGCTTACAATCTAAAAAGACATGACACAAAAGGAGAAGGGAAAGGTGGTGGGGAAGGGGATGAGGTCCAGCAGTTCCTCTCTACCTCCAAGGCCTGGACCAAGGCAGATGGACTGGAGGGAGGGCTTGGCTTCATAATGGATGGTTAATCATTTTCCAGGTTTGTCTTCGGGTTGCCATCAGTTGGAAACTAAGGCACAGAACATAAAACTTTTCATAGTTTTATAATTTTGTCCACCAGGTGGTAAGAAACGGGATGAAATAGCTGCTGGAATAGCAGAATTTGGCCATCAGATGGCAGAAGCAGAGTGCCGTTGTTGTTCACTCTGGGTTCATGATGGCCTATGAGCTCACCTTGATAGCTGGCTACTGAGACATCTCCTCTCAGAACAACATGCAGACTACATGACAGTAGTACTGTCACACCCATTTTTCTATGGAATACTTTTTAAAAACCCTCTGTGATGAGACATCTGCATTTGGAAGGCATGCAGAGTAAATGTATGGTGTAGTGGTTTGAGTGTTGGACTATGACTCTGGAGACCAGGTTTGATCCCCACTTCAGCCATTAAACCCATTTGGTGACCTTGGGCATGTCATATTCTCTCAGCCTCAAGAGAAGGCCATGGCAAACCTCCTCTGAACAAATCTTGCCAAGAAAACCCCATGATAGGTTCACCTTTGGGTTGGTATAACTCAGAAATTATAGAATCATAGAATCGTAGAGTTGGAAGAGACCACAAGGGCCATCCAGTCCAACCCCCTGCCATGCAGGAAATCACAATCAAAGCATGGCCATCCAGCCTCTATCTAAAGACCTCCAATGAAGGAGACTATACCACTCTCAATGGAGTGTGTTCCACTGTCAAATATTTATTTATTTATTTATTTAGGTATTTATATTCCGCCCTTCAGCCCTAATGGCTCTCAGGGTGGCTTACAATATTATTTTTAATCAGACAGTTCCCTGCCCTCAGGCTTACAATCTAAAAGACAGGAAACAAAAGGAGAAGGGAATGATGGAGGGAAAGGGGATGAGGTCCAGTGGTAGCCCTTACTGTCAGGAAGTTCCTCCTAATGTTGAGGTGGAATCTCTTTTCCTGGAGCTTGCATCCATTGCTCCGGGTCCTAGTTTCTGGAGCAGCAGAAATCAAGCTTGTTCCCTCCTCAATATGACATCCCTTCAAATATTTAAACAGGGCTATCATATCACCTCTTAACCTTCTCTTCTCCAGGCTAAACATCCCCAGCTCCCTAAGTCATTCCTCACAGGGCATGGTTTCCAGATGCCTTCACCATTTTAGTCACCCTCCTTTGGACACGCTCCAGTTTCTCAATGTATTTTCTGAATTGTGGTGCCCAGAACTGGACACAATATTCCAGGTGGGGCCTGACCAAAGCAGAATACAGTATAGTGGCACTATTACTTCCCTTGATCAAGACACTATAGTTTTATTGATGCAGCCTAAAATTGCACTGGCCTTTTTAGCTGCCACATCACACTGGTGACTCATGTTCAACTTGTGGTCTACTTGGACTCCCAGTTCCCTTTCACATGTAGTTTCATTCAGCCAGGTGTTCCCCATCCTATATCTGTGCATTTCATTTTTCTGCCCTAAGTGCAGTACCTTACATTTCTCTGTGTTGAATTTCATTTTGTTAGCTTTGGCCCAGTTTTCTAGTCTGTTCAGGTCATTTTGAATCTTGATCCTGTCCTCTGGGGTATTAGCTACTCCTCCTAATTTGGTGTCATCTGCAAATGTGATAAGTATGCCCCCAATTCTGTCATCCAAGTCATTGATAAAGATGTTGAATAGCACTGGGCCCAGGACAGAGCCCTGTGGGACCCCACTGGTCACTTCTCTCCAGGATGAAAAGAAGCCATTGTTGAGCACCCTTTGGGTTCGGCCACTCAACCAATTACAAATCCATGTAACAGTTACCTCGTCTAGCCCACATTTTACAAGCTTGTTTGCAACAATGTCATGGGAAACTTTGTCAAAGGCCTTACTGCAATCAAGATATACTATATCCACAGCATTCCCTTCATCTACCAAGCTGGTAATTTTTATCAAAGAAAGAGCTAAGCTTTGTTTGGCATGACTTGTTTCTCTGAAACCCATGTTGATTTGTGTGTGTGTGTGTGTGTGTGATTATGGAATTGCCTTCTAGATGTTCACAGGGTGACCATGTTGCCCATATAACAAAGTACAATATCATCCCAAATCCACAAAACAATAATCCTTTAACTGGGCAAGCCAAAATGCCCAATATACATCTTGCAAGCTTTCAAAGCTTCACTGGCTTCTTCATCAGACAAAGGTGTTAAACATGATACAGGAGAAGGAAAGAAAAAGAAATCGATGATGTTAGTCCTAGTCCTATATTTAGTCCAGATGTTGTGGTTCTTGTCCTCATTTTGGATGATATGGAAGGGGATTCATACAGGTGTGCCCTTCTTCCTTCTGGCCATGTGGGTACTGGGAGATGCAGTCCAGGAAAAAACCTTTAAATTTCATTAACAAGACAAAACGCAGCTGCCTTTGAGATCCAGTTTGTCTCCAATTCTTTGTGAGGCTAAATTTTCCTTTGCCCGATGGAAGCCAGTAGAGCTTTGAAAACTTGCAAAGTGTATAATGTGTATTTTGGGTGGGCCAATAAAAGTATTACTCGTTTGTGAATTTTGGATCTTTTTGTTGTATAACTGTAATTAACTTTATGCTTGGGGGCATGTGGCCTTGTTAAATTGGGAAGACATCATTTCAAAAGTTCAGTGTTTGTGGTTACTGAAGGAATGACAGGAGGAGAATGTGCTTCATAAAAGGCCAGGTTTGTAGCATTCAGGAAAAATTTATTTGTGTTTTAAAGCTAATGATTTTCCTTATTTTGAATTATAATGGAGACTACTTAGGGGCTTAGAATTATAATAGTAATTAATTACTTTTCAGTAGTTTCCAAGCTCTGCATATCACAGTAAACATTCACAGAAGGAGAGAGTTAGCAGTAAATAATGTAACATTCTTTCTAAAGGAGGCAGATACCCTAAAGGCACTAGATCCTGTCTGATCTTGGAAGATAAACAGTATCAGCCCTGGTTAATATTTGGATGGGAGACCACCAATGAATATTCGTTGCTGTAGGCTCTATTTGAGAGGAAGGAGCTGACAGAATTACCTCTGGGTATTCCCTGCCTAAGTAATTCATGAGGTTGCCTTAAGTCAACAGCCAAATTGAAGAGCTAGCATAGTGTAGCGGTTTGAGTGTTGGACTATGATTCTGGAGCCTAGGGTTCAATTCCTGCTCAGTCATGAAACCGACTGGGTGACCTTGGGTAAGTCACACTCACTCAGCCTCAAGGGATGGCGAGGGTGTTTGATTCCTAACATGGAGATATAGCATAGCAGAAATTAACCTTACTGATCTGGAGAACAAGCAGAGAAATGTGGAACATCTCTTTCCCTCACACATTCCTCCTTTGTTTTTTCTTAAAGTCATTAACTCTTTTCCAGCCCTAGTCTGGTGCCTGATGTGCAGAAATGAACTGGGTGGTCATTTTATCATCATTTTATTTCTATGTCAAGATAAGCATCACCTACTTAACAGGTGAAAGTCAGTCTGCTATTACAAGCACAGGGAGAGGCCAGAAAAGAGCTGACAATCCCAGTTCTTGTAGGTGTAAGATTTGCCACCCACTTTAAGTAGTTTGTTAACAATACTAATTATGGTCACTTTCTTTTGACCCAGCTTGGTTAACCTGTCCAGACCTCTCCATTCTGTAAGACTGAATTCTATGAAGTTAAGAAGACTGCATGTTTTCATAATCCTAGAAATTAGTGTGGCTGAGGGGCTGTGCGGACCAGCAGGAAAGGCCAGCTTGGCGCGGAGTCGGCGCATGGCATTCACATGACACACTTCCCGGCTCCAACCCACGCTGGCATGATGCTGTGCGCTGCACCACACAGTGTGCAGCGTCATAGCACTCTTCAGATGCTGCATCTGCAGTGCTAAAGGAGTGCTGTAATGCTGCAGTGCTGGAGGCTATGGCACCCTTTCCAAGACACAAAAAGGACAGATCAAGGCCGCAGCATGCAGTTGCTGTGGCACTGGTCTGGCGAAGATGGAGGCAGCTACAGGGTGGTCTTGTACAGCCCCATATTGGTTTAAGAGTTGGACTAGGACTCTGGAGACCAGGGTTCAAATCCCAGCTTGGCCACAAATCCCACCTGACCTTGGGCAAGGCACACTCTCTCAGCTGCAGAGGATGGTAATGGCAAACCCTCTGGGTGACATTGGACAGGTCACACTCTCTCAGCCTCAGGGGAAGATCATGGCAAACCTCCTCTGAACAAACCTTGCCGAGAAAACCCCATAAGTTCGCCTTAGAGTTGCCATAAGTTGGAAATGACTTGAAGACAAACAACAACAACAACAACAACAAATTAATCCAACAGAAAATTACTGTTTACCTACTTTCTGTCCCCTGTTCCTCAGAAACACAATTATTGTCAACTGGATGTTGAAGCCACCACTTCAGGTCTTGAAAGTGGTCTTGAAGGATGGGAAGGGGTTCCCACTTTTTAAAAAGCAGATGTTAAGAATTAGAAAACATTGTGGCACCTTACTAGCTGACAGAAGCTCACATCATCGGTAGTCCATGAAAACCTATGTTGTATGTCATATGTTGTGTGTGTGTGTGCGCATTGTTGTTGTTGTGCACCTTCAAGTGATTTCTGATTTATGGTGACCCTAAGACAAACCAAACATGGGGTTTACTTGTTAAGTTTCTTCCACGGTGGTTTGCGAATGCCTTCCCACGAGGCTGAGAGAGTATGACTTGCCCAAGGTCACCCAGTGGGTTTCCATGGCCAAGCTGGGATTCAAATCTTGGTCTCCAGAGTCCAGCACCCAAACCACTAGACCACATCATACTAATTCTCTAGATATGTTTTATTTTATTTTGGTCTTGGTGCAACAAACCCCTCCTTTGCAAGTGGAAAGATGTTAAAACGTTGGCTTTGAAGTAATACCCAAGTTACAGACTGTGGCCTGTTACAGACTGCCAAAATAAAGCTGCTTCGTCTCTTTGGAGGTATGCTGTTTAAATTATGCATGCATCCTAAGAATCTGGAAGCTGCACCAAAGCTGCACTCCAGTGCTTAGGAATGGAGTATGGCTTTGGCGCGACCTCCGGACTCTTAGGACCCATGCATCATTTAAATAGCATACCTCCAAAGAGACCCGAAGCAGCTTTATTTTGGCAGTCTGTAAGAGGCCTATATTTGCTTAACATGGCTTCTGTCTTATTCAAGGAAGATAAAGATAAGCATTGGAGAATAATATTGTAGTTAATTACAGCTTAAAATTAGCTTAAAAATGGAAGCTGGAAGCTCCACAAATGATTGAAGAGTAGATACAAAATGTTAGCAAATTGAGAGAGATGGACAGACTAACATTCATGGTGAACAACAGATCAACTCAGAAAGTAAAAAAGGACTCGTTGCCAGTCCTGGAATATTGGAAGGAAGTATGGGAAATAAACAAAAGTATTTTTCAAAATCAGAGGTTTAGTATAATAACAATTCAATTAAATCACAAAAAAAGAAAAGGAAGTAATATATTGGTAGGTAGGAACAATAAAAAACAAGCAATGAAATATAGAAAAACTGGTTGCTTTAACAAATTTTGATCTAGCAAATAAAAGATTTAACATATGGATTTAAAAATTTCTTAATTATACATTGTGCGACGGAGAGCCAATAAGTTAACATTAACCTTTTTTTATATACATAATGCTGTTTGCATTCAATTGAATAACAAAGGAAACAGTATGAACTATAGTCACTGAGGGAGAAGTAACTAAAGAAGACCATTCTATATAGAAGGATGGACCATATGGGAGTCAAGTATGAAATTATATCAGTGTAACATGACTACCAAAATATGATGTAAGACTGAACTGAAATTTTATCTTAATAAAACCATTTAAAAATATACCCAGGTTAGCCCTTAAACCTGCCTATGAATAGGTCTTGTAGTATTTTCCTGAAACCCCACAGAATTTGGCTAGTGCTCCAATGGCCTTGCATACATAATCTTGGTAATCCCTACAATAAATGTGCAATACTATTGTGAGTGAAAGAGAACAGAGATTTTGTCTATGGACACCTGGTGAGAGATGCCTAGAGCTATTTAGGTGCCATGCAAAAGCCCTCCCCATGATGGGTGTCCTCTTGAAATCCTGTCCTCAAGCTTTAGTTCCTTTCCTTTCTGTGGCTTCTTATGCAAAATGCCTTCCTGTTCTGGGTCAGGTCAGGAAAGTGTCACCCTGTCCCAACCTGCATCTGTTGAGACTGGCAATTCCTTCAATCCACATCCTCAGTCTGGAGTTTCCTGAAAGAGCAGACAAATGCCCCAGGGGTGCAGGGTCCTTTCTTGAGCTCAGGGGGATGAATTGCAAAATTTCCTCCCCTCACCAAAAGGCTTAGTCTTGGAGAAGTGGGGAAAAATTGGAAAGGGAGATAATATTTCATTTGCCAAGCTCTTCCTTCTTGCATTCCTATGTGTTTCAACAAACTGCATGGTGTCTTCTGAAGGGGATGTATTTATACAGAAAATAAACATTTATTTTTAGCAGGAATCTATTTCAGAAGTTCTTTCTGTGTCTTCCTATATGCAAGACATTGTGGAAAGGTGTTGAGCCCTAGAAGTGTGGAGATTTTTCCTCCAGCTCATTTAACCTCAGGAGGCAATAAACTGCTTAGTTGTTTAAGGCCCTGCAATCTTCATATTGTAAAAGTTTATTTAAAGAAATAATAATAAGTCAGTTACTAGAATAGTACCAAGACTGATTTTAAAAGTTGGTGTTAGAATTAAAATGTTAAAAGCATGCTTTTGTAAAAACAAAATGTTTAATGTGTTGGAAAGGTGTTTTAACTTTAAAGAAGTTAGAATTGAATTGAAGATTTTAGCTGTATTTTGTTTTAATTGTTGTATGTTACCCTGGGTCTCAGACTGAGAGAAAAGCAGGAGAATAATTAGTTAATTAATTAAAAGTAGTTCTCTTATTTTCAGTTTCTCCAACTTCTATGAAACAGTTATTTGCTCTTATTTCTCAAAAGAAAACCTGTACGCTAAAAAAAAATCCTTTCCTCTTCTCTAAAGTCTAAAAAACACACATTTCCCATTCAACCTTGTTCCTACCTCAGCAACTCATAATGCACAAGCCAGAACATATAATAATAATAATAATAATAATAATAATAATAATAATAATAATAATAGGATTGGGCAGCATATAAATAAATCCTATTATTATTATTAATCTTGGACTCAGCTTTGAACTTGGAGGCCCAGGTCTCTGCTGTGACCAGGAGTGCTTTTGCACATTAAAACTTGTGCGACAACTGCGCCAGTTCCTTGAGAAGCCAGATCTGGCCACGGTGGTACATGCCTTGGTTGCATCCCGTTTGGACTACTGTAATGGGCTTTACATAGGACTGCCTTTGAAAAGTGTTTGGAAAATTCAACTGGTTCAAAGAGCCGCTGTCAGGCTGTTAACAGGGGCAGATTACAGAGACCGTACAACGCCCCTGTTGAAACAGCTTCATTGGCTGCCAGTTTGTTTCCGGGCACAATTCAAGGTATTAGTTATTACCTACAAAGCCCTACATGGCTCAGGTCCACACTATTTGCCAGACTGTTTCTCCTGGTATGAACTGGCTCGGATTCTGAGATCCTCTGGAGAAGCCCTTCTCTCCATCCCCACACCATCACAAACACGGTTGGTGGGGATATGAGAGAGGGCCTTCTCAGTGGCTGCCCCTAGACTCTGGAACTCCCTGCCCAAGGAGATCAGAACGGCTCCCTTCTTGATGGCCTTCCAGCAGCAGGTGAAGACCTACCTGTTCAAACAGGCATTTAAGGAATTACTATAAGGACAGGCTTGATTTAAATAGCATACCTCCAAAGAGACCCGAAGCAGCTTTATTTTGGCAGTCTGTAGCAGGCCTGTCTTTAAGATACACCAATTAGAAAGTCATGATTTAAAATTGACTGTGTAGATCTGCCAGAAGAGATATGTCTTTAATATTGTTTTAAATGCAGTTGGCGTACTCAGTTGTTGAATCTCTTCCAGTGGATCATTCTACAATCTGGGGGCAGCAGACAAAAAGGTCCTCTGGGAAACCATTGCCAGTATAGTCCTGGCTGGATGAAGGAAATATTTCCCAAAGGACCAGAGCATATTGGTTGGATTGCATGGGAGAAGGCGATACTGTGTAGGTAACCTGGACCCAAACCTGTAGGCTTTAAAGGTAATAAGCAACACTTTGTACTTTGCCTGGAAACTAATTAGCAGCCAGTGGAATGATTTTAAGATTGGCATAATGCGACCACTCCTGGATGTCCCAGTAATAAGCCAGCTGTCATATTCTGAACCAGTTGGAATTTCTAGATGTGGTACAAAGGCAGCTCAAAATAAAGTGCGTTGCAGAATTCCAGCCTTGAGGTTACCAGCATGTGCACTATCATCTTTAGGGCCTCCAGTTCTAGGAAGTGGAGCAGTTGGCATACCAGATGAAGCTGATCACAGGAACTCTAGACTGTTGCATCTGTCTGAGCTGACATTCGGAGGGATGGATCCAGGAGCACACACCTCCTGCCCTAGATTAGGACTCTTGATGGTAACCTTTAGATTGTACGCCTGAGGCAGGGAAATGTTTAATTAACAAATTGTTTGGCTGAAGAGCAGAGTATAAATAAATAAATATTATCATTATTATTAAGCACCTGTCTTGTCTGGATACAGTTTCAATTTGTTTTTCTTCATCCAGCCAATTACTTCCTCCAGGCACTCATTCAGAGGAGACATAATATCCTTAGCTGATACTATTTTTGAAGGGATGGAGAAGTATACATATTTGGGTGTCATCAGCATACTGATAGCAACCCACCCAATGCCTGTGGATGATCTCTCTCTGTTGTTTCATGTCGATGTTGAATAGCACTGGGGATAGGATGGCACCTTGTTGTACGCCATGTAACAGCTCTCCTACTCCTTCTCCTTGTCCTCCTTAGCCACTTAAGAGGGCAGCATGGGCTTCCCCTTCCAAGGAGGAGCAGAGAGGTCCAGGTGGCTTCCACCCTCAGGAGGGCTTAGGGGGGATAGAGGAGGACAAGGAGGCCCAGCAGAGCACAGGTAGGTCAGTCTTCCTCAGGGGGGCAACCACAAGCCCAGCTGTGGGGTAGTGGTGCTTTTATTTGGGGGGTTTCAAGGTCCTTTCCCCACTTCTGGTATGGTTTTCCCGCCTTCTCAGTCACCTTGCCCAAAAATGGAAGATTTTATAGTGGTCAGTAATTATTCAGGTCCTCAGGATCCAAGGAAGGCCTTTTTTCAGCAGTGCTCTAACCATTCCCTTTTAAACAGGATGGAAAATATAATATAATAATATTTATTTATACCCCGCTCTTCACCCAAAAGGCTATCAGAGCAGCTTACAATTTGTTAATTAGACAATGCCCCAAGAGAGGCATTGATGATACAGTGGCCCCTTGCCTTATGTGGAGGATCCGTTCCAGAACCCTCCCACCACATGTGTACTTGAGCCCCACTGGATATAATGGGGCTTGTGGTGCAGCTGTGCATGCACGCCATTCTCTGTTTTGCTGCGCGGCTTCAGTGTAAGCTGAAAGCCGCATCTAGTGCACCTGCGTATGGCACTTGTGCACTGTATTTTTTATTTGAAGCCTAAATGCACCTCCTCCCTGGAGGACCAACCAAAAGGGACAAGAATCAAGAAAGCAAGTTGTCTTCCTTACTTGCCCCATCAGCTTGTCCACATCAGTGGTACTGTACTTGCCAATTGAAAATGATCTAGTGTAATTCCACTCAAAGTCACTGGACACCTCATTATTGACTTCCACTCCATTGATGGTGTTTATGTTCTCTATAAAGTCGAGTTTTCTGCCATCTATGCTTTACTCGTCATCCTTCCTGTTTCAGTTCCCTGAGGGCCTCTGTATACCAAGGAGCTTGTTTAGAAACAGGTTGCAATGGACATTTGGGTTGACTGTGTCAAATAGCCCAGGTTAGGTTTTGGTTCCATTTATCAATAGGATCGTTATTGATATCAGCTGCATAACCCTCCAAAGCCTCTTGGGATCTCAATAGATCCATTAGCTTTTGAGGGTGGAACATTTTAATAGGTCCTCCACCCCTGCAGGGGCAGGTTGTAGCTGTGATGATAGCCCTGACAAGAAAATCATCTGTCTGTGACAACTCAAAGCTATTAGTCACTTCCGCCGACAGCTGAAAACTGCATCAAGGGTAAATGCTAAATGTATAGGTCCTCAAACCAACTGGAATAGGCCATGTGTGTCATGGACCTGCACTGCACCTGACAGGCCGGTCTCCAGTAGTACATTGAAGTCACCCAGAAGCAAAAGTCAGCTAAATGGTTCTGGATATCCACGCAGATATCAAGAGTCCAGTCATGCCAGACAAAACTAATCTCTTTTTTTGATAAAATTACTAGCTTGTTAGATGAAGGGAATGCTGTGGATATAGTACATCTTGATTTCAGTAAGGCTTTTGACAGGGTTCCCCATGACATTCTTGCAAACAAACTTGTAAAATGTGGGATAGACAACATAACTGTTACATGGATTTGTAATTGGTTGACCAGCTGAACCCAAAGGGTGCTCGATAACGGCTCCTTTTCATCCTGGAGAGAAGTGACCAGTGGGGTCCCACAGGGCTCTGTCCTGGGCCCAGTGCTATTCAACATCTTTATCAATGACTTGGATGAAAGAATTGGGAGTATATTTATCAAATTTGCAGATGACACCAAATGAGGTGGAGTAGCTAATACCCCAGAGGACAGGATCGAAATTCAAAATGACCTGAACAGACTAGAAATCTGGGCCAAAGCTAACAAAATGAATTTCAGCACAGAAATGTAAGGTACTGTACTGTACTTAGGGTGGAAAAGTGAAATGCACAGATATAGGATGGGGGACACCTGGCTGAATGAAACTACGTGTGAAAGGGATCTGGGAGTCCAAGTAGACCACAAATTGAACATGAGTTAACAGTGCGATGCAGCAGCTAACAAAGCCAATGCAATTTTAGGCTGCATCAATAAAACTATAGTGTCTAGATCAAGGGAAGTAATAGTCCCACTCTATTCTGCTCTGATTAGGCCCCGCCTGAAATATTGTGTCCAATTCTGGGCACCACAATTTAAAAAGGACATCGGGAAACTGGAGTGTGTCCAAAGGAGGGCGACCAAAATGGTGAAGGGTCTGGAAACCATGTTTTATGAGGAACGCCTTAGGGAGCTGGGGATATTTAGCCTTGAGAAGAGAAGGTTAAGGGGCGATAAATACTTGAAGGGATGTCATGTTGAGGAGGAAACAAGCTTGTTTTCTGCTGCTCCAGAGACTAGGACTCGCAAGCTACAGGAAAAGAGATTCCACCTCAACATTAGAAGGAATTTTCTGACAGTAAGGGCTGTTTGACAGTGGAACACACTCCCTTGGCGTGTAGTTGAGTCTCCTTCCTTAGAGGTTTTTAAACAGAGGCTGACTGGCCATCTGTCAGGGATGCTTTGATTGAGAGTTCCTGCATGGCATGGAGTTGGATTGGATGGCCCTTGCGGTCTCTTCCAACTCTATGATTCTATGATGCCTTCTTTCCCCATGTTTGTATACAGTCCACTCTCCACATTTTCAGGTTTGATGTTTGTGCATTTGATTATTCATGGATTATTTGCTGCACCGATGTGCATGAAAAAAAAAGACACAGGAAGTGCCATGGCAAGCCCTACCCAACTGCCTCCGCCTTGTGAAGGAACCCTGCTGCTTGGAAGGTATCCACAGTGGGTTGAGTCTGTGAACTGTACATTTTGTGTGATAAATATGTTTTGATTTCTACTTTTATAAAGCAATAGCACTTTAACATGTTACATTTCTACACCACTTCATAATGAACTAAGCACTCTATAAGCAATTTACAATGTGTTAGCCAAGTTCGGTACACATTTTACTGGCCTACAAAAGGATGGAAGGCCGGGTCATAAAGTGCCATGGGCACATTTTTAACAATAATGTTACTGCACCATTTAACAAATCAGACAAGAGTTCCCTATATGTTCCAAAAGACCTTCCTTACTGTACATAGAAAATAACCATGTGGCTTCACCACAGCTTTTGTCTGTGGGGAGGCAGGGGTGCTTCAGCAACCAAGTATGGACAAGTTTCCTTTTCCTTCATAAATAACTAAAATTGGTTAGCTTGCATGGTGAACAGGTGGTCTAGCAGAATTCACAGGGCCGTAAAATGTATACTTTCAGCAAGTTTTAATTGACAACAACAACAACAAAAAACCAAACCGATTAATATACAACAGTTATTGGTTTGCTTTTTTTTTTTACTAATGAAGTAGCACACATCTCTTATTCAAATTAAAATGAAGACAACAATATGGTAAAATGTGAATGGGTGCAGGCTATATTGTATAAGGCTTGAGCATGCTATGTTGTATACACATACTTCCTATGACAGTTTATACTAATAAAAACAGTATGTTCACAAATCAATAACTCTAGGTGTTACCTTCTATGTTCCAGGTTCTATCAGCTATGTCCTTTCACCCCACCCCCCACCCCCCAATCAGGAAAATCAGTCTAATGTGGTCTCTTTTCCACATAAGATACTACAGCAGATAGTTTTGCAGAACTGCCAGAGCAAGGTGCTGTCTCTCCTCTTCCACTTTTGGCACATTACTCAGAGCAAGACATACCAGAATAATACTAATCAGAAGGGGGGAAAGTGCCTCAGAAGAAAAAAGTGCCCCACAGTTTCACATAACACAAAAAATATTCTTCTCAAACATGCACCATATATATTTGCACATGTCCAAAATCTACTAAAGCCCCCCAATATGGGGTGTGTGTGTTTTGTGGCCTTCCAAGGTTTCCCAAGAAAACTAATGCAGCATTCCTTTTATTATAACACATCATGGCTGCATTCCAACATCCTCTCAGCCTAGCATAAATGTCCACATGGAGACCTATTCTGCACTGAGCCATATACTTCCTCCTTGGCATACTGTAAAACCCTTCAAGTTGCCCTGCACAGCCCAATCTCTGCTTCTCAACAAACAGGCAGGATCAGAGAACAGTCTGAATACCTCTCTATAGCCAGATGTTCAATTATTACAGAAGCACTGAAGCCCCCAGAAGATCCCCACAGATCTCAGCGCTGATGTAATCATTTCGAGTCTGCTCATGGAAGATAATCAGATACATCTCTGATCCTGCCTTCTCACCACAAAGCACAAAATGGCTGTGGAGTGGTTTACAGTAAGATGAGGACAGGAATGCTTTAGGTGTTGTGAAGAGAGGAACGGAATATCAACTCTGATAGCACTTAAAAACAGATATTTACACACCTATAAAACACTATGTGTGCAGATGTTCGACCTCCAGATATTTTTGGATTACAATCACTATGCTATGCTGCTAATGATGGATGGGAGATGGAGGAAAACACATCTGGAAGGTCACAATTGTTTGTCCATGATGCAGAGGAACAGGGGACAGAAATCATGCTGTAGAACAGAGACGGGAATCATGAGGACTTCCCACTGGACTGCATCTCCCACCTTTCCTCACTATATAGACTGGCAAAGACTGTTAGAAATTGCAATCCACATCTGCAGATCCACATGATTTCCACCTTTGCTATAAAGCATTGGGAAGGTCTCTCTAAAGAGGCAGCTTCCTGTTCGTTTGTCACCTTCCCTTCTTCCCCCTTTCTCCACACTTGCCTACACCAGAGCAATATCACTTCCTGGATGATACATGGGTCTGTCTAGGTTTTTGGTGTTTTCAGCAGATGCTAACGATGACAGTTCTAATAGCTTCAGTGAGTCCATACAGAGATAAGAAAAACAGCCAAGGATGAAATGTTCTGTGATATATAGCTATTAAATGTTTCCAGCCAGAGTCCTGTCTTCTTCTGTCTCAGGTCACTGTACTATTAACAGGCATGCAGTCGAAGATTAGCAACAAGAGGTAATTATGGAAGCACTGAAATTGATTGCAGAATCCAAATTTACCAAGGTCTTTGTTACTTGAGGAACCAACCTTTTCACTGAAGATCAAATAGGTGCAGGACATCAAATAGGTGCAGAATCAAACCATAGAAGGCCAAAACAAGACTAGAAGAGGGAAAGAGAGAACCTTTCTAGTTGGGTTGGATAGAACCTTGGGTTTCTGAACATTTGAAAATTGCTTACACAGCAGGTAATGTAGAGGTCAGTGGCACATGACTGATTCTATCTTTCACACGTTCCCATCATTAAAAAAAAGATATCTTCTATCACATACAGTATTCCCCTGGAGCCAGCTAGGGTAATCTGTTGAAAGCCAAATTGAGAAACATATACGTGCACAAAGAGGTAGAAGGTAGAACCTTGAGAACCTTCTACACTGAGGTAGAAGAAAGGGGCTATGCATACCCTGAGCCTTTTCATAAAGTATCTTTGCTCATATCAGCTGGAGCTGGAGGAGGTGATAAGATTGAAGTGGAACTGCATCCTTCAAAGTGAAGAGTCTTAAGGAAAATCCAGGTTAGGTATTGATCATCCCACTTTCTTCAACAAAGTCCTGACTTTGCCTACGCTGGTTGTTGTTTTCCTCCCATGGAAGAAACCAGCATATTTGTTTGAAAAGGAAAACTTACAGCTGGTACAGAAGCTGAATGCAGAGCTGCCATGTCAACAAAGTCTTCTCTTCAGGTGTATCACTTTACATGTGAGAAAAATGGTTGACCAAGGGATGGGGGTAGGAACTAGGCTGAAGAAAGCAGGAAGGGAGAGGCCACAGAAGGGGGAAAGCAGGAACCTTAGGGGGTACAGTTAGTTTGTGCCCCTTGAGTTTGCAGGGGTGACTGGTACTGCTGGAGGGCAGAGGTGCCTGGGAATGTTACTGCTTCAGTGGTTGAGACATTTGGGAAGGGATAACCATCCTCTGTCTTCACAGCTGTATATTCCATACCTGCAGGGAAGCCATGGTAAAAGTTTATCTTTTGTTGGCTGATGTAGCCCAGTGCCTGTTGGCTGTAGGAGGCCCCAGGAGTTTTCCCAAAGAAGCTGGCATCCTCACCACTCACAATCTGATAGAAATTCTGGGGGTTACCATAGAGCTGGTGATCACTGTTGTAGTTTTGGTTGCTGAGAAAAGGTTGGCTGCTGGCAAAGTTCTCATGCATGCCAGCCAATGCATGGATGTTTCTAGCTTCACCGATGCTGTAACCTTGGTGATAATTCGGATTCATATCCAGGTAACCACCCTGGAAATAGAATTAAGTAATATTTCAACAACAGCTGTGTAGTGATAATCTTTAAATGCATGCCCTCATCAGGACAGTATCTACAGTAACAGTGGGAGACTGGAGGAGTCAGGAGCCCATTTCCCCACCCCACATTCCCTATGGAATATATACCACCCCAAAGCAAGCTCCAAAATCAATTTTCCTCTGCAGTCTCCCTCAAAATGGCAGAAGGAATAGAGGAAAACAGAGGGAAATATGGGGTTTGGGGGTGCTTATGTGACCAAGCTATTTTTGCAAGTTTCCAGTGTTAAAGCTACTTTTTCATGGTTCTCAGGCAATACTAATTTTAAAAAGGGGGGTAGCTAGGAAAAGATATTTTCCTTGTTTGCAACTATACTCTGAGAGTAATGGGAGTCCACGAGGATGAAGCTCATCTTCTTTGTTTATCAAATAGTTCCCGGACTGAGAACTGGTTGTGCTACACAATGGTTTTAATATGTCAGTAAGGAGAGGAATACTAAGCACCAGAAACTGTGTTCAGAGGACATCACATTCCTTGTCTCAGTTGTTACAACAGCTTTGTAGATTTGGTCAGTGTGGATTGTCTGTTTTTAAGGTTTGTATGTAGTCTTTGAATGCACTTTAACATTTTTAAATGCTTAATGTTTTAACTTCATAAATTGTTTTTTAAATCTTACATTTATACTTTTATCAATGCTTTTGTATTGTTTTTAATTTGTATTGTTTTAAATATGTTGTTAGATGCCTTGAGTCCCATTAGTGGCAGAAAGGCAGGATAAATAAAGTCTCCCTTGAGAGAGCAATATGGCCTAAGACCACCTAGAAAGCCATCTTGGGATATTCAAAGAAGTAACTGTCTCAGCTTTATTTTAAATCTTCTCTTTTACAAATATAAAAGGCACCTTTGTTTTATTTGTAGTGTGATTGCAAAACCAACAAATGTTTCACAGCTCTAACTCGAATGGCTATTTATTACTCTCAGTTCTTTTAGGATAAAGGTTAGAACACTCAGGAATCCTCATGTATATATATAGTCCTGTTGCTCCATCTGGCCCAGTACTGTCTACAACAGGAGTGGGAAACTGTGGCCCAACTCCCATAAACCTTAAGAGCACAACCAAATATGTGGGATTATGGCACTTTCAGGGACCACAGTTGCCCAAGACACTGATTGGAAAAAGAACTACAGAGTTTCAAGTAGGGGTCTTCAGATGCCAACAACTAAACCTGGAACCCTCTGCATGCAAAGCAAGCACTCTACCCACTGACCTTTCATCATACTTTGGCCAAGGATCCACTATAATGATTTCCCACTCAAGTATATTCTCAGTCATTTAGAAGATCTGAGAACTTTTGCTCCATCACAGTAATGGTTCCAATTACCTGAGGTGGGTACATCCCTTTTCTCATCCACAGACTTTCCTTCTGGGTTCGTTTGAACTTCATCCGTTGATTCTGAAACCATGTTTTTATCTACAACAGAACAAGAAATTGCTCAATCAGAATATGTAAATTGATTATGTAATCAAGCCAATAAAAAGCATTTTTGCATCCCTTACAATTAATTTAATCTTATTTTCATTCTTCTTAATATCAGGTAGGCATGCAAAATGACACAGTGGTCAGGGTTTTTTTATGATATACAGTCAGCCCTCCACATTTGTGATTTTTACTTTGACTGATTTGATTAAGACATTCTCTCTAGGAATTGCTAGATCCTCCAGCACAACTCTGTGGTCAATGTCTGCCAGAAGTTGCATTAGAGGACATAGAGATTCCCAGAGAGAACACTACTCTAGGAATTTGCATGCCCATCAGTGCAATTCCACGGACAACTTCTGGCAGATGGTGACCACAGAATTGCACTGGACAGTGGCATCACTGGGAGTATGTGGTGGTGTGGATCACACCGGGTGACACCCCAGAAGGGTAGTACACCCAGGGGGGAGGTGGCTATCTTCTGGATCCCGTGTGGCAATGGTCCTGCGAGACTCAGAAGGCTGGGGGGTGCTACTGAGAGGGCCAAGCACACCCCTAACCTTGCTGCAGTGGAGCTATTCTATGCACCTTGGCAGTATGGTGGGAGGAGTGCCCCTTTGGCCCCACCTCCCCACACTGGGCGACACCCTGGGTAGGGACGCCACTGGCACTGGAAGACCTAGATTCCTAGAAAGGTGTTCTCTCTCAGGTTAAAGAAATAGTGGAGTGTTTTTGCAGGTTTTCCACTTTCACAAAGGTCCTGTGCTCCTAATGCCGGTGAATGTGGAGGGCTCCACCGTACATATAAAATGACTTCCAGATGTTCTTGGATTGCAAATCCTCCACCTAAGGCAAGGGGAAAGCAGAACAAAAAGAAGAAAAAAGCCAGCCCAGTGAAGACCAGTGCTCAATGGTCATGTATAATACTAGCCAATGACTGAGATGCAGAAAGAAGTGGAACAAAAGCAAGGTAGGGATTACTGGGAACAGCATCACACCACTTTACAATTTTCTGTCCCGGAAAGCAGCAGACCATTTATCATTGTTGCAATGGGGTGAGGTGTGAGGAAGGTTATGGTCCTTAGTTTTAATGGAAAAACTTACCTGTCATGTGTAGGAATTAAGAAACCCTTGAGTTTTATACAACATGTGCTGTTGTTGTGTACCTTCAAGTTATTTCTGACTTATTTCCAACCCTAAGGCAAGTTTCTTCAGAGCGGTTTTTTACCAGTGCCCTTTCCTGAAGCTGAGAGTGTGACTTTCCTAGGGTCACTCACTGGGTTTTCATGGCAGAGCCAGAATTCAAAGTTATAGTCCAATGCTCATACCATTACACCATGTTGGCTCTCCTTTTATACAACATGCTATCCTTTTATTTAATTTGTAAATACTAAGAGACAGACGTGTTCACCCTCACAATCTCATTTAGGTGTGTGAAAGGATTTATTATTATAAAATATTAACTCTTGCTCTCTATAGGATGAATGCTTTCTGGGCTTATTCCTCAGATGTTTATTTAATGTTATATCATGCCAATTATTACTTTTCTTGAAGTTTGTATTATATAAAGTTGTTAAATATGACAAATATTATTAAGAGCAAAATACTCATCTTGTTGCAGGTCTCTCTTCAAAAGATCTCTATTGGGCATTTCAGCATGCACTTATTGCAACTCTGAAAATTCTTGGGGCAAAGCTATGAGATGTAGTGAGAGACAGAGTGATGTGGTTGTATGAGCATTGGACTATGACTCTGGAGAGCAGGGTTTGAATCCCAGCTCAGCCATGTAAGCTCACTGGGTGCCCTTGGGAAAGTAATATGCTCTCAGCCTCAGATGATGGCAATGGCAAACACTCTCTGATAAACCTTGCTAAGAAAACTCTGAGATAAGTCCATCTTAGGGTTGCCATAATTCAGAAATGACTTGAAGGCACATAACACACACACACACACACACACACGAGATATATTGAAAGTGTATAGACAGGTATCATTTACAGTTTAGATATGCCCACAAAGAAATGATAGGAGAGGCTACAGAAAGGAAAAAGGGAACAAAGTAAAGAACAGAGTACTATGGTAAAAAGTTAGAAGCTACTTCACTCCCACTGTGGTGTTAACAGCAGGCCCGCTTAAAACAGGAGTGGGAATTGTGTTGCTCTCCAAATACTATTGAATTACAACTCCTAGTATATGTCAACATTGGCTACACTAGCTAGGACCACTGGAAGCTGGACTCAAAGAACATCTGGCAGTTGTTGAGTCATTTCTTACTTATGGCAACCCTAAGGAAAACCTATCATGGGGTTTCCCTGGCATGATTTTTTTAGGAGATTGAGAGAATGTGATCTGCTCAAGTTCATGCAATGGATTTCCATGGCTGAGTGGGGATTCAAACCCTGTTTTTTCAGAGTTCAGCACTCAAACCACTACACCACACTTGGCTCATAAGAGCAGATGGGAAGCCCCATGATTCCCATCCCTGTTCTAATCATATCCAGAAAAGATTTTGAAGAACCAGCAGTCAGAATACTGGAATTCTGATTCTATGCAGTCAACCTCACAGCCCTCCCCAATTCAGGTACTGTATTTTCTCCAGCTGTTTTTGACTATAATTCCAAGCATCCCAAACTGACATTGGCCAATGCATGGAGGACACTAGGCCAGGGGAGACTAGTTATTCTAGCACACTGGAAAGTCATTAACATTTCCTCAGGGCAGTGACCCACCATCTTTAGTTCTTGCACCTTAGGGCTAATCAATTAAGACCTTACCTGCTTGTAGGTGAGTTCCAAGGCTGAGGCCAATTCTCGGATCTGCTGCGGACTGAGGTACTTTTGGTTCTGGAATCTATGGTGCAGGATCTGGAGCTGCTTTTGAGAGAATGCTGTCCTGGTCTTGACCTTTTTCCCTCCAGCACTTTCCTCCTTGAGTTTCTGAGAAGTTGACTGCGGGGAAGGGGGTCCATCAGGACTGGTGGCAGAGTCCGGAGTATAAAGAGTATGTATGCCAGAGCTGTCTAGGGTTCAAACAGAGATGGCATACCTAAGGATGCATACTTAAGGATGCAAGGCACTTTGAAGACAAAGTTGTTCAGATCTGCTCAAACTTGGATGCTGTAGTTGATAGTGCCAGTGGATGTAACTTTTGCACCTGTCTGTCCAGTGTTAATGGATACTTTTCAATTTGTGCACCTGATAATATGTACAGGATCCTTGGAGAGGTGAAAGCCACATGTGTCTTAGACCGTTGTCTTACTTGGCTTTTTAAACAGGGCAGAGGGGGACTGGCTGAGTGGCTGGCTGAAAGGGGTAGTCTATGTTTCCCTACAACAAGGCAGTGTTCCAATTTACTAAAGTTCCTAAAGGAGGCAGTTGTGAGGCCTTTGCTGAAAATGCCATCCCTGAATCCCACTATAATTAATAATCATTGGCCAGTGTCCAATCTACCATTTGTGGGCAAGGTATTGGAACGTGTGGTGGCTTTCCAACTCCAGGGGTTTGTGGAGGAAATGGATTATCTAGATCCATTTCAATCTGGTTTCAGGCCTGGCTATGGAACAGGGACAGCCTTGGTTGCCTTGGTGGATGAACCAACGTAGGGAACTGGACAGGGGGAGTGTGTCCCCTGGACCTCTCAGCAGCTTTTGATACCATTGACCATGGTATCCTTCTGGTCTGCCTCTCTGGGATGGGGCTTGGAGGTATTGTTTTACAGTGGCTCTGTTCTTTCCCAGAGAGGCAAACACAGAAGGTGGTGCTGGGGGACTCCTGCTTGACCCCCGGCCATTGGCCTTTGGGGTCCTTCAGGGTTCAGTGTTGTCCCCTATGCTATTTAACATTTACATGAGACCACTGGGAGAGGTTGTTTGGAGTTTCAGGGTGAGGTGCCATCAATACATGGATAACACTCAACTCTACTACTCCTTACAAGCTCAATCCAAGGAGGCTGTCCTGGTCCTAAACCAGTGTCTGTCATCAGCAATGGACTGGATGAAGGAAAACAAATTGTAACTTAATCCAGAGATGCTCCTAGACAGCTGGAAGGCAGATCCAGGAATAGGCATCCAACTTGTGTTAGATGGGTTACAATCCCCCTGAAGCAAGAGCAAGTACATTTCTATACTGCTTTTCAGTGAACTAGCACTCCCTATCTAGTTTACAATGTATAAGCCAATTGCCCCCAACAAGCTGGGTACACGTTATCGACCTATGAAAAGATGGAAGGCTAAGTGGACCTTGGAGCCCTCCTCGAGGATCGAATTTACACTACTGTAGCTACAGTACTGGCATTTAATCACTGCACCACCAGGGCTCTTGCAGGTCCACAGTTTGGAGGGTACTCCTGAACTCAGCTTTGAACCTGGAGGCCAAGGTCTCACCTATGACCAGTAGTGCTTTTGCACATTTAAGCTTGTGTGCCAACTCCACTTGTTCCTTGAGACATCCGATATGGTCAGTGGTACAGGCCTTGGTTACATCCTGTTGGGATTACTGTAACATGCTCTACTTGGGTCTGCCTTTGAAGTGTGTTTGGAAACTGGTCCAAAGAGCTGCAGCTAGACTAGGGCAAACTGCAGAGACCACGTAATGCCCCCACTGAAACAGCTCCACTGGTTGCCAGTTTGTTTCCGGGCACAATTCAAAGTGCTGGTTATAACTTATAAAGCCCTATATGGCTTAGGTCCAGGCTATTTGGCAGACTGTGTATCTCCCTCTATGAACCTGGCTCTGAGATTCTCTGAAGAGGCCCTTCTCTCTGTCCCACCAACATCACAAGTGCGGTTGGTGGGGACACGAAAGAATGTGGCTGCCCTTAGACTCTGGAACTCCCTTCTCAGGGAGGCCAAAATGGTCCCACCCTTATTGACTTTCCTCCGGCAGGTTAAAACCTTATGCAAGAATGTTTTTAAAAGACTGGTTTGGAGTGTTGTATTGCAACCCAAAACTAAGGACTGTTGAAGTTCCATAGATATTTAGGTATCTGTCTAACACTTACTGAAAATAATTGTTAGGATATGATCCATTAAACGTGACTTTAAGTTCCACTGTGCAAAAAAACTGAACTTGAATTTAATATCTCCACTGGAGGTTCCCATTAAAAAAGTGATATTATTGCTGTTGATGATGATGATGATGATATTATTATTATTATTATTATTATTATTATTATTGCGCTTTTCTCCCAGAATTGGGATCCAAAGCAGCTTAGTCTAAAAATACAGTACAATTTAAAATGTACAAAAATGACAATTAAAATGGCATTAAACCATTTCAATGTTAAAACTAGATCATTTGCTTTAAATAGTATACAGTTAAAAAGACAAATGCATTTAAAACCATACACATTGAAAGAATACACCAAACCCAGGACCTTCTTTACAACCTTTTTGTTTTAAAGGCCTTGGCTCCAATCCTGTATCCACTTAGCTGGGAGAATAAATCCCAGAATAAAACAATAAATCCCAGAATAAATCATTGCCAAGTTTTACTTCTGAAGTAGATCTTTAGTCTTCAAATAAATGTTCTATTAAAAATTCTTAGTGTTGATTAGTGGCCTTGAGTTTGGAATACATTATTTTAAATGGCAGGTTTCTCTTGCCCCTTCCATCTTAAAAATACAGCCACAAGGTAAAATACCTGCATTTAAAAGAAGCATCATGCACCCCTTCTAGATGTTTTAGGGATGACAACACCCAGCATTCCTTACCATTTGCTAGGCTGCTCAGACTTGCAGTCCAGCCAAATTTGCAGTCACTAATTCCAACCCTTGATTTAAAACATACAAGTGGCTGACAAAATAGAAGGTTTTCAAGTGAATTTAAAAACCCCCAGCCCCCACCTCAATTACAGTATCCCAAATAACAGAGCAATGGAATACCACTAAGAAAAACTATAATTGCATACTTATGCTGCAGGTGAAGTGGTTTGTTGGCATACATAGTACTTTTGTTCATTGTCACACATATCATTTAAGGAGATCTGGTGTTATGCTTAGTAAATTAGGAGAATCTGTCTGCAAATCAGGGCTGAAGAACTTCAAACCAATGTGTTTTCTGGACTATATAGATTTTCTTCTCCAAGTCATGTTAGAAACCATCTCTGAAGAAACCTTGCCAAGAAAACCCCCATGAGAGGTTCACCTGGTGCTCTGAGTGTTGAAGTAAGACTCTGGAGGCCAGGGTTCGAATCCCCTGGGTGGGCTTGGGCGAGCACACTCTCTCAGCCTCAGACAGAAATGGCAACACACAAACAAACCAACAACCCAAAACCAACAACAAAACCCTCTGAACAAACCATTAAAACCCCATGAAAGGTCCACCTCAAAACTGCCCTAATTCGAAACCACTTAGGGGCTTTCTTGCCAAGTTTCTTCAGAGGGTGTTTTTTGCCTTCCCTGAGGCTGAGAGCGTGTGACTTGCCTTGAGAGGAAAGCCATGGCAAACTTCCCTCTGACCCAACCTTGCCAGGAAAACCCCATAAAAGTGATATACCTTTATCGGCCATCCAAAATGCACAATATTACTCGTCGCAAGCTTTCGAAGCTCCATGGGCTTCTTCATCAGGCCAAGAAGTTATAAAGCACACAGGAGGGGGGGGGAAACAAATGGAGATGTTAGTAAGATGCCTGCATTTTGTTGTTTCTGATTTTTGTTTAAAATTTTGTTTAAAAATTTGTTTATTTTGTTGCAGGCATCTGACATCTCCAGTTGTTTTTCTCCTATTTGGTTTGTAACCTCTTGCCTGATGAAGAAGCCCATGGAGCTTCGAAAGCTTGCAGCAAGTATATGGTGCATTCTGGTTGGCCAATAAAGTTTGGTGGGTTTTTATTTGAAGTTGCTAACTGGCCAACAGCAGCTACCCCTGCATGACCCCATATAAAAGGATCACCTCAAGTTTGACCTAAGGGAGAAACAATTTGATGTCTTCTCAGCAGGACCTTGAAGCCCCACCACAAGAGCACCCCTAACCCCCAGCTGGGCTTGTGGTTGCCCTCCTGAGGATGACCAGGAGGCTGACCTACCTGAGCTTTGCTGGGCCTCCTTGTCCTCCTCTATCCCCCCTAAGCCCTGCTGAGGGGGGAACCCCTCTGGACCCCTGTGCTCCTCCTCAGAAGGATAGCCATAGTACTCCTCAAAGCCCATGGTGGCCTCCAAGGTGGCTGAGGAATAGGAGAAGGAGGGAGGGGAAGCAGTAGCAGGGCAAGGGCTGCCCAAGGCCCTTTATGGCCAGAGAGGCTTCCAGGGGCGGAGCTCCTTCCCAGGAGGAGCCATTGACCCCTGGCCCTGCCTCCTGACTGAGGAGAGCCCCTCTGGACCAGGCCTTTGGCCATGTTCAAAGGAAGCCCTCCCAGGCAGAAGGAGGGCAAAAAGAAACCAAGCCACCCTCCTGTGGGAGAATGAAGAGCCACCAGAGCAAGGGCACTTGCTGGCACTGGCCACTGGGAGCAGCCCCATGGCCCTCCATTCCAGCCTCCTCTCCAGGAGGAATTCCCAAAGGCCTCCCATTCAAAGTGACCAGGTGTCCTCCTTTTCCAGGACATGTTTCACATTTCCGCCTTCTGTCCAGGAGGAATTCCCAAAGGCCTCCCATTCAGATTGACCAGGTGTCCTCCTTTTCCAGGACTTGTTTCACATTTCCGCCTCCTGTCCAGGAGGAATTCCCAAAGGCCTCCCATTCAAAGTGACCAGGTGCCCTCCTTTTCCAGGACATGTTTCACATTTCAGCCTCCTGTCCAGGAGGAATTCCCAAAGGCCTCCCATTCAGATTGACCAGGTGCCCTCCTTTTCCAGGACATGTTTCACATTTCAGCCTCCTGTCCAGGAGGAATTCCCAAAGGCCTCCCATTCAGATTGACCAGGTGTCCTCCTTTTCCAGGACATGTTTCACATTTCCGCCTTCTGTCCAGGAGGAATTCCCAAAGGCCTCCCATTCAGATTGACCAGATGTCCTCCTTTTCCAGGACATGTTTCACATTTCGGCCTCCTGTCCAGGAGGAATTCCCAAAGGCCTCCCATTCAAAGTGACCAGGTGTCCTCCTTTTCCAGGACATGTTTTACATTTCAGCCTCCTGTCCAGGAGGAATTCCCAAAGGCCTCCCATTCAGATTGACCAGGTGTCCTCCTTTTCCAGGACTTGTTTCACATTTCCGCCTTCTGTCCAGGAGGAATTCCCAAAGGCCTCCCATTCAAAGTGACCAGGTGTCCTCCTTTTCCAGGACATGTTTCACATTTCAGCCTCCTGTCCAGGAGGAATTCCCAAAGGCCTCCCATTCAAAGTGACCAGGTGCCCTCCTTTTCCAGGACATGTTTCACATTTCAGCCTCCTGTCCAGGAGGAATTCCCAAAGGCCTCCCATTCAAAGTGACCAGGTGCCCTCCTTTTCCAGGACATGTTTCACATTTCAGCCTTCTGTCCCAGGAGGAATTCCCAAAGGCCTCCCATTCAGGTTGACCAGGTGTCCTCCTTTTCCAGGACGCGTCCTGCATTCCAGGCTTCTTCTGTCCAGGAGGAATTCCAAAATATCCTCCCTTTGGAGCAGAACTAAGAAGCAGGAATTTATATTTCTGGGCGTGTTTTGAGCATTTGTTTGATCACGCCCTACATTTTCCTTGAATGTCCTCCATCTGGCAGTGCCTTGTTCTCCCTTGTGGTTAGGAGGACATCAGGTCACCCTGGGTCCCCTTTTGCAGGATGTGTCCTCCTTTTCAACCTTCTGTCCAGGAGGAATTCCAATATGTCTTCCATTTTTAGCATTACTAAGAAGTGTGAATTTATATTTATGGAAGCCATTTTAGCTTTCATTTTGTCCTCCATTTCCCCAGAAGGTCCTACATTTTGCAGAGCCTTTGTCTTTTGCAGTTATGACATCTGCTCATCCTGGTCCAGAAGGAATTCCTAAAAGTCCCCAATTTTGACCATGGCTAAAAAGCATGAATTTATATTTCTATGGCGCGTTACAGAGTGAGCGCCCAAAAACGGCGCTCTGCTGGCGCTGCCGATTGCTGTGTTCGGGAACCGCAGCAGTCAAACCGCATGATTCCCGGACGCAACAAAAAGAAGCCGCAAAAAGCGGCTTCTTTTTGCGCCCTGGAAGTGGCGCCGCAAGTGGCCAATGGTGCATTTGCGACAGCACTTCTGTTGTGGGACGTGCGGATGCTATGTGTCCACGACGTCAAGATAGCGGCGCCCGTGTAGAACGGGCGCCGCCATTTTGTACACACCAAGTGTGTACTAGGGTTAGGGGCATCTGGAAAGGATTCCCCTTTCTAACCCTAGTACGTGCTTGGCACGTACTTTATGCCCATCCGGAACAGGCCTATGAGTATTTTTAGCTCTTATTTAGTAGTGCCCTCTCCATTTTTCTGGATGGCCCTACATTGTAAGCTGCCTTGTCCTCCTTTGTGTTTAGGAGGATATCTTGTCAACCTGCATGTGGTTGTTGTTGTTGTGTGCCTCCAAGTCATTTTTCAATTTATGGTGACCCTAAGGTGAACCTATCAAGGGGTACTGTTGGCAAGTTTCTTCGGAAGGGCTTTACCACCCCCTGAGGCTGAGAGAGGGTGAATTGCCCAAGGTCATCTAACAGGTCTTTATGGTCAAGCAGGGATTTGAACCCTGGTCTCCAGAGTCCTAGTCCAGCACTCAAAACACTACACCACACTGCTCTCTGTTCTGTGCTTTTAAATCATTTTTGACTTATCATGGGGGTTTCTTGGCAAGCTTCTTCAGAAGGGTTTCGCCATGGCCATCCCCTGAGGATGAGAGAGTGTGACTTGCCCAAAGTCACCCAGTGGGTTTTCATGTTGAAGTCTTAATCCAGTGGGGGTCCCCTGTAATGTCTGACCTGTACATTTACCATGTACATGATTATGGAAACTGCAGAATGAAAATATGTATAAATTCATGCTTCTTAGGATATTTTGGAATTCCTCCTGGACCAGGGTGACCAGATGTCATAACTGCCAAGGAGGACAAGGCACCAAATGGAGAACATGACCCAATAAACTGAGAAGAAAAAAATCATCTCCTTTTCTGGAAAGAGCTCTGTGGATACTGTGTGAAGTGCCAAAATACGAATAAAAAGGTGAAAGAACAAATCAAGCCTGTTCTCCCTAGAAGCCAAAATGACTCAACTGAGGCTATTGTACTTGGGGCATATAGAGAGACAACATGACGATACAACATGACACATTAGAAAAGACAATTGTGGCTATGTGCTTTCTAGTCCTTTCTGACCCTATCATGGGTTTTTTGGGGGGTTTTGGCAAGTTTCTTCAGAAGGGGTTTGCCATTGTCTTCCTCTGAGGCGGAGAGAGTGTAACTTGTCAATGGTCATCCAGTGGGTTTCCATGGCTGAGTGTCTCGAGAGTCATAATCCAGCACTCAAACCACTATGCCAAGCTTGGGACTTGAGGCCTAAACTCCCCAAATCGTAGTGCGATTTCCCTAGTTAAGTGGAAGTACTGTCAGTATCTTTCAAAGACCTAGACGTGTTAGTTTGGAAAATCAGTCTGCAAAGGGATCTGTAGCACCTTTAACTTGAAAGATAGAAGCTTGTGGTATAGGCAGAGGAGTCAGGCAAGGCTTCATGTTATCAACCCATTAGTTCAATTTGTATGAAGAAAATATCATACAAAGAGCAAGACTAGACTCAGAAGGAGGAGGAGTGAAGATAGAAGGAAAGAACATCATAGAATCATAGAGTTGTAAGAGACCGCAAGGGCCATCCAGTCCAACCCCTCTGCCATGCAGGAACTCTCAATCTAAGCATCCCCGACAGATGGCCATCCAGCCTCTGTTTAAAGATCTCCAAGGAAGGAGACTCCACTACAATCTGAGGGAGTGTGTTCCACTGTTGAACAGCCCTCACTGTCAGGAAGTTCCTCCTAATGTTGTGGTGGAATCTCTTTTCCTGGAGCTTGCGTCCATTGCTCTGGGTCCTAGTCTCTGGAGCAGCAGAAAAGTTTGCTCTCTCCTCAATATGACATCCCTTCAAGTATTTAAACGGGGCTATCATATCACCTCTTAACCTTCTCTTCTCCAGGCTAAACACCCCAAGTTCCCTAAGTTGTTCCTCATAGGGCATGGTTTTCAGACCCTTCACCATTTTAGTCACCCTTCTTTGGACACGCTCCAGTTTCTCAATGTCCTTTTTAAATTGTGGTGCCCAGAACTGGACACAATATTCCAGGTGGGGCCTGACCAAAGCAGAATACAGTGGCACTATTACTTCCCTTGATCTAGACATTATACTTTTATTGATACAGCCTAAAATTGCATTGGCCTTTTTAGCTGCCGCATCGCACTGTTGACTCATGTTCAATTTGTGGTCTACTTGGACTCCCAGATCCCTTTCACACGTAGTTTCATTCAGCCAGGTGTCCCCCATCCTATATCTGTGCATTTTATTTTTCTGCCCTAAGTGCAGTACCTTACATTTCTCCATGTTGAAATTCATTTTGTTAGCTTTGGCCCAGCTTTCTAGTCTATTCAGGTCATTTTGAATCTTGGTCCTGTCTTCTGGAGTATTAGCTATTCCTCTTAATTTAGTGTCATCTGCAAATTTGATAAGTATGCCCCCAATTCTGTCATCCAAGTCATTGATAAAGACGCTTAATAGAACTGGCCCCAGGACAGAATCCTGTGGGACCCCACTGGTCACTTCTCTCCAGGATGAAAAAGTTGTTTTAGGTTGTTATAACCCTCTGTTATAGCAATAGCAAGTACATTTCTATATCGCTTATAAGTGGACTTAAGTACTCTCTAAGCGGTTTACAAACTGTAAGTTAATTACCCCCAACAATCTGGGTACTCATTTTAGTGACCTTGGAAGGATGCAAGCCTGAGTTGACCTTGAGCCCTGAGTTGATCTTGAGCATTGAACTCACAACCTTATGGTTTGTGAGTGAGTGGCTGACAGTACAGGCATTTAACCACTGCGCCACCAGGGCTCCTGGTCATATCTGTACTGTTATTATTTCCAGACTTAATTTGTGCCTTTTTTCTTCTTTTTACAATAAAATGCAGTTCCAGCCCTAGCCTTTCAAGTTTCAACAACTGCTCTTGAGCCTTACTAAAGGTTTGTCGTTGCGGTTGTGTTCCTTCAAATCATTTCCAATCTATGGTCAGGGTTTTCTTGGTAAGATGTACTGAGCAATTTCTCTTTGCCTCCTTCTGAGGCTGAGAGAGTTTGACTTGCCCAGTGGATTTCCATGGCTGAGTGGGGATTTGAACCCTGATCATCAGATTTGTACTCATAGCCCAAACTATTACTCCGTTATTATTATTATTATTATTATTATTATTCTCCATTCCAACACCATCACAAACACGGTTGGTGGGACGTGAGAGATGGCCTTGTCGGTGGCTGCCCCTAGACTCTGGAACTCCCTGCCCAGGGAAATCAGAACGTTATTTATTTCTTTTTAATGTTTTTAATTGCACTATTTTTAATGCTGTGAAGCCGCTCTGAGTGGGATATAACTAACTAAATAAATTACACCACACCGGCTCTTTCAACATTTCCCATTTATTGACTGAACCTGTTCTACTGCCTCCTTATATAGATGGATTGTTGTTGTTGCGTGCTTTCAAGTTGTTTCCAACTTATGGTGACCTTAATCATGAGGTTTTCTTTGCAAGATTTGTTCAGAGGTGGTTTGTCATTGCCTTCCCCTGAGGCTGAGAGCATGTGACTTGCCCAGGGTCATCCAGTGGGTTTTATGGCCAAGCAGGGAGTCGAACCCAGGTCTCAAGAGTTATAGTTCAGCACTCAAAACACTATGCCATGCTGGCGCTTTATAGATAAGGCATGCCTATACTAATTACTCCTTCTATAGCCTTTCTTGTTCACTCCTTTGTCAGTTTGTGCCCATGGGGCAGGAAGATTTGAGTTTACTGATTATCTCTCATGATTATTTCCCACCTATTTTTATGGCATCATTTTGTTTTAAAGAATGGAAACAAGTAATTAACTCTCCCTAGAAGCCAAGATGACAAACCCAAGACTGTTGTATTTTGGATACATCATGAGAAGACAGGACTCACTAGAAGTCTAGAAAGGACAATAATGCTTGGTAAGGTGGAAGGCAGTAGGAAAAGAGGAAGACCTCATTCCAGGTGGATAGAGTTAATCAAGAAAGTCAGGGCCATGAGTCTGCAAGGCCTGAGCAGGTCAGCTGAGGGTAGATTGACTTGCAGGTTTCTCATTCATGGGGTCGCCATAAGTCAAAAGTGACTTGATACATACCAAGGGCTGGGGTGCTCTATGATAAGAAGAGAAAGATACTACAAGAACAAGAAGAAATAGACCAGACCAGCAAAGGATGCCTTGCAGTCATCTATGTCAAGATGCATTGTACACACAAAGCCAATTCAATTAGTGCAGCACCAGACACAGAAAAACCCACAGTTCCTGGGAGCAAATATATAGTATTAATAAAATATCTAAGAATTTGCTCTTCTTTTCTGACATTTGAAGTCTGCTGCCTGAAGTTACTTGCTCTCTCCCCTAAGGGCTGAATCGGTCGTTAATACTCTCAAACTCTACTCTCAATAACCTTTTATAAATACACTCATCCCTCCACATTTGCGGCTTTGACATTTGCGGATTTGACTATTCACGGATTTGATTAATGTGTTCTCTCGAGGAATACCTAGTTCCTCCAGCACAACTCTATGGTCAACTTTAACCAAAAGTTGCACTGAAGGACTAGAGATTCCTAGGGAGAACACTCCACTAGGCGTAATTCTATAGCCAATGTCTGGCAGATGTTGACCATAGAGTTACACTAGAAGACCTAGAGATCTCAGGAAAAAACATAATGTTATTTGTGATTTTCCCACATTCACAGGGTACCTGTGCCCCTACAGTGAATCTGGAGGGATGAGTGTACCAGTGCTTGTAGTAGCCTTGAAACTACTGGTGGAAAGAATTACATACTGCTTTATCACACTAGGAGCAAACAGGATTTAAACGAGAGTTAAACTAGAGAAAACCAGAAAATGTTGTGTGATAGACATCAGGCATTTTCTGGTTTTCTCTAGTTTAACTCTCATTTAAATCCTGTTTGCCCCTAGTGTGATAAAGCAGTTAGAGGCCTGTTACAGACAGCCAAAATAAAGCTAAGGACTGGAGCGTGGCTTTGGTGTGGCTTCTGGACTCGTAGGACACATGCATCATTGAAACACAATACCTCCACTGTGACTCGAAGCAGCTTTATTTTGGCTGTCTGTAACAGGCCAGAGCTATTTAGAACCAACATCCAGAGGCTTAGCAGTGTTAGTCAGCTGCTGCAGCAATAGGGTTTTTAGCAATTAACTGCTTCTGGGCTTTTGTTTATTAGAGTCCACTTTATTAACTATACAATAATACTTCAAATACACACAACAGTGATATCTTTAATTGTCCAACCAAAATGCACAAAATGCACAATTCAAGCTTTCAAGGCTCCGCTGGCTTTGTCCTCAGGCAAAGGTGTTGAGAATCATACAGGAGAAAAAATAACAATAAAATGATAATTGTTAGTCACAGGCTTGAATTTTCTCAAGGTATTGTGACCCACTTGCATAAATATCCCTCCAAAGAACACCAATAACACCTTGAGAAGATGCAAGTCTGTAACTAACATTGTAATTATATATAATTACTGTATGTGTATGTGTGTGTATATATACACATACCCACACATACACATACAGTGTGTGTGTGTATACACACCCTGTTTCCCCGAAAACAAGACATACCCATAAAATAAGCCGTAGCGGGATTTCTAAGCATGAGCGCAATATAAGCCATACCCCGAAAATAAGACATAGTGATAGGACCAACGCAGAATGGAAGGGGGCAGGAAGGGAGCAGAAAGATTGGGGCAAATGGTTCTAAAGGAAATGGAGTCGCAAGAAATTTAGGATCGAATTCTGGTTTTGGAGAGTTATGACGATGTTTCAAAAGAAGAAGACTTAACTATATTTGAATAAATGTAGATTGTTGTACCATACTTAATAAAAATAAGACATCCCCTGAAAATAAGCCATAGTGTGTCTTCTTGAGGAAAAATAAATATAAGAGAGTGTTTTATTTTTGAGGAAACATGGTATGTGTGTGTATAGTATATATATTCCTGTATCATATTGGCGTTGGTGAGCAATGCGTGATATCTTCCTAAGAGGCAAAGGTTCTTTAGAGTATTTGAAGGCACTAACTACACACACACAAAGGTGTTAGTAGTCAATGATTTTACTAAGTTGCAGGCAAGGATGATACAATCAAGTAAAACAAAATTGCGGGATGAACACACTTCCAGAGTTAGTTGTCAAGGACTCCACATAAAAGACAATGGAAAAACCCCAAGTTAGGGTTGCCATACTACCTGGTTGGCCGGGTGCCTGTTTCTGTTTTGACCATCATCTAGCCCTGATCCCATCCTTTCATTTACATGAAAAAGCAAGTTTCTACCTCCTTTAAGAGAGGAGTGATAGGGCAAAAGGTGCAGTTTCTGTTCTGTCCAGTTGTTTTGCAAAAAACAAGTAGGGCCCTTTGATTTATTCTATAGTACAGCTTCCAGGCTTTAGGTCAAACTGAGAATCATGCAGCCATGCAGCTACTGGACTGCAAATCCCAGCACCCTTATTCAGTATAGGGAGCCAACAAAATCTGCAAAGCTGCATGATTCTCACCCTCCATTAAACATGTTATCCCCAATCACTGATGGATAGATGATGCTTGGAAGATTTTTAGAGGGGAAATACCCCCTTTGAGAGTTTCATTGACCTGGAGCCTTCCCATTCCTGCATTACAATACAACATTAATGACTGAATTATAATTCAGTTAAAATAGGAGTTAGTTGCAGCAAGTCAATTGAATAGTGAGTCAACACATAGATAAATCTCACTGATTCACTGGGTCTACTCAAGTTATGACTAACAATAGGATTGAGGTCCATTGTGTTCAAAGCAGTTTAAATACAATCATAAAGTTAATATAAATATTACACACATACACAATATATATATATATATATATATATATATATATATATATATTTAGAGAACTTTATAATACATTGTGGAAACTTCCAAGCCAGGGCTAAATTCCAAGGCGTCCATATAAATGACTATAGAAAGACCTCAAGATAGGCTTGCCATGCCATTTTGTTGGCCAGGCTCCATCTGGTGTCTAGTCATAATCTGGCCTTGAATCTAAACTTTTATTTATTTTTAAAAAAAGCAAATCTCTAGACCTAGTAGGAATAGAGCTATGGGGCAAAATGTGCAGTGACCCTCTATCCAGCTGTTTTCTGGGGGAGGGGGAACCTTTATTGTTATTGTTGTGTGCCTTCAAGTCATTTCCGACTCATGGCGACCCTAAGGCAAACCTATCATGGGGTTTTCTTGGCAAGACTTGTTCAGAAAAGGTTTGCCATTGCCTTTCCCTGAGTCTGAGAAAGTGTGACTTGCCCAAGGTCACCCAGAAGGTTTCATGGCCAATCCAGGACTCAAACCCTGGTCTGCAGAGTCATAGTTCAGCACTCAGACCACTATGCCACAGTCCTGTTTTCGAGTGTGTTAGTCAATGAATGAAGGCTCACACCACTGATTCCAACAAATGCAAAAGAGAATGGTCTCAAAGACAAACATCCATCCCAAAGAAGACTATTGCCTTGTCTGCACTGGCCAGAATACTCTGGGGGCAGCCTTGAGTATCCTGGACATACAGCTGCCCTGACCTGCCCCTGCTATTTTGCAATCCATTCCTGCCTTGTAGCAGCTGTCTCCATGGTTATCCCCACTGAGCCCTTCAGTGTGACCACTGCCACCATGGGTCACTCATCTCTGAGGCCAGAATGAGGTGCCCAGTCTTGCAACTGTTTCCGGGATTATTGCTGGGATCATTGTTCTGACATCCCTATGGGTGATTCACAGTGGTGGCGGATGCACTGGGCAGCTCAACAGGACACCCATGTAGACAGCTGCCACAGTGGGAATTCCTGGAAGATTCAAATAATCAGGTAACTTTAAAACATGGTTTAAGGCGGTTAAACCCTAGTTTTGGTGCAGAATGTGCAGGATGTAATCCAGACTGCTTGCATGATAATTGGGATTTGGGATGTGCATCATCCAAAGAAGCAACACCAGGATAGCAGGTGAGGAGAATGGGCCTTTTGGACTATGCAGATAAGGCCCAGGAGGACTAATGAAAATACCTATTACAAATGATTGAAACAGTATGTAATATATAATGCATGCATGAAAAAATAGCCTTCTGTGACATCAACAACTTGAAAATGTATACACAAATAGTAAACAATCACAAAATTGCAGACATATAGTAGATTAGCACCTAGTTATAATACTGTAGAAACGTTGTTGTGTGGCTTGAAGTCATTTCTGACTTATGGTGACCCTAAAGTGAAACTATCCTGGGATTTTCTTTGCAAGATTCTTCAGAGGGGTTTGCCATTGCCATCCTCTGAGGCTGTGTGATGTACCTGTGGGTTAACATGGCTGAGCCAGGATTCGAACCCTGGTCTCCTGGTCCAATGCTCAAACCTCTACACCACATTGGCTCTCTTGCAGAAACACACAGGTAACAATATAATCTGTGAGAACACCTGTAGCTCAATTCTGATTCTGGACAGTCTGAATGCTAACAGAATTTCAGAAGATACTCAGACATGTCTTGTGGACAACAAATAAACAGTGGTCAACAATCACAGAGATACCAGTCTAAATAGAATTCCACCTTATCATCACATAGGCCTGTTACAGACTGCCAAAATAAAGCTGCTTTGGGTCTCTTTGGAGGCATACTATTTAAATGATGCATGGGTCCTAAGAGTCTGGAGGTCGCGCCAAAGCCACACTCCATTCCTAAGCACTGGAGTGCAGCTTTGGTGCAGCTTCCGGATTCTTTGGATGCATGCATCATTTAAAAAGCATACCTCCAAAGAGACCTGAAGCAGCTTTATTTTGGCAGTCTGTAACAGGCCATAGACAGCAAACACACATGAAAAATAATTCTGTCTCCTCATAATGTGGTCTTAAGGAACACATAATGAAATCAGATCCATACAAATGCAGTCTATGACTCCTGGCAGAAATTTTAAAAGATGCTTATGCTGGTGAACTTTCAAAAGGTAATTGGAGCCATTTTGATGGTCTTCTTCAGTAGAATAATTTTCAGTGATGATCATGCTAGTTCTCAGTGGCTGCAATTACATAAAAAATTTACTAATGATACAGATAACATCTGGAATACTAATACAACTAAAAATGTAATACAAAATGTTGTTAACAGCACACCAGTTGACCTCATCTCATGGTGACATCTCCAAGCCCCCCTGTCCTCCACTACTCTACTTAGGTCCTGCAGATTCAAACCGATGACTACCCTCATTGAGTCCATTCATCTGATGTGACGTTTTGCTCTCTTTCTACTGCCTTCCACTTTTCCTAGCATTATTGTCTTTTCTAAAGAGTCCTGTCTTCTCATGATATAGTCAAAGTACAACAGCCTCAGTTTCATCATCTTGGCTTCCAGGGAGAGTTCAGGCCTGATCTATTCTACGACCCAATTGTTTGCCTTCCTGGCTCTCCATGGTATTCTCTGTGCTCTTTTCCAGCACCACACCTCAAATGAGTTTGTTTTATTTTCTCCACTTCCTTCACTGTCCGGCTCTCACATCCGTACAAGGTGATGGGGAATACAGTGGCTTGGGAAATTCTAACTTTAATGCTCAGTTGTATATCTTTATTCTTTAGGATCTTTTCTAGTTCTTTCATAGCTGCCCTTCCTAATTCTGGTCTTCTTCTAATTTTTCAACTGTAGTCTCCATTCTGATCAATGTTTGATCCAAGGTATGGGAAATCTTTTAACCATTTTGATTTCCTCATTATCTATGTTGAATTGATGTACGTCCTCTCCAATAATTATTTTTATTTTTTCATGTTCAGCAGTAAGCCTGGCTTTACACTTTCTCCTTTAACTTTCCTTAGTAATTGTTCCATGTCTATGATGTTTTCTAGTAGTAGTATGGTGTTATCCACATAGCTTAGACTGCTGATGTTATTATTATTATTATTATTATTATTATTATTATTATTATTATTAACCTTCATTTATAAAGCGCTGTAAATTTACAATGTTCCTGCCTCCTATCTTCACTCCTTATTCTTCTGAGTCTAAACCTGCTCTTATGATATTTTCTGTATACAAGTTGAAGAAAGAGGATGATAAAATGCCTGACCACTTTCCCAATTGGAAGCCATTCTGTTTCTCCATATTCTGTTCTAAGAACAACAAAAAATAGCTGCTATTAAATTTACTATATGAGCCCACCACATTGTTAACAACACAATTTCATAATATTTTCCAAGGCAGCACTTACAGGTTAAGGTACTATGTACTTAAAATAGTCCCAAGAAAGATATGGAATACGAAATTTAAAGAGACATTATCTACATTCACATTTACAAAAGCTGATAAACCTTTGAGCTAGGATAAACAATATCATCCAGAGAAATACCTACAAGTCATTGTCATTGATGGTGATTGACAGTGACAATAGCATTCAAAGAAATAGCCGTGTTAGTCTTGTTCAGTATGCAAAAGGATAATGTGGCATTTTTGAGAGTAATTTAGAAAAAGAAGTTTATAGCATAATATTTTTTTTATTCTTAAGTCTATTTTATCAGATGAATGGAGTGAGGTGCCTAGGAACATAGCTTTATAGCTATGAATGAATTGATTGTATGTGTGAATAGTAATAGAAATGCAAACCTTGAGAATATGGTGATGAAGTGACAAGTTGGGGGCCTTCCGTGGCCCACATCACCAACCTATGAAACTGTCCCTCCAGGAAAGAACAGAGCCACTGCAGAACAGTGCCTCCAAGCCTCATGCCAGAGAGGTGACCCAGAAGGAGACCATGGTTAGTGGTATCAAAAGTTGCTGAGAGATCCAGCAGAACCAACAGGAACACACTCCCCCTGTCCAGTTCTCTGCATAGGTCACCTACCAATGCAACCAAAGCTATTTGTGCCCCATAACCTGGTCTGAAACCAGACTGAAATAGATCAAGATGAATTGCCTCATCCAGGACTCCCTGGAGTTGAGAAACCAAGAGAATCTTAACAAGCTGGGTTATGGGCAGGATCACTAGAATTTCATCACACACTTTTAAAGCTCTACCATATTTTATGGTTCCAAATAGCAAAATGATATAAAGGATTTTAAAAAATATCTGCTTTTTTGAAGAAACCAGCCCTATCCTGGAAAAATAGAATTCCTAGCATGCTATTTGTTTTTGATTTTAATATCTCTGCCCTGTGGCAATTCATTCTTTTGTTCCATTCCATTCTCTGCTCTCCTTTCACCTGCCCAGTACCTTGTAAGAATTAGGTCTTCATTCATATGAACATTTGTTTCCTGTTTGCCTGGGGGCTGAAACCAGGTGAAGGAGGTCATAGTAAGGGCAAGGTTTCCTCTCTCATTGAAATCTTCTACTTCTGATGACTTGAAAATGTCAGAACCATTGATACTTGCCTAAGAAAAGTCATGGGTTCACCATAGGTCCACTGGCAATGTGAAGGTAAATATGCACTCCAATGGAAGCTAATGTGGTGTAGTGGTTTCAGTGTTGGGCTAAGACCAGGGTTTGATTCCTGCTTGGCAATGAAACCGAATGGGTGACCTTGGACAAGTCACATGCTCTCAGCCTCAGGGGATAGCAATGGTCAACCTCCTCTGAACAAAGATTGCCAAGAAAACCCCAGGATAGGTTCACTTTAGGCCTACCAGAAATGACGTGAAGGCACACAACAACAACAACAACAACAACAACACCATTCAAATGTGAAAAAAGAGTGAAAGGTGGTCATATAACCTGGCTGGAAGCTAGTGGTCAAGAGATGGAGAGCCCTGTCCCACCATGGCACTTTTCCAACATGTGGTTCAAAGCAGAGACCTTGTGCCTTGATTTTTATACTGATGTTCCAAGTCTATAAGCGATAACCTACCTAGGAGTGAAGAATGGGAATTGGGGTTGTTCTGTTTACCATCTTGGTATTGGGTTGTCCCCCTACTTATTCTCTGTTCCTAAGCTGAAGAAGCTAAGACCAGGTGGGTACTTAGCAATTCTGCACTCTGGACAATAGGAGCACCATTTCATTTTTTAGAATCATTGGCCTACTCACCGCTAGGATGCGACATCCTGGAGGCGATGGTAGGGCTCAGGACCCTGCACCAACTGCATGGTCTTGAGCCCTACTACATGTGGGCGGCACCATTACAGCACCACCCCACCCACACGGGGGCGTGTGCATGAAGTGTGGACGTCACAGCACCCACAGGTCATGCAAAGGAAGAGACGTTATAAGGGCTGCGTTGCAGCCCCTACAACATCCCCAAAATGAGCCGCTCTAGGCGGCTCCTTTTTTGGTCCACAGTGTTGCCGGGCAGTTTGGTTGCTACAGCAGTGTTGCAGACCAAAAACGGGCACTTACAGACCACCTTGAAAGGGATGGTCTGTAATGCCCCATAGAATCATAGAGTTGGAATAGACCCCAAAGGCCATGTAGTCCAACCCCCTGCCATGCAGGAACTCACAATCAAAGGATCCCCGACAGATGGCCATTCAGCCCCCATGTAAAGACCTTCAAAAAAGGGAGTCTACCACACTCCGAGGGAGTGTGTTCCACTGTCAAACAGCACTTACTGTCAGAAGGTTCCTCCTAACGTTGAGGTGGAATCTCTTTTCCTGTAGATTGCATCCATTGTTCCGTGTTCTAGTCTTTGGAGCAGCAAAAAAACAAGCTTGCTCTATCCTCAGTATGTTGGCCCTTCAAATACTTAAACAGGGCTATCGTATCACCTCTTATCCGTCTCTTTTCCAGGCTAAACATACTCAGCTCCCTAAGTCTTTCCTCATAGGGCTTTATGGTTTCCAGGCCCTTCACCATTTCACATTTTACATTTCTCCCTGTTACAGTTCATTTTGTTAGTTTTGGCCCAGCTTTCTAATCTATTACGGTCATTTTGTATTTTGATCCTGTCCTCTGGGGTATTAGCTACTCCTCCTAATTTGGTGTCATCTGCAAATTTGATAAGCATGCCCTGTATTTCTTCATCCAAGTAATTGATATAGATGTTGAATAGCACTGGGCCCAGGACAGAACTCTGTGGCACCCCACTGGGGTCTCTTCCAACTCTTATGCTTCTATGATCAAACAGGCACAGAATACTGATTCCTCCATTTCAAGGAACCACACATCTTGGGCATTCATAGGTGATTAGCAAATACTTCAGTCCCAGGGCCCTTAGCCTTATAGCTGCTTTCCATCTAAAATTTAAATGAATAGGAGCTATTTTTTTTTGGGGGGGGGGAGAGCCCCCCTGGAGCATTTCAATTCTAAGGTAGACTGTGGAATGGAAGTGACAGGTGAATGTCTGGGGCTGGGGAAGAAGGCCATTTATTTCCTTTTGTTCGACTAGTTGTCAGGTAGGCGAAAAGTGGAGGGAGGCAGACTCAAGGGAAAGAACAAAAAGGGTATCCATAGTTTTCTGTGGGTTTGGGGGATTCTGTGGCCACATTCTGGAAGAATTTATTCCTGAAGTTTCCCCTGCATCTGTGGCTGGCATCTTCTTTGAAGGCACCTCTGAAGATGCCAGCCATAGATGCAGGTGAAATGCCAGGAATAGATTCTTTCAGAATGCAGCCACATAGCCTGAAAAACTCACAGAAAACTATGATTTCTAGGAGTTGCCATGCTTTTGTTCTCCGTACTGCTGCTGTTCTTATATACCCTAAAGGTACCAGATCACCTCTGCTCTGGGAAGCTAAGCTGGGTCAGCCTGGTTAGTAATTGGATGGGAGACTGCCAACAAATAACAGGTTCCCAGGTAATATAGGCTATGTTTCAGAGGACAGAACTGGTGAAGGCACCTGAGTATTTCCTTGCCTAAGAAAACCCTACAGCCAGCGTGATGTAGTGGTGTGAACATTGGGCTATGACTCTGGAGACCAGAGTTCAAATCCCTGCTCAGACATGGAAGCCCGCAGGGTGACATTGGGCAAGTCACACCCTCTCAGCCTCAGAGGAAGGCAAAAGCCAAACCTCCCTCTCAACAAATTCTGCCACAAAACCCCCGTGATAGGGCCTTAGTGTTGCTATAAGTCAGAAATGACTTGAAAGCACACCACAACAAGAAGAAAACTTTACAAGATTAATGTTGTTGTTATTGTTGCTGTGTGCCTTTAACTCATTTCCAACATATGGCAACCCTATCATAGTGTTTTCTTGGCAAGATGTGTCCAGAGGAGGTTTGCCATTGCTTTCCCCTGAGGCGGAGAGAGGGTGACTTGCCCAAGGCCAGGCAGAGGGTTTCATAGCCGAGCTGGGAATCAAACCCTGGTCTCCATAGTCCTAGTCAAACTACTGTATCACCCTGGCTGGGCTCATCATAAATCGACAGATGACTAGGAGGCATGTGCACACACACAGCTCTTGTGCTTTTAACAGTTGCACCAACCTGTACAGACATGACTAGGAAGGCTTTCCCCACAATTTCATTTCTGTGCCAGGATAATTTCCCCTTGCTTGGTTTGTGTACATTTAGCTACGTACTTTTAAAGGGAAGAAAAATCTTATTGAGTCTCCCTTTGCTCTCTCTTGCAATGATAGTATTGCAATGTTAGACTGAACCTTTAGAACAAAACCTTAGTTGTGTCTTCTACTCTGTTTCTTCATAAAGTGTCATGTACTTTGCTGGGACTGTAGATAAATAAGAAAATGTGTACCTTTTAGTAGTACAATTGGCCCTCTGTATCCACAGATTCTTTATCCATGGATTCAAGCATCCACAGCTTGAAAATATTATACACACACACATACCAAAAAGCAAGTCTTGATTTTGCCATTTTATATAAAAGACACCATTTTACTCTGCCATTATATCCAATGGGAATTGGGCATCCATGGTTTTTGGTATCCATTGGGGGTCTTGGAACCAAACTCCAGCAGATCCAAGGGACCATAACAACAACAACAACAACAACAACAGGAGCAGCAGCAATAGATAGGGCCAGTACCTGAAACGAAGCAGGCAAGCAAAAGAATCTGCAGCATTAGTCAGAGGTCTTTGGAAGGTTGACAGAAGTCCCTTCTATGAGGGCAAACCTCCTTGAAAAATAGTTTGATTACTACGATTTCCTGCACTGAAGAGTGATAACTTGTTGTGGTCATATTGTCTTAATTTGTGTGGCAACAGCAATGTCCATCATACTGAGCCAATCTTACATGGACTGAACACATGCTCTAACTTGTCCCAAAATCAAGCTTCTTGGCAAGAAAGTCATGATGGGATTTTTAAAAGTGGTATAATGTTGGGATAAGGCTTAAATATCCTAAAGGCACCATATCCCGTCTGATTATGGAAGCTAAGCAGGGTCAGCCCTGGTTAGTACCTGGGTGGGGGACTGCCAATGAATAGAATCATAGAATCATAGAGTTGGAAGAGACCACAAGGGCCATCCAGTCCAACCCCCTGCCATGCAGGAAATCACAATCAAAGCATCCCCGACAGATGTCAGGTGCTGTAGGCTGTATTTCAGCGGAAGGGATCTGCAAAACCACTTTGAGTATTCCTTGTCTAAGACAAACCTATGAGGTCGCCATAAGCGACAGGTGACTTGAAAATACACACCCACATACACACTCACAATGTTGGGCAAACAAATGGACTGGTTAATATAAAGGGATGCAATAATTCCCTGTTCTAGTCTTGCTCAATCCTGCCCTCTGGGGTGAGAAGGGATGAATTGTCAGGATCTGGTTCTCTGTTTTAATTATAGTGGTACAACATATAAATCATTGTATGAGATTTTTTCAAAGTTACCTTATTGTTTGGAGAAGTTATTTTGTGGACAACTATTCCCAGAATCTCCCAAAAGCCGGGTTTGCTGTGGGATTCAGGGAGATTTAGTCCAAGAAAGGAAAATGTCTAACCTGTGACCTAGCTGATCATGATAATAATAATTCTAATAAAGTCAGCCCTCCATATCCCCAGATTCTTTATCCATGGATGCAACTATCCATAGCTTGAATATATATATATATATATAATTTCCAAAAAGCAAACCTTGATTTTGCCATTTTATATAAGGGACATCGACATCCATTGTATTTTATGGCACGTAAACATCCATGGATTTTGTTATCCATGGGGGATCCTGGAAGCAAACCCCAGTGGATACCAAGGGCCCACTGTAACAAGAACAACAAGAACAAGAACAACAACAACGATAATATTTGTTTCTTACCAGCCTCTCCCCATGAATTGAGGCGGGCACAACAACAATTAACAAACAAACCAACATAAGTTAAAACAAAAATCAGTTTAAAATAGCAAACAAGATGTGCACATATTAAAATAATCCACATCTAACATTTATCATTTAAAATTCAATTTTTTTTACGTTTGAAGTAAAGAAAGTGGCTGTGGCATACAGTAGCAGTTCATTTTAAACAAATTTAAAAAGTTAGTCATTTCCCTCCTGCACAATGCATTGCGCTTCTGCACTGCATGGTGCTTTACTCATTTTGTCATGTATTTTGTACTGTAACACAAGAGGCACAGGGGTGTTATGCTTCAGATTTACAACTCTGCTGAATATTGTCACATTTAGCCTTCATTATGCTAAAGCATCCTTTTGCTCACAGGGTGGATCATGTATTTGCTGCTAGTGTCTTTTGATTGGAAAAGTTACTCTTTAGATTACAGCTCCCAGAATCTCAATTTTAGCATGGACAATGTAGTCAAAAAGTAACTTTTCCCAGCTTAAGCTTGGTAAACTTCAGTTCAAATGTTGTCTTAGTAAAACTACGAACAGGTTTTGAATTACATATTGTTGCTAGTGAAGGGAGTGAGGAAAGACTGAATTTTCAGGCCCAAAAAGACTGGGATCATTTGATGCTGCAAATACTACACACTCATCAGATTGAAAGGTATTTCTTATTTAAAAAGTGAATCTAGTCAGACAGCATAAACATTTTAATTATTTGCTTTATATGCAAATATCGTATTTTATATACTATATATGTATATGTGTGTACACACACACCATTTATATATTAAACAGACACACACACACACATATAAAATATATAGACATATGTTTTATATACAAATATATACAAATGATGAACTTTAAATGTAGATTGTTTTAATATGTATGTGTCTTGTTTGTTCTCTTAAATTGATATATGTTTTAACTGAAGTTGTGTTTTAACTGACACATATTTCTTTTGTCTATTGTTGTGCCCTGCCTCGATCCATGGGAAATCATCATCATCATGCAAATGATTATTCTCTCTAAGCCCCCCTTCTGTATTTTCAGGGTGATAAACAGGGTGAAGAAGACAGGATTGGACTGATAGTTCATTGTAGTCTAATCTTTGATTGAAGCAGTGGTTGGGCTTCATATTATGAACACTTGAGTTTTCATATGACCCTTTAGTGGGGGACTTAGCCAAACTGTTTCAGTTGTTTGGTTTGATGAAGCCTAAAGGCTCGCATCTTTTACTCAGATAGATGTCCACCTTGATAAACATGGTCTTTGTGGTCAGTGACCCACAGTGCTGTCTTCTGCTGTGTTTGACTGGCCTTCACAGCAAGTAGAAAGTTCATTTTCCATCTGTTCCACAACATGTCTAATCACACGTATCTACAATAATATATAGCTGGTAGCTTTATATAATCTTCAACAAACAGGAGATTCAGAGTAAACTGACCTGGTGCCAGTATTTATTTTGATGACGGTCAGCTGGAAATTTTATTTGTTGTATCCAGGACCCTTGTACATGGAAAGAGATGTAGAACACCCAAAAATTATCTCTGTTTTGGGTTCTCCAGCACTGTACTATTCTCATTGTGTTCCAGCCTTCTGCTTTGGCACTCTGAGCCTAAAACTGGAAATGGGGTTAGCATTTAGATGGAGATCTTTTAGATCTTTTGGGTCTAGAGCTCAGCTAACTAGGATGGCATCCACACTGCAGAAATAACCTGGTCTAACACCACTTTAACCGTTATGGCACAATGCTATGAAATTCTGGGAACTGTAGTTTGTTGTGGCATTCGAGCTCTCTGACAAAGAAGGATAAATGATTTACAAAAGTACACTTCCCAGAATTCCACAGCACTGAGCCATGGCAGTTAAAGTGGTGTCAAACTGGAGTATTTCTGCAGTGTGGATGAAAGCGGAATGTACTGACTGTAGGATATTAGACTGTAAATTAGAGTGTTTCCTATACCATGAGATGACATGACACATTGGAAAAGGCTATCCAGAAATTGAACTTCACTTGATCACGAATAACAACAACAATAAGCCACCTAACAAAGGACAGTGTCCTATATGAAAGTGTATTTGATTTGAAGAGCTGTCCAGTCTGATTTTCTTTTTAAAAGTCCTGTATAACAAACAAATGGGTCCTAGAACAGATCAAGCCTGAACTCTTTGTGGAAGCCATGATGATCAAACTGAGGCTGTTGTACTTTTGTACATTATGTACTGTACATAATGTACTGTTGTACATTAATTTTGTAATCAAGTCCAATTGGATCCATTTTACATTGACTACATTTATCCTCCTGTTCCATTACAAACCATATACAAATGACAATCACCTAATTTTTCAACCACATTGTGCATTATTTCATCTATTTTAGCAAATACAATACCAAATCAATTCACCCCACAAATAATAAATCACCTCTTTTTACCTTTTTCCTTTTCTGTATGAATTCTGTACTTACTCTCTACTTATCTGTTAATCATTAATATGTAAATTTTGCTTACATATTGTATTTCCTACCCATATACCACCATGTCTGTTTGTTCTTTTCTTGCCCATATACATTTAAATAGACCATTTTTTCTTATAATATTTGAAGACTGCCTCCCAATCTCTTTCCCATTTCTCTGTTGGTTTTTCTCTAATTAACATTATTATTATTAATATGTTACTAATTGTAACACATCCAATGTTTTCAAAAGCCATTAATCAATTGTTGGGAATTCAGAGTCTTTCTATTTTTGTGCAATAGTAATTATTGCAGCTGTTATTAAATATAATGTACATTTTAGATGTTTCTTTCCTCCTTACCCTCCACTGTATTAAGAAGGAAGAGTTCTTCTAGCTTAATTGTAATTTCAAAAAACTCTCGTGATATTTTATGAACCTCAATGCAGAACTTTTCTATTTTAGCACATGTCCATCAAATGTGGTAAAAAGTACCTTCACATCTATCCCATTTCCAACATGTTCAATTTCTGTTTTTCAATATTTTCGCTAATTTACTTGTGGTCAAGTACCATTGGTATAACATTTTATAGAAATTTTCTTTAATATCCATGCTAAGAGTAAATCTCAAGTCTTTTTCCCCATGCACTCTCCCATTTATCCATCTGTATTGAATGGCCAATATCTTGCACCCATATTACAAGGTGTTCTTTAACGATTTCCGTCTCTGTTTCTCTTTTTAATAGCAATTTATATACCTTGGATATGGTGGCTTTTTTATTGGTCCATAAAATCTCATCAAGCTCAGTTTTAACATTTGTAACGCCTTTTAGTATGAGATCTATTTTTGTTCTTTCTTTAAGTGGCTGTGTGTACAGCCCCTAAGGGGCGGCATGACGTTGCCCCTTTCCTAGCCGGGTCAGGGCTGTGGCAACCGCACACCGTGGCCCTGATCTGACCTTTCCAGGGCACAAAAAACGCCCGCGAAAAGCAGTGTAATAGCCACAGCGCCATGGCTTGAAGACACTCCTTTGGCGCTGCATCATATGGACACAATGCCAAAGGAGTGCCATGGGGACGCGATGGCCTTAATGGCTTGTCTGAACAGCCCCTAAGGTGCCTAAGGAAAAAAAACATTGACATTTAACATCACCTTTTTCCAATACTTCTTCTTGCTTTCCCAGCATTATTGTCTTTTCCAGTTAGTCATGCCTTCTCATGGTGTGGCCAAAGTACAATAGCCTCAGTTTAGGTCCAAAACACACTGCAGAAATAATCCAGTTTGAGACTGTTTTAATAGCCCTGCCTTAATGCTAGGGAATTCTGTAGTTCTGTGAGGCCTTCTGTGTCAGAGAGTGCTGGTGCCACAATAGACTACAATTCCCAGGATTCCCTACCACTGAGCCTGGGCAGTTAAACTGGATTATTTCTGCAGTGTGTTTTGGACCTTAGTCGTATTGGCTTCCAAGGAAATTTCAGTCTTGATCTGTTCAAGGACTCATTTGTTGTTTTTTTACTGTTCATGGTATCCTCAGTACTCTTCTCCAGCACCTCATCTCAAAGAAGTTGGTGTTTTCTGTCAGCTTTCTTTACTGTCCCGCTCTTGCATAGTGATGGAGACTACCATGGCTTGGACGATTTCTGACCATACAGTTGTGCAAATTAATATTATAAAGTTGCCCCTTCACTAATTCTGCTCCAATAGATCTGAAGACCTGAAATTGCCACAGTCATCTCCTAGCCCACAGCTTGCAGGAAGAGAATGGGACTTGTACTGCTTATTCAGCATGAGAGGGGGAAGAAAGTAAACACAGTGGTCATTGACCCACACACTTCACAGTGCCTGTGTTCTTTGGAACAGACGGATCTTTGTAGCAGGGCTATTTAGGTCTTTGTACTCCAGGGCTGTGTGTTCAGAGCTCCAGTGTTGATCCAGTCTCTGCTGAAACTATGGGGTCCGCTGGGTTCCTCTGGACGCTGGCTCTCTTCTCACTCCCAGCATTGGTCACTTCAGATGCGTAAGTTTCTCATTTTTTATTTCTCTGTGCTCCATTTCATGGAGGAATATGATAGCAAATGGGCACATGAGAGGAAGGGAAGCCCATTCAGCAGAGCACTTGGTGTGTGGATGGTGGAAGTGTTGCCTGAAGTTCTCTTCAACACACAATTTATCCTGTGAAGGAAGCACATCATCTTTGACAGCATCTGCACTGCAGAAATAATCTGGTGTGACACCTCTTGAACTGGCATGGCTCAAATTCTGGGAACTGTAGTTTGTTGTAGCACCAGAACTCTTTCCAGAATTCCATAGCATTGAGCCATGCCAGTTCAAGTGGTGTCAAACCAGATTATTTCTGCAGTGAGATGCAGCCATGATTGTATTTTTCTCCCTTCTTCATATTTTGTTCCTCATGTTGGAGCTGTAGTGGTGTCATGTCAACTTTTTCTTTATAACATTGCCAAAATCAGACCTTTGCTATCCGTCTTCTCTGCAAAGACTAGTTCATGCATTTAGTCATTCACTACTTTGAATATTGTGATCTTTTTTTTTGACTGGCATTCCATTTATTTCATTTTAGCCTTCTGGTTTCTAGTCAACATTATGATGCTAAAATTATCTTTTTTCAGCCCATTGTTTTGGTCATGTTACCCCACTTTGGATATCTCTTCATTGGTTGACAATTCATTTTAGGATCCAGTACAAACTTCTTGTTCTAATCTTTAATTCCACCCTATTCCAGCCTAATTCCACCCTATATTTCAGTCTTTGTTTCTTTTGACCACCCAGTTCAGAATTTGCATCTTCGAAATGTTAGCCTTCTTTCTCCACCAAGAAAGTTTTCTTTTCCTTGGCTCTACTACTTTATTTTTAACTTGCTACTCCATAACTTCTGGAATTCCCTCCTTGAATATCTGCAGACTGCTACTTCCCTCATTGTGTTTAAATCTCAATTACAAACATTCTTGTTTTCCAAAGCTTGCTTTCCAAAGAATGCTAGTTTAATACTGTTTTATAATCATGCATATTTTGGTTATATGTATATCTCCCTTTGCTTTGCATTACATTACATTTTTTTTTTTGCATTTCTGTCTTAGTACTTCATCTTACAGTTGTACTGTGTGGTTTTTAAATCTGTCTTCCTCCTACCTTAAATCTGTATTACTCTTGCCTTCCTCAGTGTCTTTGTCTGTGATATTGTATGTCTTTGGCAGGACTAGCTGTTTTTGTTTTTGTTTGTTTGTTGTTGTTCTTTTCCTCGTAAAGCTCTGTGCACCCTGATAGTGCTTTATATATAAATACATGATGATGATAATGATGATGATGATGAAGATATATCACATTGTGGGAAGAATAGCTTCAGTTCCAGAGATGCAGGCCAATGCCATGCATGCCTTCTCAGAAGTAAGGCTCATTAAGTTAAAGGGAGTTTGCTCCTGAATAAATGATTGTAGCCTGCCATTCTCCAAAGACTGGAGGCTTATGTTCCCTTTGCAAATACTCTTTGTTGTGTGCCTTCAAGTCCTTTCCGACCAGGCCCATATCTAGGCCTTTAGGGCCCCTGGGGCAGAAAGAACATTCGGGGCCCCAATATATATATTTCTTGTATTCTCTTTGGGGGCCCTTTTGGCTGCCCCCCCCCCCGGCAGTGCCCTGGTTGCCCCAGCCTAGCTACAGGCCTGTTTCTGACTTAGGATGACCATAAGGTGACCCTATCCTGGAATTTTCTTGGCAAGATTTATTCCAGAAGAGATTTGCTACTGTCTTATCCTGAGGTTGAGAGAGTGTGAATTGCCCAAGGCCACCCAGTGGGTTTCATGGCCAAGCTGGGAATCTAACCCTGGTTGCCTGATCTCTTGTTTAGGAATGTTCTAATGTAAAAGAAGTGGAAATTCAGACACATTTCCAAATAATTTTAGAGACCTTTCAATGTTTTGAAGTGATTGTTGGACCTATTGGTTGTGCAGCACAAGAAGGCATTGTCTATATACAGTATTTGTAACTATAAACTATTGTTTGTTTATTTTTTAAATATAATTTTATTAAGTTTTTTTAAAAAACATATACCAATCAAATTCATTCATACCATAAACTATTGTTTGTTTAAAGGAGACAGTTGGAATGAGCTGTTTTTGGTCTTTGAGCGGGCTCAAAAAGGAATGGACTGCCCAAAAGCACTCGTGGCCAGCCTTTCTTTTCAGCAAAAAAGAACTGGCTGGAAAATCTTGCTTGTGAAAAGGTACTGGAGGCTGCAATACTGCTAGGAAAAGATCCCAAATATTGCAGTCAAAATCCAACACTGAAACCGTTATACCACGCTGCCTCTCCACTCCAAAAACTGGTTTTGGGCCAGTCACTTTGGAGGCATGCTTTTTAAATGACACATGCATCGTAAGAGGCCAGAAGTTGCACCAAAGCGGCGCTCCAGTCCTTAAGTCTGGAGCATGGCTTTGGCGTGGCTTCCGGCCTCTTGGGACGCATGCAGCATTTAAACAGCTTACCTCCAAAGTGACCCGAAACAGCTTTATTTTGGCCTGTCTGTTCGGGCCCTAAGTATAAAAGAAATGTACAAACTGACCTCAAGTGGAAAGAAACATGTAGTACTTCTTTCGCAGGCAGAACATGCTCCCCAAAGCAATTTGGGCATCTCCTGAGGCTTGATGATGGAGTTTTAGTTAACTTCATACAGTGGATCCAACGCTGGGGTTTGGTTCCAAGATCCCCCGTGTATAAGAAAATCTGTGTATGCTCAAGTCCCATTAAGTATAATGACATAGCAAAATGGTGTCCCTAATAAAAAATGGAACATCAAGGTAAATTTATACTTTTTTGGAACATTTTAAAACCGTGTATGCTTAAATCCGTGCATAAAAAATCCGTGTATAAGAAGGGCCGACTGTATAAGCTTTCCTTCCCTCCCTTTCATGTTTGTTCTCTTTTTTTTGCCCATTTCAACTGTTAGGGGCAATCCGTTACAGCATGATTTGTGTGATCTGGACTCAAACCCATGTGTGCAGGAACACTGTGCAATCAGGAAACTTTTATAACCCTTAAGAAACTGTTTTTCTCAGGTCCAGGGTGACCAGAAGTCATCACCACAAAGGAGGACAAAGCACCACAAAATGTAGTATATTCAAGAAAAATAGGGGACATGACACTCATATAATTCTAAATTCATGCTTCTTAGTCATGCCCAAAAGGGAGGACATTTTGGAATTCCTCCTGGACAGAAAGCTGAAATGTAGAACATGTCTTGGAAAAGGAGGACATCTCGTCACCCTGCACAAGTCTGCTCATTTATTCATAGTCATCAAATCAGTTAATTTAAAAAATACTTTACCATCAATGGAGAACACTTCAGTTAGAAGGCATAACATGCTGCTGGGGAAAACGATGGTACAATTCACCCTCAGATCAATATCAAAAGGCAGCGTTCAATTCCCTGCTTGGCCATGAAACCCACTAGGTGGCTTTGAGCATGTTACACTCTCAGCCTCAGAGCAAGACAAAAGCAAACCTCCATAGGAAGAAATCTTGCCAAGAAATCCCCATGATAGGTTCACTTTAGCATTGTCATACGTCAGAAACAACTTGAAGGCTCACAATAACAGCAGCAATAACAAATATCCATAAAATAGCAAAACAAGTGAGAGGGATGTTTCTGTCTTTCAGGAATTTGCTGCCATTTTTAAGAGCTGACACTTAAGAGCTGCCACTGTAGAGAAGATCATGTTGCTCTAAATCTGGTTCTTAATCCCAAATAGACTATATGAGCTGTGTTAGTGGAAATTACATGAGTGCTGATTTGTCAAGTTCTCCTTAATTCAATGACTGGCTTTCGTTAGGACTAACAACGGAATTTAGTCCTCAAAAGTTGACTTTAAGAAAGTGCACAAAACTGGAGAGTGACAACGCATAATCTTACCAGACAGTAATATTTGGGTCGCTATAAATCAGAAATGACTTGAAGGCACACAACAACAACATCAATAATTGCTCAATAAAATCAATAATTTTAACCATCCATCAAGAAGCCAAGCCCTTCCTCCAGTCGATCTGCCTTGGTCCAGGCCTCGGAAGTGGAGAAGAACTGCTTGGACCTGATCCCATTCCCCACCACCACTCCCCTCTCCTTTTGTGTCATGTCTTCTTAGATTGTAAGCCTGAGGGCAGGGAACCATCTAACTAAAAGATTGTATGTACAGCGCTGTGTAAATTTACAGTGCTTTATAAATAAAAGTTAATAATAATAATAATAACTCCAAAACTTTTCTGGAAAAGGATCCACATGCAATGCCCTCTTTTCTCTCTTCTCTTCCAGTCATTATATGGTAGTTTTCCCAGCCATCATTCATCATCCCAATACAGAAAAAGTCTGTATACTTATAAGTGCTCTCCCAGAGAATGTCCATCTATCAGTAAAATTGGAGTTGGAAGCTCAAAACCACACCTTAGTAGAGAAGGATGTGGAGCAGCCAGGGACCTTTGAGTGCATCAACTTCCAGGTAGGTTTCTTGACTACAAGTTGCTGAATAGAAGGTCCTTGCCTTTCTTAGCCACCAAAAGGAAAATGCTGCAGGAACAAATAAACAAATAGACAAGCCTAACAATGCTTGGTCAAAATAAGTTAAATTAGGCTGAATAAACCTTAGAGACTACAAAAGAAAACTGTGTATACTTAAATCTGAAATCAAGGTGATAACTTATATAATAGATTACAGGAGGAATATAATATATTTCTGAATATAATTTCATACATAAGTATGTATGGAAAGTAACAGAATACAACATTATGTTGTTGTTGTTCAGCTTCTGTTTCTTATTTAGGCTATCAGTGACCTTGGACATTTCTTAAGCACTTTTGTTGCCTTGCCTGAATGAGAAAAGAAAAGAAAAGAAAAGAAAAAGGAGGGGGGGAAGAAAAGAAGGAGTGCCTTCATACTGGTGACACCTTAATGCAAATCCTCTGGATGATTTTACCCAGCATTGTCATGCTAAATAGTTTGATTTGGGGCGACCCTCTCCCAGTGCAAATGCTACTGAACTGGAAAACAGTTTTTATCACCACCTTTTAGGAATCAGCTCTCTAGGAAAACATGGAACCCCTAAGTTTTGTGGCCCCAATTCCAGGCCTTGAACTGTCTGTGTCAAACCTCATAAGTGGTATTGAGAGGTTCCAAAAAGAATAAACAGGGGTTATACTCCCTTCAGAATATGGAGAAACAGAATGGTTCCCAATTAGGCTGCATTCTGTCACCCTATTTGTTCAAACTATGAGCTTTATCGCATGGGGTTTAAACCGTTCCCCAGCGCGTTCTAACGGGGGCGAGCGGGGGCGTGCATGGAACGCGATGGGCACCGGATGGGGCCCAGAACGCGACTTTATCGCACGGGGGGCCGCCGCCGCCGCCGGGCGTTCCCATCGCGTCCCAGTTCGGTTCCAGAGGACGCCATTTCTGGGAACTGTTTCAAAGCGTTCCGTGCACGCCCCCGCTCGCCCCCATTAGAACGTGCTGGGGAACGGTTTAACCCCCATGCGATAAAGCTCTATATGTAGAAAATATCAGTTGAAGAGCAGGTTTAGACTCAGAAAAAGGAGGAGTGAAGATAGAAGGAAGGAACATTAACAGTCTAAGATATGCAGATAACACCATCCTACTCACGGAAAATATCATGGACTTGGAACAATGACTAAGGAAGGTCAAAGAAGAAAGTTCAAAAGCAGGCTTACAGCTGAATGTAAAGAAACAAAAATAATGACCATGGGTGATCTACATAAATTTAACCTAGATAATGAGGAAATCAAAATAGTTAAAGCCTTTCCATACCTGGGATTAAACACTGGTCGGAACGGAGACTGCAGTCAAGAAATGGAAAAAGGCTAGGAATGGAAAGGGCAGCCATGAAAGAAGTAGATGAAATCCTAAAGTGTAAAGATCTACAACTCAACTAAAGTCAGAATCATCCAAGCCACTGTATTTCCCATCATCATGTACAATACAAATAGCTTACAGTTGTAACTGCGTAGACACTGTTAGTTCAGTATGAAGCGATATATAAATGAAGCTGTTTGTTTTGTTTTAATTATGAGAGCTGGACAGTGAAGAAAACTGACAGAAAGAAAATCAATTCTGAGATGTGGTGCTGGAGAAGCGTGCTGAATACCGTGGACAGCCAAAAAGACAAACAAATGGGTCCTTGAACAGATCAAGCCAGGCCTCTTCCTGGAAGCAAAGATGACAAAACTGAGGCTGTTGTACTTCAGACAGATCATGAGAAGGCACAAGTCATTGGAAAAGACAATAATGTTAGGAAGGGTGGAGGAAAGCAGAAACAGAGGAAGACCACATGCCAGATGGATAGACTCAATCAGAGAGGTGACAGGCCTGAACCAAAGCAGAGTGGTTGAGGATAGGGACGAATGGAGATATCTCATTCCCAGGGTCACTATGTGTCAAGGCTGACTTGAGGGCAATTAACAACTTTTGCCATGGATCATATATCAGAGAGGCCAGTGGAATAGCTGTGCTGAAAGGGAAATGGATCCAACTGAACAATCTCACGGGGGCAACCACTAGGCTTGCCATATCCCGGTTTTACCTGAGACAATCCCGGATTTGGGGCCCTGGGATGGTCCCTGCCCGAGTTTAAAGAAGCATGCATGTATAGTAATGTTTTTTAAAATTTATTAATGTTTCGTTTTTTTAGTTGTTGTCCTCCATTTACAAAATATGTCCTACATTTGGGGCTAAATTTTGTCCTACATTTTTTTACAGTCACGGTTTGGAGGTACACAGTTATGGCAACCCTAGCCACAACCAACAGAAATACCAGGAAGGTGATTTCTGAGTCCTGACCAGCTTTTGTTGCATTACTTGGGAAACAAAGGAAAACATCTGATAGGAATGTTTTGCTTCGTTCCAAGTTGTTAGTATGAAGATATTTACTTCAAAGCTCAAGTTTACACACTTTTTCTATGCTCTGTAAGCTGTTTATGGAGGGACAGCAGGAAAGGTGGAAAAGAACAGAACAGGGCTAGAACAGCCTCTTTATAAAAAGAATGGATTCTCCAAATAGTGGAATGAGTTAGAGAAATTTGAGAACAATATTTTAGAAGTAAAGTCCTTCTGGTATTATATTTAAACTTACCTTTATGCCCCAGTATTATGCCCATGCACAAAAGCCATTGGGACAAAATTATCAGTCATATATGTTTAGATAGGAATGATGCAGTTGAAATCTCAACTGAAACCATGTTTCAGAACCTGTACTGATAATAATTTATATTGAAGAATGAATTCTAAGCCAATAGGTGATTGGAATGTCTATTCAGGCGCCTATTATATGTTTCTGGGTTTCACAGTTTACTCTGAACCCATCTTAATGTTCTTGGAATTGCTGAAAGAACCATATACACATTTTTAAAAACCAACAATTCCAAGAAATGTATCAAGATTAGATCATACATCATACACACAGCTAAAAAAGCCAATGTGATTCTAGGCTGCATCAATAGAAGCATAGTAGCTAGATCAAGGAAAGTAATAGTACTACTCTATTCTGCTTTGGTCAGGCCTCACCTGGAATACTGTGTCCAGTTCAGTGTTGCCAACAAGCCTCGAAGATATTCCCCAGAATGTTTTACCAAATTTCAAAATCCCCGGAATTTCCCAATATTTATTATTATTCAGTCAAAATCCCCAGAAAGAAATTAATTAAATCCCCCAGATTCTAGGGAATTCCCCAGAAATTGGCAACACTGGCCCAGTTCTAGGCACCACAATTCAAAAAGGATGTTGACAAGCTGGAGCATGTCCAGAGGAGGGTGACCAAAATGGGAGCTGGGTATGTTTAGCCTGGAGAAGAGATGGTTAAGGGGTGATATGATAGCCCTGTTTAAATATTTGAAGGAGTGTCATATTGAGGATGGGAGCAAGCTTGTTTTCTGCTGCTCCAGAGCATAGAACCTGGAGCAATGGATGCAGTCTACAGGAAAAGCGATTCCACCTCAACATTAGGAAGAACTTCCTGACAGTAAGAGATGTTTGACAAGGGAAGATGCTGCCTTTGAATGTGGTGGAGTCTCCTTCTTTGGAAGTTTTTAAACAGATAGCCATCTGTTGGAAATGCTTTTGACTTCTTGCATGACAGAAAGGGGTTGGAGTGGATGGCCCTCAAGGTTTCTTCCAACTCTATAATTCTGTGATTCTATTCTCTGATTCAATGATGTGTGACTAAACATAGTTTTTATTTCCATTTCTCTTTCCACCCCTTTCCTTTCTTCAGGTCCCAGCCTTTGTTACCAGCAAAATGACCTTGCCTGTAAGTATTATATTTTTGAACCATTTCTTATCTTCTCAGATTATGGGTCAATTATAGGTGGACATGGTAGAGAAGGGATGCAACTGTCTAGAGGAGCTTTTTTGAAGTGTTTAGGACAGTGGTTCCCAACCTTCCTAATTCCGCAACCCTTTAATACAGTTTATCACATTGTGGTGACCCCCAACCATAACATTATTTTCATTGCTACATGCAAATATGTGTTTTCCAGTGGTCTTAAGTGACCCATGTGAAAGGGTCATTTGGCTCCCAAAGGGGTCCCGACCCACAGGTTGGGAACCACTGGTTTAGGAGGAAGAAGAAAGGATTAAGGGCCCTTTCACACTAGAAAGTCATAGCACTATGATACTACTGTTAATTGCCATGGCTTCATCCTATGGAATCTAGGGGTTTGTAGTTTGGTCAATGGCACTACAGCCCTCTCTGAAAATTCTAGATTCCCTTCAGCTGCAAACCCCAGAGGATGGATCTACCATATATACTGAACTATAAATCTACCTCATGTATAAATCAAGGACAGATTTTGGGGCCAAAATTATGGCTTTTGTTATGATCCGTGAATAAGTCTTAGAGGCATGTAAAAAAGGATGCAAAGAATGAAGCAAAGGGAAATGATGCCAAACAACTTACAAAATTCAAGCAGACATCACTGTTTGTGCTCACATTAAAGGCTGGATAGATGAAAGAATAGAGAGAAATTAGTGCTTCTATGACAGATTAAGCTCTTGCCTTTCATCAGAGGCTGATTCCTTTATTTTTATTTTTATTGTTTTTTGGGTAAGAGTTAGACTATGGTATTTATATTGACCCATGGCTAAGTCAACTCAGGTTTTTGGGGTCAATTTTTTTGACTAAAATTTCTAGGCATATACGTGAGTATATACAGTATATGGTAGTGAAAGTGGAATGATAGTGGTATAATGGTGTAGTGTGAAAAGGAGAAAAGGAAAAGACAAGGTGAAGGAGCAAACGAAGACAGGCTTGGGAAGAGAGAGGAAGATGAAGATGTGGAAGGAGGAGGACGAGAACTGGTAATGGTAATAAACATGTCTGTGTGTGCTTTCTTGATTCCCCATTTCCTGGGGGAGAGAATAAAGGAAAGAGGCCTGAGTGTTTTGGGGGTGACTGATGAATTCCCAAATGTCCCCTCAACCTGCAAAATGCTTTTCTGTTCTCAGTCTTCCTTGGTATTGACGCCATTTTCTTCCTTTGCCCTTTGAAGGGACAGGAAGAAGCATTGGCCTATATCTACGTCCTAATTCAAAAAGATGGCAATGTGAGGTATGAGGGCCGGAAGAAGGTGCTGGTGCAGAAGAGTTATCCAAAGGATGTCATAGAAACAGACAAGCCATTTTACAAGCCTGGAGAGACAGGTAGGCTCTGATGCCAGTGGAATCCAGAAAAGGATGGCACCTGCTGTCCCTGCTTTGCCATAATGTGTGTGATGGTGTGTTATAAAACCACAGATAGGAAAAGAATACATAAAGAGATTCAGGTAACATTACAACAAAATATTCTGCTCTATCCCAAGTTATTTTTGTTAAATATAATAGATTCTAAATATGTTGAATTAAATCTGGATGAGAAAAATGTAATTATATATATGACAATGGAAGCATGTTATACGTTAAATATTGGATAAAACCAATATAATACCGTCCATTGAGGAATGGAAAATTAAAGTGAATGATTTTGCAATTGTGGACAGATTATTTATGTACATTGAAGGAAAGACATCCCAGCAATATGAAAAAAATGGAAGCAGATTGGAAAACTGTGGGACTATAAGTGGTGTGGATAGGTTTATTTAAAGTTAGGTTTAATCCAAGCCAAGAATAGTTAGAAAATAACTACAAAAATATGTTAGAATTGCTTATATAGTTATACGTCTATGTATTTGTATGTTTATATGTTTCTCTATAGACTTTATTTGTTTGTTTATTAGTTTCTCTTCCATGCATGCAATATAATTTAAAAAAATAAACTTATTATTATTAATATTATTATTATTAACCTTTATTTATAAAGCCCTGTAAATTTACTTGAAAAAAAACCACAGATAGGAAAGACAGATGAGATGAATTCATGCATTTAGTTAATAGTTAATACATTAAATAAAATTTAAATACATTTATGTTCAAAGTGGTAAAATTTTAACCATTACATGTGTGCTATATTGCTATTTAAGTTTAAGTTTAAAAGCATGTATAAAATCCTTAGGGTCAGCATGGTGTGGTGGTTTGAGCATTGACTACAATTCTGGAGACCAGGGTTCGATTGCCGCTTGGCTATGAAACCCATTGGGTGACCTTGGGCAAGTCACATGCTCTCAGCCTCAGGGGAAGGCCATGGCAATGCTCCTCTGAACAAATTTTGCCAAGAAAACCCCATAATAGGATTCCCTTTGGTCACCATAAATTATTTCCAAACAGTGCTTAGGAATGGAGTGTGGCTTTGGCGCGACCTCCGAACTCTTAGGACCCATGCATCATTTAAATAGCATACTTCCAAAGAGACCCGAAGCAGCTTTATTTTGGCAGTCTTTAACAGGCCTGTGACAGATAAAATTGAAAGGAATTTGGAAAAAGAAGCTTGGAGAATAATCCTGGGCATGATTACAGTGGCAAGGATTGTATATGCCCCAAAATGGAAAATGCAGGACCCACCTCTGACAGAACAATAGCTAATCAAATTAGGAGATATAATAGAAATGGACAGACTCACTGACTCACAGATAAATCTTCAGAAAAAATTGACAAAGGATGGAACCCAGTACTAAACTTATGAAAAGAACAATGGACAAGTTTAAAAGGAATAATGTGAACTACAGTATATGAATGATAAGTAAAGAGACCAATAGATTAATAGACTAGTAAAAAGAGAGTAATAAGGATGGGGAAGATTGAGAGGAGTAAAAAAGAGTATAGAAAAGTATAGAAGACAATAGATTTAAATAATTAAATAAACTAGTAAAAGGGTTAAAATAAAACAAACAACTACTGTTGTAAATAGAACAACATGGAGAAATGGGAGTTATAGAATCATACAATCATATAAGTTTATCGCATGGGGCATAAACCGTTCCCCAGCGCGTTCTAACGGGGGCGAGCGTGGGCGCGCACGGAGCGCGATGGGCACCGGATGGGGCCCAAAACGCGACTTTATCGCACGGGGGGGCCGCCGCCGCCGCACGTTCCCATCGCGTCCCAATTCGGTTCCAGAGGGCGCCATTTCTGGGGACGCTTGGAAACAGTTCCCAGAAATGGCGCCCTCTGGAACCGAATTGGGACGCGATGAGAACGCGCGGTGGTGTCGGTGGCGTCCCCCCATGCGATAAAGTCGCGTTTTGGGCCCCATCCGGTGCCCATCGCGCTCCGTGCGCGCCCACGCTCGCCCCCGTTAGAACGCGCTGGGGAACGGTTTATGCCCCATGCGATAAACTTAATAGAGTTAAAAGAGACAAGGGCCTTCCAGTCCAACCCCATTCTGCCATGCAGGAACTCTCAATCAAAGCATCCCCAACAGATGGCCATCCAGCCTCTGTTTAAAGACCTCTAAGGAAGGAGACTCCACTACACTCTGAGGGATTGTGTTCCACTGTCGATTTTAATTCTTTATTTGATATCACTGTATAAAACAGATACACAGAAGGATAAGATGCTAAAGCCAAAGCAAAGGTCCTTGCAAGAGCCTTCCTCGAAGTAGCACCAAATGATCCATGAAAGCTAATTCAACAAAAGTACATTGTTCTTTACAAGTGATGTAGTCATTAAAACAGTGGGTGGGAGGTTTGCTGTTCTGTTTTACTTATAAAACATTGGACAAGAACTGTGTGCTGATTTGTTGTTATTGACAAATAACAATACGCTACTCGGATTTAAGAAAAGAAACACAGGATGATATAGAAATGAAGTCTCAGGAAGAACTTAAGGACTCAGGAATCTATTGTCATTGGTATTTATTTAGACAATTGAGGGAAAGGTGGAGAATGGATAAGAAACTGGTGGGAATTCAAAAGAAACGATCAGACTGGGAAGAAAATACTGTAAAAGGGAAAAAGAAACTAATTTCAAGGTATTACAAGATGATAATGGACTTGGAAACAGAAGATGAAATAATCAGACATTCAGTGGTGAGATGGGCTCAAAACATAGGGCATAATTTGGAATATAAAAAATGGGAGAACATTTGGACAAGAAGCGTAAAAACACACTGGCGGGATACAGACGGGCAAAAAGGGGTGTATTCATGACGTCATGAAGGTAGAGCCTTCAGACAGCCCTTACCTGAATGCCGCCATGAACACGCCCCCCGCACGCCCCAAGTGGGAAGAAGCGGCATTAAAAAGGTGCTGCTTTTCTCCGCTTCTTTTCCGTTTGATGCGCAGCTCCGTCTGTAAGCTGCTGCACCGGTACGCCAGAATTGCTACGCCGCTAGTTTAAGTTGCCCATTTAAAAGCTCCGTGTCTGCTGCGTCGCATAATGAGTCGGGGTCCTGGAACATGCGCAGTTTGCAGTCAGGCTTTAATTGCAGCGTCAGCTGCCATGCAGGTGTGGAAGCTGCAGCACAGCTGCAGCGCATTTTAAGACTCGTAACCCTAACCCTAACCCTAACCCTAACCCTAACCCTAACCCTAACCCTAACCCTAGAGCAACATGTACGCATGCGCTGCTAGAATTGGGGAAAGTTTGGCCTTTAAAGTGTACCCCTACACACATTCCTGTGCCATTTTCACCTAACAATAAAAAACGCTAAAACTGTAAATATTTACATATGTACAAGGGAGGTGATGGGGGACGGCAGGGGGACAGCGGTGGCAGTGGAGACAGCTGTGGCTGTGCATTGCAGATTCAGCAAGAGCGCGGGGACCAAAGGAGAGGAGGCATCTATGATGCTGGTGACACTGGCAAGTGCAAGCGGACAAGGATGCCAACACCAGCTGATCACCAGCTGGCAGGAGACCACCATTGTTCTTGGGCAGAGCGGGGGAAAAAGTTTTAAAGGGGCTTGGGCACTTTAAATGTGCCCATAGGCTTTCTGCCGCCGCTGCTTAGCGCTGCAGCTGCGCAGCTGCGCATCCGCCAGCCGGCAAAAGAAAAAAAAAGCCCCGTTTTTGGCCGCCCGTGAGGAAGCTGCCTCTCTCTTTGCAGCGTCCTCCGAGGCGGCGGTTTGGGAACTCCGGGTCTGAAACGGCCCCAGGTGAGGCGTCTTCACTGCCCCCCATGTGGAAGCCCCATCTCCTGAGCCACGCCCCCAGGGCAGGCGGTCTGGAGGCTCCGTATTCAGCAGAATACACCTCCAAGACGTCTTCCCCTGCCCGTTTGTATCCCGCCACAGTTTGCCAGGAGCTCAAAGAGAATGTCTACAAGATGATTTACAGGTGGCATTTGTCGCCACAAAAATTGTCATTCATGCACAAGAATAGCAATCCCTATTGTTGGAAATGTTTGGATAATGTTGGTTCTTATTTCCACATATGGTGGAAATGTGAGATTTCAAAAAAAAAAATTTGGCTAGAGATCCACAAAATTTAAAATGTAAACATGAATATAAAAGTGCCCTTTTCACCAGAAATCTTTCTTTTGGGCATGTTAGACGATATACTAGAAAAGCAACATGGTAAATTTCTCTTTTACTGTTTCTCTTGTGCTAGAATAGTATATGCAAAACTTTGGGAAAAAACCACAAGCTCCATCTATAGATAAATGGCTTTGTAAATTATATGAAATGGCCGAGATGGATAAGCTAACATGTTGGATGAGAGATAAAACTGAAGATTGTGTATATCAAGAATGGGAAAAATTCTACAAGTTTCTAGAGATAAGATGGAATAAGGTATTGATAGTAAAAAAGACATAAATGGATTGGAATTATATAATAGTGCTTAACTATTGATTACATAAAACTCTTCTACTTAAATATTTTAAGTTCTTGATGGCAGAATGTTATGTATAGGAAAGATAGTACATGGTATAGAGCTACTCTATAGAAGTATATTTCCAGGTAAAGGGACGAATATCAACAATGACAGATTTTTGGATTCAACACAACATAAGGGCAGATCCAGATGAAGGAACTAAGAAGAAGAACACTTAAAGATAAAACAAGATGGAAGAAAACTTCAAAACAAATCTCAAGTAGTATTAGGAAGCTCAATTTATGTTATATGTAGTTTTAATATTGAAGTCTGGGTATGGGGGTGGTTGATTGTCCAATCTGTAATGTGTGTAATGTCTTGTTTTGTGTGGAAAAGTTAAAAAATAACAATAAAAAGAGTAAGTTTACTGGAGAAATATATTTCTATTTTATCTTTTCAGTCAGGTTTCGTATAGTGAGGCTTGATGCAGAACTGAAGGCAATTAACAAACCAGTGAGTATGACTTCCTTATTACATGAAACATACCTAGGAGTACTCATGTTGGCCACACAGCAAAGTACACTATCATCCAGAAACCACAAAACAGGGATGCCTTTACCGGGCCTACCAAAATGCACAATATACATGTTGCAAGCTTTAAAAGTCCCACTGGTTTCCTCATCAGGCAAAGGTATTAAAAATTATGCAGGAGAAAGTAAGAAAAGAAAAGAAAAATATATTTGAGACAAACTGGATCTCTACGGCGGTAGCTTTTTGTCTTGCTAATGAAATTTAAAGTTGATTTCTTGGGATGAATCTGCACTCACATGGCCAGAAGGCAGAGAGGCCCACCTATATGAATACTTTCCCATACCGTGTGAGCTGAGGACAACAACCACAACATCATGACAAAACGCAGGGCTTTGACTAACTTTGTCAACTTTCTTTCTTTCTTTCTTTCTTTCTTTCTTTCTTTCTTTCTTTCTTATCATTTTTAACCCCTTTGCCTGATCAAGCCAGTGGAGTTTCAAAAGCTTGCAACATGTATTATTACAGGAAGGATTGACCATAGTCCAGATTTCACTGAATAGTATCACACTGATAACTGGAGATGGCTCTTGTTCCTTTAACGGTTGTGCAGAAGAGGGAATTTCAGTAGGTGTTGCTTGTTACAGAACTGGCTAACAAGCCACATCTACTGAAATTTTCCTCTTCTACAAAACCATTAAAGGGACAGGAGACCTCTCCAGTTTTCAATCTGACAACCATAATCAGGAGGTCCTTTCAATAATACAGGAGTGGGCAACTGCAGTGGTTTTGGGAACCCCATTTTCTTTCTCTGGAAGCTTCTGGAAATATAAAAAAAAATCTAGTCTGACCCCAGCTAAAAGGAACTTGGAAATCTTGATTTAAAGTTTTAGATAAATCATTAAATTACTCATATGGTCTCAGGATTCAGCCTACAGAGGCGATTTCTTTCTTTCTTTCGAGGGGTGGTAGATCACAAAAAGGGGACACGGTGGCTCAGCAATTAAGATGCCGACTCTGACAATCGCAAGGTCGGCAGGTTGGGATTTCGAGGCCCAAGTACCACGTGACAGAGTGAGCTCCTGTCACTAGTCCCAGCTTCTGCCAACCTATCAGTTCTAAAGTATGTAAAAGTGCAAGTAGATAAATAGGTACCACTTCGGTGGGAAGGTAACAGCATTCTGTGCAGTCATGCTGGCCACATGAACACAGAGTTGCCTTTGACAACGCTGGCTCTTCGGCTTAGTAATGGAGATGAGTGACGTTCCCCACAGCTGGACATGACTAGACAATCTTGTCAAAGGGGAAATCTTTACCTTTACCTTTTAGATCACAAAAACAGATTCATTGCACTTTTTTCACCTATGACTTAGCAGGTCCATTGCTTCTATTTTTTAAAAAAAATGAAATTGCACCCTGTGGATATCAAAATCCATGGATGCTGAAATCTCATTATGTACAATGGATAGCGAAATGGTGTCCTGTATATAACAAGGCAAAATCAAGGTTTGCTTTTTTGAATTTTATATATATATATATATATATATATATATATAATATTCAAAAAAGCAAACCTTGATTTATATTTATATTTATTTATTTATTTATTTATTTATTTATTTATTTATTTAATATTTTCAAGCCAGGGATGCTTGTATCTGTAGATAAGGCGGGCTGACTGTAGTTTCTAAGAAAAATCACCTGTGTCAATTTGTTATACTGTCAGATATAAACTTATGTAGGAAGTCTGAAGGGTATCAAGAACAAGTGAGCCTGGCAGGTTAATTTCACAGCAGATTGCTTGATTGGCTTTGGAAAGCCAATTTTCTTGTTTCTCACGATACTGATTTTGGACTCTGTCTCACTTATTTTTTCCAGATCCCTCTGGTGCAACTGACGGTAAGCAATTCTTAACATTCTGCTGCATCTTATCCTTTGTGTAAAAACTCAAGTAAATGGGACGAATTCCAACTGTATACTTTGTAAACCTGGTAGTATTGTGATGGTGTTGGGAACAGATGTCAAAAGCCCCTGTGCGGAACAATAGTTCTAATGGTTCCTAGCTGGATGCTGTTTAAACCTTAAAGAGCTTTGAAACAGGTTTTAATGTGTGGTGTGGATTTAGCTCCAAAACACACTGCAGAAAATTTGAGACCGCTTTAACTGCCGAGGCTAGGGAATTCTGGGAGTTGTGGTTTTGTGAGACACATATCCATATTTATGTAGTTTATTTAGCTCTGGTGCCTCAATAAACTACAAATGTTCAGGATTCTACTGAGCCATTGCAGTTAAAGTGGTCTCAAACTGGATTATTTCTGCAGTGTGTTTTGGACCTTAGACTCAATGAACAGTGGACCTCAAATTTTATCACTCCTCAATCATGTTAAGAGCTGTTCGATAGTGGGAAACAGTACTCTGGAGAGTGGTGGAGTCTCCTTCTTTGGAAGTTTTTAAAATGGATGCTGGATGGCTATCTGCCAGGGGTGCTTTAACCGTGTCTTCCTGAATGGCCCTTGGGGGTCTTTTCCAAATCTGTGACTCTATGATGATGGTTAGAACCTGGCTATTTTAATAATGGGAGGAAGAGAACCAGTAGCCCTCTGCACAATTCCAGTCTTGCTCTTGAAGTTGGCAGCAGCTCTCTCATATTCCATGTATTGCTTAAATAATTGCTCAAAATAAATTCCTTAAGACTTGTGCAGCTCCAGAACCAGTCCTGCCCTGTGTGACCGGAGATCATAATCACAAAGGATGACAAAGCACTGCAAAATGTAGGTGATACACAATAAATGTAGAACAATTCCAAATACTAAGATCAATGTTAATTCATGCTTCTTCTTCATGCTCGTGGAGGACATTTTGCAATTCCACCTAGACAGAAAGTTGAAATGTAGGACATGTCCTGGAAAAGGAGGGCATCTGGTCCCCCCCCATCCCCCATTTCTTCATCCTATATCCTTGAACACCTGTATTAAGAATTGCCCAATGACCCTTCCCTTTACTTGTCTGAGTAGTTGCTGTGTTAGGAACAAAGGGAATGTTTTATTTTATTTTATTTATTTTAATTTATTAACATATTTTATTGATGCATTTTATTAAAATAGATTTTACCCTTTATCCAGAATAAGGCTGTCAGATATTCCTTACTATAAGGGATGTTCTCTAGTTAAGGGCTTGAAACCTTGTCCCTTATAGGGTTGCTTTACAGGATTCTTGCCTTATAGAATTGACTCTTATATTCAGGGATGTCCCTTATTTGAGGGCTGGCAAGCTTGTTCTTTACGTGCCACAAATTGTCTATTTTGTGACATGTGCCCTTTAAAAAAAAGATGGGGCCTAATGCAAAAGAACTACAAAGGCAGATGAGAAAAGAAAACAGCAGAATTGGAGCTCATCCACAAACGACAGCCCCTCAGAAATGGATTGAACAAAGATTATGGCTTCCTGGCTTTGTTCACTATTGACCATCATTATAACTAGACTTGCTACTTCATTTCCTTACACAAAGGATTTTGAATTCAAATTGACATTCTCACATACCAATGGCATATATATATATATATATATATATATATGTCTGTCTGTCTGTCTGTCTGTCTGTCCCTGGTTTCCACTCCACTAAATGCATCTGAGGAAGTAGACTGAAGTGTACAAAAATTCATGCTGCCAACTTCTTTCTTCCAGGTAGTTACAAAGATGCTACAAGATCTCTCTACATACTTGTTCTGAGGAGGTTTGCATTTGCCTTCCCCTGAGGCTGAGAGAGTGTGACTTGCCCAAGCTCACCCAGTGGGTTTCATAGTTGAGGTGGAAATCGAACCCTGGTCTCCAGAGTCATAGTGCAACACTCAAACCACTACCCCACTCCAAATCAAAACTGGATTTTCATAAAAATCATAGAATTATAGAGTTGGAAGAGACCACAAGGGCCATCCAGTCCAACCCCCCTGCCATGCAGGAACTCTCAATCAAAGCATTCCCAACAGATGGCCATCCAGCCTCTGTTTAAAGACCTCTAAGGAAGGGCGGCGCAGAGGAGTGTGTGGGCGTGTTTCCCCCTGGACCATCTTACTCTTCAGGCGGAGCATTGGGAGCGTTGGGCGAGGCTATTTAGCCCAGCTCTGGGTCACCTTCCCCACGGGTGGCACAGAGGAGTCTGTGGGCATGTTCCCCCCCTCCCGGACCATCTAGATTCCTGTGCAACGCAACAATTTAGTGCATTTAAGCATTCTTTGATAAGTCAAGTTTCTTTTGAATCTGTAATTTTTGGCTTCCTGTATGTTGGAGTCACGGAAGTAAATGGCAGTTAATGGTTACTAGCTGCTTACTTTGCAAAGGGGGTTCTTGGAGGAATGGGGTTGTGAACTACCCGTCCTTAACCTTCTCTGTTAAGAGAGGTTATCTTAGGGATTCGGGGAGCGGCTGTATTTAGTCCTTTGTTTGTTGGGGATTCTCCCTGTTTAAGGAGAACAACCCAGGTTGTTGAAGCCTGCCTTCCCCTGTTGTCTCTCCCTTTGGGGGATGTTAGGTGGACTCGCATACAATTAAAAAGAACTAATTTATATTAGAGAAGATTTGAAGAGCCCAAAAGCAAAGTTATCCATGGATATCATGTGAATATGTCTTCTGTGTGAATATAGTTTTTTTTCTTCGTTTGCACTCTGGTAAGAGGATATAGTGTTTTCCTATTCTAATGGTGAACCTGTTGTAATTAGAAGAAAAATCTTGTAAGCTTTAAGAGAATTGATTTATTTTTGGTAACTAAAAGAAATATGGAAAGAGTGTGAAACATATAAGACATTCTAAACTAGTTAATATTAAGAGTAGCATGTTTCTAGTGCTGCAAACTGCAATTTAGAAAGAAAGATAGATTGTTGCTTTCTCTTTTTTTAATTTTAATATTAATGGAAACAAGGAGTTGGAGGAAAAAGGTTGAAAAAGAGGAGAAACTTTTAACTTGGGTGCAGTTAAAAAAGGTTATATACCACAGCAGTTCCAATCACAAAGAAGAGAATCAGGAGAAGACTCAATAAGAATTATAGACCCTATTATGTCCTTACTAGGAGAAGTAAAAAGCATTAGACAAGAAATGAAGGAAAACAGACTGGAGTTGAAAGAAGATCTAAAAGAATCTAATAGAGAAATAAGAGAAGAAATAAAAGAGGGAAGATTGGAAATAAGAAAGGATATAAAAAAGAATTAGACAATATGGGAAAAAGAATGGAGAAAATATCCCAGGATGTAAACAAAAACCAAAAAGAAATAGAAAAACTGAAAGAAAAGATTTCAGTTATGGAAAATACATCTATAGAGACATTGAAAACACAAGGCTTACAATAATCATTGGAATGGGCTAATGAATTAAGATATATAGAGAGATGTATTAAAATAAGAGGATTAAAGGAAACAATGAATGAAGATTTCGGTACAAGAGTAATTCCTGCCTTGGTGGAATTTATGGGAATTGAAACAGAATTAATGGAACTAGAGGTTGATAAATTTTTTCAGATCAATTCACAACAAATAAAAGACAGGAAGTTACCAAGAGACATAGCAATTTGTTTTGTGAGGACAAGATTTAATAATAATAATTTGTTTTATTTATATACCGCTATTCCAAAGATCATAGCAGTGAACAACTAGTAAGCTAATTAGCAAGTAAGCTAATTTGCCCCCAACAGTCTGGGTACTCATTTTAGTGACCTCGGAAGGATGCAAGCCTGAGTCGAGCTTGGGCCCTTTTGCTGGTCTTGAACTCGCAACCTTGTGGTTTCGAGTGAATGGCTGCAGTACAGGCATTTAACCACTGCGCCACCAGGGCTTAAAGATTTGATAATTAAAAAAAAAATTACGAGAAGACCTTGATAATAGAAGATATGGAACTAAAATTTTTTAAAGACATTCATCTTCAAATAATGATCAAAAGACAGAAATGTAAACCACTAGTCCAATTATTGAATAAAATGAACATAAATTGAACATAAAATGAACGTAAATTTGCTATTATCATGGTTGATGCTGAAAAAGCATTTGACAGAGTGGATTGGATCTTCATGATAGAAACATTTAAAAAGATGGAAATGGGAGAGATGTTTATAAGATGGATATCTGCAATTTACGAAGATCAAAAAGCTCAAATTTTAATCAATCAAGAAATAACAGAGTGTATAACAATTGAAAGAGGAACCAGGCAGGGGTGTCCCTTGTCACCCCTGTTATTTATCTTGGTTCTAGAGGTGCTTAATAATAAGATAAGGAGTGATGGTGAGATAGAAGGTGTACAAATCAATAAGTTAAATATTAAGCTTAAGGCATTTGCAGACGACTTAATTTTTTTTCTGGAAGACCCCCAAAAATCTATAAAACATCTGGTAAAAAGTGATTCAAGATTAGGGTGATGTCTCCGGCTTTAAAATTAATGTAGATAAAACATCAATCCTAACTAAAAATATGTCGGAATTGGAAGATCAGGAGCTTGGTAAATTCTCTGGATTTAAAATAGTTTTTGGAGCAGTAGTAGAAAAGGCCCTCTGGGAGACTGATGTTAGCCTAGATCTTTTTGGCTGTAGTAGATTTCTTCCCGAGGACCTTAGTGTGCGGGACGGACAATAGGGAAGAAGGCATTCCCTCAAGTACTCTGGGCCCAAGCCACATAGGGCTTTAAAGGTGATCACCAACACCTTGTACTTTTCCCGGAAACGAATAGGCAGCCAGTGCAGGGACTTCAAGACCGGTGTTATATGGTCATTCCTAGAAGTTCCCGTGATCAATCTGGCTGCCATATTTTGTACCAACTAAAGTTTCCAAACTTGGCACAAGGGTAGCCCCAAGTAGAGTGCATTACAGAAGTCCAATCAAGAGGTTACCAGTACATGTACTACTGTTTCAAGGTCCCTCGGCTCCAAGAAGGGACGCAGTTGGCGTATCAGACGAAGCTGATAGCAGGCACTCTTGACTGTCGCATCCACCTGAGCTGTCAGTTGGAGTGACGAGTCAAGGAGGACCCCCAAGCTGCGAACAGAATCCTTCAGGGGAAGTGTGACCCCATCCAGAACTGGCTGACACAACTCCATTCCTGGATTCGGGGTTCCTATAGCAAGTACCTCCGTCTTACCTGGATTCAGCTTGAGTCAGTTTTCCCTCATCCAGTCCATTACCGCCCCAAGACAGGCATTCAGAGGAGAGATGCCATCCTTAGTCACTGCTTCAGTCCGAGACATAGAGAAGTATATTTGGGTGTCATCAGCATACTGATAACACCCCGCCCCATGTCTCTGGATGGTCTCACCCAGCGGCTTCATGTAAATGTTAAACAGCATTGGGGACAGAATTGCACCTTGAGGGATGCCCAATTAGAGCTCCCTCTTGGCCAAACAACTGTCCCCAAGCAACACCATCTGGAACCTGCCCGAGAGGTAGGTCTGGAACCACTGCAATGCAGTGCCTCCAATACCCAACTCTCTCAGGCGTTCTAGAAGGATACCATGGTTGATGGTATCGAAGGCCACTGAGAGGTCCAAGAGCACCAGCAGGGTCACATTTCCCCTGTCGATGCCCAGACGGGCACTTTTGCGCTGGAAGGAACTGGAAAGCTTCAGTTTCCTCCTCCCCGAATCCGTCTGGAAGCAAGTACTGACTACCAATCAGGGGTATTTTAACCCTGAATGCCCTCTTGTAGAAATCAGATTTAAAATGAAGGTGCCTGGCTGTCAATCAAATTTAGTTCCGTGATCGTCATAGGTGACGTTTCCAGCACTCATTGGCTCATCGGAAGTGTGCTTCCCCCCTCCTTTTTAAAAAAGAACCAGGCACCAGTAAGCACACATTTTGTCAAATTTAAAAACCTTGTGTGTGTGTGTGTGTGTGTGTGTGTGTGTGTGTGTTGTGGGTATTTGGGTCAGTGCAGGTTATGATCTGCCCTTGGCCCCGTTTTCAACCCCAAAATGCAAGCTAATGCCATCTCTGCATCCAGCGTCCCCCCTCCTTGCCACCCCAGAATGCCTCATACACATGTAATAATAATAATAATAATAATAATAATAATAATAATAAATTCCTCACCTTGGAATGCCAGAAAAGGATGCGATGCCATGCTTTCTTTGCTTTCCCTAGGCTACCCCTGAATTCCTTAGAGACAGTAGCAAAAGCATTCTGTGTATCAATTTGCCAATTTGCCAAATTGGAAAGAGAAACGTTGTAACATTCGCATTGTAGCATTCATTCGCAAAGGAAAAAAGCCTCTTACATAGTGCTCCTTTCAGCATTTCCCCTTTGCTGGAAGCGAGGAAATGAAAGGGAAAGTGAACAAGCAGCTAGCCACATTCTATCTAATATATATCTACCTGAAGCAAAAACCATGCGCATAGACTGCCAAAAATAATTTTAAAAAATCAAATATCAAAAGGGAATGGTCCCTGCTGGAGAGCAGAGGCTTGGCTTGCTCTGTCCCTCTGACATGCCCTGAATTGACCCTTCCTCCTGCCTCTTCCTTCGCCTCCTCCTGCTCCATTATAGAATGCCCTCCATGGCCCCCTTCTTCCCCCCGGCTCATTCATCCTCCTCCTCCTCTGTCACTTTCTCCAGTTCCCCCCTCTGCCCTCCCTTTGACTGCCCTCTGCAGCGCCCGTCAGTCACCCCGATTCCCCCTTTTTGCCTCCTGTCACCCTTTGCCTCCTGTCAGATTCCCCTTTTTTTCCATCCTTCCTACGACTCTTTCCTCCTCCTCCTCCTTTTTCGCCCCAATGAGGGGAGGGAATGCTCGCCCTCTGCCCTCCCTCTGCCCTAAATCCCTCCCCTGAACTTGACCCGATCATGATCGGGGGCAAGTTCATATTTGGTAGAACCTGGCTTTTTTCAAAAGAGACGGCTTTTGCCCCAATTGCAAATGACCCACGCTAAGGGGCATTTGACACGAAACGCTTGTGCATGCCTCTGATTCGCTTGTGGGAGATTCGAGGCTAATATGAACTTCACGTGAAAGAATCGATTTCTGATCCGGGGTAAAATGTAGTCTGAATGGCCCCTAGGACTCTGGAGAGCAGGGTTTGAATCCCAGCTTGGACATGAAAACCCACTGGGTGACCTTGGGCAGGTCACTCGCTTTCAGCCTCAGAGGATAGCCATAGCAAATCCTCTCTGAAGAAACTTGCCAGGAAACCCCCGTGATAGGGTTGCCTTAACATTTTAAATTTTAAGGTTTATATTTTTAACATGTTACATTTTAATTCATAACTGTTTTAACTTTCAAAATTGTTCTTTAAATTTTATATTTATATATTTTAATGTTGTACTGATTTTAAAAGGTTAATATTAAACAATTTAAAGGGACAGCTTAAAACTGTTAAAATAGTTTCAAATGGTTTCAAAGGGAACGTGGAAAGATTTGGGTACAACCAATTAGAACACGAAAGGCTTAGTGAACAATCTTGTTTTCACTTGGTGCCAGAATGAGAGCCCTTTGGTACCAATCCGACTTCATCTTCTCTGCCTTTGTTGCTAACACAACAAACTCAGTTTTGTTTTCTTCATTTCAGCAATTGTTTGTTTGAATGGGCCGTTTTCCTAGCATTGCTTTGTACATGCGCACATGTGGGCTTTTGCCATTGGTGGTCTGCAGACTCTCTGTATGGTGATTTTTATGTATGAGTTGGGTGACTTTAATAAGAGTACACTCAATATTCAAACCACTATGCCAGGCTGACTTTGTATGAAAATAATGCAATATAGAAAAAAGAATAGAAAAGGACAAAAGAAAAAATGAAAACGAAAAAGAAAAAGAAAAAGAGAAGAAAAAGATTAATTTAATGAGAAAATTCAATTTTTCTGACCTGTCCTTTGATTTAATGTGACATGGCATTGATATGTCACCCGAGGAGCAGAGATTAGAATCATATGGCCCTCTAGATCTTATTGCATTGCAACTCCCAGCAGTCTTCACCATTCATTTATGGAGCTGAAAGTCTGCCAATTTCCAACCAAGGAGAGTGGGGGGGACGGACCCATATGAGTCTTCTCAGAGCCAATGTGGTATAGTGCTGCATTGAGTGCTGCATTGTGAATCTAGAGACCAGGGTTTGATTCCCAATTTGGCCATGAAACCCCCTGGTGACCTTGGCAAGTCACTCTCTCAGCCTCAGGGGAAGGCCATGGCAAACCATGCCAAGAAAACCTCATGATGGCGACAACATACGTTGAAAATGACTTGAAGGCCCACAACAACATCAAATGGGCTTTCTCAAGAGAGAAAGGAACCAACATATGTGTCTCCCTTCCCAACCTCAGGGGGCTACATCCTTCCCATACTGACCTGGCATTTCCCTTGCACATAACAATTGTTGTTATGTGTCTTCACATTGTCTCTGACATATGGCTATCCTAATCCTAGGGTTTTTCTTGGCAAATTTAATCAGAAGGGGTTCGCCACCATTGCCTTCCTCTGAGACTACTCAAACTACTAAATTGATTCTCTATTTCCAGCTAAAACAAGTTTTCTGTTGTGGGTAGACACATACATATACATTTAGATTTTTTAAAATGTGAATTTCAGTGTGCCTGATAGTGAAGCAGCCAAGCATTATGATTTTGCTGGTTTTATTCCTATTCACAGGATCCTATGGGAGACCGAATTGGCCAGTGGTTGGATGTGCAAACTCATCATGGCATTGCAGATCTATCTTTCCCTCTGGCCTCTGAACTGGAGTTGGGAGACTATAACATCATGGTGGGGAACAACGCAGTTGATACGAAAACTTTCACAGTGGAAGAATATGGTAATATTTCAAAGAAAAAACCCTTTAGGTATCAAGAGAACTCTTTGAGGTTGCATCCACAGTGCAGAAATAATTCACTTTAACACCACTTTAACTGCTATGGCTCAATGCTATGGAATGATGAGAAATGTAGTTTGGGGTTGCCATGTTGTCTTTTGTTGTTACAATTCCCACAGTTCCATAGCATTGAGCCATGGTAGCTAAAGTGGTGTCAAACCAGACTATTTCTGCAGTGCGGATGCAGCCTAAGAGTAAAAGCAATGCAAATTGCTGAATTCTAATTGTTTCTCCCTTCCCCCTTTCTTTCTTTTGGGTCAGTACAAGCTGAATATGGTTCCTGGGCTCCCTTTTTGTGTCCCCATGAAGCCCCATGACATAAAAATAATTTTTAATTGCCAATTATTTTTAATTTCACCCAAAATGTGTGCATGAGGGGTGATATCCACCCAAACTGACACAAAAATGTGGCAATTTGGGTCCTCTGGTTTGGGTTCCCTGGCTCCTCTTCTTCAAATACCCAAGGCTCTTGAATGATGAAGAAAAGCTGCTTTGTTTTTGGTCAAAAATTGAAACTGGAAGTGACATTATGTCATGTTCTAGGCTGAAAAGGAGCAGGGCAGGAAGAAATGGCAGCAGTGTTGCTTGGATTAAAAGGGGGGAAGAGAAGATGGACAGGGAAAAGCAGATTGATTCTGGTTTTTGCCATACTGGTTGGAAACCACGCTGTCCACATGGCTGGCTCCAAGGGGGGTGGGATACCCATAGGCACCCCACATCACACAGCGTCAAGCCACATCTCTTCTTGTCATTGTTTTGCCTCCCCATGCATGCACACCATTAAATTAAACCGTCTATTATCCCCTCCGTTGTAAACCGCTCGGATTCCCAGTGATTGGGTGGTATATAAATAAATCCTATTATTATTATTATTATTATTATTATTATTATTATTATTATTAAATGAGCACCCCCACTTGAGACTGACAATTACTATATATACTTGTGTACAAGTGGACCTCATGTGTAAGTTGAAGGAAAGTTTTAGGGCCAAAATCATGGATTTTGATATGAGCTGTGGATTAGTCGAGGGTAAAATTTATGGGCCAAAGAATATAAAGGGAAAGACACCACTTCTGTCCCTCCTTCTCCTTCTCCTTTTCCTTCTCTGGACCTATTCCGACCACCTAACACCACTTCCCTGCTGATAAGAGGAGAAGATTTTAACATCGGATTGAGAAGGGAAGGAACTGGAGTTAAATGGGGTGTTTGATGGGCAGAGAAAGTTAACATAACATCAGATTGAAAAGGGAAGGAACTGGAGGGAAATGGAATGTTTGTTTGATGGGGAGAGACGGTTTTAACATGGGATTGAGAAGGGAAGGAATGGGGGGGCATGATGGGGTATTTGTTTGATGGGGAGAGATATCTGGAGGAGGATGAAGATGGGGAGAGAAGGTTTTAACATCGGATTGAGAAGGGAATCGCCTCTTTCACACGCAGACACTCTCACTCAGGCCTGGCAGCTCTTTCAGAAATCACTGCAGAGACACATCAGGTGGTGCCTCTTTTAGGACCTTTCTAAGCAGTATTAGCGTAGGGTCAATTTTGGGGCATAAATTTCTCGACATAGTGTATATGGTACCTTCTTGCCACCCAGCTGCCATCCCATTGCATGCCCCATGCGACCAGCCACACAGTCGCACGAGTGATACACCATCCATGCAGTGCATCACTGCACTGAGTGACACATTGGCAAAGCACAATCATGAAGGCCCTCTGTACATGCCCACTCTCCCTGTTCACTCTATGCCCTCCATTGATATCCATTGCATTATTGCTGACCTGCCATCTTTGTTATACATTCACATTGTGGAGTGCACCAGTATGCTCAAATGGAAAAAAACAACACATTGTGATCAATGCCATTGGCAGCTACATCTGAATAGTCCCACTGCTTTGACTGCCATGGTTCAATGCTATGGAATTCTGGGAACTGTAGTTGGTTGTGGCACCAGAGTGAAGGACAATTACAATCCCCAGAACAACCAGCTACAGTTAAAGTGGTGTCAAACCGAATTATTTCTGCAGTGTGGATGTAGCCATGGCTTTGCATAATGGTTTCAGGCATACTTGAATCATCTGATCTGCTGACTTTCTTCTCTTTCCATCTTTTTCTTTCATTACAGAGCTGAATAAATTTGAAGTGTTGTTTGATGTCCCATCAGTGATCACCACTTCAGATGCAAAATTTAACGTCACAGTATGTGGCAAGTATGTCAACTTTGTGATAAATTATATTTCCACTGACTTATTTATAGTTTCAATTTTTTCAGAGCAAAAACCAGAGCTTAGAAGTAAAACATGCCTTTGGCTGCATCCACCCTGCAGAAATAATAGTTTGACATAAATGCCATGGCTCAGTGCTTTATAATTCTGGGATTTGTAAAGCTCTGGTGCCACAACAAACTACAGTCCCCAGAATTCCATAGCATTACGGCAGTTAATGTGGTGTCAAACTAAATTATTCCTGTCATGTGGATGCAGCCTAAGAGGATTTTTTTTGCATTCATTCCATATTATAAAATCCAGGGTTTGTTTATTTATTTATTTATTTATTTATTTTTGAGCTGTAGAAGAGATATTGGTAAACAAGATTATAACAAGCATAAATTTGTACTCTAGATGTACTTACACTCTTATTACTTTTTGCCCAACTGCCCTATCTTTCTACGAATTTAAAATGGTATGGAATCACAAATATAGCCCATCCTATGTGGCATTTCCAGATCTTGAATAAAGACTATGCTGATATATATACTGAGAAAAAAAATCTCTTTCTCACAAATGACTTTAGTACTATATCATCTCTTCTTCTTTCAGGATCGAATAGATCCATCATGCTCAAGATATTTTTCTAGGAATAAAGTGGTTGTTAGACCTTTCTTTATCCTTTTTATGGAGGGAGTTTCTCATTTCCCTTTATGCCAGGGAGAAGAATCACACAGCCCTCCAGTTGTTGGCGGACTGCAACTCCCAGCTGTTCTAGCAGGCTAGCCAATGGCGAGGAATGGTGGGAACTACATTTCAGCAACATCTGGAGGGCCACACAATTCCTACCCCTGACCTGTGCATTTCCTGGGTAGTTCCAAACATCCTACATGTTAATTTGTACATTTTGCACATTGACTTACCTTTGAAATATATCCCATATATTTAATAAGATTCTAGAAGATGTTCTAGGCATGGCTGTAGCTCACATGGTGTGCTGTATTCACTCATTTTCACTCTGCACGAACAGAGTGGTTCCCAATCTATGGTCCTCCAGATCTGTTGGACTACAATTCCCAGAATCCCTTACTTTGCTGACTGGGCCTTCTTGGGTTTGTCATCCAATGTCTGCAAACCTGAGGTTGGGAATAACTGTCAAAGTCTGCATCAGCACTGCAGAAATAATCCTGTTTGACACTACTTTAACTGCCATGGTTCAGTTCTATAGAATTCTGGGAATGGTAGTTTGGTGTGGCATAAAAGCAGACACAACAAACCATCATTCACAGAATTTAATAGCATTGAGCGATGGTTAAGTGGTGTCAGATCTGATTATTTCCATAGTGCGGATGCTGAATAACTGTACATCCAGTCCTCCTCTGTGATAATCAGCAATGAAGAATAAACTCTTTACAAGATAGCTTGTCAACCATTGTGAGTGATCTCTCTGAAGTTTCTGTTGGACACATTGTGAAAGCCATTGCTATAAACTGAAGTATACTTCTTCTGTTTTTCCCCCTTTGTCTTTGGCCACAGGTACATCTATGGGAAACCTGTGCAAGGAAATGTAAAACTTGCCTTGAAAAGGTCTATATCATATATTTTTGAAGAGGCTGTCAATGAAACATTGACTGATATTGAGAACACCTACATAGGCCAGGTAAGGTAGTTGGGAAGGGCTTATCTTTAGGTAAATGAAAGAGTGGGAAGAGTTCAGGAACTGGAAGACTTGTTCTGTGGTTCTTACTCCGCATTTCTCACTTCAGCCAAAAAAAGATGAAGTGAGGGAGATCCAAAGATCTCAGGGTGGCTTACAATAAAATCATTTTAAAAGAATGCATAATAACAATAACGAGACTAAAAATATACAAAACACCTAAAGTACAGTAAAAGATAGTAAAAACAATTCACCAGTTAAATAAAGGTCAATTTAAACTGGTTAAAACAATTTAAAATAGAATCCTAGAATTGGAAGAGATCTCAAGGACCATCCAGTTCAAACCCATTCTGCCATGGAGGAATGCAGAATTGAAACTGCTGTACCCGCCAGTGGTTACTCTTAGCCTGTGCAGACCGGTCATTAAGGCCAGCCTGGGAGTGAAGTTGTGGCGTGGCGTCCACATGATGCATGCCCTGACTCTGCCCCCTTGGTGCTGTGATGCCGTATGCCACTCCACATGGGGAACGGCATCACAACACTCCTCTGGTACTGCGTCCACATGATGCAGCACCAAAGGAGCACCTTAATGGTGTGGTTAAGTTAAAGTGGTCTCAAACTAGATTATTTCTGCAGGGTGCTTTGGACCATATTTTAGATAACACTAAACAGTTCATTCATACAGTTTATTCTGTATATGTGGATTGTAGCAGTTCAACTGGAATATTATCTGTTCCTGGTGATTTCTTTTTCTTAATTTCTCTTAATGCAGCTTCCACCTTGTATTCTAAAATGTGAGGTTCATCTTTGTATGCTTCTTCATTCCATATGTCATTTATCTTTTAATCTCTTTTATGTAGCTCTTCTGTGTATTGCAATCAATGTCTTTTTATTTCTTCTTGGTCTTGTAATATGTTCTTGTCATACAGCATTCCGATTTTTGGTTTAAACATCCTTGTCTTATTGAACATTCTTTCTTTTTTTGTTCTTTTCTTCTATTTTCTTTTTGCATTTATTGTTATAGTAGTCCTCTTTATCCTTGAGCACTAGTCCCTGAACAGTTGCATTCATGGTTCTGATTCTGTTCTTGTGTCACTTTTGTACTTGCTATTGTTATTGCTATTGTGTCTGTTTTTTCCTTTTGGAACTTTAAGTGTCTTGCTGCTTTCTTCCCTTATTATGTCCCTGACTTCTGACCAAAGTTCTTCTGGTTCCCTGTTGATTATGCTTAATAGTCCAAACCTGGTTCTTATATTGTCTGTAAATTCTGCTGAGATGTTGTTCAGATCATATTTTGGTATGATGACATCTGAATTGATTTGATGTCGACAAGAGGGCAATTAACAACAATGACAATCTCTGCATGGTGAGGAGGACACACCAAAGGTAGATACATAATTGATTGTCTCTTGCCATCTTCTCCTTGGTGACTTTCAGTCCAGATGTACAAAACCAGGAAGAGCTATTAACAACATCCCTTTTCCACCAAGTGTCAGTAGCATATTAGCTGTTAACTGTTAGCATATTAACTATTGTAGCAGGGAAACAGACTCATCATCCATCTGTACAGAGGATAGCTTTACTAGCCTTGTGTTTGTATCCTCAGACAGACAAGACTGGTTGCACCACTTTTACTATTGAGGGAACTGATATTCATCTGCTTCAGAAAGGCTATGAGAAATACATCACGCTTAGTGCAGAAATGGAGGAGCAAGGAACAGGTATGAAGGAAATGAAAAGAAAGGAAACATAGTTTTCAGCTTATCTGGTGATGTTTTCATTGATTGCCTCTCTCTTCTTGTTATTCCAGTCAAACATTTTAAACTTTAGGCCATAGGATATTGCTTCCACATGAATATAATTTCTCCTATATTATAGCTAAACTTTCCAGTCACAACATCTTTGCATGTCAACAGACATTCTCATTGGCATACTTGGCAAGTGTGACACCTGGTGCACATCATTTTTTAAATTTTAAATTTTTGTTTATTAATTAAAAACATAAAACATACATAAAAATGACTATTGGACAAATTATATTTAAAAAACAAGTCATGATAACTGAACAAAGCAGAAAACGAAAATACATGTTTTTCTAGATCTATTAGGTATGCCCATGTTCTACCTATAATCGTATATAAATATACAATTTTTAATTTTTAAATCTATTTTCTGTTGCATTAAGAATCTTCCATAGGTACTTTCCTTTTCTGTCTCTTTACTCAACAATTAACTTCCTAAGATAGTAGAGCTACATGTTAATACTAAGCTTTTTTAACCCAACTGTTCTTAATTAATCATAAATAAAAATAGCCTCTTGTTCTACTATATCCTCAGGTATACATGTGTTATTTATCTACCTATAATACCTATATATTAACATTTTCAGTAATTCTACACATCTGATTTTGTCAATGTATCCTATTGATCACTTAAAAGTTCTGTTGTCTGTTCCCATCCAGTATGTCGCCTTTTAGAAGACATGTTAATCCAATATTGCCATATTCATTACTTTTAATAACCAGTCTTCTATGCACAGGGAAGCCATTGAGATCCACAAACATCTGGATAATTTCAACCGGAAAGAAGAAACCCTTAAAGTGAATAAAATTTGGCTACCACTCCTGAAGAATAGCAAAATAAGGACTCAGCAAATGCAAATGGGAAACCATTCAGAGTCAGGGGCTTTCCCAGCAGATAATTGATCACCAATTAGCAGACATTAATCCTCATTTGCATTATGCTCCCAGGCTGAGGCCAGCCATCAACACAGAACAATACACATGCAAATCACTCCTGCATTCCCAGGCTCACACAGCATATACACACCCAATTTTTCCAGGCAAAGCACTCTCTTGAAGATGCCAGCCACAGATGCTGGCGAAACGTCAGAAAGAAACTCTGCTAGAACATGGCCACATAGCCTGAAAAACCCACAAAAAACTATGGATGCCGGCCATGAAAGCCTTCGACTTTACAGTCTTCTATACTTGGTGTTTCACCCTCTTTCCACTTCTGTGCTATCAGTAATCTAGCCACTGCTGATAGATAGTAAATCAGTCATGCATTCCTTTTCTCAATTTGATTATCCACCATCCTTAATAGATAAGTTTCCGGCTTCATTTGAAATTTTATCTGTAGGATTTTTCAATTATTTGATGAATATGACTCCAAAATTTCTTAATTTTGACACATGTCCATCACTGATGGTAATAAGTCCCTATTTCTTTTTTGTATTTGTTGTTAAAATGTTTATACATTTTACATAGTCTTTGGGGGGGGGGGATAAGATGCCAGCTATAATGTATCTTATATAAATTCTCTTTAATATTTTGAGACATAGAAAGTTTCATTGTTCTATTCCATACTTTTCCCAATTTTCCAATTCAATTACATGACCCACATTTTGTGGCCATTAAGCCATTGAGATCTTAATCCTTTCATCTTCTGTTTCCCAGAACAATTTTATAATGTTTTATAAAATTTAGATAATATCTTTTGATTTTCTTTCAATAGAGTTTTTTTAATTTTGAAAATTCTTTCTCGATACTGTAATTCTTTATTTGTATCTTTATTTTCTCTTTTAATTGCCTATAAAGGAGCCAGTGACATGAAATACCATCAACTTTTAGTTTTTCTTGTGTTTTTATTTTATATTCTTTCCCCTCAAATCTAATTAGATCTCCATGAGTAATCCATCTATCTTTTACTATATTTCCCCTTTTATAAAAAGCCTTGAGTGGTAAGATCCAGAGAGGTGTATGAGGGGAATACCTTTCCTTATATATTTTCCAAACTTTCAACAAGGATCTTCTGATATAATGATTATTGCTTTGTTTACCTTCTCTTTATTAAACCAAAGATAAGTATGCCACCCAAATTTAATTTCTTCTCCCTCTAAATTTAATAGACTAGTATTTTGTAGCAATATCTAGTCCCTGATCCATACCAAACAAATTGCCCAATAATACAATTTGAGATTTGGAAGACCTAGACTTCCCCTTTCTTTGGCTTTCTCCCAGCCCATATATACTTTGATATTTCTTTATGCCTTAAAGACTATTTCGTTATGAATTATTGGAATTATCTGATACAGAAACAAGAATTTGGGTAACACACTCATCTTTATGGAGGCTATTTTTCCCAATATTGACAAATTTAAGTCTTTCCATTTTAATAGATCCTTTTTAATTTCATTCCAGATTTTTACATAATTGTTATTAAATAAATCCAAATTATTTTTAGTTGTTACAATAACTAAATATTTCACTTTTTTCCCAATTTCAAATTCAGATTTTTCACTTAATTCTTTTTCTTCTTTTTAGTCCTGTTTTTAACTATCATTTTTGTTTTATCTGCATTTACTTCCAATCCTGATATTAAACTAAAATCTCTTAATATAGTCTTAACTTTTGTTATACATTCTAATGTTTCCTCTAGAGTCAATGCGATATTTCAGCAAATGCCCTAATTTTGAATTAATCTTTCCTAATTTTCAAGCCTTTAATGTCCAAATCCTTTTTAATCATATCAATAAAGATCTCAATCACACATTAAAAACAATAGTAGTGAAAGGGGACATCCTTGTCTTGTGCCCCTTTGTATTTTTATTACATTTGTTTTTTTTTGCCATTGATTATGATTTTGGCTTGTTGATTTTTGTATATTTTTGTGTGTGTGTATATATATACACAAATGGTGTCGCATTTGTGTGTGTGCTTGTGCCATCATTGAATTATTCAACATTTTCGGTTATCCGACGATCAGTCGGCCCATTTATGTCAGGTAATTGGGACTCTACTGTATCTGATTATCAGATTTAATCAAATCTTCATAGGTTATCCATTTATTATTAATTGATTTCTCTTGAAAAAGGCTTCATTAGGTGATGCCCACTTTGGAATTTTATTACCCCATTGCTTTTTCAAGCTTAGCCATATCCTCAATAATGATTTTCTCACCATATGATTATTTAAATCTTTATTGACATTTAATTTCTCATAGAATAGATATTTTGTATTTTGCATTTTAAAACCCGACTTCTCCATCAAGTCTTGTTTATCACATTAATCCATGTTCATAGTTAACATTTCAGTTTTTCTCTGTTTATTTTGAAGCCTGAAACCATTCTGAATTTGAAGTTTCTAACACTAAATTAATATCTTCTGTTGGATTGGACAAGAATAAAACCAAATCATTGTTATAGGCCTTTAATTTATATTCTTCTCCCTTCATTCTAATTCCCTGAATCAATTCATTATCTCTTATATTATTATTTAACATTTCTAATGTAATAATGAACAATAGGGGTGAGAGAGGGCAACCCTATCTGGTTCCTTTTTGAATCTTAAATGAGCTGCTTAATTCATCATTAATAATCAATTTTTCATCTTGGTCTTCATATATATATATTTCATCTACCCATCTAATCATATTATAGCCCAGTGCCATTTCCCTTCATATTGCATTCATAAATTTCCAGTTTACATTATCAAAGGCCTTTTTGGCGACTATAAAAATCAAACCCATTTTTTTTGTTTTATATTTTTTCATGGTGTGCTATCAAATTAATCATTGTTCAAATATTATCTTTTATCAGCCTGCCTGGAAGAAAATCTGATTGATCAACATGGATCCATGTTGTTTTAGAAGTTTCATTTATGATTAAAATGGGAAACTGAGGAAGAATTCATTAAAGGTTCGATGATTAAATGGGCTAGAAATGTTGGACACGACATAGAATTAAATAAATGGGAAAACATTTGGAAAAAAACAATTAAAATTCCATTGGCTCAAAATATAAAAGAAAACGTACTTAAAATGCACTATAGGTGGTATATGACCCCGGAAAAGTTATCAGAAATGTATACCCATGTAAATCCTCTATGTTGGAAATGTTCAGAAGAAAAAGGTTCTTTCTACCACCAACGGTCATGTAAAAAAGCCAAAAAAAAAAATTGGAGTTTAATACATTAAAAAATTGAAAAAATATTGGATATAAAAGTAAAAATGTCCCCAGAATTATATTTATTAACTATGATGGATGATGATTTAAACAAATAAAAGGAAAGAATGCTATAGTATAATGATATTAGCAGCCAGACTAGAATACACTAAAAATTGGAAAAATTAAAATTTGCCAACTATACAGGACTGGATAGTAAAATTATTGGAAATAGCTGAGTTGGACAAATTGACATGTCTTATTAAGGATAATAAGTTAGAGAAATTCATACAACGCTGGGAACAGGTGATGAAATATATTAGCAAAGAATGGGGAGAGATAATGATGATGGTCTTTAAAGATTGACAGTGATTAAATATTTGATATGCATTTATAGTAATTATATATGGAAAATAATGTTTAAAAATATGAAATATTTGGTGATTTAAGATGGGATCCATTGAATATCTAACAATGAAATATCAGATAGATTTATGAAGAAATACCAAGACTATGTTGGGAATGGAAGAATTTTTACATTTTTTTATTATTATATTTTTTCTTCTCCTCACCCTCCTTTCCCCATTTTTTCCCCTTTCTCAATCTTTTTCTTCTCTCTATATATATTTTTCTTTTCCTCGCCTATTTTCTTTCCTTTTTGTTTTCTTATCTGTCTTTCTTTCTTTTTTTCTCTTTTCCTTTTTTCTCTTTAGATTTCTGGTTTTTTAATATATATTTTTCTGTTTATTTGTACTGTTTTTAACTTTATAATTTTTGAAAATAAATTTTAAAATAAAAAAAGAAGTTTCATTAACTTTATGTTTGGTTGCACATCTTCAGATGATATAATGGGCTTTTGAAATAAGGAAGGATGTGATCTTTACCTTACACTTTTTGTTTTCACACTGCTGTGCTAAACCAACATGTTATCTCGCTGTATAGGACTGACAAACACAGGAAAGAGTGACATCTCTATTGCTGTCAAGGAGATGAGCGTGGCATTTTTTGCACCCAATCGCTTCTACAAGAAAGGCTTCCCATACTCTGGAAAGGTAATCCTAGCCCACCCTTTCAAGTGGAAGACATTAAAGTTATTAACCTGTAGACAGCTCTTATTTGAAAGGTTTATCTTCTCAGAAAAATACATAAAGGCCCCATTCCCACTGGGCAAAAAAGTGGCTTATATTGCTGCGATTCTGACTCGGATTTTTTTTCCGAGTCATAATCGAAATCGTTCCCATTAAAAACGGGTGCAAACAGACCCGGGGTTTTTTTTACCCCTGTTTTCGTCCCCATTGGTATTTTCCCTGTGGTAATTTGAAGCAGGTTATTTTGCTCCCCGTTCCCATTGCCCTTCCAGAACTTTTTTTAAAGCAGCTGTCAATCAAGCGCCTAAGCGCTTGATGTCACAGCCAATCAGTTGCTTAGGTGCTTTTCCCCTCCGGGAAAGGGGAAAAGGAGCCTCTATTCGCCCCAAATCCCTTTGCATCCAGGCTCTTCTGTGTCTTCCCAGTCCCTCTGGAAGAGAGAAGGAGCCTCTATTCCCCCAAATCCCTTTGCATTCCAGGCTCTTCTGTGTCTTCTCATAGTTCCTCTGGGAAACAGAGAAGGAGCCTCTATTCCCCCCAAATCCCTTTGGGTCCCAGGCTCTTCTGTGTCTTCCTATAGTTCCTCTGGGAAAGAGAGGAAACTATTCACCCTAAATCCCTTTGGGTCCCAGGCTCTTCTGCATCTTCCCATAGTCCCTCTGGGAAAGAGAGAAGGAGCCTCTATTCACCCCAAATACATTTGCCTCCCCCATTGCTCCCTGGGCTGTCTGGGGGGGGCGATCAAGCAGGCATGTAATGCAAAGCCAATCTGCTGCTCAGGCGCTCAGGCATAGGCAAAAAAAGAAAGAAAGAAAGAAAGAAAGAATAGTTAAAAAATGGTGTTCAATGGGTCTCCTCACACGTCGGTCTATGAATGTGGAGCAGGGGGGAAGGTTGCAGGGGGCGTAATCTGTTTACTGTGTTTGGAGGTCAATGTAGCGCGATCGCCTTACCCTGCTTCCCACTACACCGTGGAAAAGACTGCGAATGGGGGAAAATGGCGCCGGTAATGCAGGAAAGAGAACAAGTGGGTGACACCCCCAGGCCAGCCCCTTGAGCACTGCTCCTCCCATCCCCAAGTTCCTGAATCAGACACCCTTGTCGTTCCCATTCATTTGCCCTGAATCGGACTCAGGAGGTGCAGGAAAAACCTCTAAAAATGTGCACTCTTTTTACACCAGTTTATCGTCCACTGATTCGGGTTTTCCGGGGGAAAATGAAATACATGGGGATCAGATCCAGATTTCAATGGGAACGAAATTGGCGCAATGAGGATCGAACGCACGCTCAAATGGGAATGATGCACCGCTAATTCAATTCTTGATCCACGTTATAAGCCAGTGGGAATGAGGCCAAAGAGGAGTATCTTCTCTAATGAATTAAGATTTTAGATTTTCATGAAGGGAAACCTATTTGCTACACTAACAGTACTGTGTGAAAAGTGATAAAGTCAGATTTTACAACTCCTTTAAAAAGTGTATATGGTCAAAAGCTTTGCTGTAGTCTATAAAGCACATGCTGATTTCCTTGTGGAATTCCCTGGTGATCTTGCTTGATATCTGTAGAATCTGTATACTAGAAACAATAGCTGTGTTTACTGGTGGTGGCCATCTTAGTTAGTTCTGGATAATATAAACAGACAGCCAAATAGAGATATTTTTTTTAATTTTGGAAAGTGCTGTGTTGATTTAAATTGAACTGGGAGGTGGGAATGATCCTTGGTATAACGCCAGGAGTTCCCAGGAAATATTTTGGGATGAAGAAAACTTCATATGCATCTATGAAATAAAATTGGTTTATACAGGAACAAAACCTCAGGCTTTCAGAGACTTCTTTGAGCAAATGAATTCTTCACTGACTTGGGTATCTTGGATTGTGGGTCCTCTAGCCACCCAGAAAAGGGAAATGTAATTTAACATAAAACTTTTCAGAAGTTTGGATGCTGCCATGAAGAAAAGATACTGTGATGTTACAAGTTCTATTCAGTACAAATCCATGACATTCATGCATTTTAACTATGCTACCAACACAGTTAAAACCATAATAATTTTGCAAAATTTTGCAGCCTAAATTCTAGGAAAAGCATACTGCCCTGCAATGGATGGCTCTACAGTGGGCCCTCCACATTCGCTGAGGTTAGGGGTACAAGACCCCTCTGAAATAAAAACCACTATTTTTTTTACCTGAGAGGCACACCACTCTAAGGTATCTCTAGATCCTCTGGCACAACTCTGTGGTCAACATCTGCTAGAATTTGACCATAGAATTGCTCTGGAGGACATTCAGATGCCTAGATAAGTGTTCTCTCTAGGAATCTCTAGGTCGTCTAGTGGGCGAATGTTGATCACAGAATTGTGCTGGAGGACCTAGAGATTCCTAGGGAGAACATATTAATCAAATCCATGAATAATCAAATTCACAAAAGTCCAAGGCACAAATGTGGAGGGCCAACTATATTTGGAGCAAGACAAATCTGGTTGGATCCCATATGAAACAAGTAACCCCATCTCATTTATTGCATTTAAGAGCAGTGGTCTGTAAAAGCTCTCTCAGGCTGATTGGTAATGGACATCTTATTCCTGCAGTTGCTGGCTACAATCTTTGAAGAACCTGTCCAGAACCAGACTGTCTATGTCACTGTTGATGTTAATGACATACAGACCCACATTCCATTTGTCACAGATGAAGATGGTATAGTTAGCTTCTCTCTAGATACAACAGACTGGAAGGATACCTTGGTATCTCTGTGGGTGAGTAAAATTTGTGTCTGCATCTGCAAAGAAATTTGCAGTGAAGGGATAAAATGTGATGTTCGTTCCAATGTATACAGGGCCATCATCACTACACAGTATAGCCACAGTAGTAGGCTCTATATGTTGATGTAGCCATTAGCTTGCAAATGTAATAGCAGTTCTGAAGAGGGGTACCAAACTGATGAATTTTCAATTTACATTTTGTAAGCTATATAATAATAAAAACACAAAAGGTTGCACTTATATGAGTTCCTGTTTAGATTTCAGTCAGCCAGGCACGCCTTTTTCCAGGAATATTGAGTTTTCTATTTTGTCCTCCACTCCTCGAACAACACTGTGGCTACTGAGCAATGTCAGGTGGACAATCCACCTTAGGATTTCCTCTCTGCTAAGTTGTCTGTACTTCTGCAAACCGTAGGGTTTCTCCATACTCATTGGCCATGAATTGTTCAGTGTATGAAAGTCCTTCTGGACAAGCCTTTGGTCCATGCATATAAGTAGACCAAGTCATTCTAAAAGAAACCCTCAAAGTAGTTTACAGTAAAATCTCAGAATATTCTTTATTAGAGGGATGGATAAAGTGTGTCTCAGGGCCTCTCCAGCACAATTGTTCATTTGTACTCCCACCACCCCCAGGTACATTCTAGGAGTTGTAGGGGGCATTTTTACCATGTTTTTGGTCCACCTAGGCTATTTTAGCTTCATAATAACCTCCCCCTCCTTTAATCAGGACTTCAGTAGCAAGTGATTTCTGAATCACTTTTTGTTTTTGGGGTTTTTGAAAAGAGGCCTCTCCTGGGCTTAAAATGGGCCAGAGCCCCCCTATGATGAAAGTGTCCCCACATTCTGTAGAACTCATCTGGGGGCAAAAATTTGAAGTATGTGTATGTAAGTGCATATACCATGGAAGAAATAGCTCTCCAAGGTCATATGGGGGTGGGGAGCACTCCTAGCCTCCATAAACTGGACTTTCCTCCTTTATTCAATGTTAGTTGTCCCACTGTCATTCTTCTTTCTACTGCCTTTCTTGTTCTTGGGCATTTTTATTGAACAAAATAAATACTTCAACCAACATGCTGGGGTGATGCCAACAAAAATGCAAAATGTGCACATTAGTGACTGAGATTTTGAGTGACATATAACTATTAGATAGTTTTGAAAGCAGCTTTAAATCTGTACCGTGGATAAGATTAAATTAATATTAAATTAATGCATCATAGTAACCGTCTAGCTAATCAGTTCCACATGCTGCTCCAAGAGACCTTAGATGGATGGATTACTTCTGACTATGTTGTTTTGCTCTACAGGCCAGGTATTCCATTGAGAATGTCACCCAAGTGGAGGCAGCTTGGAGAGCCCGCCATGAAGATTTAATCTGGCTAAAGCCGTTCTACTCAGAAAGTAACAGTTTCCTTGAGATCCAACATGTGGATGAAGCTCTGCCCTGTGGCAAGGCTCAAGAAATACTAGTTGATTACATCCTTGACCATAATGAACTGGACCCAGAGGCTGACCATCTAGATTTCTATTTTTTGGTGAGCTTTTGCAAAAGGCAAAGCAGTGGGTGAGAAAGAAAAAAAGGGGAAAGGAAAGGAAAAACTCTAAATGCTTAAGAAGAACTAAAATCTATGTACAGTTGGCCCTTGGTATCCACTGGGGCATAGTTCCAGGATTCCTTATGGACAGCAAAATCCATGGATGTTCAAGCCCATTACATGCAATCATATAGTAAAGTGACATCTCCTATATAAAATGGCAAAATCAGTTTCCTTTAAGAAGTTTATATTTGTTTTGAATACTTTGAATCCATGGATAAAGAATCTGAGGATACGGAGGACCAATTGTATCTTTCTTGGACTATAACTGTTCGGTTTCTTCTGCTGGTGGCTTATATATATAACCACATTGAGTTAGATCCCAGTAGCAGAACTATTGTGGTGAAATTTGTCCTTTCTATATGTGTAAGGATGATTGGACGTCATCAAAAGCACAATAGTAGTTGAGCTGAGATATATCAACCTTAGTAGAGTTCATTGGGTGGAGGGCTTTGGTGGGTTTTCAGAAGAAAGTGAAGGACAGGAGTGAAAGGTGTTATGCCCAATGAATGAAATGACAGGCTTTCCCATTCCTTCTCTTCACTTGCATTCACTTCACAGCAGCAACTGTGGCCAGAGATATGACACACACACAGGATCATACAATCATAGAGTTGGAAGAGACCGCAAGGGCCAGCTGGTCCAACCCCCTACCATGCAGGAAATCTCAATCAAAACATCCCCAACAGATGGCCATCCAGCCTCTGTTTAAAGACCTCTAAGGAAGGAGACTCCACTACACTCCGAGGAAGTGTGTTCCACTGTCGAACAGCCCTTACTGTCAGGAAGTTCCTCCTAAAGTTGAGGTGGAATCTCTTTTCCTGGAGCTTGCATCTATTGTTCCGGGTCCTAGTCTCTGGAGCAGCAGAAAATAAGTTTGCTCCCTCTTCAATATGACATCCCTTCAAATATTTAAACAGGGCTGTCATATCACCTCTTAACCTTCTCTTCTCCAGGCTAAACATCCCCAGCTCCCTCATTCGATCCTCATAGGGAATGGTTTCCAGACCTTTCACCATTTTAGTTGCCCTCCTTTGGACACGCTCCAGTTTCTCAATGTCCTTTTTGAATTGTGGCGCCCAGAACTGGACACAATATTCCAGGTGGGGCCTGACCAAAGCAGAATATAGTGGCGCTATTACTTCCCTTGATCTAGACACTATACTTCTGTTGAGGCAGCCTAAAATTGCATTGGCCTTGTTAGCTGCCGCATCTCACTGTTGACCCATGTTCAATTTGTGTATCCCTGACATATAATGCTATTCCTCCCCCTTTCCTGTTTGGCCTATTTCTCTTGAAAAGGTTATACCCCTGTATTCCTACATTCCAATCATGAGATTCATCCCACCAGGTTTCAGTGATGCCTATTATATCCTATTTGCTTTGTTGTACTAAGAGTTTAAGTTCATCTTGCTTATTTTCTGTGCTGTGTGCATTAGTGTAGAGACATTGAAGACCATGTGTCCCTTTGACCTGCTGCCTGTGCAAGTTTTTTTGTCTCCCACTGTTGGGTCCTTGCACTGTTTGCCTTGTTCCCTCTATGACAATTTGACTATTTTCTCCAGCCCTTATGCCTTCCAGAATACTGTCCCCCTCCCCCACATAACTCAGTTTAAAGCCTTCCTGATCAAATTCTTGAGACTATTGGCAAAAAATTTTTGTCAACTGCCGTGAGATGCAACCCATCCTTTGCCAGAAGTCCCTCCTCATGGAACCTCAGCCCATGATCCAAAAATCCAAATCGTTTTTGGTGGCACCATCTGCGGAGCCAGTTATTCACCTGTGCTATTTTCCTCTCCCATCCTGGACCATGCCCTTCGACTTAAATATGTATAGAGTTCTGTTAGTTAATCACACTAAGACATATGCATTATTAGTGATTAACTGCATCCTTCTGGGATCCACAACAAACTTGTCAGAAGTGCTCTTTATTTGTTGTCTTTTTTATATAATAAAGCAAGTTGCGTCTTATATGGATCCAGCTGTCTTGTTTCAAGTGTACGTTCATGCTTAACAGCCATCCAAGATCACTTTGATTTTAACAACTCGAGAAGGCAGAAGCCAAAATATTTTGTTGGGTCATGTATAGCGTTCTATTTGTTAATCACTCTAAGAAAACATTACTCTAAGAAAGTACACACACACAGAGGTTTCTTCGTATCTCCATATCTCCATAGTACTTCAATCAATCATATTAGATAAATATAGGAGATGAACTAGTAATTCTTTTCAGGAGACAAGCATTGGCAGACTAACAAATGAATACATTGCTAGCTTGTTCCTATTTCACAAAATCTCTTGCTTTTCAAGGGGAAAAAAAAGTGAAATCTTGCCTCTGCCCACAAAGCTCACATTCATCCTTTAGTGAAACTATAATGTTGAAGCAGTGTGGTGCAGTAGTTTCAGTGGTGGACTAACTCTGGAAACCAGGGTTTAAATCTCTTCTCCACCATGCAAACCTACTGGGTGACCTTGTCCAAGTCAGACTCTCTCAGCCTCAGAGGAGGTCTATGGCAAATCCCCTCTGAACAAATCTTGCCAAGAAAGCCCCATGAAAGATTTACCTTAGGCTCACCATAAGTTGGAAATGACTTGAAGGTACACAACAACAACAACAATTGTAATAAATCAGATTTTTCTCAATATGACATGCAATTGACAAGCAGAGCAGAGAATGAGTGAGAGAAGCTGAAGATATTATTGTTATACCTCAGCAAAAGAAAATTATGCTATTGACAGAAGACATATTAGATACATCTCTCTCTAGGTATGTGTTTTTTTCAAAAAGGTTCTTTCAGATGTAGTTATTTTTTATTAAATATAAAGGGAGTATATACCATTCTCTTTACATTATTACAAGTTTTATGATAAAAGAATTTTCACATAAAACTTTAAATGAGTTTGACTAATATTTAAATCAAATGTGCTAAATCAGGTAGCATAATTTAATTGTTCTTTTTCTGCAAAACGTACATCGCTGACTGGCTTTAGTTGGAAAGGTTGCCTTGCTCTTTGCTGCCACTTGCTTGCTTATTCATATATGGTATTACCACACCTTATATCCTTCTTAATATTGCATGAGCAAAATTCTTCACACTCTTCTATTTTCTTCATGTCCCATCCCTCTGCATTCTTTTCCTTGAATATTCTAGCTTTCAGCTGTTCTAGTGGATGGAGAGAGAGGTGGACTTTTCTTTTTTCAGTACTAACATGTTTTCTCCCTGCAGGTTATATCAAAAGGGAGGATCGTCTCTAGTGGACAGCAGGAAGTGCCAGTTGGCAAAGATGAGAGTAAGTAGAAGGAGTCAAATTTGTGCATTAACTAACTGTATACCAGTTCCAAACCCAATGAACTCTAGGAGAAGGTTCCCAATTAGTTTATTTTATTTATTAAAGGGGGAAACAACACACATGCTAAGCACTCTCTCACATGCACACACAAACACTCTAACAAATAAGATATATAAAAGGTGGTAGTGGATAGCAAATTAAAGGATTACAGTGGGCAATGCTTGCCAGTTCCAGAAGCCAGGCTCCAATCTGGGAGAAAGCTGGCAGTTGAATGTGTGCTTGCTGTGTGGCACAGACAGCAGTAATGAAGGGTCTTGAATCTGACAGAGAGGGAATACAGACGCACTTTGTGCTGGCCTGTGGGCAGAGTCACTGCGTAGTGTCCACATACTGGACGCTGTGATTCCACCCCTTCATGCCATGACACCATGCACCCTTCTACATGCACTGCGGAAGGGGCATTATCATGCTGCCCCGTTGCAGCTATGACGCCCGTTACAGGGAGCGAAAAAGAAGCCCCTTTTCGAGGCAAAAAGTGTGGACGTCCCACCGCCTGTATATACAGCCCCAGAGTTTCTGCCTGTTTGCAACTAGACTGTTATTTAGGCATATGCATTTGTAGCAAGAAATGGATTCTAGCAGTTTTTCAGGAGTTAAAAGGGGAGAAGAATGGAGTGAGATATGCAAGAATGACCGGGCAATCGGCATGAATGTCCTTAAAAAGAGTTTCACTCCCAGAAGGAAACTTCTTTTATCTGTAGTATGTTAGCAATTTCTGGGTCCAGCTCTCACCATCACATTTCTTAGTGAAGGGATTATGCTGTTTCTGATCTTGAGAGATCCCATGCCTTGGCTTCTCTCATGTAGAGCCATTCAGATTTCCTCATATACAGTACTGTGGCTGGTTTCCTGTGCTGGTGAGCCCCCTTTTGGCTACCTGCCTAAAACATCCCTTTTTGATATTCATTTGATATCAAGGGTTGAAGAGGGGTGACTGAGGCAACAAGCCTTTTCTGTCTCTTGTGTTTATTTCATGTTAGTTATCCCATTTTTAACTTCCCCTTCAGGCACGGTTTTGCCTGCAGAATAGTTGGCATAAAAACTGAATACAATTATAACCATGTGTGAGAAAGGGATGTATGATCTTGTAAAGCAGAGTCTGAGGAATGCTAGTCTTCCTAAAATCTCCCAACATTTTTTTAAAGTCCCACTCTGGTTAATAAGGCAATGGGATCTCCTAGAATTCTATAGGTTGCTTACCTTAAGGAGAGGATACTCAGCTGAAATTCTAGATGCCACTGAATAAAATGTAATATTTCCAGAAATTTTGAAACCACAAGAAAAAAGGTTTCCCCCCTAAACTTACTCCCAAAGCAGAAATTTAGGGGAAAGTGAAATTACTGCATACTGCTGCATACTACCCGAAGAAAGAGACTCCTCCCTCCTTAACTGTCATCTGTCGGCCGGTGAGGGAGAGAATAGGCTGGCCCAGCTCCATCAGGGCTAGCCTGAAGAAGAAGAGCCCTCCCTCCGGTCCATCTGCCTTGGTCCAGGCCTCAGAGGGAGAGAAGAATGCTGGATCTGATCTCATCCCCCCCTCACCATTCCCTTCTTCTTTTGTGTTGTGTCTTTCTAGGACCTTATCACACATGTGGGGGGGGGGGGGGTTGCAGCTCAGATCTGCAGTCGCTCCTGTTCTAGCAATGCAAAGTGTGGTGTTTTTCCACACCAGATCCAGAGGCACTCCTCTCTAGCAATGCAGATTGAGGTTAAAACATGATGTTTTTCCACACCTGGTTGCCTTTCTGTTGTCCTTCCGAAGTGAGGGGCAAGCGAAGTCAGTTCGATTCCAAGCAAGTCACGTGATGCGGACTCAAGCAAAGGGGAGTGAGAGCACATTGTATTACCACACCAGAGCATACTTTGAGGGTTCAACGATTCGAATCGGCACCCTTGCACATGCTCAGTGGGGCTCTGGACACTGTCCTCCTTCCCTGCCTCCTCCTTAGCTGTCATCCTTCATCGGGGTCTAGGAGAAGGCAGGGGATGATGGGATAGGTCGCTGGGGGTCCCTGGGGCCAGGATTGGGATGCAGGAGCAGTCAGGGGATGATGGGATAGGTCACTGGGGGTCCCTGGGGCCAGGATCGGGATGCAGGAGCAGTCAGGGGATGATGGGATAGGTCGCTGGGGGTCCCTGGGGCCAGGATCGGGATGCAGGAGCAGTCAGGGGATGATGGGATAGCTTGCTGGGGGCCCCTGGGGCCAGGATCAGGATGCAGGAGCAGTCAGAGGATGATGGGATTGGTGGGAGGCTGAAGGAGGGGAGCAGATCAGGGTCTAGGAGAAGGCAGGGGATGATGGGATTGGTGGGAGGCTGAAGGAGGGGAGCAGATCAGGGGCTAGGAGAAGGCAGGGGATGATGGGATTGGTGGGAGGCTGAAGGAGGGGAGCAGATTAGGGTCAAGGAGAAGGCAGGGGATGATGGGATTGGTGGGAGGCTGAAGGAGGGGAGCAGATCGGGGTCTAGGAGGACGCAGGGGATGCAGGGGATGCAGGGGATGATGGGATCGGCTGGTTGGCAGAGAGGAGGAGATGGCATGAAGGAGGAGGAGGGGAATGACGGTGCAGGACGCAGGGGCCAAGGGGGGTGGCATCGGAGTGCTTTTCCACACCAGACCAAATCGCAGTGCAATCGAAGGGAGCCTGGATGCGAATTCTCTGAAGTCACTTTTTTCCCATTTTTACCAAAATGAGGGGTGACTTCAGAAACGCTGCTGAAGCAATTTGCAAGCAGCTCCCATAGAAATCAATGGTGTCTGATAAAACAGTCACTTTATGACATGAAACTGCATTGTTGGAAGTGCAGTCACTTCGGAAGTGAGCTGGAACTGAGCCACAACACCACCAAAAAGCTCCGTGTGATATACTCCCTAGATTGTAAGCCTGAGGGCAGGGAACCGTCTATTATCCCCTCTGTTGTAAGCCGCCCAGATTCCCAGTGATTGGGCGGCATATAAATAAATCCATTATTATTATTATTATTATTATTATTATTATTACCACAGAGCAACTCACTTTGCATATATAATTGTAATCTGTGGCATATTTAGGAAATATAAAAGTATAAGTGAGGGAGACAATGTGGTATAGTGGTTTTAGTGAGTGTTCGCCTGTGATTTTGGATACTAGAGTTTGAATTCATGCTTGGCCATGAAAACCCACTGAATGGGCTTGTATAAATCACACCTCCTCTGAACAAATCTTGCCCCTAAAGTCCTGTGATAGGCTTGCATTAGGATTGCCATAAATCAGAAATGACTTTAAGGCACACAACATAACATTAATAAGGTACATTAACTATGTTTTCATATACCTATGTACTCCAATATACCACATTGCATTCAGTGAAAATGGCTCCCATACAAGTAAATCTAGTATTGCAGTCTCAATAAGAAGAAAAAAGAAAAATGCCATAGTGTTTATAAAAATGAAATTGCAAATTTTGTGTTAGTTCAGAAGTGACTTAAGGGCACATCACCACCACAAGAGTTGAATTATTCCAGTGGACTCATAGGTTGGACTGGATAGATTTAAATAGACTTTTTAAGGTTAAAATTTCTGTATAAAAATAAATTGTTCTGAATTTCAGTACCAATTTGTTCCTCCATAACTACCGTTTCTCCATGTCCTATTTACAAAAATAATTGTTCATTCTATTTTAACACTTTTACTTGTTTATTTAATTATTTTTTCCTGTTGTCTTCTATACTCTTTCTTGAAACTCCTCTTATTCTCTTTTATCTTCATTATTGTCTCTATTACCCTTTTGATCCTTTCTCCTATTATTCATATAGTTCATATAGACTCGTCCATTGTTTTATCCATAAATTTAATACTGGTTTCCATTCTTTCTTAATTTTTTCTGAAGTTTTATCTTAAAGCCAATCATTGACAAAACTGGAGGGGAAGTAAACATAAAGAACTAAGAAGATGTATACTTTTTATGATATCTGTGTTTGTTATGTTTACTTTAATAAAAACTGAAAAAAACCTAATTGTTCTAATGTGAAACCAGTTTTTAATTTCAAAACATGGCAGTCAGAATCCTTCTGCAATGCACAAGCAAGGAGACAGAGTGGGTTTGACTCTCTTTTGCCCTCTTGCCATCTAGTAGAAGTGCATGAGATCTATGGAGTTGTTTGTGTCACAGTGTAGATATAAATCCTCTCGCTTCCTTCCATCTTTTCTTTCCTCTGCCCCAGCCCTGAAAGGCACCTTCTCTCTCATCCTGTCCACAAGTTCTGACATGGCACCCAAGGCCATGCTGCTGCTGTATGCTGTATTTGCGGATGGCGAGGTGGCAGCTGATATGGAAACATTCGATGTAGACATGTGCTTCAGGCATCAGGTCTGTGGGAAACTGGGGTGCAGGGACCATGGGGAAAACCCTTATGTCCTGTAAATAGTGGATTCTTTCCATTGTTTCCAATGCACTACAGTACTTCTGGGCCTTCTCTGCTGGACTGCACAGTGCTGCCTGTACCTAAACTGTACAAGATGCTAAAGAAATACCCAGAGTTGCCAAGTTCTCTTTACAGAACTTTACTCCAAAGTATATGTACAGCAGTATGTACATAACAACGACTCTCCAGCCAACCATCCACTACTAACAATAACCCACACTGTCCATAGGTCTCAGCCATATTTATACATATTGTCCATGGGAATGATCTCTTCACACAGGGGGCTGCAGTTGTCCACTTGCACCAGCCTCTTGCACCATGCCTATTGAGTCATCTTGGGCGTATCTTCCAAGTGGTATGGCGATGACACTCCATGTCTGTCACCATGGTGCAACCTTCCCAAATGTTGCATCATCCATTTCTTCAACAAGCTGCCATATTCTGTCCTGTGAAATTCTAGGCCTAGTAATGTACAGTCCACCCTCTATAGCCATAGAATTCCTATCCACAGATTCAATTATCTGTGGACGGCAAAGTCGCGTTGTCCCCAATGGCAGCTCAAGTATCCATGGATTATGGTATCTGTGGGGGTTCTGGAATGGATCCCCTGCAGATACTGAAGGCCAACTCTATGTACATACATACATACACTGACAAGTTTCCAGTCTTACTTTTACATTATGTTTATCTTGCTGCCATGGAGTTATCTATTTAACAGCTTCTGTGGTAGGTTTTCTACTTGATAAGCAGCCTCCTGTGTACCTCCCACTACAGGTGATACTGGATTTCTCAGAAGAAGAAGAGCTTCCAGGGTCAAGGGTTAATCTCAAACTAGAAGCTGCTCCAGGTGCACTGTGTTCTGTCCATGCTGTGGACAAGAGTGTCCTCCTGAAGAAGGATGAAACTCTGACACCAGAAAAAGTAAGGATCCTCATCTTTCTGAATTGGATCAATGAATTCTGTTGCTACTTCTCTCTTGTACTCTACCAGCTACATACAATGCTTTGTTTAATTGTACTGTGCTTTCAGATTGTAAGCTGCTCTGAGTCCCAATTTTTGGGGGAAAGTGGGATATTACTACTACATTTCTTCCATTGTTGGGTGGATTGATTCTGCCATCCAGTCTCCATCTTCTTTTCAGTTATCAGAGCAGACATCTTGCTCCTGGATTCCTTCAGCCCCTCAGTCATTGTGGCATTTTACCATTCCCTCCACCTTTCCTTCACCACAGTAGTTAAATGCTATTACTGCAGCCACAAGGTTATAAGTTCGATCCTAGAGGAGGGCCCCAAGGTCCACTCAGCCTTCCATCCTTCTGTAGGTCGGTAAAATGAGTACCCAGCTTGTTGGGGGCAATTGGTTTACAGATTGTAAACTGCTTAGGCAGTGCTAGTTCACTGATTAGAATGTAGAAATGTATTTGCTATTGCTATCTTTCCCTTACTCATCTCTGTTGTTTTAAGGTCCTTGCTGCCATTTCATTCTTTTACCTGAATGAGCAGTTGATGATGTTTTGCTCCTGGGTATTAGCAATCCCAATTGCTAACTAAGGGCCCGTTCACATTTGCGTTTTTCTGATGAGTAGATCCGGAGAGATTTGATAATGCAATACCATATCAAAGTTTACCCCGATTGAATCTCTCAGTGGCAATTTAACCCTGATGAAGTTCACATTACGATTTGTATCAATTTAAGATGGAGCTGCCATTTTGATCATTCTCGGGTTTTTTTTAAAAAATGATGTACATCTACATCACACTGTTTGACCAACCCTCTCCCCCCCCCCCCAGTCAACCTCAGAGGATGACAGTGGCAAGCCTCTCAGAACAACTCTTAGCAGGAAACCCTGGGGGATAGGTTAGCCTTGGGGGGAGTCAAACTCTCTTAGCCATATAATAATATAATAATACAATTCCAAAGTGCGGGAAGTTTGAATCCACTGCATTTCTGGAGCTGCTTTTTTCACTCCTACAACCAAGTGCCAAGAGGGAAAAACAATGCTGCTTGGCTGGCAGGGAGAGAGCAAAGGGGTGGGCATGATCTGCCCCCTGTACATTAACCCCTCCCTCCTAGTTGCCTCAAATGGGATTGGGAGCAAGTTACCATTGGTGGCACCCTGATACAACCCAGTGTTTTGGAAAAGAAATGGGGGAAAACTCAATCTTGAAAGAACCAGGTTAAGGGGGATTTGCATCACCCCCCCCCCTTGAATTCAGGTCGGGAAAAACCAGCGCAAGTGTGAATGACTCCCTTTTAAACCGGTTTATTATATAATGTGAACAGGCCCTAAGAATTAGCACATCTATAGCCAGGAGGCAGACTTCTCTGCAGGACAACTACAATAGCCTTCCCCAACCTAGTACTCTCTTACACATCCTATTAGTTCTAGGCAGCATGGCCAGGGATAATGGGAACTGTAGGTCAAAACTTTGTTGCGGGAGGGGATGAGGAAGGCTGTGGTATGAACTAGCTGGGCCATCAGTGTGACCTCCTTAGTAATGATTGCAGTTGTGTTTTTAGACCTTTGTTACTTTTCAGCAATTTATTTTCCAGCTATTTAGTTCTGGACCTGATGAGAGTGAACTAATCACTGGAAGAGGATTCCCCTATCGTTTGGAAGACTTTGAACCATATCCCTGTATGGCTCCATGGGGAGCTAGCCAAAGGCAGAAGCGCTCGGTGAGAGTAGCCCCTTGGTATCAGTCTGAGGCTGATGTTTATAGTTTGTTGAAGGTGAGTACCTCCTGCTCCTGAGCCTGGCTTGCATAGAACTTTCTCCTTCTTTTGCACTTTTTGTTGTCATCTTTTGTTTTTTTGCATTGTTGTTGTTCTTGTTGTGTGTCAAGTCATTTCTGATTCATGGCGACCCTAAGGAAAACCTATCATGGGGTTTTCTTGGCAAGTTTGGAGGTTTGCCAGTGCCTTCCACTGACATTGAAAGAGAGTGTCCTGCCCAAGGTCACCCAGTGAGTTTAATGGCAGAGCTGGGAATCAAACCCTGGCTTCAATCCAGAATTCTTCTGACAATTCTTCTGACAGCCAATCAATTAGGCTCAATAGTGCAAATCTATTTTTACACTATCATTAAATTCTATGGGAACATTCTTCAGGTTGTATTTTGGCACAATATTTTGATTGCTTTAGTATTGTTCTTTAACTTTAACTAATGTTTGATGTCAGCAGTTCATGGTCTGTGCTACAATTTGTTCCTAGTCTTGTTTTTGCAGAGAGACTAGAGTTTCTCCATTTTTTGCTTCAGATTATGTAATCTATTTGATTTCTATATTGACCATTAGGTGTTGTATACAGTCTCCTCTTTGATAACTTGGAAAATGTGTTTCCACATTTTTGTGGCCTCACAATCTGTCTTTCAGGCCATAACTAGGCCTGAAACCCTATTCTGTCCTCTGCTCCATTATCCTCAGGTTGAGCACCCTTTGCCTTTTCTGAGAAGACTGGGGCAAAGAAGGTGTTGTGCAATTCTGCCTTTTCTCTCTCCCCTGTTAGCATTTTGCCATCTTCTCCACACAGTGGCCCTACCGTTTCCTTCTTCTTCCTTTTGCTGTGGACATATCCAAAAAAGCCCTTTTTATTGTTTTTAACCACTGTAGCAAGCCTGAGTTCATTCTGTGCTTTAGCTTTTCTGACTTTACCCCTACACATGCCTGCTATTTCTTTGAATTCCTTTTTCGTGATTTCCTCCTTGTTCCATTTCTTATACACGTTCCCTTTAAATTTTAGCTCAGTTGAAAGTTCCTTAGTCATCCATCCTGGTTTCTTGAGACACCTCCCGTTTTTCTTTCTCACTGAACTGTTTGAAATTGCGCCTTCAGTATCTCCCTTTTTAAAAACTCCTATCTGTCCTGAACTCCCTTATCTTTTAGTATTTCTGACCACGGGATCACCCTCAATGCTTCTCTAAGTTTACTGAAATCCACTCTCCTAAAGTGTAGAATGTGTGTCTGACTATGCCTGCCTTCTCCTTTCCATTGTATAACAAACTCTAGGAATGCATGATCACTTCCACCTAAGGATCCCACCACTTGCACTTCATTAACCAAGTCATCCTTGTTGGTTAGGATCAGATCTAAAATAGCTGACTTCCTTGTTGCCTCTTCCACCTTTTGGACAATGAAATTATCTTTGAGGCAAATGAGGAATTTACTAGACCTTGAAGATTTTGCTGAGTTTGACTTCCAGCAAATATCAGGATAGTTGAAGTCCCCCATCACTACTACATCTCTCTTTTCTGACTGTGTTGTCATCTGTTCTAGAAAGATATCATCCATTTCCTCCATCTGACTGGGGGGTCTGTAGTAGACTCCCACCATAACGTCCTTGTTGTTTCGCTCCCCTTTAATTTTTATCCAGATGCTCTCCACTTGGCTTTCATGATTGGTGTCCTGGATCTCTTCACTGGTGTAAAGGTGTCTGGCATATAGTGCTATTCCTCCTTCTTTCCTGTTTGGTCTATTTATCTTAAAAAGGTTATACCCCTCTATTTCCACATTCCAATTATGAGACTCATCCCACCAGATTTCAGTGATGCCTATTATATCATATTTGCTTTGTTGTACTAGGAGTTGAAGTTCATCTTGCTTATTTCCCATGCTTTGTGCATTAGTGTAGAGACATCGCAGACCATGGGTCCCCTTTACTTGCTGCATGTGCAAGTTTTTTTTGCCTCCCAGTGTTGGGTCCTTGCACTTTTTTTCTTGTTTCCTCTATATCCGTTTGACTATTTTCGCCATCCCTTTCGCCTTCCTTAATATTGTCTCCCTCCCCCATGAAACTCAGTTTAAAGCCCTCCTGATCAAGTTCTTGAGACTGTTGGCAAAAACATTTCTTCCAACTGGTGTGAGATGCAACCCATCCATTGCAAGAAGTCCCTCCTCATGGAACTGCAGCCCATGATTGAAGAATCCAAATCATTCTTGGTGGCACCATCTGCAGAGCCAGTTGTTCACATCCGCTATTTTCCTCTCCCTTCTTGGACCATGCCCTTCAACTGGCAGAAGAGATGAGATGACAACCTGTGCATCCATTCCTTTCAGCTTCCTACCAAGCGCCTCGTAATCCCTTTTGATGTTCTGAAGGCTGTGTCTTGCAATATCATTGGTTCCCACGTGGACCAAAAGGAAGGGGTATTGGTCAGTAGGCTTGACCAGTCTTGTCAGCCTCTCTGTCACATCACGGATCTTTGCCCTGGGGAGACAACACACCTCTCAAGACATCTTGTCAGGCCTACAAATCACTGCTTCTGTACCCCTCAGCAAGGAGTCCCCCACTATGACCACACGCCTCCTCCGAGGCTTAGCAGCGACTGTTCCCTCTGGTGGGACTCTCAGGCTCCCTTGCTCTGTCCCTGAAGTCTGTCCATGCTGCTCTTCCTCGTCCTCCTTGATAAGGGAAAGAGCTTCAAATTGATTTTCTAGCTGCAAGCTCCCAGAACAATCCCTTCTTGGCCTACTTCTCTGTGTGACATTCCTCCAGCTGTCTTCCTCCTGTGTATGGGAAGTGACCTCCTCTATCCCAGCAACTTCCTCTGTGTGGTACTCGTCCAAGATCCTTCGTTCCATTCTGTCCAGGAAATCCTCTTGCTTCCTAATATGCTGAAGTGTAGCTACTCTGAACTCCAGCTGCTGTACTTTCTCCTCCAAGAGTGCTACCAACTTGCACTTGGGGCATGTGAAGTTCTCCACTTCTGTAGGCAAGAAGACAAACATCCCACAAGTGTTGCATGTGACTGCAGTGGTTCCGTCAGTGTCCATACTGAAAAGTATTAGGAAATTACTGGAACAGGACTGTGGGCTTCCTCCTAAAAAAACCCCCACTCAAAATGGCTGCCCAGCTACCTCTCTCCTCTTCCTTTCTGTAGCAGGAACTACAGAACTAAGTTGTGAATTATGATATTGAATTTTAAATGTAGACTGTTTTAAAATGTGTTTGTCTTATTTGTTGTTTTAAACTGTTGCATGTTTTAATTACTGGTAATGTCTTTTAACTTATGTTGTTAATTTGTCCTTCCCCACCTTGATCCACGGGGAGAGGCAGTAAGAAATAAGTATTATTGTTGCCGTTGCTGTTGTTTGTTGCTGCTGTTGTTGTTGCTATTATTATTATTATTATTATTATTATTATTATTATTATTATTTCATTAACGTCACCTGGTGCTGCTGGGCCTGGCTTGATGATTCTACTTCTTCCTCTTCTACTCCTTGGATTCCTCTACAGCTCCTGAGACTGAAAGTTTTAACCAACACACAAGTTAAAAAGCCTGTTTCCTGTGATCTACCACAAAGAGAGGTATCACCTTTCAGAGGTACTGGGCAAAAAGGTGAGTTCCAGTCAGGTCTGCAGGATGAGCCCAACTGTGTATCCCTCCAGCAGGGACAAATGGGGGGGGGCATGGGGGTGGCATTTCTCAGTTGTGATGCTCCAATTGTGGAATGCCTTCTCCTTGCAGCTCTGGCTGACCCCAATTTTGGTTTATTTCTGGTGCCAAGCCAAAATATGGATTTTTGTTAAAGCTTTTGGGGACTAATGTACCATATATACTTGACTATAAGTCAAACTCATGTATAAATGGAGGGCAGGTTTTGGGGCCAAAATGATGGGTTTTTGATATGACCTGTGGATATGTCGAGTATAAAACTTAGGGCCATGTAATAAAGGAAGAAGCAAAGGAAAACAATGCCAATGATCTTAGAAAATTCCAGCAGGCATAGCTGTTTGTGCTCACATTAAAGGCTGGATGGATGAGTTGTGTCAGTGCTTCCAGGACAGATTATACTCTTGCTTTTCAAGAGGGGATGGTTTCTTTTTTCAAATAAGAGTTAAAATACAGTACTAACATTGACCTGTGGATAAGTCGACTCAGGTTTCTGGGGTCATTTTTTACTAACATTTCTAGACTTATACATTAGTATATATAGTACTTTGAAATGTACACATACATGGTTTTTAAACTGATGTAGCTTTTAAACTTGTTTGAGCTGTTGTCTTGTTTAGTGTATTTTTAATCTTGTTTAATTGATTTATGGTTTTAATCTGGAAGTATTGTAAATAGTTTATTGTACATGAGATCTCACCAGAAAAAGCAGGATATAAATATCTTAATCAATCAATCAATCTAGGAATGGTGAAAGCAGTCATTATTATGCTTTTTGTCCATTTACTTATTTATATATTTTTATTTACTTTGTTTATATGCCACCTTTCTCCCAGGCCAGGACCCAAGGCGGCTTCCATAACACATTAAAAACGTTTCCAAAAGGTTCAAGACAAACTTTAAAAACACCACATTAAAACACTATAAAACTGACTATAAAAACATAAAAAATAAAGATAAAACATACATACAACACATACAAGATAAGATAAAACATACATGTGCATTAAAAACTTTCTGTGTTTAAGCATTAAAAAGTTTGCTTAAACAGGAATGTTTAAATTAATAGTCTTTTTGTGGCATGTGAAATGTTTGGTGCTATTAATTTTACATCTATTCAGATGTAAGGATGGACTCTTCTTTACATCTTTTTTTATATTTTAAAGAAGTTCATTTCCCAAGCCCTAATTCTTCCATTTGTTTCTGGAGGATCAAATTAGGCTAATGCTTGCTGAAGTCTGTAAATAGGACCACATCCAATAAAAGCAGAAGAGAACAGTTGGTGTCTCACTAATACATTTTCTTGGGGCTAAATCTTACTTTAATCTTACCTGGAATAAATAGGTGACTATTCCAGGTAATTCCAGGTAAGATTAATGTTAGATTTAGCCCCAAAGAAAATAGATACCTCACTAATTTTAGTAGCTCTTCTGTAGGTGGAACTAATGTTGAGTTATTTTCCCTAGCATTAACAATCTTTATTTCTCATGATGTCTGTCTCCTGTCAGGAAGACATTCTGTCATTTGAGTCAGCAGTTCGATTGCTGATTGTTAATTTTTGATGAGTCTGTTGCCAGATTATCATGAGGCTCTGAAATGGGCCATATTTTTTAGGATTCATTTTTAATAATAAACTTAACATTTTTGCTCCTTTCTCTGTTCCACTTAGGTGCCTCACATCATGAATCTAATGTTGTAGAAAAAGATTCCCAGGCTTTTGATTCTACAGAAAAGAAGAAAGACAAGAAAGACAAACCTAGGACACGCTTTCCAGAAACCTGGATCTGGGATTTAGTACCTGTCAGGTTAGTGCATCTCAGATTTTGCTGGGAGATTAAAAACAGATTGTAATGGTTATGGTGTCATCTTCTTGTGGCCTGCTATATTGGGAGAAAATTGGGATATGAATGAAATCAAATGAAACATCTGTTTTGGGTGTCATTGGCAAGGTGTTTTAATCTTTGCCAGTACAAAGATTAAAAAGAAGTGCAAACTCTTGTTCAGTTTAAGGAACAGGCAGAATTGTTTCCCACAAATATTGTCTGGACATGGCTAGATACCAGTGTTTATTGACTGTCCCTATCATGTTTCAGAGAACATGCTGGGTTATACATAGGAAACTCAGAAGAATAAATGTCTGGTGTTACTCCATTTTTGTCTCTGTCCCTTTATTGGGGCACTTATTCAACTAGTGTGGTTTGGTCATTTAACCTCCAATTGGAGGTTTAAGTAAGAAAGAGTCAGACATCCCTTGTGCTAAATTCATTAGTGAAAGTATCCCAAAGTGCTGTCCATATACTCTGGATAGTTATTGTTCACCCTTTTCATTTTCTTTCCACTAGGAGTTCTTGTATGGCTAAATCTGACAAGCCTTTAAGCACCCAAACTACAGAGAGAGGAGTGGTGGTTTCCCAGTTCTAAGCAGTCTCTTAGCAGTTAGATTTGGACATATTTCCTAGACTTACATCCATTTTCCTTTGCCCCACTCCTTCTTTCCTGTTCCCTTTGTTAGGCTGTTATGTAGTTATCATGTGTTAATTTTTCACGGGAAGAAAACCCAAGAGACATGTCAACTCAGGTTCACACTGTACAATGTGATCACACTGAGTAAAGTAGTCTATGATATTTTTCTTTGGCAACATAAATAAGCTTGAAGATCTCTGTGGAGACTAGAATTCTAGAAATGAGGGGTTCCATTTTGGCCTCCAAGTCGTCCCTGCGCTGTGTAAATTTACAGCGCTATATAAATAAAGGTGAATAATAATAATAATAATAATAATAATAATAATAATAATTTATGCAAGATTTATTCAAAGAGGTTTTTTCTTTGCCTTCTTCTGAGGCTGAGTGAGTATGACTTGCCAAAGATCACTCAGCAGTTTTCCATGACCAAGAGGAGAGCTGAACCCTGGTCTCCCACAGTCGGAGACCCAATGCTCCAACCATTATACGACACTGCCGCTCTGGCCCACATGTTAAGAATATTTTATTCAGAATTAAACTCCACTCATCTTATCTCCAATATCAGTTGGGTGGTCTTCGGTGTTAGTCTCTCATATACTATGTCTAGAGCCTGGGGTTTCCTTGGATATGTAACTCCAATAACTTTTCAAAAATTGGTCTGCAATTTTATGTAGGGTGCTTCAAGAGGAATGTCACCTAATGCTAGAAGGAACTGTAGTGTTATTCCATATTTCCCACCTTAGCTGATCTTTTTGTGACAAGAAAAAAGACAAGAAGTAGTGAGGAATGTCTGAAGCTTACAAATTATATAACACAATGAATGCACCCCCCATAAAATGTATTATTTGAGGCAGACCCTTTGTACAATAGAAGCTTCCTGTGGAAGCATCTGGAATTATGAACACCCCTATTTCTGTTTTCTAGTGAAGAAGGGAAAGCAACCCACCCCCTCACTGTTCCAGACACCATCACAGAGTGGAACGCTCATGCTTTCTGTGTGGCGGACATTGGCTTTGGACTCTCCCAACAAGCTACACTCAGAGTCTTCCAGCCCTTCTTTGTTGATCCCATATTACCATATTCTGTGGTCCGTGGAGAGACTTTTGAACTAAAGGCCATTGTTTTCAATTACCTCAAGGACTGCATCCAGGTGAGTGCACATTTTAGACAAAAATCCTTCTCTTACATATAAACCCAGAAAGCCAGGCTAGAGAAAAATTTGTGATCCTCTTTGGATGAAATGGAGATGGAGGCCCAGCAACTTGAACATCAAGTGTCCTGTTCTTCCTATGTTTGCACTTCTAAGATGGAATAATGCCAAATTTCAGTGTTTGAGGGCATGACATGAGAAATGAGATTAGTGTGGCCACTAGTGGGAGCTGTTGTGCAGATAATTTACAGCTCCAGTGGCAGCTAATGTGTCAGCATTCAAACAGTGCATCATCGGAATGTTGATGCAACTGTCAACTGTCAGTTCTCATCTGTCACTGAGGGAGAGTGAGACAGTTGGTGCCTCAGAGTGGGCTGTGTCTGTTACTGAGAGGCAGTGAGATGGTTGTGTGTTAATGTGCCTGCCTCAGAGGTTGTGTTATTGTTGGTTGGTGTAATAGTGTGTATTAGAGACGGATGTCCAATACACTGTGTATATCTAAGTTGTAAATACTGCAAAGGAAAATTAAAGCCCTCGTTTAGAGTGAAGCCTTGTAAGAGTCATTATTAGTTGGAGACATCTTCACAGATTCCTTCTTCTTGGCGTCCTGTCGACGTGGTTGAACTCTGCAGGTGGTCGTGGTGGACACTGCGCATCATTTCCATAGGTCCCAACAAGGGTTATGGGCGCAGCACACAGGCCACAACAAGTTTGCCTAGTTTGCATTGGAGGAAGGAGCAGAAATGCAGCTTTTAGATGTGCCACAAGGATATAAAGGGCAAGACAGCCCCATCTTTGCAAAATCAGATGATGTTCAGAAGAGCATAGAACACTTTAGGAAGCCACCTTGTCTAATCCCTTGCCCAGGTATATGACATCAGTCTACTGGCCCCACTCCTTTTCCTCACAGATTACTTCACAGAATCTAGGCCAGAGTGTGTCACAAGAAATGGATAAAACAAGTACACAGCATACTCCCAGAGCAATAGGGTTTGTGAGAGGAATTTGTGTGGAAAAAACCAAACTGCCCACTTCCAAAACAAATTCCCCCAGAGGATTATTTCTAGTCTAACTTGGGGAGAAATTCCTTTCTGCCCAAATATGTTTTTCAGAACAAATGGAAAGCCTTCCTGCTCAATTTTTTACTAAACTCAGGTAAAATGTTATCCAGCCTCCTGTCTCTATGGGGAGGGGCACCCACCTTATGGTGAAGGGGCCTGACACATACAAGATCAGTTCTCTTGAATGGTTACCACTTGCCCAGACCACCAACTCATTTGTCTTCCCTTTTTGCCTTGTCCAGTTGACAGTAAACCTGCTAGAGACGCAAGAAGCGGAGGTGAAGCCATGCCCAGCCTGCCAGTTTACCACCTGCCTCTGCGCTGATGAGGCCAAAACCTTCTCCTGGAACGTGACAGCTACCCAGCTGGGTGAGGCTGGAGGCTGGGAGTGGGAAGGGCACAGGGAACCCGGAGTCCTAGGGCTTCACAGTGTATGTCCTGGTTTTCCCTAAAGACTTCTCCATGTGTGGTAAGGTTATTGACAATGATAGTATGGGTGAGTTTCTTGCCAGCCAAAGCCGTAAGTTTGAGCTATTGCTCACGCCAGTGGGTTTGCACTGCAGATTTGGGGCTGGTACAGGCACATGTGTGCATGTGTTGTGGTCCATATCCATTCCAGAAGCACCCCTCCCTCTGTGCTCTGACCTGGGTCTGTCCCATGAGTCCTGTAAAAATGAACAGCATTGGCCTTCCTTGATAATTTCACACACATTGCCAAGAGTGATGCCAGAGGGATTCTACCAGACATAAGTGGCGATTCACACTCACATCAGACCTCTGGCTGAAAGCCTGGCCTTTAGTGATTTCTACTATTCTATCTTCTGGTAGGGCGTGTCAACTTCTCCATTACTGCTGAGACTGAGGAGACCCAAGAACTGTGTGGCAACCGGATCTCTGTGACACCTACGCAAGGACGGTCAGACACAGTGATAAAATCCGTGCTTGTCAAGGTCAGTGAGGTCACCAGCATCTGAATCAAAGTATGCTCAAGGCCGTCAGGTGCTAGTAAGTGCTTCCAAAGTGTGGGATGAGGATCTCCGAGGAAGGGCTTGTATCTCCAATGTGTTTCAGTGCCTGAAGCCTGGGATGGAGAGTTCCATGGCATTTGTCCCTGTGTTTCTGGAACTAAGGCCAGATCAGCCAGGGAGAGAGATCCTCGTCTTTCACTGAAATAGAACTATGTTCTGTCAAAAGGCCTGACTGGCATTGAGAGACATATGTAAGGAGGAGGGCTGAGAATCAGAGGGAAATTCACCTGAGAGAGCAGCCTCAGAAGAACTCATGGCTCCCTTTTCTTCTCATAGGCAGAAGGTGTCCCTGAAGAAAAGACCTACAATGCATTCCTGTGTAGTTCAGGTATGTCTGGATGGCATCCCTTTCTTAGGTCATGTGTGGTCTGGCTGTATCTCTGTTCAGCAAGGCTTTCCCCAGGTTCCTAAGGAATACAGCTCAGAAAGAACATGGTGTCTTTCTTGTTGGACTGAGGTGTCTGTCTTCTCCAGGGCACTTAGCATGCATGAGGCACAAATCTGCTGAGGGAAAGAGATGCAGTCGAGCAAGTTATGCCCCACTGGGGCAGCTCTCTCAACGTTATTGCTTCCTCTTGACACCATGAGATAACTGTACTGTCCTCCTTGACAGGAAAATAAATAAAGGTGGATTCCCCTAAGCATTTGGGAAAAGCATTATACAGTTGTGTTGCTGCCTCTTGGTTCAAACACAGTATGATACTAGTTTTGGGACTTTATTTTCCTGCAGGAGATCCAGTTGTGCAAGAAGTATCCCTGCAGCTGCCTGAAGATGTCGTGAAGGATTCTGGCCGAGCCACTGTCTCTGTCATTGGTGAGGGAAAAATGTGCATTCTTTGCCATATCTAAAAACACCCTGAAAAGGCTAATTAAAACATTGGCAACACTGTGTACAGCAGGAAAAGAGAGCATTCAGCAGTATCTTGTTATGGGGTGAGGGAAGATAGAGTGAGTCCTGGAGGCAGAACAGAGATGCTCAAAATACACAAGACTGTCTCTGTTTTTCCTCTGTGAAAGGGATAGGTGGATGAACAGATAAGCTAACATCACATTTGAACTCTCACATGTTATCATACTGTGGTGTAATAAGCATGTTTGTCTCTTATTGTTAATTTTATAATTATTGTTACAGATTGTTTTATTACTCCGGTCACTAAAAGAGGGGATTATTTGCAGAGTTTCCTCAAGAGTTGGGAAGAAGGATGTTGTGAAGTTGACTTAACATTTTCATCCTCCATTCTTTCTCCTTCAGGGGATATTTTGGGCCTGACAACACAAAATATAGGCCATCTCATTATGCTGCCCATTGGCTGTGGTGAACAAAACATGGTCAAGTTTGCGCCCAACATTTTTATACTTCAGTATTTGGAGAAGACCAACCGTGCAACCCCTGAGTTCAAAAAGAAAGCAACAGAATTCATGAAGAGTGGTGAGTAGTGTTTCCCCTTCTTCTTGGAATGCAGGGGTTCAGGTGTCCACTGACAAGAACTGAATGGCTAGGAAGAGGCTGCAAGAACATAACCGCCTGCTGAGGACCACAGGCTCACTGGAAGAGGAACAGGGGAGCTATTCTGTGCATAACTATGCATTCAAGGTGGCCTTGAGAATGCACTAGACATTGTGAAGCAAGAGTTGTGATTTTTACTGGTGGAATCTATTTAGGATTGCTCTGTTTATTAAGTATTGCTTTTGTTATTAGAAATTGGGATTAGACCTTTGAAATTGAGACACAGGCTGAAGGCAATACAGCTTTTCACATTTTCATAGATTTTCCATTGCAGTCATGTATACTGATTGCAAAGCTTACTGTAGAAGGTACAGCATTGTGTCTGTGAGGAAAGGAAACACTATTGCCTCATTTGAATAGAACCCCTATTTGTTTATCCCTCAAACAGAAATGTTGCAAAGGAATATGTTATATTGCACCATTTTTATTTCCCCCGGAAATCATTGATTTTTTAAAACACAAAACAAGATATGTGTGTGTTAAAAGTATGAACTACTGTTAAAAAAAGGCAGCTGCTACTGCTTGCCACTGATGCCTACCTAGGTGTGTGTGTATGTGTTGTGTGCCTTCAAGTTGTTTCCAACTTATGGCAACCCTACGGTGAACCTATCATGGGGTTTTCTTGGCCATATTTGTTTGCCATTGCCTTCCTCTGAGGCTGAGAGAGTGTGACTTGCCCAGGGTCACTGAGTAGGTTTCATTGCCAAGTGGGAATTGATCATGGTCTCCAGAGTCATAGGAGATTTTCACAGTGGCAAAAATGACGGGGGCATAGTGGGATGCTACCATCACTATTGCGCAATTGTGTGAAGATTATCAAATGACATTGTGCGACATCATGATAATCATATCATTATTTTGTGAATAAAGAGGAATTCTAGTGTCACATTCTATTCACAGGAAAGCCCCATGAAAAAAATGCGATGGGAGAATTCCTCTTTGAACTGCTGGACTTTATTAACTGACTTGAAGGCAAACAGCAGCAACAAGTGACCTTATCGTGGGTTTTTTTTTTTGGCAAGACTTGTTCAGAGGAGGTTTGTCGTTGCCTTCACAGAATCTCAGACTTACAGAGTTGGAAAAGACTACAAGGGCCATCAAATCCAACCCGCTGCCAGGCAGGAATACACAATCAAAGCATTTGCCCTGGTGGCACAGTGGTTAAAAACACCAGTACTGCAGCCACTCACTCACAAACCACAAGGTTGTGAGTTCAGTCCCAGCCAGGGCTCAGGGTCAACTCAGCCTTGCATCCTTCTGAGGTTGCTAAAATGAGTACCCAGCTTGTTGGAGGCAATTAGCTTACAGTTGTAAATGCCTTAAGAGACAGCTTAGTGTGGTATGAAGTGGCATATTATCCTACTAGAGAGGCCCCTTCCCCACCACCTCTCCCTTTGTGTCGTGTCTTTTTAGATTGTAAGCCTGAGGGCAGGGAACCGTCCAATTAAAAAGATTGTATGTACAGCGCTGTGTAAATTTACAGTGCTTTATAAATAAAGGTTAATAATAATAAATAATATATAAATGAAGCTGCTATTGCTATTACCCTGAGGCTGAGAGCATGCAACCTGTCCAATGTCACCCACTGGGTTTCATAGCCAAGCTGGGAACTGAATCCTGGTACCCAGAGTTGTAGTACATCGGGTTGATGGACAACTGCCAGGGAACCCTAAAAGTCTGAAACTTTCCATGTCCCATCCCCCCATTTTTTGGGGGGGGGGAATTAATTTCCCACTCCAAATAGGGCTTCAGGAAGTGCTATCCTGGGATATTTTGACCCCTGTGGTCTTGTTGCATCCTATTTTGAAAAGGCTCATATGGGCAAAATGAGAGGCCTAACTGGGTAGATAAAGATAAGGGACCACCAAAGAGGCTAGCACAATCTCTCCCAAAACTTTTGGAGGTTCCGTTGAGCAGTTAGTAGTAACAACCCCATCTGGGTGGGTCAGAAGGGGACTGGAGACCCTGGCAGGGCTGCAAAATGGGGGCCACACAATGCCTACAGGATGTGCTTAGGAGCCCTGGCGGCGCAGTGGTTAAGTGCCTGTACTGCAGCCGCTCACTCACAAACCATAAGGTTTCGAGTTCAATACCAGTGAAAGGGCTCAAGTTCGACTCAGGCTTGCATCCTTCCAAGGTCGCTAAAATGAGTACCCAGATTGTTGGGGGCAATTAGCTTACACTTTGTAAACCGCATAGGGAGTCCTTAAGTGCACTGATAAGCTGTATAGAAATGTACTTGCTATTGCTATTGCTTTGCCTTCCCCTGGGCTACAATTTTATACAGCTGTCTGTATTTATTATTTCACTGATCTGACTACGCTGGCCACTCTAGGATGTTTCTAACTGAACAATAAGGGATGAATCCAATAAAATGAAATAACACATTAAGTGAGTGTACAGATAAAAGTTGCTGGGATTACATCCCTCCTCATTTTCTGCAGGGTACCAGCGTGAGCTGCTCTACAAACATGATGATGGTTCCTACAGTGCTTTTGGGAAACGGGATACTGAGGGAAATACCTGGTGAGTAAGCAGATTCCCTACCCTGCAACATTTCATAGATAAAAACCAGGACCAAGCATCATCAGAGTGTGGTCCAGATGACTAAAGGTGTTAATAAGGACAGAGAAGCCAGGAGAATGCAGCAGTTTGCTTTTGTCTGAACTTACTTGGGAAGGCAAGATTCTGCCCCTTTCTAACTTCTTCCCTCTGCTGAGTTAATTGAGTGCAAACTATTTTGTAGCAACTGGAGTAAGCCAGGAAGAGAGCGGGATATGGGAGGAGGAGGAGAGAAAACCTAGGCCATATTTCCACTTAGAAATAAATCACTTTGCAATTCGAATCGATGGATCGATTCGGCAGTGGAGCATGGTTCACACTACATTTGCCCCAATGGCATTTTCTTGTTGCAAAATAAAATAAAATAACCCACTTGTGGTTCACATTGACGAATGAATCGATTCAAAATGGATCCTCTCCAGCTGGCTGAAGGGCAAATTTAAATCGATTCTGATCCATATCTGGTTCACACTTGCGTGGAATTGATTCATCCAAAAAAACACAGAAAAAATCAGCGTCTAAAACATGCAGGTTAAATGGGTCTGGTGCATGGCCTCCCTCTCAGAATTGCTTCAGTGATTTGGTTCAAGTGCTAACCATGGTCATTTAAACCGGTTCAAATCGATTTGCGCTCTGGTTTAAAAGGTAGTGGGAATGAGGCCCTAGATGAAAAATAAATGAGGTATGTCTGTGATTCTGAGTTGCATTTTCACCTCATTTGATTTTTTTAATCCTGCAGGCTGACAGCTTTTGTGGCTAAGACTTTTCACCAGGCAAAACCCTATATTTATGTGGATGAAAAGCACATTCATGATGCTGTTCACTGGCTGGGGCAGCACCAGCTTCCCAGTGGCTGCTTTCAAAGTGTGGGAAGAATCTTCAACAATGCCCTGAAGGTAAGGACATTGTGAATTAATGTGGACAAGGTAGAACAGCTCTGTTTCCTGTTAGACATTGTGGCATGATGTCATTTATGCAACTGGTTCTTGTGTAAAAGCTTTTAAAAAGCAAATGTGCGCATACCCCTGATCAAGACTGAGACCCTGGGGAGGAAGACAGACCAAGATCTTTAACTCTTTTTTTCTCCCCTACATGTCCCACCACATTTCTGATTCAAACCAGATCCCTGTTTCTGCTTTACTCTTTGGGAAGTAATTGTGGAGGGGCAAATGTTCATCTACAATACAGAGACTATTCTACAGTTTGTATGGAGGTTATTCTTATTTCATACATATTTGGTCAGATATCTTGCATCTTTTATTCACTCTTCATTAATAGAGTGTTTCTTAAAATGGCTCTTTCAAGATGGAAATGAACTCCTATGGATGGGAAGAGTTCACTGTAGAGCAGAATGGTACATAATTTTATATGGGTGAATCATTTCATTGTTTTTTAATGTGGGGGTAGTATATAATGTAAGATTACTGGCTGTATTCTGGTAATCAAGTGCTTTCTAAGATTAGTCTACAGTAGGAGTATTCATCAGCCCCAGAAAAACACACACTTGTTCATGGGCATACACACACAAGCGCCCAGAAGTGGCTGTGCACTCTTTTATTTGTTTTTGTTTTCTTTGTGGGGGAAAACAACCTGTAGGGATCCCATAACTTACTTGAAGGCAAAGTTTGTGCTTCAGGAAGAGCAGATCTTTAAATTTAAATTTATTCTTATTACTTTTTACCACTGGGAAAATATTTTTTGTTTTTGGCTGGAGAAGGCTTCTGGAAGATCGGGGAGCAGTATTAGTTGTCCATTCCATCGTACTTCTTTTAAATTGTTTTAGGATTTAACTATTTTAATTGTTATTGAATGCTATTATTATGTAATGGTGAGAGGGTCTAAGGGGACAGTGTAACATTATTATTGTTGTATTTGTAATTTTATTTTGTGTTGTACTGCCGCCTCGATCCACAGGGAAAGGCGGGAAATATAAATAAATCTTATTATTACAGGCAGCAGAATTCGCACACATCCTCTCCTTCACACACAACCTTCATAATATATCATGATTGACATAATGTAACATAACATAATATAAGAGCCTATACATACTGGCACTTTGTGCTGGCCTGTGGGTGGAATCACTGGATGCCATAACTCTGCCTCCATTGCTCCATTTTGGCGTGTGCCAGTCCACACGGCGTGCACCATCATGGCGCGACTCCACCATTGCATCCACATAATGTAACGTCGAAGAGGCGTCATAAAGCCGCGATGCTACAGCTGTGGCACCCCTTGGAGAGTGCAAAAGCAGCTGCTTTTTTGTGGCTCCTTTTTGCACTCCCCAAAGGCCAGATTGGTGCCACGAAATGAGGTTGCTACGGCCCTGATCTGGCCAATAAAGGCGCGGCTGCATGTCACCCCCTAGGGGCAATCTGTACAGCCTCATAACTCATCAAGGAAGCCACAGCCTTGAGTTTGCAAGATTTGAGCAAGACTCTTGGAGGGCTTTCAAAGGGTTGCCATAAGTCATCTTGATGGCAAATAACAACAGGTTTGCTAAGAAAGAAGGACAAGTTAGTTAATACAAGGCAATTGTTTGCCTGCAGAAATGGCCCCTGGGCACATTGTTTATTTGAGAATGCCTTCCAAACTGTGATGAATTGTGCTCTTGTGGCTTTATGTCCTATCTTTTCTTTTCATTTCCAGGGTGGTGTAGATGATGGTCTCTCACTGACTGCTTATGTTACTGCCTCACTGTTGGAACTCCACCTGGAGAAGAATGTAAGTCTGACTCTGGCTTTTCTGCCAAGTTTTGTGGTCTCCCAGAAGTCCTTTATTATTCCTGAAATCTAGTTTCCAGAAAGCCTTAATTCAGGGCAGAACTGTCAGCTGGACAATACAAAGGAGCGTGTGAGCAGGCATATGAAAGTTGAACTATAATCTCTCCTCTTGGCTTACAAACTCTAAGTCATTTATTCCATGTGGGCCAATATCCAAATTGTAATCATTTCCAGGTCCTGGAAATCTTTCCAGGCTTTCACAGTTTCAATTCTTGATGCACTGAGGATGACTGAGTCATAAGCTGACAGTATCAGTACAAGGCTGTATTCTTTGGTTGGCATGTGTTTTCTGGAGGACAGTACAGCCACATGTGGTCAAGTATATCTATTCTCCTCACCTTCATTAGAATTTCTGGCATTTGTTTTATTGATTTTATGTAACTTTATTGGTTGTAAAATTGGTCATATCCTGTCTTCAGAAATATAATAACTTAATAATAATTCACATCAAAAAGAAAGAAAAATACAGTGGTTGCAGTAGTGACAGATACTCTAGGAACAATTTCAAATGGACTGACAAAACATCTGAATCAAATTGCTATGAATAGTATCACAATAGCATAATTACCTTCAGTAGCATCTGGTAGACTGTGAAACTGATAATAATATAATAAATTGGCTTCAGTGATGCACTGGAGTTTGTGCAGTAATTACAATTTACCATTTGCAAAGAACTGCTAGAAACACAAACCTTAAAAAGATGTTTAAAATATGTAAGATATAAGCTAGGAGATACCTGTAAGAATCAGCAATGAGAGTCAGAAGTAAGAATGAGAGACACTCCACTAATAGATATTATTACCTGATAACTGACTGGTAACTAATGGATTAGCAACCTTTATTATTGTTGCTCCTGTCTTACAGGGTACCGTTGTAGATGATGCCTTGCTCTGCCTAAAGGGAAACTTGAGTTCTATGAATATCTTCACCAAGGCCTTGTCAGCTTATGTGTTCACATTGGCTGGCGACTTAGAAACACGGGAACAGCTCCTTAGAGAATTAGATGAAAAGACTGAAAAAAGAGGTAAAAGGAATTCTTTCACAGACTACATACTTTGTTCTTAGGCTGCTTGTTAGAGTAAGAAATAGCCTTTTCCACTCAGGACGATAGGATGATGGGTTGAATTCTGAATGCCTCACTGACTGCCTTTCTTCCAATGCACGTATTTATTTAATTTATATTGTACTTTTCTCTAGTGGGATCACTAGGGTTGATGTCACCCGGTGCAGTAACTCATGGTGTCACCCCCTCATTGACTTCCTCCCATATTACACCCAGACAGAATCCTTAGTAATGTTTTTTATATTAATTTACTCATAAATCGTAATTCCCATATATCACGGAATCTAATGGTAATTGTTGTGATATAAAATTAAAATGATCTTTAAATTACAATATCATATGCACAGAATAAATGTGATTACATATACATAGTTTCAGGTGATTAAAGTGAAAAATTTGGTAAAATGTGATGTTTTTAAAGAAAATGTTAAAAAAATAAATTTATTTTTTTAAATTTACCTTTAATTTTTTTAAAAAACCTGGGCGCTCTCCTTTCTCTTCCCACTACCCTCACCCCACTCACACCATCTATTTAGCATTTTAAAGAGATACAGACAAATGCTACAGACTATTTTCCCTTAAATACAGATGTTGGAGGAGCAGTGGTATCACCCTCCTTTAAGGTGACACGTGGTGTTTTTCTCCTGGCCTGGGGCCTGAGGTTGCTCACAATGTAAGTTAAAACCAATTACAGTTGGTTTTAACAATGTCACTGTTTAAAGATCAATCATATAAACAATCATGTTAAAAACATTAATTTAAAATAGGTAAAAAAAAGGCAGTTGAAACATAATAATAATGTTCTGCTTTTGTGGGTAGAGTGTAATAGGATACACATCACAATAACATGAGACGCATGACCCCCTCATGATAACTCAGCTGGACAACACTGTGCAGATGCATTGGTAGCAGAGAAGAATGTCTCAGAATATAGCTCCTATGCCCATGTTCAGTCAGAGCTCCCCCAAGTTTTCCACCTAATTCCGAAGTGAGAGGAGTCTTAGGCAGAAATTCACAGGGGAGAGCTATGGCAGCAGGCCAGCAGGGAAGAGGAAGAGCATCTTCTGCAAGGTGTCCAGCAACTCTGTGAATAAGATTATACTGGGTCAATTTGAGTCTGTGAATACTGAGGATATGGACAAGCTCCTTGGTAATGTGAAGAAGACAATATGCCCGCTCAGTCCTTGCCCTTTGTGGCTGGTTGTCCAAGGTGGAGATGCTATAATGATTTACAGTACCTAAAATGCATTATGAATGCATCTCTTCAGGAAGGCCAGTTTCCATCCTGCTTAAAGAAAGCGATAGTAAGGCTGCTCTGAAAAAGCCTTCCTTTGATCCTTTGGATACGAATAATTATAGATCAGTCTCACATCTTCCGTTTTTGAGCAAAGTGACTGAAAGGGCTGTTGCCCTTCAGCTCCAAGGAGTCTTGGACGAAACTGATTATCTGGATCCATTTCAAACTGGCTTTAGGGTAGGATATGGAGTTGAGACTGCCATGGTTGCCTTGGTGGATGATCTTCATCTGGGTATCAACAGGAGAAGTGTGACCCTGTTGGTACTTCTGGACCTCTCAGCAGCTTTTGATACCATCGACCATGGTATCCTTCTGGAATGCCTGGGAGAGTTAGGAATTGGGAGCACTGCATTGCAGTGGTTCCAATCCTTTCTCTCAGGCTGACTCCAGATGGTGATGCTTGAGGACAGTTGCTCCTCAAAAAGGGAGCTTAAATTCAGCGTCCCACAAGGTGCCATTCTGTTCCCAATGCTATTTAATATATACATGAAGCCATCTGGAGGCATGGGGTGGGGTGTTATCAGTATGCTGATGACACCCAGATATATTTCTCCATGCCTCGGATTACATCTTTGACTAAGGATAGCATCTCTCCTCTGAATGAATGTCTTAAAGCGGTAATAAAAAGTGGGTGAAGAAAAACAGACTGAAACTGAATCCAGATCAAATGGAGGTAGTTGTTGTCAGATCCTCTGACCCAGGAATTGAGATACATCAACCAGTCCTGGATGGGGTCACACTTCCCCTAAAGGACTGTGTTCACAGCTTGGGGGTGCTCTTGGATTTGTCGCTTCAGATGCCAACTCAGATAGACATGATGGCCAGGAGTGCTTGTTATCAACTTCGGCTGATACGCCAGCTGCATCGTTTCCTGGAGCCAGGTAACCTGGCAACCTTACGATTTGACTTCTGTAACACGCTCTGCATAGGGCTACTCTTGTGCCTAGTCCGGAAACTTCAATTAGTTCAAAATATGGCGGCCAGATTAGTCACTGGGAAGCTAGAGATGACTAATATAACACCAATTCTAAAATCTCTTCACTGGCTGCCCATTAGTTTCCGGGCACAGTACAAACTACAGTATGGATACAGGAAAAGAGATTCCAGCTCAACATTAGGAGGAACTTCCTGACTGTAAGGGCTGTTGGACAGTGGAACACACTCCCTTGAAGTGTAGTGGAGTCTCCTTCCTTAGAGATCTTTAAGCAGAGGCTGGATGGCCTTCTGTTGGGGATGCTTTGATTGAGAGTTCCTGCATGGCAGGGGTTTGGACTGGATGGCCCTTGCGGTCTCTTCCAACTCTATGATTTGATGATGATGATGATGATGATGATGATGATTATGGGGTAATGTTGTTTCTTTGTTAGCCTGTTAACAACCTGACAACTCAGTTCAGGAGTTTCCCTGTCTATGAGCCAAATGACTCCTCCAGAAATACTAAGACTGTATCAGTTTTCCAGTTATTTAGCACTTGCCAATGGTTTCAAATCATCTGGAAAGCTACATTTACTTGGCACATGGCATATATATTGTATTGAAAGGTATGGAATCCTTGAATTCAACAAAAGGCTGCCAGGTAACACAAAAGGCTTAGAATTACTAGCAGTTCCTGGTCTAAAAATTGGTCTGAACTTTCCATGATGGTTTCTTACTGTATAAAACATTACATCCCATTCCATTCTCTCTCTCTCTCTTTGTGTGTAGGACCAGTTTTCTTATTGTCAACGATTGAATCTACAGCCTTTTTAATCTTGGCCTATCTCTCTGGGCCATCAGTATCTCCAGATGACATCAGCCATGTCTCTAAACTGACAAAAACCCTTGCCATGTGGGAGAGTGAATTAGGGTTATTTGATTCCACACAGGTAACACCAACTATTTAATGGAAGAAGGTGATAGCTGTAGGTATGCAGATGCATTGTGTAGGTGGCCGTAGAAGCACTAATCTGGCGAGTTCAAAGGGATGGCAAAACCCATGGGCTTTTTCACACTGACCTTTATAGCACCATGATTCCACTTTAACTGCCAGAGCTATATGCTATGGAAACCTCAGTTTTGTAATTTGGTCAGAGGCACCAAAAGAGTTCCCAGGCTAAAAACTGTAAATACCCTAAACTGCAATTCCCATGATTCCAAAAACTATTGGACTCATAATACATGTGAAGCCCCCCCTCCCCCCATCTGGAAAACCATAGGTTTCATTTATGGTATATAGAATCTGAATATAATGTGACTAAAAACTGGCTGTGGATTGGGAATTATTTGAGAGGAAAGCCTGTTAATTCATGGAACACTTTCTGGCTGTGGGTCTTTGGATGCACTTTCTTGCACAGGTTGGTATTTAGATAAGATATGAATTCTTACCATCAAGAAACCCATCATCTTCATTATGTTCAGTGACGAACTGACTTGTTGTCCGGTATACACATGTGTATAATGTTTATTATACACATAATAAACAAACCACAAATAAGAAAAATAAGAAAAGGTGGGGGATTCAGTTGGTTCTGGACATTATCAATCGGGGAAGGCCTGCCGGAAGAGAAAGGTTTTTGTCGCCTTTTAAAAAGCCTTGAGCGAGGATAATTAGTGAATCTCTTCTGGCAGGTCATTCCAAGTTTTTGGAGAGGTGACAGAGAAACACTGTATAAATTTAAAAGTGTGAGAAAATGATAAATATGCCTAGTGTAGGCGTTCTGCAGCTGAGAGTTTGATACTGAAAATACCCTTTTACACATAACCACCTGCTGCTCTTATTTCGTGGATAGACATAAAGGAAGGGGCTCAGATAAATTACTTTGCAGTGCAGGTCACTACATATAAGAAGAGGTTATCCTTAAATAATGAGGCCTAAAGTCTTGAAGGGAGAGCCAGCATGGTGTAGTAGTTTGAATGTTGGACTATGGCTGTGGGAGACCAGGGTTTGAATCCTGTCTGGGCCATGGAAACTCAGTGGGTAACCTTGGACAAGTCACACTCTTTCACTGTAAAAGAAAGCAAAGGCAGATTCGCTCTGAATAAATCTAGCCAAGAAAACCTGCCATGGGAACATAACTGGAAGGATCTGTTCATGGCAAAATGTTAATATTATTGTTGTTCTGTTATTGGTCCTTCACTAGGAATGGAGATGGCCACTTTACATGGTTTCCCTCTCTCTTAATCATTTCAGCAAACATGTAACATAGGCTTATTGAGAGGGCTAAATACCCTAAAGGCACCCAACTGCAATCTTGCAAGCCACACAGGCTCAGCCCTGGTTAATACTTTGATGAGAAGCCACCAACAAATGCCAGATGCTGTAGGCTATATTTTGGAGGAAGGATCTGGCATAAACCATCTCTCAGTAATTTTTGCCTAAGGAAACTATGAAATTCTTGGGGTCACCATAAGTTGACAGGCAACTTGAAGGCACATACACAGAGAGAGTGTGTATGTGTGTAATCACTCATTGTCACATAATTAGTTCAATTAGGAAGGAGAGCTTTGAACTTGGATCACCTGATCCAAGTCCAGAACTTTAAACATACCCTGTACAGGTTCTCTCAATTCATTTGGAACTATAAAATACTAAACCAAACTTTCTAGTAAAATTATCAAAAATAAAAATCTCTATGTGATAATCTTATTTAAATCCTTAAAATCTTCTGGTTCTTTTTATATTGTTTCTTAGTACAGATGGCCAAGCAAATTGTATTTAACATTCCATTCATATATTATCAATAAAGAGCAGTCAAAAATTATACCTATATAACTCCCTTTCTCTTCATTCAAAAATTTTAGGAAGGGATCCCCATTTTGGTTGAAATCTTCAAGTGGTCTTTTGTGTATTATAGGAGTTAATCTATCCATCTCCATAAAATCATATATTTTCAATAACCAAGAATCTAGATCTGGGATTTCATGATCTTTCCAGAGAGAGGCATAAAATAGTCTAGCTGTGCTTATCGGGTAGAATAGTAGCTTACCATGTTTTCTTTCCAATTGTTCATCATCTATCATATTTAATAGATACATCTTTGGTTCTGCCCTTACAGTTAAATTAAACATTTTCTTAATCAAAGAGTGTACCATAGTCCAATAGGTATTTCAGATTTGAGGAAGTGGGGTATGGAAACCCTAATAATAGGGATGCAAAAATAATTGGAAATTATCTTAACATTGATGAGAAAGGATGTCTTGATAAATTGAGCTATCCTGTTGTGAATTTTTTTTAGTGAGATCTGAAGTCGAAGGCTTTCATGGCTGGCATCCATGTTTTTTTGTGGGTTTTTTGGGCTATGTGGTCATGTTCTAGAAGATTTTCTTCCTGACGTTTCGCCAGCATCTTCTCTGAAGATGCCAGCCACAGATGCTGGTGAAACGTCAGGAAGAAAATCTTCTAGAACATGGCCACATAGACCGAAAAACCCACAAAAAACCTTAGTGAGATCTCCCTCCACTGTATGAGAATGAAAAGACCAGTGGTTTTTTCATCAATAGCAGCAACAGCCCAAATAAATAAATAAATTCTGGCATTAAAATTGTGTTTTTATACTAAAAGATGGTAAGTTCTACAAAACACCTTTTTGTGTAAAAATAGAAAAAGATTAATAAATGCAATGGTTTCATATAGATGTTAAGCAGCACAGGGGATGGGAGATAGCTTCATAAGACTCCAAAGCTTATCTACCATTGAGTCAAGCAGGAACCCTCATATTTGGGTTGATGAGGGAAATGGAGCATGTGAATAAGCCCTGGTAACAGCCATCCCTGGTCTTGCATTATACCTGAAAATATTCAATGACAAAATCTCAAAATATGTTAACGATTGTTTTGTGATTCCAAAGAGGAGCTGTGCACACTTACCGTTCCCAATTTTATTGTTTCCTTTTCCCCAGCGCATTGTGCTTAGCACACAGGCTTTGGCCAAGTATGCAGCCCTTGCTTACCAGGAGATAGAAGACCTCAAGGTGGTGGTGAAATCTGGTGAGGGTTTCCAGCATGAATTCCATGTGAACAAGATGAACCAGCTAGTGCTGCAGCATGCCTCTCTCCCAGAAGTCCCAGCTCAATACAAGGTTGAGGTATCAGGGAATGGCTGTGCATATGTGCAGGTGAGCCCTGGGAACTCTAGGCAATGAAGGTAACTCATAGAGTCTCTTGTATAGCCTTCTCACCTACAAGGTGTTAGCAATAGTATGTCCTGAGAATTCATCAGTTTTCTTCTCCCGCCTAGACTGCTCTCCAATATAACAGCCAACCTCCAAAGCCTGAAGCTTTTGCTTTGAGTGTGAGGACATCACCAGAGGAATGCAACGAGGATTCCCGAAGACATTTTGATCTCAACATAGAAGTGAGGTACTGTACTATTCTTTTCCTGAGAGAGTCAGGAATCACAGTTGTAGGGAGGTAATTTATATGGCTTTGGGAATGTGGCTTGCTGCCAGATTAAACACTGCCCCATCCTGTGCTGGATTTCCTCTGTGTCTCTCTTGTGTAGCCTTCTCACCTACAAGGTGTTAGCAATAGTAATAGCTCAGAAACACTGGCCTTGTCTAGGTTAAATGTCATAATGGAAAAAGAGGAAGAGTCTTGGGACAACTTCCTTGAAGACTGACCTGGTTATTTTGTCTTGGAAATGCATTCCTATTATGCTGGGAAGGATAAAAGGCAGTAGAAAGAGAGGAAGACCACGTGCCAGATGGATAGACTCAATCAGGGAGGTCATAGGCATGAAATTGCATGAACTGAATAGAGCAGTGGCAAATAGGGGGTCTTTGAGATGTGTCATACACAGGATCACCATGGTTCAGGGACAACTCTAGGACATTTGACAACAACAACAGAGTTGCCAGAAGAAATATGGGACGGGGCTCTTGTAACTTTAAAACCAGACAGATTGAGAAGTCAGACAAGGTACCATAAAACGCTGTCAGACTGAACACAGATCCCTGTCTTCTCTTACCCTTCAAACTAACTTTCAGCCCCAGCAATTCCCTCTGAATATGACTCTTGCCTTCCCAGTGGAGAGCAGGGAGAGTGGACATGGGAGCACCAGCAAGAACAGAGCTTGGCACTTCTCTGCTACTTTCATCTTGCTCTCCACTGGGAGGCAATGGCTGTAGTTGAAGTCTTACCTTTCTCACAGTTTTGACAGCCACTGTCTTTACTGAACATATTTCCTTGCTATTTCTAGCTACACAGGGCAACGAGAGGCAAGTAACATGGCCCTTATAGAGGTGAATATGTTGTCTGGCTGTGTCCCTGGAAAGAAAACTTTGAAAAAGGTAAAATAGGTTTGATTGTTTATCACACACATACATTTAATGCCTTATTTATCCTATTATGTTGTGACACAGAGCCTGGCTGGTGTGATCTAAAATCTGCCATAAAAAAGAAAATTAAAAACAAATGTTAATAGCCAAAAATAAAATATCCTAAAACAGCTTCACCTGGTAGCAGCATGTTTTCAGTGAAAATTTGAACAGTCCAGCTGCTGATCATGGATGCCTGCTGCCATGGAGAGGCTTTCACCATCATGCCAAAACAGAAGAATAGGAACAGAAGGGATGTCTATCATGAGTGTGCTGTGCAACCAGTAAGAAGACTGAGGCTTCATCTGCACAAATAATCCAGTTTGACACCACTTTAATTACTTGGCTCAATGCTATGGGATTCTGGGAGTTATAGTTTGTTGTGGTACCAGAGTTCTCTGACAGAGAAAGCAAAATGTCTCACAAAACTACATATCGGAGAAATCCATAGCATTGAGCCATGACAGTTATAATGTTGTCAAACTAGATTATTTTTTTTGGAGTGTGGAGGCAGCCTGAGACTCCTGTCTGCTAATCTGCTGTCAGCAAGATAGTCAGAAAAGAATTTCAGAGCAGATGCCCTAACACACTCACATGCCAATGGTCAATGCACAGAATTATCCATAAATCATACACAGAGCCAAGATATATGAGTTTTAAAATGTGTAGGTGTCCTTTTTAATGGAGGGATTTCATTCCCACAAACTTCTAATGTCCTCTTTCTGGGTCCAACTGGGAAATGACACTCAAAGTGGGTTGGGTATGGACCTTTTATCCGCCCTCTCCTGACACTGGCCCTGAACTAGATTCTTCCCATTTTTTGGCTGTGGAGTGCCACTTTTTCAACAGTGTCCCAGTTCTCTCTACTAGAAAATAACTAGAAAAACTAGAAAATAACTAGAAAACTAACTCTTCAATGTCTTTTCTCTCTCTCTTATCATTTAAAATAAGTTTTATTCTTGAAACCTTACATAGCCTTTATTCATTTTCTGCAGACCAGCCATAACAATTTATGAAATGCTGCTTAAAGAAATTCCTGTTTTTGAGGGGTGTGTTTTTGTAGTCCCAGAACCTCTCAGATCCCAGTGACTTTTAATAGCCACTATTGGTATCTTGGCCACTATGGAGTTTATTAAATGCACTTTTTCTTCCTTGTTTTCTGATAGTTGCTAATAGAGCCCCTTGTTAAAAAAGTGGAATTTGAGAATGACAAGATCGTCATCTACCTTGATCAGGTGAGAGTTCTGCAGATCTCTTATCAGACAGAGAGTATTTATTCAAGGTGATGGTTGGTCTGGGCCTCAGGAAAATTGGGCATGGGGATCTAGAATTGTTATCCATAGGAGAAAGCTGGTCTAGCAGTGAGACTTCTGTCTTTTTTTTTTTTTAATTTACTTACCATCCAGCCAGAAGAAGAATTATCAGGAACTCTAAAACTTTCTATTTTCATCTATTCAGATAAAGAAATTACTCAGTCATTAATTTTGGAATTTTATTTTATTTTTATTTTTTTGTCTAATGCACCAAGACAGCTATGTGAAATTTCTGTCTTGCTATCTCATCCCTCCAGCTGGATAATGAAGTCCAAAACTACACTTTCTCCCTGAAGCAAGAAATTGAAGTGTTGGACCTGAAGGCAGCAACAGTGAAAGTCTATGATTATTATCAACCAGGTAAGCATCTCATGCTTCTGCAGTGTGTATCATTTCTCCTCACCAACCTCATTTGTAGACAGGCACATAAGCACTCTTCATGTGTTCAGGTTTTACTGAAAACATAGGGAACCTGACATGGAGGCCTCTGAGATACCTTCCATGTCTAGCACAAGCTTTCCTCTTGAGATTCTTTACGTGAGCAAAGGGATGGAACTGATGAAAAAATAGGCAGAGGGAGAGATAGGCAACCCAGCTCCATCAGGGCTTGCCTGAAAGAAGAAGGCCCTCCCTCCATCCATCATCCAGATGGGGAGAAAGGCAGGCCAGCTCCATTGGGCCTAACCAGAGTAAGAAGAAGGGCCCTCCCTCCAGTCCATCTTACGTGGTCCAGGCACCAGAGGGAGAGAAGATCTGCTGGATTTTTCCACTTCCCCACTTGCCATTCCCTTCTCCTTTTGTGTCTTGTCTCTTTAGATTATAAGCCTGAGGCCAAGGAAATGTCTAAATAACAATTTGTAAGCCGCTCTCATTGAGCGGGGTATAAATAATAATAATAATAATAATAATAATAATTATTATTATTATTATTATTATTATAGGCAGGATTAGCAGAGTCTATATCTCACATGTGTCTTATTCAGATTGTAAACCTGAGGGCAGGGAAATGTCAAATTAACCATTTGTAAGCTGCTCTGGGGAGAGCTAGCATGGTATAGTAGCTTGAGCATTGCACTATGACTCTGGAGACCAGAATTTGAACTCCTGTTTGACCATAGAAATCCATTGGATGATCTCAGGCAAGTTGCATGCAGCTTCAGAGGATGGCAAAGGCAAAAGCCAAAGCTTCTCTGAATAAACTTTAAAGGCACACAACAACATCAAGGCACTCTGGGAGCCTTTTTGGCTCCCAGATTCTCTAAAGGAATGAATGAATTCAGTTCCTCTGCCAGCTACTTCTCTTTGAAACTCCAGAATGAAAATTATCAGTGGTGTACTTATCAAAGTCACTTTAATTCAAAAGGATTTACTCATTTATGTATTCAGCTACTTTTGTATTGCCCTTCAATGAAGGTGGCTTCCAACAAGTTAATTAACCCCCCCTCAATAATCAACATTAAATGGCAAGTCTAAAAATATTTAACAAAACTATAATAAATCATAGAATTATAGCAGGGGTGTGTGTGAATTCAAAATCATATTTGACACTTAAAAGTCTAGAGTATTAAACTATTTTCCTCTCTGGGAAAGTGTTTTTAAGTGCACTTTCTCCTGAAAATCCACCCAAATCAGTATGGCTGATTGGTACCTGCAACCTCTAGGATTGTCCAAGAGAAATGAATGTTGACAGAGCTTGGAAAGAAAATGATACTACAGTCTTGTCTTCATTTCACAGTCTGTGCTCTCTCACAATCTTAATTCCTCTTCTCTCTTTCTCTCTCGCATAGAGGACTATGCAATTGTAGAATATAATGCTCCCTGCAGCACAGGTAAGGATGGGATGGGGTTACTCTTGATTATATTCCAGAAGGTTGAAAGGGACCTGAGAACTTCACAACCACCACTGAATAGCTCAAGGGTTGTTCTGTCATTTTTCTTTTCATGTCATTGATTTGCTTAACAGCTGTTCTAACATGAAAATGATGAATCCGATGTTGTCCTACAAGCAAGTTGTTGGGTTTTTTTAAGGAAATGTTTTGGACAAGTGTTATGCTTGCTTGCTTTTACCAAGATCATCAACAGCAGAGGTGAGGGTAGTGGTGATGGTGAGATGATAACAGTAAGAAGAAAAAAAGTAGGGTGCAACAGCATTGGAACAAGGCTTCTGGCTTCTTGGTGCTGTTCCTTGAATGCTTGTCTTACAAGGGATCAATGTAGCCAAGGCAGTAAAGGGGGGCTGGCTTAAACAGTCAGTTGCTCTGTGGCACAAGCTATTGTCCAAGAACACACACACACACACACACACACACACACACTATATTACCTTGGCTACATGGACCCTCCGAAAGCCAGGCAACCTCCAAGGGCCCCTTCCAACTATGCCATTCCTTCTCCTGCTGTTGCTGTTGTTCAGAAAAACATAACCTAACGGACTGTTGTTTTAGCATAGTGGCTGAATAGGACCCCAGCATTTTGCCTTAGATAATTTCTTCTGGTCTTCCAAGGAGGGGACCATTAATAGGTAGAATGCTTTTGGGAACATAAGCCTCAGGTCCATTGTTGGTGCTAACATACCTCATCTTTTCCCCCACAAGAGGATAGAAGATTGGGATAGGAAATTGTCTGTCCAATGTGCCTGCCCCTCTGGCAGCATAAAGTGAAAGAGAAGCAGATACTGCAGTAGCCCAGATTAAGCCAAGCTTATTTATCTTGTATGAATGGACAGAAGTGTGTAGGTATCTATTCAGTCCAAATGTACCATTGCAATTAGAACTTTGTATGTGTCCTTTTGGATTTGACTGGTCTCTCTGTGTGTATAGAACCTTTAATTTATTAAAAGAGATGTAATCAGCTTTTCCATCAAAGTCTCCAAGGCCATGAAAAAAAATTCAGATGTTTGATGTGCACTTTCAGTTCCTTGTGCTTTTCCAACATCCTCATGTGAAAGCATAGGAAGCAGGAAGAACATTTCCGTCTTCTAATACTCTCCCTAAATGCATTCAAAGATATAGCTGTGTTAGTCTGTAGAATAAGTATGTAGAGAGATCTTGTAGCACCTTTGAGACTAACTGAAAGAAAGAAGTTAGCAGCATGAGCTTTCGTGGACTACAGCCTACTTCTTCAGATGCATTTAGTGGAGTGGAAACCAGGGACAGACATTGGTATGTGAGATTGTCAATTCAATTTCAAAATCCTTTGTGTATGGAAATGAAGCAGCAAGCCCAGTTAGAACGATGGCTGTTAGTGAACAAAGATATTGGGAACTAGCCTGTAGATGGGAAGAACAGATGAGTGTAGGATGTCCCAGGGATGTAGCCAAGGGGGGGGGGTCTTGGGGTCCGGACCCCCCCTTTCGTTAGAAAAATGAATGGTGTGTGCTGCTGCGCCGCCTCACCCAAGCCCCATTATAATGGTGGCACTTAGTCTGGACCCCCCCCCTTCCCAAAATCCTGGCTACGTCCCTGGATGTCCCCTGAGAATGGGTTCAGATAGTGTTGTGTATTCCCAAAATACCAGTGGCAGAACATTTCATGCTCCCTAGGCATTCCATTTCAGACCTCAGAGCAACAGTTCTTGAACAAAAGAACTACAAGGATAGATTGGAAAGAGAAACAGCAGAACTGGAGTTCGTCCATAAACTACAGTCCCTCAGCAATGGATTGAACAGGGACAACAGCTTCCTGGCTCACTACACACATTTCAACACTATCTGACCCCATCCTCAGGGGGGCGTCCTACATTCATCTATTCTCTTCACCTTCAGGCTAATTTCCAAAGTCAAACTGGTTGTGGCTCTTCATTTCCATACACATTGGCCAGAATGTCTTTGTTCACTAATGACCAACATTAAAACTGGGCTTGCTACTTGATGTCCACACACAACGGATTTTGATTTGCATTGTCATTCTTACATACCAGTTGCATATATATGTCTGCCCCTGGTTTCCACTCCACTAAATGCATCTGAGGAAGTAGATTGCAGTCTATGAAAAGTCATGCTGCCAACTTTTTTTTCTTTCGGTTAGTCCCTAAATGCATCTTATCCATAACACCCTTGCTTCGTTGCCTCTAGTCTTTATTCTCATTTGTAACGAAAAGCTAATGTAACTGGATTTGGTAATGTTTAGCCCTCTGCTCTTTCTTATATCTCTCGGGGGGGTTACAAACCGCCATATAGTACGTATTCTATATGTACTAGGGTTAGGAAGGGGCGGTGCTTCCGCACCCCCCTAACCCTAGTACGTATAGAATACATACAAGATGGCGGCGCCCTTTCCACATGGGCGCCGCCATCTTTACGTACTGGACGCATAGCGTCCAGACGTGTCGCGGCGCTAATGACGTCACGAATGCGCCCTTGGCGTTTCGCGATGTCATCAGTGCGCCGCAGAAAGAAGCTCCGAAATGGAGCTTCTTTTTTGCTCCGCGCGGGAGCCGCGCAGTTTGGCTGCTGCAGCTCCCGCGTGGAGCAAATGGCGCCGGCGGGAGACCGTCGCAAAGCGGCGGTCTGTATCCCGCCTCTGTTTCCTCTTACACACACACACACACAACTATAAATGTCGGAGGGGGTGTTTTATAGTGATAATGGAAGGCATTTTTTCTGTGTTACTAATTAGTTAGCTGGTTCTATCTCAAAGGCTGCTCTGTCTTACTAATTGTAGTCATAGCTTTCTTGCATTGACTGCTTCACTGTCTCTCAGTTTAACACTGATCTGTTTTTGTTTTGTTTTGTTAGAAAAGCTCATCTTATTTGTATTCCTTCCACAGAGAGCGGAAAGAAAGACCACCAGTAGCTCCATACCTAAAACATGCAGTGATGGTTGAAGTTGCTGGAGAAGATTGCCATCTTATGCCTGTTGTTTGGAAGTGATGTTTTGGCCTGTGTATGGAGTATGCCTTGTTTCCAATGTTTCCCATACACAAATAGAAAGAACTCCTCCATGTGGATATGGAGCTCATTGACTTTCCCCTTCTGCCTGCCTTTATCACCCCACCTCATATTGCATCACAGGTTGCCCCCATGATTGCCTTACTCCTCTGAAGTACTTTTCTGGAGGATGCAAAAGAGGGGTATGTGCCTAAAGAAATCTTTCCCCCTGGTATACAAGAAAACCGTGAGATTGCATTGCTGTCATTGACAAGCATACCTGTGTTAATTTTTCTGATCTGAGATTGGTCTATGGCCAAACTGGCTTTATATATTTTAGTGTTTGTTGTATGAAACGCCCTGAAAAGGTAGAACTAGCCCCTTGAATAGCAACTAGTATAGCTACAATTGAAATGTGTCTATAGGATTAATACTCATGATGAGTAGCACATTACTGCTTCTCACATACAGACACACAAATAGTCACAGTGCTTTTGGAACTTTAACTTTTTTTTTTTAAAGTGAAGCATGATGGATGTGGGTTCCTCCCAGATGGGTTCAGTAGCATTAAAAAAGTTTATTTTGTGCACAGTAAACTCTGCTAAATAGTTTACCATGGCTGATCAAGGGTATATCAGTAGCAGGGGACAGACCAGGAAAATCAATGTGCTTGTTTTGTTCCAATTTCTGTTAGGCTGGGTTGCACCTGCACAGTTCATTTTCCTTTCTTTGTCCTATATTACTGCAAGGATCCATCTTCCTGTTACCACATGTGGTGGGGGAAGAGATGCACCCTCAACATGGGGATTCTTCATCCAGCCAAGGAGACATGAGAAAAGTCCCCTATTGGCGCCTGGGTTAGTCTGAATAGAATTTGTTGTTTAGTGGCCCAGTTCTCCCACTTGCTGCAAGGCGAAGCTGGAGCGTATTAGCTGGAGCGTATTAGCTGTAGAACACCTGTTGCATTGATTTGCCTCTGGCCAATGTGTATGGAATTAAAGCTTGTCTTATGGCAGTGATGGGTGACAGTTTTTGTGTCAAACTAACTTTTAATGGTGAGCCAATGTGGCATAATGGTTTGAGCGTTGGGCTATGACTCTGGAAGTGAAGGTTCAAAACTTGGTTTGGCCATGAAAATCTACTGTGTGACCTTGAGCGAGTCACATACTCTCAGCCTCAGAGGAAGACAATGGCAAACCCACTCCGAAGAAACATGCCAACAAAACCCCATTAAAGGGTCACTGTAGGTCAGAAGCAACTTGAAGGCAAACAATGCACGCACACACACAAACAACTCTGAGGAGGCTTAGAAATGGAGTCAGTAAATAAGTTATTTACTTGTAGTATTTGAAAGGCTGGTTGCATAACCCCTAAGGAACTAATTCTATGTTTTCTAAAGACTCGCAATACTTGGCCTTCCATTATACTGGCACCCCTCCATCCCCTTACCCAGCTTCTCAGCTCTCCAGCCATGGGGACTTTTGAATGAGAATAGTTTATGGTGATGTGCATTATTGACTGGGGCTGGGTGGAAAAACAGAGACAGACTGATTGACCGTTTTAGAATCATAGAATCATAGCGCTGGAAGAGACCACAAGAGCCATCCAGTCCAACCCCCCCTAGCATGCAGGAACTCTCAATCAAAGCATCCCCAACAGATGGCCATCCAGCCTCTGCTTAAAGACCGCTAAGGAAGGAGACTCCACTACACTCTGAGGAAGAGTGTTCCACTGTCGAACAGCTCTTGCTGTCAGAAAGGTCCTAATGTTGAGGCGGAATCTCTTTTCCTGCAGTTTGCATCCATTGCTCAGGGTCCTAGTCTCTGGAACAGCAGAAAACAAGCTTGCTCCCTCCTCAGTATGACACCCCTTCAAGTATTTAAACAGGGCTATCATATCTCCCAGGTATGGGAAGACGTGTGGTTGAAGCTTCCATGATCTCCTCTGTGGCAAAGCAGGCTGAGACATATTTCATTTTCTAAACATCGTTATTCAGACTACTCAGTAGAGACCTGTGTGGATGAAAATCCAAACCTACAGTTTATTTTAGTTTGGGAGAAGTAGTTCTGGAAAGCTCCTCTTAACAGAACCTAGATCTGGTCTTCCATTTGTGCCCCTTTTCTGCACTTGTTACTAAATAGACTGGACATGAGCGGCTTGATACAGAGGCAGAGCCAGTTATTTGAATGATTGAGGAATGGCAAGAAATGCTGGGAGTTTATCGTGGAATTAAAGAGTTAGAAGGGAACTCAAGGGCCATCTGATTCAGCTTCCTACCAGGACATTAATCCACAGCTAAAGCACTCTGGAGAGGTGGGCAACCAACCTCTGTTTGAAGACCAAAGAAGTAGAGTCCATCACCTCCAAGCTACACTGTTCCACTGACAAATAGATCTTACAATCTGAAAGTTCTTCCTAATATTTAGATGGAGCCTCTTTTCTTATAATTTGAATCCATTGTGGAGTGCCCTAGCCTCTGGAGCAGCAAAAATAAGTTTAACAGACTATGGATGGCCACACAATTCCTATCCCAGCCATGCTGTGTTCTCTGACTCCATCCCCTTCCAGCTTCCTCACAGTTTCTATTGCTTTACAAGCTTTCCCATTTGCTCACTGTTGTGTCCACTGGGAGCCCCTTTCCTCTGGGCTTTCCTTCCAAATCATGCACTGTCTCTGGACCCTTTGGACTGGCTCCTTCAGCTGGTGATTCCCATGATGGTGTTAAATATAAGTAGACTTTCTGAATTTGAAAATAATTATCGTTACACAAGCTAGACTGTCTTCAAAACTGACATTCAAAACATAGATACTTTATTGAGAGAATTAGAAAAATACATGTTGGTTTTAAGGAAAGGATTTTACAATGGTTTATCTGAAATTCAACTTGGCAGTATGGCAGCCAGGAAGGAAGACCTTGTAGCAAAGGGAATTATGGGCCAGAGCACAGATCCTGCAGAGATACAAAGTATTAGCAAGTAATATAGTAAAAGACCACATAGTAAATAAATAAATAAATAAATAAAATAAAACTTTTATTTGTATCCCGCTTTTCTGTGACGAGACAATCAAAGCGGCTCACAACACATTAAAATCCACATTTACAACATTGTGTCCCAAATTCCCCCCCCCCTTAAAACAGGATTAAACATGTTACAATTAAAATATCTATTAAAACAGAATTAAATATATATCTATAACGAGGACAGAGCAGTGGGCTGATACATGATGTGAGGGGCAGTCATTCCGTGGCCGGGAACTTTATTCAGGAAAGGCCTGCCGGAAGAGATCCGTCTTGACAGCTTTTTTAAAGCTGTCTAAGCTGGCAATTTGTCGGATCTCGTCCGGCAGACCGTTCCATAGTTTGGGAGCAATGGCAGAGAAGGCCCTCTGGGAGGTAGCAGTTAGTCTGGTTTTTAAAGGCTGCAATAGATTCCTCCCAGAGGACCTGAGGGTGCGGGGCGGATTATATTTTAGAATGGGTGTTATTCGGTCACTCCTAGTTTTTCCTGCGACCAGCCTGGCTGCCATATTTTGCACTAGTTGAAGTTTCTGGACTAGGCACAAGGGTAGCCCCATGTAGAGCGCATTACAGAAATCAAGTTGTGAGGTTACCAGTGAATGTACAACAGTTTCTAGATCCTTTACTTCCAGGAAAGGGCGCAGCTGGCGTATCAGCCGGAGCTGATAACAGGTGCTCCTGATCGTTGCATTCGCTTGGTTCGTCATGTGAAGTGACGGATCTAGGAGCACCCCCAGACTGTGAACACGGTCCTTTGTGGAGAGCGTGGCCCCATCTAGGACTGGAGGTTGCAACCCTATACCTGGTTTGGAGGCCCCTACTGTAAGTACCTCCATTTTGTCTGGATTCAGCCTGAGTTTGTTTTTCCTCATCTAGCCCATTACCGCTTCAAGACACTGATTGAGGGGAGAAATGCCATCTGTCATCATAGCTGCTGACTGGGACATGGAGAAGTATATTTGGGTGTCATCAGTGTACTGATAACACCCTGCCCCATGTCTGCGAATGATTTCTCCCAGCAGAAATAGTTCACAATGATCTGAAAATTATTACCAGGCATGACCTCAGTATGGCCAAGCCTTATCCTCAGTCTCGCAGTTAACATTGATAAGGGTGCCTGTGGCATGAGTTCATGATATTCAGCTCCTTAAGAAATAAATATGTTGTAGTCTAGTTTTATGAGTGGAAAGGTGGTCAGTTTTGGATCAAAACCTCACTCTGAATCAAAGGCAGGGAGAAGAAAGGGAGAGTTGGGCATGAGGAGAAGTAATGAGTCCAAAAGAAAGTGTCTGAAATATCCAGAGTAGGTAAGGGACTGAGAAGAAGTAGCTAAAGGAAAAGAAGCTTTAATGGGGGAAAGGCAAAAGAAACAGGGAACTGCAGCAAGAAGAAGAGGGAAATCGGGGTGGGTTCTGAAGAAACTTAGCAGATGTTAATGTTAGAAGGGACCTTGTGACATGGAGCATAGGAGAAAGAACTGCTTGGGAGAAATCAGGGTACATAAAGAAAATGGAACAAGGCATGATGGGACTGAATAAAAGGGCTTAGGGACAGAAGGAACAGTTGCTATTCACTTTCATGGAGGACCTAGGGCAGCGATGGACAAAGTAAGACCCTCCAGATGTTTTGGGCTGCAACTCCCTGCATTCTTCACCATTGGCTACACTGGCTAGGACTGATGGAAGTTGCACTCCAACAGCATCTGACCCAGCCATTATGAGCAAGATGCAGCCATTATGGTTTAGCCATCACATTACTCAGCTGCTTAAAAACATAAATAAAATAATTAATACATTAATTAAATTATGGTGCAAAGTAATAGGCTACAGTGTGAGATATACATACGGGTGGCAAAACTAGGCTTTGGGGTCACTAGAACAAGATGCCATTTATTTCTGAAAGGAAAAATAATCAGGTCATTACAATGGGGGGGGGGCAAACCTGCTTGTGCCCATTGATAGATAAGAGGGGGAAACCTTGCCATGCTTTTGCTGCAACAATGTGCATGAAATGTGTTTATATGAGAGCATGATGCCCTTCTAGAAGACACTGCAGTATCCAAAGCAATCCCAGGCACTTTCTCTCATTTGTATGTCAAAAGATGTCTCCTTCCCCAGAGTTGGATTTAGTTACTGTTTAATTTTTTAAATAGCCTCTTACCATAAGAATTGAACAGAGACTCTGGGAACAAGAAATTATCCTGGGGAAAAAATGCCACGGCCAGTACTCTTCACCATGCTCTTGAGGAACCACAAATGTTCTCCAACAATATCGATAATCTGATGAAATAAATGTCCGTAAGTATGAATGTGTTAGAAGATAGTTGGGAAATTGGCCTATGGCTTCACAATAGGGGCTGATAGAATTTGTTTCTAATTCAGTAAGGCAGGCAAAGCAAGAAAGGTTACATTGAACCTTACTCAAGCCCCAAACAATTTAAGGCCAGGATCCTACATAATGTTGATGGAACCTAAGTGTGCAAGCCATTGTGCTTACAGGAAGCGGGTTACAACAGTATAAAATTACAGTAATAAAAACAATAATAAAATAGATACATACAACATCAACATTATAAAATCATCATCATAATAATATGATTGAATAAAGGAATGGAAATAGAGTTCTCTGAAGTATTATTAAAGGGACTTAAAATAATGTTTAGCATTATTTAATAGCGTTCAAAGACGTATAAGGTATACTTGAAGATTTATCTTAAATTGATAAATAATGAAGCAATATATATTTATTTACTTTCACCTAGAGTGGACTGCTAAAGTGTTTGTTCTATACTTGTGCCAAGCCACCAAAAGGGAATTGGCAGGCTTAAGTATATGGTGATGGTGGGAAGTAATTATTACATTAATTGTGGGTGGTGGCGGCTACTAGGGATGTTGCAAAGGTGGTTTTCTCCTTCAGTGTTCCACCATGGCCACCACATTGTATTATCTTCAGGAAGGGTGACCAAATGTCCACCTTTCCCAGGACATATTCTACATTTCAACCTCCTGTCCAGGAGAAATTCCAAAATGTTCTCCATTTTGAGCATGACATTCATTGACTAACACCATGTTTGCTGTTCCTCTTGAAGAAATGTGTCTGCTCAGCAGCCTGTCCTTGCTGCAAATAGGGGGATTAGAATGAATCTTTCTAAAGTCTTTTTTATTAGAGAGATCCCATGGGCAAATGGGAGTTAAACGTGATTTAAAGTACATTTGAATTTAAACAAAACTTGCAAATTCGGGGAGTTTATCACACTGAATTGCTTCTTTTTACTATTAATATTTTTAAATTTTACAATACAAATGGTTACACTTTTCTTCATACCCAAATATGCTTTAACACTTTACTGTCTATTTTTAATGTTTGCACTTCTTCTTGTATTTGTTTTATATTTCTTTGTATTTCCATAAACTTTTCATCTGAATTTTTCCTTTCAAGTTGCATTCGTAATTGAAATTGCTTTGTCATAGTCTCTCTTTCATTCTGAATTGCTGTCAAATAACATTGCTTTTCCGCTACTCTTGCTTGGACTATTTCATTTTTCTGTCTTTCCAGAAGATGGTTCATCTCCTTAAACCTCATATCATTTTCCTGTTTCATAATTTGTGTGAGTTTATTCATCATTTGTTCACAGTCCATCATTCCTGCTTTTACTCCTGTTCCTGAATCTGCACCTCCTTGTTCTTTTTTCTCACCTTTTTGTTCTTCTTGCTTCACTGGCAGTGTATTACACTCTTGCAAACTCTTTAAAGGAGTAGCCATTTTTTTAGGGGGCTTCTTAACATTTCTGTTTGTACACTGAATTGCTTCTAAAATGAAGTAACGTCAAGTTAAACCGCAGTTAAAGTGGAGAACACTGGCAGCTTTTTACTTTCAGGATGTTCCAAAAGTAAAAAGCTGCCAGTTTTCTCCACTTTAATAACTGCAGTTTAACTTCACGTTATTTCATGTTAACTGCAACGTTGTGTGGCAAACTTCAGGCATTTCCGGGTTTTCTTCACGTTAAATTGCATTTAACTCCCGCAGGATCTCGCTACTGTGATAAACTCCTTAGAACAGTGGTTCCCAATCTTCCTAATGCCATGACCCTTTAATACAGTTCCTTATGTTGTGGTGACCCCCAACCATGAAATTATTTTCCTTGCGACTTCATAACTGTAATTAAATAGGTGTTTTCCAATGGTCTTAGGCGACCCCCATGAAAGGGTCCTTCGACCCCCAAAAGGGTCCCGACCAACGGGTTGGGAACCACTGCCTTAGAATCAGCAACATTATAGTTTGTCGCACAGGCCCTCGGACGGGCCTGAAGCATTACAAAAGGGGGCGGGATGGGAAAGGGAGGCGGCATAGAATGCATCTTACCGCACAGGAGAACACCCCCGCCGCCTCCGGAAAGTCCCATTCTGTTTCGGATGTGTGCCCCAAGAGGCGATTTTCAGGGACTGTTTAGAAGCACTCCTGAAAATCGCCTCCTGGGGAACGCATCCAAAACGGAATGGGAAATTCCGGCGGCAGCGGCGGCATTCTCCTGTGCATTAAGATGCATTCTATGCCACCTCCATTCCCATCCTGACCCCTTTTGTAACGTGCCAGGCCTGTTTTAGGGCCTGTGCGATAAACTTCAAAGATTCACACCCAGAGCACAGGGCACATTTGTTTCTTGAAGGGGAAAAGGACAGCAAACATGTTAGGTAATGGGCTGCCTAAGGACACAATGCAAACGCTGAAGGGGTTTTCCCTTAATTCCAGCACAATAGACAACTATAGATCCAGTTAAGGCAGGGGTAGGCAATCTTTTTGAGCCGGGGGCCGGGTTGCTGTCCCTCAGACAACTGGGGGGGCCGAAGCCAAAAAATAAATAATTAAATATTTTTTTAAAAAAATTAAATATATAAATAAACCAGGACAAATGTAGGACAAAATTTTCAAATGGAAGACACTTTTTTAAAAAAAATGGAGGACACGCGAAAAAATTTGCTGATTTTTTAAAAAATGTTAATATAAATACATGTTTCTGAGGCTTCTATAGACAATTGCCCCCCAAAGGCCCCGGTGGCAATCGGCGGCAGGACTGGGCTGGGGCCGGTCCCAAGGCCTCGCTGGGCCGCATCCGGCCCGCGGGCCGCAGGTTGCCTACCCCTGAGTTAAGGGATTGTTGCTAGCAAAGTACAATTTTAAGTATATGTTTTGCTCAGAGTTCTGTAAGTATATTGCAAGCCAACAAGACATTTTAACAAGTTGATCAGAAAAATATAACTGAGTTCATAATAAAAAAATAATATAAGTAATATAGCTGTAAACAAACCACATGAAATTATATTTATATTAGTATTTCTAGCTTTTATTTTGCACCGTCCTACATTTTTCTTGATTGTTCTACATTTTGTGGTGCCTTGTCCTCCTTTGCAGTTGTGACATCTAGTCACCCTGTCTGCAGGGAGGACATGACAGGAGCTCAGTCCACTCCCCTGGTCCACCATCTTGTTGAACATATAAAGACTTGAACTCACCAGGCAGATGCATGATGGAGATCTTAACCCCAAAATTAGCTAAATCCCTGAGGCCATTCTGGTTACACTCCTCTTGATGCTTGAACAGCTGAGCGGCTCTTATCTCTAGGGTCACCTTAGGATGTGTTTCCAAGAACTCAATTATACGTTGACTACATGCATGACAAGGACTCCAAGACAGAAACCACGTGATAGAGCATGGTCTGGTCTTCCGTCTTATCTCCTTCCATGCATTTTCTAAAAAATTGATTTCAGCATGCTGGTAAGGATTGCTTGTACACCAGTTTTTCCAGGTCTTGAGATTTTTCTTCCATTGGATTTCATACAGTAGATGTGTAACCTCTGGCGGTCGTGTGGGAGTGTAATTCCTCTGAAGCTTCTCTGGTTCTATTTTCCACCTTAAGAACAAATTTGATAATGGAACTGCAGTGAACACTTGCAATGCTCCTCTGCTGCTCGGCTTTCTCTTGAAGAAAGGGCCAGGCAGATGAGGATAGAATTAATATTAATTATTATCAATTAATAATTTATTAATTAATATTTAATTAAATCCTATCTGCAGCCTGAAGAAGGTAACCTATTTTAATATTGGCCCCTTCCTACTGTCATGTTGTGCAGCTCTGGGATAGATTTTCACTCTAAACAAAAAGTATTTCACACTTCCACTTTTCTCCATTCTGGACATGCTGATGCCTCAAGGTCTGAATCCTATGCAAAAATAAGGGATGGGATTTTAACTGCTGTGCCATTCAGATGTCCTTCCTTAGAGGTCTTTAAACAGAGGCTGGATGGTCATCTGCCATGGATGCTTTGATTGAGAGTTCCTGCATGGCAGGGGGTTGGACTCGATGGCCCTTATGGTCTCTTCCAACTCTATGATTCTATGGTGCTTTACAGACCGCCCAAAAGGGCGGTCTGAAAAGCGCCTTCATTTGCTGCGTGGAGGAGCCTCATTGGCCAAACCGCGTGGCTCCTCCGCGCAGCAAAAAGAAGCTGCAAAATGCAGCTTCTTCTTGCGGCACACTAATGATGCATTTAGTGGCGTGAAAACCAGGGACAGACATATATATGCCATTGGTATGTAAGAATGTCAATTCAAATTCAAAATCTTTTGTGTGTGGAAATGAAGTAGCAAGTCCAGTTTTAACTATGGTAGTCAGTGAACAAATACATTGGGAACTAGCCAGTGTGTATGGAAATGAAGTGGCAAAACTAGTTTGGCTTTGGAAACTAGCCTGTAGGTGCTGAGGATGGGGTCAGATAGTGTTGAAATGTGTCTAGTGAGCCAGGAAGCCATTATCCTTGTTTAATCCATTGCTGAGAGGCTGTAGTTTGTGGATGAACTCCAATTCTGCTGTTTCTTTTTCTAATCTACCTTTGTAGAAAGCGCCTCTCATGCTATTTGATGTGGGGGAATGGCAACCGTTCCCCCCCCCCAAAAAAATAATGTGTCAGGTATCCTATTTATGTCCATTGACTACCACCCTTTCTTCTTCTCTGGAAACTCTCCATAAATTGGCAGCTTGCAAACTAGCACTAGCCATGGACCACTACCTCAAGAAGCCCTGCTCTAGACCCCTGAACCCCAAGTAATAATGAGAGAGTTTCTGGATGGATTCTGGGCTGCTGCTCAGAAAGATTTGCTTCTGAAATGTTTCTAGAAAGGAACAGCAAGCAAGCAAGCAAGCAAGCAACCTCCTTGCCAACCCAACACAGAGCGTGGAAGTCTTATTGTTTTTGTTTTGGCTATTACATGCCTGAATTATTCACTCCCCAAGCTCTACAGAGGATTCTCATTTGCCAACAGCATCACCCCTGAAAATGGCCCAACCCTTCCTGTAGGCTGAACACATTCTCAGCTTGGATACAATCAAGGGCAGCTAGCCTTGGAGCAAAGCAACCCATCAACCCAGGGTGAAATTGGACAGAGATGAAAGGGAATGGTATCACTTCTCCCTAGGAGTTTATCAAACGGGAGGAATTTCTCTTAAATTCGAATGAAAAGAAAGTTGGGCCAGAACGCATTCACTTAACGGCGCTAGTTTAGCGCAATTATGTGAATGCACATTGCGTTTGAACTGGCTTCCCATTGCCCCAAAATAACATGCCATTGCCCCAATTTGCATGTGGCAGTCTATCACGCAATAATGTGAAACCACATGATTGCCTTCGGACTGACTTCCCATTGCCCAAATTTGCAATAACGTTAAACCCCATGATTGCGTTCAGATTGCCATTTGATTATACTTCCAATTTCCCTTGTCTGATAAACTCCGTAGTGTCCGAGAGTTTCCTACACTTCCCTTTAGCCCACTAGTTATTTGTGTTTAAGGGCAATAAAATATGAAGTCTTGTTTCTTACCCTTGGTTGGCTCCTCTGCCTGATGGACCTGTTGGAAAAAATGAATCCATTTTGAACAGACTTCCTGAGGAAATACAATGGACCCTTGTTATACGCTGGGGTTTGGTTCCAAGATCCCCTGTGCATAACTAAATCCGTGTATGCTCAAGTCCGATTACATATAATACATAGCAAAATGGTGTCCCTTATAAAAAATGGAAAATCAAGGTTTGATATTTGAAATTTATACTTTTTTGGAACATTTTCAAACCGTGTATGCTTGAATCCATGTATAACAAATCTGTGTATAAGAAGGGCCGACTGTACATATTTTTAAAAAAGATCACAATGGGGTGGTCTGAGTGCTGGACTAGGATTCTGTGAGACCAGAATCATTCATGGTGTAGTGGTTTGAGCATTGGACTAGGACTCTGGAGAGCAGGGTTCAAATTCCTGCTTGGATATAAAAACCCACTGGCAAGTATCAGGCTCAGAGGATAGTAATGCTAATTCCCCTCTGATAAAACTTGCCAAGAAAACCCCATGATAGGGTTTTGACTTGAAGGCACACAACACAACTGCCATGGAAACCCTCTTGATGATATTGGGCAAGTGATTCTTAAAGTTCCTCTGAATAAATCTTGCCAAGAAAACCCTCTCAATGAGTCACCGTAAGGTTTAATTGAACTAAATAATAGTAAGCCACACCTAATTTATCCCACTCTAAATGTGACTGAATATAGACTTAGCATATTGGCTGGAATCCAGATAATGGGTCTACACCAGCAAAACTACACTGGTTTCTTCAGCAGCCCAGTGGATGAAGCTGGGAGCCCAGTGGAAGAAACAGGTTGAACATAACAGTGTGATGCAGCAGCTAAAAAAGCCAATGCAATTTTAGGTTGCATCAATAAAAGTATAGTGTCTAGGTCAAGGGAAGTAATAGTGCCACTCTATTCTGCTTTGGTCAGGCCCCACCTGGAATATTGTGTCTAGTTCTGGCAGGGACGTAGCCAGGATTTTAGGAAGGGGGGGGGATCCAGACTAAGTGCCACCATTATAATGAGGCTTGGTTGCAGCGGCGCAGCAGCAAACACCATTCATTTTTCTAATGGAAGGGGGGGTCCAGACCCCAAGATCCCCCCCTTGGCTATGTCCCTGGTTCTGGGCACCACAATTTAAAAAGGATGTTGAGAAACTGGAGCGTGTCCAAAGGGGGAGCGACTAAAATGGTGAAGGGTCTGAAAACCATGCCCTATGAGGAAAGACTTAGGGAGCTGGGGATGTTTAGCCTGGAGAAGAGAAGGTTAAGGGGTGATATGATAGCCCTGTTTAAATACTTGAAGGGATGTCATATTGAGGAGGGAACAAGCTTGTTTTCTGCTGCTCCAGAGACTAGGACCCAGAGCAATGGATGCAAGCTCCAGGAAAAGAGATTCCACCTCAACATTAGGAGAACCTTCCTGACAGTAATGGCTATTTGACAGTGGAACAAACTCCCTCGGAGTGTATTGGAGTCTCCTTCATTGGAGGTCTTTAAACAGAAGCTGGATGGGGATGCTTTGATTGAGATTTCCTGCATGGCAGGGGTTGGACTGGATGGCCCTTGTGGTCTCTTCCAACTCTACGATTCTATGATTCTATGAAAACTCTGTGGCCACAACAGCAGCAAGAATTAGCAGGCCAAGCTGCCTCTATTAACATCAGGAGAAGAAGATGGCTAGTTCTTAGAATAATAGAATCATAAAATCTTAGAACTGAAAGGGAGCACAAGGGCTAGTTAATCAAACGCCCTGTTATGCAAGAATACACAAGTAAAGCACTCTTGAAAGATGCCTATCCAACCTCTGTTTAAAGACTTCCGAAGAAAAAGAGTCCATCACTCTCCAAGGCAATCTATTCCACTGTTGAACAACTCTTCTAGTAAGAAGTTCTTAATATTTAGGTTGAATCTCTCTTGTAATTTGAATGTTTGTGTTCTACAGTTCGCAGCAGCAGAAAGCACCCTGGCTCCATGACATCCCTTCAAATGACATCCCTTCAGATAGTTAAAGATATCTACCATGTCACCTCTTAGTCTCCTCATCTCCTAGCTAAACATACCCAGAGGCTTATTGCATAGGTTATTAAATTTATTTACCTCTATCCATTTTAAAGCTGAATTCAAGTGGCATCCTGATGTTATCAGATGTTTTTTGCCACCCTAATACAGCCCCGGTTCATCACTGCTTCTTGAGCTGCTCTTCCCGGCGCTTTTTGGATCAGGCTGTTTTCTGACATTAAAAAATGGCCGGTGGAGCGGCTCTGGAAGCAGGGATGGACCCGGGCTGTATTCAGGCAGCCAATTTTCCCAATGAATTATAGCTGCCTCCTTTTTGCCCATCAATCCCCACCAACAGAATTGGATTTTTACCTTTATCTGATGAAGATTGTGAATCCATTCTGTCGTACTCTCAGCATCTTGATGGGTTACAGCTTTTATATGGAGTTTTCTGATTTCAGTTTCTATTCTTGAGAAAGTACCTTGTGTGTATCAAGTGAAACTCTGTGATACTAGCATCATAAAACTCACTTGCCACACCCAGCTCTGAGAAGCCAAGATTTCAGCTATGACAGAGGTCTTGAGGTCTGTGGTTGTTATCTTGAGGAACCAGAAATTCCGCACTAGGGTATCAGTAGTGAATTGGTTGCTTGGATGGCACCATGTCAGTGGGGCAGTGAATCCACTCTGGCATTTTGACTAAACTTTAAAAGAGCTATCCAAAATGCTGAACAGTAAAACTCCACTCCCAAGAAAGGTTTAATAGCTTAGATGTTAACATAAATGTTTGTACTGAATCAGGAATATCCGTGGGCGGAAATGATTTCTACTTCCGCTCTGCCATGGATGGATCATTTCCTGGTCAAGATTGGACTGAAGGCAGCTATCCCTATTCTCCTTGCGGGTGGTGGACCTATTAGAACGGTCCGCCCTCGAAGGCTGATGGAACCTAAAAGGTTCCAAGAAGCACTAGAGGGTTTAATAGATGGCAATATCAGCGACTCTGTCGAAACCTTGGTAAGTACTTGGAATAAAGATCTTTCCAAGGCTATCGACACAATCGCTCCAAGCATCCCTTCCAGCCCACTCCAAATTGTAATCCTTGGTACACTGAAGATCTTAAAAGGATGAAGCGGGCTGGAAAACTACTAGAGCATTGCTGGCGGAAGACTCGACGTTTATCTGACAAGACACGTCATAGGATTTTTCTTAAAGCCTATTGAGTAGCAATAGCTGCAGCAAAGAAGTCTTTCTACTCTGCATCTATTGCGTCTGCAAAGTCTCGTCCAGCAGAGTTTTTCAAGGTGGTTAAGAAGTTGACTCAAACTCCTTCCACCTTGAATCCTCTTTTTCAATCCACGAGAGCCTGCTGTGATGGTTTTAACGACCATTTTGCAGATAAAATCTCTCAGATAAGGGCCGACTTAGACACTGGTATTAGTACACAGTCAACGAGAGAGGTGTCTAGTGACTCCGTTAATGAGGTTATCTTGGATCAGTTTCAGTCTATGAGTACTGATGACGCAGACAAGCTGCTTGGTAAGGCAAAAAAGGCCACCTGCCCTCTCGATCCCTGTCCATCTTGTCTGGCCATCCAGGGAGGTGAGGCAACTCTGAAGTTGTTACAATTTATAACTAATGCCTCCTTCAGGGAAGGTTGTTTTCCATCTAGTCTAAAATTAGCAGTGGTAAAATCCATTCTAAAGAAACCTTCCCTAGATCCCCTGGACAAAAACAATTACCAACCAGTATCTCTACTCCCCTTTCTGGGTAAGGTGATTGAGAGGGCGGTTGCAAACCAGCTCCAAGCAGTCTTGGATGACACTGATTATCTTGATCTATTTCAAACTGGCTTCAGATCAGGATATGGAGTTGAGACTGCCCTGGTCGCCTTGGTCGATGATCTCCGTCTGTGCATCGATAGGGGAAGTGTGGCCCAGTTGGTGCTCTTGGACCTCTCAGCGGCTTTCAATACCATAGACCATGGTATCCTTCTGGAGCACTTGAGGGAACTAGGAATTGGAGGCACTGCTTTGCAGTGGTTCCATTCCTATCTCTGGGGCAGGTTCCAGATGGTGTCGCTTGGTGACAGTTGTTCAGCCAAAAGGGAGCTCAGTTCGGGCGTCCCTCAAGGAGCGATACTGTCACCAATGCTATTCAACATTTACATGAAGCCGCTGGGTGAGATCATCCGGAGACATGGGGCGGGGTGTTATCAGTACGCTGATGACACCCAAATCTATTTCTCTATGTCTCGGACTGTTTCAGTGACCAAGGAGGGAGGGCATCTCTCCTCAGAATGACTGCCTGAGGTCAGTAATGGATTGGATGAGGGAAAATAGGTTTAAGTTGAATCCAAACAAAACGGAGGTACTCGTGCTAGGTAACCCCAACGCAGGTTTGGAGATATGTTCGCCAGTCCTAGATGGGGTCACACTTCCCCTGAAGGACTGTGTCCGCAGCTTGGGGGTCCTCCTGGATTTGTCGCTTCATCTGTCCTCTCGGATTGATGCAGCAGCCAGGAGTGCCTGTTATCAGCTTCGGCTGATACGCCAGTTGCACCCCTACCTGGAGCAGCGGGACCTAGAAACGGTTGTACATGTCCTGGTAACCTCTCGTCTTGATTTCTGTAATGCACTCTACATGGGGCAAGCCTTGTGCCATGTCTGGAAGCTTCAACTGATACAAAACATGGCAGCCAGACTGGTCACCAGAAAATCTAGGTTTGACTGAATTACACCTATTCTAAAGTCATTACACTGGCTGCATATTAGCTTCCGGACTCAGTACAAGGTGTTGGTTATTACCTACAAAGCCCTACATGGCCTGGGTCCAGTCTACTTGAAGTAACGCCTCCTCCTATATAATCCTTCCCGTACACTCTGTTCCTCCGGAAAAAATATTTTACATCCAAAAAAGACCAGATTGGCAGTGACCTGCTGGAGGTCTTTTTCTGCTACGGCTCCAAAAGCTTGGAATGACCTGCCGGAAGAGATTAGCCAATTATCCTCATTGGAGGCTTTTGAAAAAGCAACAAAAACCCTTCTCTTCCGGCAGGCCTTCCCTGAGTGATAACCGCCCAGAACCAATTCTATCCGTCCATCCTACTATATCTCCTCATCATGCGCAAATTATAAAATAATCTTGTAATGTTGTATTGCATTGTTATATATTTTAATCATGTTTTATGTTAATTTTATAGTTTGGGAGAGAGGGTTAAGTCAGGGTTTTGTGGGTTTTATTGTTTTTATATTTTGTATCATACACTCTGTTGTTACCTGCCTCGATCCCCAAATGGAAGAGGCGGGATATAAATAAATAAATTATTGTTATTATTATTATTATTATTATTATTATTATTATTATTATTGTAGCCATTATGTTCCCCATCACCATTTGAGATCTGGACAGCAAAAAATGCTGACACGAAGAGAATCATCTCCTTTGAGATGTGGTGCTGGAGAAGAGTGCTGAGGATACCATGGACAGCCAGAAAGACAATCAAGTGGGTCCTTGAACAATCAAGCCAGAAATTTCCCTGGAACCCAAGATGATGAGGTTGTCAAACTGAGGTTGCCATACTTTGGCCACATCATGAGAAGATAGGGCTCACTAGAAAAAACTAGAATAGCTAGGGAATTAGCTGAATTAGAAAGCAACAGAAAGAGAGAAAGACCATATGCCAGATGACTGGACTCAATCAGGGAGATGACGAGTTGGAAATGACGTGAAGGCACACAGCAACAACAATCTGAGCAATCTGAGGTTAAGAAGTGATATGAGTATTTGAAGGGGTGTCACACTGAGGATGGAGCAAGCTTGTTTTCTGCTGCTCCAGAGAACAGGACTCGGAATATTGGATGAAAACTAGAGGAAAAGGGATTTCAGCACAACATTAGGAAGAAATTCCTGACAGTAAGAGCTGTTTGGCAGTAAAAGACGTTGCCTTGGAGGGTGGTGGAGTCTCCTTCATTGGATGTCTTTAAATAGAGGCTGCATGGCCATCTGTCGGGGGTGCTTTGATTGTGATTTCTTGCATGGCAGGGGTTGAACTGGATAGCCCTTGTGGTTTCTTCCAACTCGATGATCCTATGATTCTATGGTTCTGTGAATTTGTAGGACCTAAGCAGAGCAGAGGACAGGGGGTTTTGGAGATGTGTCATCCACAGAATTGCCAAGGGTCAGAAGTGAGTCAAGGACAGTTAACAAGAACAATAAAGATGTACAATAGCCATGTTTCCAAGACTTAATAGCAGATTAAGTAAGTGTGGCTTCATTCCTACTACTGTACTTTACTGGAGTTTCCTACTAGCATGGCTCATGGTTGAAACCTCCATCAACCCATTGGATAGGGAGAGGCCACAAGATGCAGGGATAGCTGCCAGCCTGGATGTCTTTAAAAGGGGATAAATTCATGGATGTTAGTCATTAACTCAGGATGGCTATGCATCACCTTCAGTATCAGAAGCTGCATGCTGGGGAATGGAAGATGGAGGGTGCAATTATACTCAAGTCCTGCTGGTGTCCATGCTACGGACCCTATCTCATGGAGTTAAAACCCCAGCTTACCTGTCCCGAATTCAGACCTAATTCAGGAGGCAGTTGGGTGTTATCGCAAAGAAATTGTTCCCAAATAGCTGCCCGGGTTCATCATGGAGGCAGCCCAGGTCCTGTATGCCGCTTCGGTGACCATCTTTGGAATTTGGAAGCTTCTGGCTTCTAAAAATGGCCACCGAAGCCAGGCTGCATCCAGGATGGACTGGGGTGGTGATTTGGCAGTAATTTCTTTGCAGTAACACCCAACTGCCTCCTGAATTAAGACTGAATTTGGGAAAGGTAAACCAGGGTTTGAATTCCATGCGATAGACTCCTGAATCTGAATCACAGTATAAGCTCAGTTTTGGGCTGGGTAGATCCTTGATCAGATCAACCAGGGCTTTTCTTACATTCTTATGAAATGAATCAGGAACCAAAAGTAGACACGTCACTCAGTCACAAGTGGTTTCTTTCACTGAAAGCAGCCCAGTTGGTTCCTTTTGGCTGTGGGGCAATGGTAACACAACCGGAAAGATGGTTAGAACACAAGGGTGGAAACCAGCCTGAAAAAGGGAAGAGCTCTGTTTAAATCTATTCTGATGATAGCAAAGGGTGTTCCACCCTTACTGTGGCTTGTTCATAAAAGACATGTGATGACATTGATCCTGTCTGATCAAATCTGAGATCACACCCCAGCAAGAGCACCTCAAACAGTCTGGCTAACCTTGGCAACAGGTTCACTGGGCTGAAAATGCTGTCATGTTGGTAAATGGAAAAACACAGTTGATTCAGGACCTGATCCTGGCATGTAGTGCAAAGATTTGGCTGGATGAAGCAATGTGTGTATGGCCGTTATCACACGAAGGAAATGTACCCCATCCTGAAGGAAAGGGAAAGTTGACCCAATTCGAAAGTAAGCCAATTCACGTGATTAATTATCACACATGAATAGCGAAATTGGGGTCATTCCAAAGGCAAAGCAGAGCGACCGCCAAATAAGTTATCATACCAGTACATACCATGTGGATTCAACAATTCGAATTGGCACCCTTGCGCATACTCAGTGGGGCTCAGAACGCATTCTGACCATGTACACTTCCGGGGTGAAGAAGGGGGCCACTTTCTGTTTCCTGTTTCACGTGAATGCTAGCTTCACGTGAATGATTGCTTCGCGTTTCTTCTTTCCATACATATATGTACGGGCATGTGGAAGCACACGCACACACACACACACACACACACACACACACACACACACATTTAACTCCGGGATACATTGGCAGCGGTTCTCTCCCAGATGGGCGACCTTCCTTTCGCTTCTCTTCCTGCTTGGCAAGAAACCGAAGGGGAATGGAAGCGAAGGGAAGGCGGCTGTCACTCATTTGGGAGAGTGAGGCTGATGCTTCCCAGAGTTCCCTCTGGGAAACATCAGCAGCATTCTCCCAAATGGGCAACCTTCCCTTCCCCTTCTATTCCTTGCCGGGAAGAGAGGCCTCTCCGCCTGGCAAGGAATAGAAGGGGAGGGGAAACGAAGGGAAGGTCACCCATCTGGGAGAGAGCCACCATCACCAATGTATCCCAGAGTTCCCTCTGGGATGCATAGGCCACGGATCTTGGGTAACAGCCGGCCTTCCCTTCGTTTGTCTTCCCTTCAGGAAGAAACTGAAGGAAAGAGAAGCGAAGCAAAGGTTAACTGTCACCCATTTGGGAGAGAGCTGCAGCCTATACACTTCACCATGGGATATGTGGGGATACCAGGCCCGATGCAAATTTGCATTCCACACCAACACCACATCGGATTGGCTGCAAATTCACCTTGGAAAAAGATTTGTGAATTCGCTAGTTCACTGAATTTACCCATTTTTGGATTGACTTAGGATGGGTCCGATCCCGGAATGACTGTGCAATGACAGTAATTACGTGTGGTAATCTCTTGCAAATTAATGTGAATACACATGATTGGGCTCAGGATGGCATTAGGTTGGCAGTGATTGGACTGGAAATTTTTGTCGTGTGATACCGGCCTATGTGTGTGAACTTTTTCCAGCTTTGTCTGCCATATTCTGGGGGTGTTCCCACTTAACTTTTAAATCGCTATATAATACACCGATTGTATTAAAACCGATGTAAAATACCACGCTATTTACCCCGCTTTCCGAATCGGGTTATTTTTCGTTCCCATTCATCCCTATAAACCGGTTTTAATGTTGCTGATCGTTCCCATTTAAGACATAAATCGGTGTATAATGTAGGATTTAAACCGGTTTCGTGGTTGTCAATCAAATGACGTAGTTGCGCTATGTGAAAAAAGCCAGAAAAAATATTAAAAAATACTGATCTTACCTTCGGAACCGCAGACAAAGGAGGACGATTGATGAGGAAATGGCGACTGCCACGACAGATGGGGACAAGGCAAGGAGCCAGCCCCCCTCGCGCTTGACTCCTCCCATACAGGTAACCCGAATCACGGATTATCGTTCCCATTTAAAATACATCGATTCCTATCCCGGATTAATGGAAAATACTAGGGTCGAACCTTCTATTTTTTTATCCTGCGTTAAAGGCATTTAAATCGGCTTAAAAAAAGGAGCCAGATATAAATCGATTTCTAATGGGAACGCGTGCGGGGTGATCTAGAACAGTTCTAGGTTTAAATCGGGTTCAAATGGGCACGCTTCTCCCTGAATTCGATTCATAACCCACGTTAAACCCCAGTGGAAACGGCCCCTCTTACTGCAGCAGGAGAGGAGGCCTGGAGTGTGAGGAGGCGGAATTACAATGGTCTATCAGGATTCCAGATGCCCATCTCACAACTTCTGGGGTTTGAATATCTGTGTTTAAAGGTGGGTAGCCAAGACAGAAGAGGAATCCTATTGGTGTACTAACCACTATGCTGGTCAGTGGTCTCCCTTCCTGAGTTGGCTGAGTTGGTCTCGGCAATGGTGTTGGAGTCCCCTTGGCTAGATGGCCTTACCAGGGGCCTTCAACACCCACGTAGAGGCCTCTTTGTCAGGAGCAGCTCAGGGCTTCATATCCTCCATTACAACTGTGGTTCAGTCCTGAGTAGTATCTGGTGTTACCCATGCCACAAGGCACACTCTGGGCCTAGTTCCATCATCATGGACCTGAAAACATATCCAGGAGTAGCTGTGCTGGCCATATAGCAAAGTACAGTATCATCCAAAATAAAAATTAAGGCGGGTTACAGACCGCCCATTTGGGGCGGGCTGTACCCGCCCCTTTCCCCGGTGTATCGGGGCCTCAGCTGCCAGAACGGCAGCCGTTGAGGCCCCGATCCGCTGCTTTTCAGGCTGCGGGGAAGCGGCAAAATGCCGCTTCTTCGCAGCCTGAAAAGGGGTGTCCTTGGGGCTTCAAGCCCCAAGGACACCCTGCAGCGGCGGGAAGGAGGAGAAAGGGGCCGCTTGGCCCCTTTCTCCCTTGCTTCGCTGGGCGCAGCCGTCTGAAGGTTGCGCCCAGTGACGCAAAGTGGCGCCGCAAACCAGGAAGGAGCTCCGAAATGGAGCTCCTTCCTGGTCCGCGCTAAGGGCGCACTAGGCGCCCTGGCGCGGAGCGAGGAAGTCACGTCCGCACCGCCCCGTATAGAGGCGGCGCGGCCGTGACGTCCTCATGGTGGCGGCCGTCTGGAATGGCCGCCGTCATTTTTTACGCGCAGAGCGCGTATTAGGGTTAGGGCGGTGCGGAAGCACCGCGCCTCCCTAACCCTAGTACCCTCTGCGCGTACTTTAATGGTGGTGTGTAACCCGCCAAAATAATCAGGGATGCCTTTATTGGGCCACCAAAATAGCAATAGCAATAGCAAGTACATTTCTGTACTGCTTATTAGTGAACTAGCACTCCCTAAGCGGTTTACAATCTGTAAGCCAATTGCCCTCAACAAGCATTTTACCAGCCTATGAAAGGATGGAAGGCAGAGTGGACCCTGGAGCTCTGCCTGGGATCGCACTTACAATGTTGTGGTTGCAGTACTGGCATTTAACCACTGAGCAACCAGGGCTCAAAATGCACATTATCCATGTTGAAAGCTTTCAGAGCTCCACTGGCTTCTTCAGCAGGCAAAGGTGTTAAAAAACTTTTGGATTTTGGATGAATTTTTAACCTTGCCTAATGAAGAAGCCAGTGGAGCTTTGAAAGCTTGCAACATGTATAATGTGCATTTTTGTGGGCCCAATAAGATATTGCTGTTTTGCGAGTTTTAGATTCTTACCTGGTCAGTTTAGACTCTCTGGAACTCAGAGCCTCTGCAGTTATGGGTATGGGGATGATTAAGATGATTCACCCCAGGAGGCTTATGGATCTAGATGGATTCCTGAAGGCTCTTGAGGAATGCGCATTGCCTTGACAGGCAATCATATATTGCCCATTATTGTCATATTGCTGTCACTTCTTGCCGAGCTGTTTTAACTGATGTTATTCCAGTTAAATGTTTTTATTGTTATTATTTTGTATTGTATTTTGTATTGATGGGAGGGAGGGTGGAAGGGTGGGCTTTTCAGGGACTGTTTCATTATTTTTTTCTGTGACTTTGTATTTGAAATTTTCCTTGCTGTTACCCGCCTCAATCCTCAAATGGGAGAGTCGGGATACAAGTAAATATTTATTGTTGTTGTTGTTGTTATTTAGAAGTCTTGACTGATCTATAAAATAGGGAAACGATTGCTCCTAAGCATCCCCTCCCATAGTGTCTGTTGTCAGTAATGGACTGTATAAGTGTGGACTGGATGAGGGGCAACACATTGAAACTTAATCCAGACAAGACAGAGATCCTCTTGGTCAGTCTGAAGGCAGATCATGCAAAAGGGATTGAGCTAGGGCTGGATGGGATGGCACTCCCCCTGAAATCTCAGCTTTGCTACCTGGGCTTATTCTTAGACTCTCATCTGAGCCTGGATGCTCAGGTTTCTGCAGTGGTGGGGAGTGTATTTGCACATCTAAAAGTAATGTGCTTACTTTATCTGTTTCTTGATAAGTTATGATGGCACATGCTGATGGCACAGTACTGACACATACTCTACATTTGGAAAATATTTGGAAACTTCAGGAGGTCCAAAATGCTGTGGCCAGGTTGTCAGCTGGGGCTGGTAACAGGACTGATTGTCTGTTGGAAAGCAGATCAGGGAAAAAGGATTCATCGAGGGCTGGATGGGGTTGCACTCTCCCTGAAATCTCAACTTTCCTGCCTGGGTATACTCCTAGACTCTCATTTGAGCCTGGATGCTCAGGTTTCTGCAGTGATGGGGAGTGTATTTGCATGTTACAGTAGTACAAACTGTACAGTAGTACAAACATGTAATCAAGGCATGCACCACCATAGCCACATCTGACCTCAAGGAACAATTGAGATGCTGGCACACTATTTTAGGAGTTTATCGCACACCATTTAAAGAGACTTATTCCAATCGCATTTAATTTTAAAGCCAGATCTTACCCCACGTGTTGGCGGTCGGGCGAGTCCAAGCCATATGCATTTATTTGGCAGCTTTTCAAAAATGGGAATCTGCCATTTTTGAAAAGCTGCCAGATAAGTGCGGCTGTGGTCCGGGATGCATACAGCTTGCACTCGCCCGACCACTGGTGTGTGTGATAAGATCTGGCTTTAAAATTAAATGTGACTTGGAAAAGTTGCATTAAATGACATGCGATAATCTCCCAAAAGTTGTGTGCCAACTTTATCTGTTCCTTGAGAAGTCAGAACTGGTTATGATGGTGCATGCCTTGATTACCTCCTATTTGTACTACTGTAACGTACTCTACATTTGGAAAATGCTTGGAAACTTCAGGAGGTCCAAAATGCTGTGGCTAGGCTGTTGACAAGGTCTGGTAACAAGGATTGTGTGACTTTCCTGTTGAAACAGCTGCTTTGGCTACAGGTCCATTTCCAGAAATCAAAGTGACGGTTTTGATCTTTAAAGCCCTACATGGCTTGGGTCCACACCATCGTAAAGGCTCCTTATGCAAGTCTGTTTGAGTTTTAAAATCTCCAGGGTAGTGTTTTTTCTCAGTCCCACCACCTCTGCACATGCATTTGGACGGGACTCAGTAGAGACCCTTCTCAGTGGCTGCTCCAAGGCTGTGAGATTCCCTCCCACAGAAGGTTCCCTCTGCTTACATCCTACTTTCTTTGCGCTGGCAGGTGAAGATGTTTTTACTCAGGCAGGTCTTTAAATTTCAATTATGGAAGAGCAGTATGTGCATGACGTAGTCTGCTGTATTTTAAAATCTTTTACTGATAATTATGCTTTAAACGTTTGAAACTGTTTTTACTCATGTTTTTAAAAAAATAATATTGCTGTTTCGTTATTTTTTTAACTTTTGAAAATGGATATTATAGTGTAAACCCTTTAAAATTATTGTATGCCACTCTGAATCCCATCTCAGCACAGGTGGGATAGTAAATAAGTAAATAAATAGTGTGTGTGTGAGTGTGTGTGTGCTTGCCTTCAAGTTGTTTCCAATTTATGGCAACCCTAAGGTGACCCTATAATGGGAATTTCTTGGCAAGCTTTGCTTTGATTTGTTCAGAGGGGGTTTGCCATGGCCAGAAAAATAAAATGCACAGATATAGGATGTGGGACACCTGGCTGAATGAAACTACATGTGAAAGGGATCTTGGAGTCCAAGTAGACCACAAGATGAACATGAGTGAACAGTGCGATGTGGCAGCTAAAAAGGCCAATGCAATTTTAGGCTGCATCAATAAAAGTATAGTGTCTTGATCAAGAGAAGTAATAGTGCCACTGTATTCTGCTTTGGTCAGGCCCCACCTGGAATATTGTGTTCAGTTCTGGGCACCACAATTCAAAAAGGACATTTAGAAACTGGAGCGTGTCCAAAGGAGGGCGACTAAAATGGTGAAGGGTCTGGAAACCATGCCCTATGAGGAACGACTTAGGGAGCTGGGGATGTTCAGCCTGGAGAAAAGAAGATTAAGAGGTGATATGATAGCCCTGTTTAAATATTTGAAGGGGTGTCACATTGAGGAGGGAACAAGCTTGTTTTTTGCTGCTCCAGAGAACAGGACCAGGAACAGTGGATCCAAGCTGCAGGAAACGAGATTCCACCTCAACATCAGAAGGAACTTCCTGACAGTAAGGGCTGTTCGACAGTGGAACAAACTCCCTCGGAGTGTAGTGCAGTCTCCTTCTTTGGAGGTCTTTAAGCAGAGGTTGGATGGCCATCTGTCGGGCACGCTTTGATTTGGATTTCCTGCATGGCAGGGGGTTGGACTGGATGGCCCTTGCAGTCTCTTCCAACTCTATGATTCTATGATTCTATGATCCTCTAAGGCTGTGTTAAAGGCATCCTCCCAGTAAGTAGTAGTCCGAATGAAATTGCGTCCTCAACCCACGCCCACCAATTGTTTGTTGGACTTCAACTATGGAGACCAGAGTTCAGTTCCTTGCTCAGCCATGAAACTCACTGGGTGACCTTGGACAAATCACATTCTCTCAGCCTCGGGGGAAGGCAAAGGCAAAGGCCCTCTGAACAAATCTTGCCAAGAAAACTCAATGATAGGTTCACCCTAGGTTGGTAATGACTTGAAGGCACAGAAGAACAACAGAGTGTAATGCTAACTGTGCCTGGTTATACAACCCTGTTCTTGCATTTTAATTCTGTATTCACATGAGACACCAAAACATCCAAAATAACCAAGACATATTCTTGTGCACTTGTCTAATTAGCAACATTATGTCATTAGCATCCTAATGTAATGCAGGTAACAATTCAATTTGTTGAGTTTTCATTTGCTTTGAGGAGGGATGTGTCTCACTATAACATGAATGTGCACTGCTTTTGATTCTCTCCCATACTGGTGACATCCTGGACTCATCATGCAGTCTTGCTTTCCCTCATTCATCTGGCCATATTTTCAGCCACATTTTCCGGCTGGCTTCTTTTGGTTTTGGCCACAGGAGTTATAGTTGCACCAGCCCTCCATGCCATGCAAACCATCATGTGGAACTGCAGCAGCTACAGCATCTGCTGGAATGATCTACCATCACACCTTTGCTCCTTCACACCTTGTCCCCCATCTCTGGGAAAGAAGAAGGGGTGGGAAAATGGACCATTCTGCCAGCTGAAATCTTATAAAATAGTAGTTTCCCATATTTTATAAAAAATGTTGATTCTATGATTATCTTCTTATTGAACAATTTTTCCCCATTCCATATCCGCTTCGCCAATTGCTAAAGTCTTAACATCCATTATAAACCTTTCCCTAATCTGTCTATAAGTAAACCAGGTACAGCTAAGACCTTGTGATATCAATTGCTTTGTGACTTTATTTGTATGTCTTTTGCCTTTTTGATCAATCAGATCTTCACACCTTACCCATTTTTCTTGGCTTAGCTAGACCCAATTACAAAATGCTTCCTTTATGGATGCCCAGTTCGGAAGGAATGGACAACATTTAGGTTTAATATTCAACCAATGCTCTTAATTGCGTCTTAGAATTTAATTTAGTATAAAATAGATATCCATACCATCCAAAAAGAAGTTCTAGTCCCTTCCTCCCTTCCTTCCTCCCTCCCTCCCTCCCTCCCTCCTTCCTTTCCTCCTTTTTACTCCCTCCCTCTCTCCTTTCTTTTCTCCTTCTTTACTCCCTTCCTTGCTTTCCTTCCTTCTTTCTTTATTTCCTTGTTCCTTCCTTTCTCCCTCCCTCCCTTTTCATCCCCTCCTTTCGTTTAAGTCTTTCTTTCATTCCCTCTGTCGTCCCTTTCCCCCTTCCCCTCCTTCCTTCACTCCTTCCCCCATACCTCCTTCCTTCCCTTCTTCCCCTTCCCCTCCTTCCTTCCCTCCTTCCCTTTCCCCTCCTTCCTTCCCTTCTTCCCCTTTTCCCCTTCCCCTCTCCCTCCCTCTCTTACCATGAAAGAGGAGGGCTCCCAATAATCCAGAACTAGACTCTGGGAGCCAGAGGCAGAGGATGATGATGGGTCTCTGCTGGTGCATGAGACTGGCATGGCCCTTTTTCTGCTCCCATCCTCCTCTCTGTCCAGGAGGCAGCTCCAGTCTCAGGGGGAAATCTCCTTTTCCCCTTCCTTCCTTCCTTCCTTCCTTCCTTCCTTCCTTCCATCTGCTTGCCATCTGCAGCAGAGAATGGGAGGATGATGATGAACCAGCTCCCTGTTGATGAGCCCAGCAGCAGGCCAAAGAGGCAAAACCAGCAGCAGAGAGTCCAAAAAGGCGGGCGAAAGACAGTTCTAGTATGGTTATTTTATAATAAAAAATGGTTATGTTAAATAGTAATTTGTGTGTTCATGCACTTTGCTTTGTTTTTTCTTCAGACCTTCTGATCTCCCAATTTCTCAGCTGCTTTTAATAATGTACCAGTTTCTCTTTCCCTTTTCCCCTTCATCCTCAGCTTCCTTCCATTGCAAACTCTCCAATTATCCCAGTTAAACTTTTCCCTTCCCACTGTCTTGAATTATCTGTATTCCTGCACGGCCGAAGAGGATTGGCCTATATGACCCTTAGTAGTAACTTTCAGCTCTAGGATCTTATGCATTCCTGCACGGCCTAAGAGGGTCAGCCTATATGGCCCTTAGTAGTAACTTCCAGCTCTCGGATCCTATGTATTCCTGCACAGCCAAAGAGGCTAGGCCTATATGGCCCTTAGTAGTAACTTCCATTTCTCGGATCCTATGTATTCCTGCACAGCTAAACAGGCTAGGCCTATATGGCCCTTAGTAGTAACTTCCATTTCTCAGATCCTAGGTATTCCTGCACAGCCAAAGAGGCTAGGCCTATATGGTCCTTATTAGTAACTTCTAGCTCTCGGATCCTAGGTATTCCTGCACAGCCAAAGAGGCTAGGCCTATATGGCCCTTAGTAGTAACTTCCTGTTCTCGGACCCTATGTATTCCTACACAGCCAAAGAGGGTTGGCCTATATGGCCCTTAGCAGTAACTTCCAGCTCTCGGATCCCATGTATTCCTGTACGGCCGAAGAGGGTTGGCCTATATGGCCCTTAGTAGTAACTTCCAGTTCTCGGATCCTATGTATTCCTGCACAGCCAAAGAGGCTAGGCCTATATGGCCCTTAGTAGTAACTTCCAGTTCTCGGACCCTATGTATTCCTACGCAGCCAAAGAGGGATGGCCTATATAACCCTTAGTAGTAACTTCCAGCTCTCGGATCCTATGTATTTCTGCACGGCCGAAGAGGGTCGGCCTATATGGCCCTTAGTACTTTCTGCTCTCGGATCCTATGTATTCCTACGCAGTCAAAGAGGGATGACCTCTATAACCCTTAGTAGTAACTTCCAGCTCTCGGATCCTATGTATTTCTGCACGGCCGAAGAGGGTTGGCCTATATGACCCTTAGTAGTAACTTTCAGCTCTCGGATCCTATGTATTCCTGCACAGACAAAGAGGGTTGGCCTATATGGCCCTTAGTAGTAACTTCCAGTTCTCGGACCCTATGTATTCCTACACAGCCAAAGAGGGATGGTCTATATAACCCTTAGTAGTAACTTCCAGCTCTCGGATCCTATGTATTTCTGCACGGCCGAAGAGGGTTGGCCTATATGGCCCTTAGTAGTAACTTTCAGCTCTCGGATCCTATGTATTCCTGCACGGCCGAAAAGGGCCGCCCTATAGGACCCTTAGGGGCCGTATGTTGTGCAGGCCTGATATAGCCATCCCATTTGCCACAACTGCACTGATGGGTCTAATGAACTACTACTGCTGATGTAACCATATTTTTAATTTTTATAAGAACGGTCATTCATCGCCAAAAACACAAATGGATGGATATTAACATCAGTGAAGACTTTTAAAGGACATGTTTATTTACTAATTTTCGTCTTTGTTTACCACCCTTTCTGTTACAGAAACACACTGGTTTGTTAAAATGGAGTTCCCGTTGTTGTTGTTGTTATTATTAGGGGTCCTTCCCTTACGTGGGGGATCTGTTCTGGACCCCTGAGTAAGAGAAAAAGTGTGTGTGCTGAAGCCCCATTGAAAACAATGGGGCGTGAGCTCACGGTGTGGTGCGGTGCACATGCCATGAGCACGCACGCCATCGCTTTCCCCCACGCGGCGCTGTATAGGCCTATCCCTGGTTTTCCACTCCACCAAATACATGCAAAGGAAAGCCTGGGAAAGCTCATGCTGCCCACTGCTTTCTTTCAGTCAGTCTCAAATGGTGCCACAAGATCTCCATCCATATGACTCACAGGGCTAGTAAATTCAAACAATCCACCAAACAGTCATGCAGAGTTTCATCCCAGGTCTGTTCAGGTCCGTTTGCATCAGTTATTCACACTAATTGTGATGTGGAGCTTTAGAAAAAAAAAACTCAGAAGGAAACCCAATATTGATTATCTGGATAAAGAGGGGGTTATATGGTAGCCCAACTTCATCTAGTGTGTTCAGGATGCGAGCGAACAATGGAGATTCAATTCAGATTCCTCCTGGATTATTTTCACAGTGTTTGTCTGTGCAGGAGTTTTTTTAAAAAGATCCACATCATCGGTAGTGCGAGTAACCTTTTTTCTAACAGCCTTGTTAACCAGAGGTTGGATGGCCATCAGTCGGGAGTGCTTTGTTCATGTCTTCCTGCATGGCAGGGGGTCGGACTAGATGTAATAATGGCCCTTGAGGTCTCTTCCAGCTCTATGCTTCTATGAGATTTGTTCAGAATAGGTTTGCCATGGCCCTCCCCTGAGGCTGAGAGAGTGTGACTTGTCCAAGGTCACCCACTGAATCCAAGGCCAAGGGGGTAAATGAACCCTGGTCTCCAGAGTCATAGGCCAACACTCAAACCACTATGGCACTCAAAAAGCATGTAGAGAAAGCAGGGCTGACTTCCCACTCTGCAGGCGTGCTTGCCTTCAACTGGCTGGGACTGGCATCGAAGTATTAGGATGGTGAGGCTCAGCTGCAAGCTTAGGTTTACTTCTCCTGGGAACAGGCACCTGGAGAGTTCAGAAATAGTGGTTTCTACACACATGCCTACCGAAATAATTATTTTATTTATGTGTCACCTTGTTTGTTATTGTTGTTCTGTGCCTTCAAAGTGTTTCTGACTTATGGCAACCCTAAGGCAAAGGTATCATGGGGTTTTCTTGGCAAGATTTGTTCAGACTGGGTTTGGCACAGCCATCCTCTGAGGCTGAGAGGAACCCAGTGGGTTTCCATGGCCAAGCTGGATTTGAATTCTGGCCACCAGCATCCTAGTCCAACCCTGAAACCCCCCACACCTTGAAACAATTATTTGATTTATGTGTCTCCTAGTAAGTAAGTAAATGTTTTATTGTGGTAATAGGCCAGTATATGATAGCTGATTACAATACGATTACAAACAATTGCACCTCAAACAATTTATATTTTTGGACTATTTTCAATCCATGGATACTTGAATCCGTGGATAAAAAAAAATCTCTGGATATTGAGGGCTGACCGTATTAGTGTTTTTAGCTTGCATTTTGCATGTTGAAGGCCCTATATTTCACGGTGCCTGTTCTCCTTTCTGTTTAGAATATCTGGTCACTTGGGTATCATGGCCTTCCTAACAAATTTCTTCTCATATATTAAGCACTGGTGATCAGATGTTAGGATTTTGATCTCATAAAACATCCAATGCTGCTGTGATCCTCAGGGGAGAAACTACTCTGGATCCCACCACCTTCACACTTAATCAGAATGAGGGACAGGGCCTTCTCTATGGCTGCTCCTAGTTTCTAAGAATATGGCTGCAACCTGGCATGGGACTTGGGTCTTTGTAATGGTACTTACATGTGTGGAGAACATAATTAAGTATTTTTGCAATATCCGTCTTCACCTCAGGGGCTACTGTGACATTACAGTAGGGGCTTGAGCATCCACGGACTTTGTTATCTGCAGTTGATCCTGGAACCAAACCCCAGCGGATAATAAGGGCCCACTGTACTGTCATTTGCCTCAATCTAGATACTACACTTCTGTTGATGCGACCAAGAATTGCATTGGCTTTCTTAGCTGAAGCATCACACTGACGGTCTACTAAGACTCCTGGGAGGCAAGGGTTCAAATCCTGCCTCGGCCATGAAAACCCAGTGGGTGACCCTGGGCAAGGCACACTCTCTCAGTCTCAGAGAATAGCCATGGCAAAGACCCCCCCCCTCCCGAAGAAAGATGCCAAGGAAGCACCCTTATAAATTGGAAACGACTTCAAAGCACTTGGTCTAAAATTGGATGGAACCACAATAGAGGTGCAAAGAGGCCCCTGGCCATGTGCTGAATCCGAGGGAGGGGTGAACAACCTCTGCCTGACATCTGAAGTGCCTTCATCCATTTCAGCTTCCAGATCAGACCAGCCGTTTAAGAGCCCCAGCGGCTCTGGCCGGCCAGAATCCCTCTTTGGGAACTGAGCTGACAATGGGAAATGCCCTCACAGCAGCAATTCCATTTCAAGTCCACGCTGTTGCCACACTGCAGAATCAGTGTAGCCTGACACCGCTTTAACTGCCACGGCTCCATCATATGGAAATCCTGGGATGCCCAGTTTGCTGTGGCACCAAAGCCATCTCACAAAAACTACACATCTCAGGCTTTCCATAGCGCTGAGCCACGGTGCTTGAAGCAGTGTCAAACTGCATTCATTTCCACAGTGTAGCTACAGCCCACGTTTCCAGTGTAGGTTTAACTTTGGGTGCGTCTGCACTGTAGAAATAATGCAGCTCGACAATGCCGTGGCTCCATCTGATAGAAATCCTGAGATGTGCAGTAGTTTGCTGTGGCACCAGAACTCTCTGAGAGAGAAGTCTAAAATATCATAGAAAACTGCAACTCCCAGGATTCCATAGGATGGAGGCTCAGCTGCTATGAAACTGATCTAATAATGGGATGTCGTGTGATGTAGACACAGCGTTAAGGAGTGCTCTGCTTTAAAGTCTGGAGGAAGGATGCTTTTGCTAATTCCGCAAATCCCGATAAACGGCAAGGGGCTCCCATCTTGTGACCCTGATGGACACAGAGAAAGAGAGTTTCCCATGTTCTCTGCCTCAGATCAGCCACTCCTAGCCAATAGCCTGACCCAGGAGAAAAGCAGGCTAGAAATACCATAAACACATAAAAATAAAAATAAGTTGGTTTGTTTTGGAGAATCCATGGAGAAGGAGGGGAAACTGATTTTATCAATACAATAAAACAGATGTTACGGTCTTATCCTATAAGACCAGATATCCACATCGTGGTCATAGTGGCCTCATGCAATTGGACATTAGGAAAGCTCCTCCTGCCAAATTATCTCTTTCAGTCTCAAAGGAGCTGTGAGACACTGATTTTGCAGAGTAACAAGGGCATATATCTTTGAGTCAATGATGACAGCACAGCAGAACCCTGAAGTCACAAGAACTCACAATGGGAGTTCAGCGACGTGGCTCAAAAGGTTCCAGAATGCATCGACTTGGGCAGTTGGGCTTTGAGAAACCAACAGGGCTGGATCCAGTCTGCGTCAGCTCCTGGTTCTGCCATTGTTGGTCTTCAGCCTGAGAGGTCAAGAAGCCCCCACTATAGAAGAAGAATCTTTCCGTCTACAGATCTGCCATGGGGCCCTTGAGTCTTTTTGTGGATTTCGATTTTGGTGTTCGTGGATGTGGGTGGTTAAGCAATGGGGGAGCAGAAGACAGCAGAGGCCAGGCAGAAGGAGGAGGGCATGGCAGGAGTGGTAAGCTTCAAAAGCCACTCCTCCAGCCCTCAGGAAGACCAGGAGCCAAACCAGAAGCAAGCCTTCCATCTACCCCCCAACTCCACCAGGGGCACAGAAGGCAGCAGAGGCCAGGCAGCAGCAGGAGGGCGAGGCAGGAGTGGCAAGCTTCAAAAGCCAGCCCTCAGGAAGACCATCAGCCAAGCCAGAAGCAAGCCTTGCCTCTTCCCCCAACTCCAACAGAGGAACAGAAGGCAGCAGAAGACAGGCAGCAGAAGGAGAGCGTGGCAGGAGTGGTCAGCTTCAAAAGCCACTCCTCCAGCCCTCAGGAAGACCAGCAGCCAAGCCAGAATCAAGCCTTCCCTCTTCCCCCAACTCCACCAGGGGCACAGAAGGCAGCAGACGCCAGGCAGCAGCAGGAGGGCGAGGCAGGAATGACAAGCTTCAAAAGCCACTCCTCCAGCCCTTAGGAAGACCCGCAGCCAAGCCAGAAGCAAGCTTTCCCTCTTTCCCCAACACCACCAGGGGCACAGAAGGCAGCAGGGGCCAGGAAGCAGCAGGAGGGCGAGGCAGGAGTGGCAAGCTTCAAAAGCCAGCCCTCAGGAAGACCATCAGCCAAGCCAGAAGCAAGCCTTCCCTCTTCCCCCAACTCCAACAGAGGAAGAGAAGGCAGCAGAAGCCAGGCAGCAGAAGGAGAGCGTGGCAGGAGTGGTCAGCTTCAAAAGCCACTCCTCCAGCCCTCAGGAAGACCAGCAGCCAAGCCAGAATCAAGCCTTCCCTCTTCCCCCAACTCCACCAGGGGCACAGAAGGCAGCAGACACCAGGCAGCAGCAGGAGGGCGAGGCAGGAGTGGCAAGCTTCAAAAGCCACTCCTCCAGCCCTTAGGAAGACCCACAGCCAAGCCAGAAGCAAGCTTTCCCTCTTTCCCCAACTCCACCAGGGGCACAGAAGGCAGCAGAGGCCAGGCAGCCACAGGAGGGTATGGCAGGAGTGGCAAGCTTCAAAAGCCACTCCTACAGCCCTCAGGAAGACCAGCAGCCAAGCCACAAGCAAGCCGTCCCTCTTCCCCCAACTCCAACAGAAGGCAGCAGAAGCCAGGCAGCTGAAGGAGAGCATGGCAGGAGTGGTCAGCTTCAAAAGCCACTCCTCCAGCCCTCAGGAAGACTAGCACCCAAGCCAGAAGCAAGCCTTCCCTCTTCACCCAACTCCACCAGGGGCAAAGAAGGCAGCAGAGGCCAGGCAGCAGTAAGAGTGGCAAGCTTCAAAGGCCAGTCCTCCAGCCCTCAGGAAGACCAGGAGAGAAACCAGAAGCAAGCCTTGCCTCTTCCCCCAACTCCACCAGGGGCACAGAAGGCAGCAGAGGCCAGGCAGCAGCAGGAGGGCATGGCAGGAGGGGTAAGCTTCAAAGGCCAGCCCTCAGGAAGACCATCAGCCAAGCCAGAAGGAAGCCTTCCCTCTTCCCCCAACTCCAACAGAGGAACAGAAGGCAGCAGAAGCCAGGCAGCAGAAGGAGAGCGTGGCAGGAGTGGTCAGCTTCAAAAGCCACTCCTCCAGCCCTCAGGAAGACCAGCAGCCAAGCCAGAAGCAAGCCTTCCCTCTTCCCCCAACTCCACCAGGGGCACAGAAGGCAGCAGACGCCAGGCAGCAGCAGGAGGGCGAGGCAGGAGTGGCAAGCTTCAAAAGCCACTCCTCCAGCCCTTAGGAAGACCCACAGCCAAGCCAGAAGCAAGCTTTCCCTCTTTCCCCAACTCCACCAGGGGCACAGAAGGCAGCAGAGGCCAGGCAGCCACAGGAGGGTATGGCAGGAGTGGCAAGCTTCAAAAGCCACTCCTACAGCCCTCAGGAAGACCAGCAGCCAAGCCACACGCAAGCCGTCCCTCTTCCCCCAACTCCAACAGAAGGCAGCAGAAGCCAGGCAGCTGAAGGAGAGCGTGGCAGGAGTGGTCAGCTTCAAAAGCCACTCCTCCAGCCCTCAGGAAGACTAGCACCCAAGCCAGAAGCAAGCCTTCCCTCTTCACCCAACTCCACCAGGGGCAAAGAAGGCAGTAGAGGCCAGGCAGCAGTAAGAGTGGCAAGCTTCAAAGGCCAGTCCTCCAGCCCTCAGGAAGACCAGGAGAGAAACCAGAAGCAAGCCTTGCCTCTTCCCCCAACTCCACCAGGGGCACAGAAGGCAGCAGAGGCCAGGCAGCAGCAGGAGGGCATGGCAGGAGGGGTAAGCTTCAAAGGCCAGCCCTCAGGAAGACCATCAGCCAAGCCAGAAGGAAGCCTTCCCTCTTCCCCCAACTCCAACAGAGGAACAGAAGGCAGCAGAAGCCAGGCAGCAGAAGGAGAGCGTGGCAGGAGTGGTCAGCTTCAAAAGCCACTCCTCCAGCCCTCAGGAAGACCAGCAGCCAAGCCAGAAGCAAGCCTTCCCTCTTCCCCCAACTCCACCAGGGGCACAGAAGGCAGCAGACGCCAGGCAGCAGCAGGAGGGCGAGGCAGGAGTGGCAAGCTTCAAAAGCCACTCCTCCAGCCCTTAGGAAGACCCACAGCCAAGCCAGAAGCAAGCTTTCCCTCTTTCCCCAACTCCACCAGGGGCACAGAAGGCAGCAGAGGCCAGGCAGCCACAGGAGGGTATGGCAGGAGTGGCAAGCTTCAAAAGCCACTCCTACAGCCCTCAGGAAGACCAGCAGCCAAGCCACACGCAAGCCGTCCCTCTTCCCCCAACTCCAACAGAAGGCAGCAGAAGCCAGGCAGCTGAAGGAGAGCGTGGCAGGAGTGGTCAGCTTCAAAAGCCACTCCTCCAGCCCTCAGGAAGACTAGCACCCAAGCCAGAAGCAAGCCTTCCCTCTTCACCCAACTCCACCAGGGGCAAAGAAGGCAGCAGACGCCAGGCAGCAGCAGGAGGGCGAGGCAGGAGTGGCAAGCTTCAAAAGCCACTCCTCCAGCCCTTAGGAAGACCCACAGCCAAGCCAGAAGCAAGCTTTCCCTCTTTCCCCAACTCCACCAGGGGCACAGAAGGCAGCAGAGGCCAGGCAGCCACAGGAGGGTATGGCAGGAGTGGCAAGCTTCAAAAGCCACTCCTACAGCCCTCAGGAAGACCAGCAGCCAAGCCACATGCAAGCCGTCCCTCTTCCCCCAACTCCAACAGAAGGCAGCAGAAGCCAGGCAGCTGAAGGAGAGCGTGGCAGGAGTGGTCAGCTTCAAAAGCCACTCCTCCAGCCCTCAGGAAGACTAGCACCCAAGCCAGAAGCAAGCCTTCCCTCTTCACCCAACTCCACCAGGGGCAAAGAAGGCAGTAGAGGCCAGGCAGCAGTAAGAGTGGCAAGCTTCAAAGGCCAGTCCTCCAGCCCTCAGGAAGACCAGGAGAGAAACCAGAAGCAAGCCTTGCCTCTTCCCCCAACTCCACCAGGGGCACAGAAGGCAGCAGAGGCCAGGCAGCAGCAGGAGGGCATGGCAGGAGGGGTAAGCTTCAAAGGCCAGCCCTCAGGAAGACCATCAGCCAAGCCAGAAGGAAGCCTTCCCTCTTCCCCCAACTCCAACAGAGGAACAGAAGGCAGCAGAAGCCAGGCAGCAGAAGGAGAGCGTGGCAGGAGTGGTCAGCTTCAAAAGCCACTCCTCCAGCCCTCAGGAAGACCAGCAGCCAAGCCAGAAGCAAGCCTTCCCTCTTCCCCCAACTCCACCAGGGGCACAGAAGGCAGCAGACGCCAGGCAGCAGCAGGAGGGCGAGGCAGGAGTGGCAAGCTTCAAAAGCCACTCCTCCAGCCCTTAGGAAGACCCACAGCCAAGCCAGAAGCAAGCTTTCCCTCTTTCCCCAACTCCACCAGGGGCACAGAAGGCAGCAGAGGCCAGGCAGCCACAGGAGGGTATGGCAGGAGTGGCAAGCTTCAAAAGCCACTCCTACAGCCCTCAGGAAGACCAGCAGCCAAGCCACACGCAAGCCGTCCCTCTTCCCCCAACTCCAACAGAAGGCAGCAGAAGCCAGGCAGCTGAAGGAGAGCGTGGCAGGAGTGGTCAGCTTCAAAAGCCACTCCTCCAGCCCTCAGGAAGACTAGCACCCAAGCCAGAAGCAAGCCTTCCCTCTTCACCCAACTCCACCAGGGGCAAAGAAGGCAGCAGACGCCAGGCAGCAGCAGGAGGGCGAGGCAGGAGTGGCAAGCTTCAAAAGCCACTCCTCCAGCCCTTAGGAAGACCCACAGCCAAGCCAGAAGCAAGCTTTCCCTCTTTCCCCAACTCCACCAGGGGCACAGAAGGCAGCAGAGGCCAGGCAGCCACAGGAGGGTATGGCAGGAGTGGCAAGCTTCAAAAGCCACTCCTACAGCCCTCAGGAAGACCAGCAGCCAAGCCACATGCAAGCCGTCCCTCTTCCCCCAACTCCAACAGAAGGCAGCAGAAGCCAGGCAGCTGAAGGAGAGCGTGGCAGGAGTGGTCAGCTTCAAAAGCCACTCCTCCAGCCCTCAGGAAGACTAGCACCCAAGCCAGAAGCAAGCCTTCCCTCTTCACCCAACTCCACCAGGGGCAAAGAAGGCAGTAGAGGCCAGGCAGCAGTAAGAGTGGCAAGCTTCAAAGGCCAGTCCTCCAGCCCTCAGGAAGACCAGGAGAGAAACCAGAAGCAAGCCTTGCCTCTTCCCCCAACTCCACCAGGGGCACAGAAGGCAGCAGAGGCCAGGCAGCAGCAGGAGGGCATGGCAGGAGGGGTAAGCTTCAAAGGCCAGCCCTCAGGAAGACCATCAGCCAAGCCAGAAGGAAGCCTTCCCTCTTCCCCCAACTCCAACAGAGGAACAGAAGGCAGCAGAAGCCAGGCAGCAGAAGGAGAGCGTGGCAGGAGTGGTCAGCTTCAAAAGCCACTCCTCCAGCCCTCAGGAAGACCAGCAGCCAAGCCAGAAGCAAGCCTTCCCTCTTCCCCCAACTCCACCAGGGGCACAGAAGGCAGCAGACGCCAGGCAGCAGCAGGAGGGCGAGGCAGGAGTGGCAAGCTTCAAAAGCCACTCCTCCAGCCCTTAGGAAGACCCACAGCCAAGCCAGAAGCAAGCTTTCCCTCTTTCCCCAACTCCACCAGGGGCACAGAAGGCAGCAGAGGCCAGGCAGCCACAGGAGGGTATGGCAGGAGTGGCAAGCTTCAAAAGCCACTCCTACAGCCCTCAGGAAGACCAGCAGCCAAGCCACACGCAAGCCGTCCCTCTTCCCCCAACTCCAACAGAAGGCAGCAGAAGCCAGGCAGCTGAAGGAGAGCGTGGCAGGAGTGGTCAGCTTCAAAAGCCACTCCTCCAGCCCTCAGGAAGACTAGCACCCAAGCCAGAAGCAAGCCTTCCCTCTTCACCCAACTCCACCAGGGGCAAAGAAGGCAGCAGAGGCCAGGCAGCAGTAAGAGTGGCAAGCTTCAAAGGCCAGTCCTCCAGCCCTCAGGAAGACCAGGAGAGAAACCAGAAGCAAGCCTTGCCTCTTCCCCCAACTCCACCAGGGGCACAGAAGGCAGCAGAGGCCAGGCAGCAGCAGGAGGGCATGGCAGGAGGGGTAAGCTTCAAAGGCCAGCCCTCAGGAAGACCATCAGCCAAGCCAGAAGGAAGCCTTCCCTCTTCCCCCAACTCCAACAGAGGAACAGAAGGCAGCAGAGGCCAGGCAGCAGAAGGAGAGCGTGGCAGGAGTGGTCAGCTTCAAAAGCCACTCCTCCAGCCCTCAGGAAGACCAGCAGCCAAGCCAGAATCAAGTCTTCCCTCTTTCCCCAACTCCACCAGGGTCATAGAAGGCAGCAGAGGCCAGGAAGCAGCAGGAAGGCATGGCAGGAGTGGGAAGCTCCAAAAGCCATTCCTCCAGCCCATAGGAAGACCATCAGCCAAGCCAGAAGCAAGCCTTCCCTCTTCCGCCAACTCCACCAGGAGCACAGAAGGCAGCAGGAGGCCAGGCAGCTGCAGGAGGGCATGGTAGAAGGATGCCATCATACCTTTCCAAGTTGTGCCACTCAGATGTTGGGTGTGGACATTTCCCCATTTGGGGCAGGACAATCCCACCGGTTCCACCCAGGCTTAAAATGTGCCATCCAGGTCGAGCTGCCTTTGCCCGGTTCAAGTGACAGAACGCAGCTCTGCACCAATGGGGAAGACGAGGGGAGCACTAACACCCAAACCCGGGTCTGGATTGAACTCTGGGCCTTCAACTCTCAGATTCCAGCTTGGTGCTTTGAGCTCTGGCTGGATTCAAACCTCGGCTTAACCAAAGAAGGAAGTAACGAAGAGGAGGAAGGGGTGGAAGGAAGGAAGGAAGAGAGAACTATATCTCCCAGCAGCCGCTGCCCACTATTCCCTTCCATTTTGCCACTGCTGGTCAGTTGGCTGGGCTCCCCTAAGCGCCAGCCAACTGACCAGCAGTGGCAGGATGGAAGGGCATGGTGGGCAGGGGCTGCTGGGAGATATAGTTCTCACTTTTTTCCTTCCTTCCTTCCACCCCTTCCTCCTCTTTCCTCTCCCTCTTTCCTCTCCCTCTTTCCTCTCCCTCCTTCCTTTTCCTCTTTCCTCTCCCTCTTTCCTCTCCCACCTTCCTCTCCCTCTTTCCTTCCCTTCATCTCCTTCCTCCTCATTCCTCTTTTTTTACTCCCTCCCTCTCTCCTTTCTATTCTCCTTCTTTACTCCCTTCCTTCCCCATTCCCTTCCTTCCTTCCTTCTTCCTTTCCTCCCTCTCTTCTTTCTTTCTTTCATTGCTTCCTCCCTCCCTTTCCTCCTCTCTTCTTTCTTCCCTCCCCTTCCCTTTCTTTCTACCTCCTTCCCTCTTTTCTTTTTTCTACTTCCTTCTTTTCTGCTCCCTCTCTCTTTCCCCCCTCACTTCCTTTTGTCCTTCCTTCCTTCCTTCCCTCCCTCCCTCTTTCTTTCTTTTCTCCTTCCTTCCTTTCTACCTTTTCTTCTTCCTCCCTCCCTCTGACCTCCTTCCCTTCCCTTCTCTTCCTTCTTTGCCTCCTTCACTCCCTCTTTCCCTTATTCCTCCCTCCCTTCCATCTTTCCTTTTTCTTTCATTCCTTCCTGCCTCCCCTTTCTTCTTCTTTCCTTTCATCACTTCCTCCCTCTCTTCTCTGTTTCCTTTCTTTCTTTTATGCCTTCCTTCCTTCTTTTTTTCCTACCTCCTTCCTTTTTTTCATTCCTTCCTTCCGTTTTTCTTTATTTGTTTCATTCCCTCTGTCCTTCCTTCCTTCCTTCCTTCTTTCCCTCTTTTTTCTTTCCTTCCTTTCCTACATCCCTTTTCCTTCCCTCCTTCCCACTTCCCCTCCTTCCTTCACTCTTCCCCCTTCCCCTCTTTCCTTCCTTTCTTCCCCTTCCCCTCCTTCCTTCCCTTCTTCCCCTTCCCCTCTTTCCTTCCTTTCTTCCCCTTCCCCTCCTTCCTTACCTTCTTCCCCTTCCCCTCTCAATCCGCCCTTCCCATGAAAAAGGAGGGCTCTCAATAATCCAGAAGGCAGCATAGGCTAGGGAGCAGGAGGAGGGCATGGCAGGATTGGAAAGCTTTAAAAGCCACTCCTCCAGCCCTCAGGATGACCAGCAGCCAAGCCAGAAGCAAGGTTTCCCTCTTCCTTCAACACCACCAGTGGCACAGATGGCAGCATAGGCTAGGCAGCAGCAGGAGGGCATGGCAGGATTGGAAAGCTTTAAAAGCCACTCCTCCAGCCCTCAGGAAGACCAGTAGCCAAGCCAGAAGCAAGCCTTCCCTCTTCCCCCAACTCCACCCGGGGCACAGAAGGCAGCAGAGGCCAGGCAGCAGCAGGAGGGAATGGCAACAGTGGTTAGCTTCAAAAGCCACTCCTCCAGCCCTCAGGAAGACCAGTAGCCAAGCCAGAAGCAAGCCTTCCCTCTTCCCCCAACTCCACCCGGGGCACAGAAGGCAGCAGAGGCCAGGCAGCAGCAGGAGGGCATGGCAGCAGTGGTAAGCTTCAAAAGCCAGCCCTCAGGAAGACCAGCAGCCAAGCCACAAGAAAGCCTTCCCTCTTCCGCCAACTCCACCAGGGGCACAGAAGGCAGCAGAGGCCAGGCAGCAGCAGGAGGAGTGGGAAGCTTCAAAAGCCACTCCTCCAGCCCTCAGGAAGACCAGCAACCAAGCCAGAAGCAAGCCCTCCCTCTTCCGCCAACTCCACCAGGGGCACAGAAGGCAGCAGAGGCCAGGCAGCAGCAGGAGGGCGTGGCAGGAGAAGGATGCCATCATACTTTTCCAAGCTGTGCCACTCGGACGGTGGGTGTGGACATTTCCCCATTTGGGGCAGGACAATCCCACCGGTTCCACCCAGGCTTAAAATGTGCCATCCAGGTCGAGCTACCTTTGCCGGGTTCAAGTGACGGGACGCATCTCTGCAACAATGGGGAAGACAAGGGGAGCACTAACACCCCAACCCGGGCCTGGATTGAACTGTGGGCCTTTAACTCTCAGAGTACAGCCGGGTGCTTTGAGCTCTGGCTGGATTCAAACCTTGGCTTAACCAAAGAAGGAAGTAACGAAGAGGAGGAAGGGGTGGAAGGAAGGAAGGAAGAGAGAACTATATCTCCCAGCAGCCCCTGCCCACTATGCCCTTCCATCCTGCCACTGCTGGTCAGTTGGCTGGCGCTTAGGGGAGCCCAGCCAACTGACCAGCAGTGGCAGGATGGAAGGGCATGGTGGGCAGGGGCTGCCGGGGGATATAGTTCTCTCTTCTTTCCTTCCTTCCTTCCACCCCTTCCTCCTCTTTCCTCTCCCTCTTTCCTCTCCCTCCTTCCTTTTCCTCTTTCCTCTCCCTCTTTCCTCTCCCTCTTTCCTTTTCCTCTTTCCTCTCCCTCTTTCCTTCCCTTCATCTCCTTCCTCCTCTTTTCTTTCTCCTCTTTTCTCTCCTTCCTCTTCCTTCCTCTTCTTCCTTCTCTTGCTTTCCTTCCTCCTCTTTCCTCTTCTTCTTCATCATCTTCTTTCTTTCTTTTTTAAAAAAATATTCAGTATTACATTTTTAAATAGATATAATATATAAAATTTAAACACACACATACAATTCATTTTCTTTCATAACAAACCACAGAGAAATCTAATTATATGTCTAAACCATATCAAACTCTTCTTTCTTTTTACTTGAGATCTCCTGCCTTCTAGTATTAAATGAGGTCTCCAGACATTATTAACAGTGAAATATATTACTTAAAATCTAAAAGTAAACATACTCCATTTTCAAGAAGTATCTAGAATCGCATACATGATTGTAAAGTCCATCTATTTGTGGTTGCTTTAAAGTATACTAACTACTTTACAAATATTTTTATCACTCCAGTCCAAAAGTAAAGTCTTTTCCTCATTCTGTTTTTAAATTTTTTATCAAAGGCTCCCATTGCTTTTCAAACGTATTCATTGAATTCTTCTTTAATAAATGTCTTAATTCATCAGTTTCTATAACATCATACAATTTTATCAACCAGTCCTTTACATTAGGTATTGTCTTCATTTTCCACTTCTGAGTGTAAACCATTCTGCCAGCTGAAATCTTATAAAATAGTAGTTTCCCATATTTTATAAAAAATGTTGATTCTATGATTATCTTCTTATTGAACAATTTTTCCCCATTCCATATCCGCTTCGCCAATTGCTAAAGTCTTAACATCCATTATAAACCTTTCCCTAATCTGTCTATAAGTAAACCAGGTACAGCTAAGACCTTGTGATATCAATTGCTTTGTGACTTTATTTGTATGTCTTTTGCCTTTTTGATCAATCAGATCTTCACACCTTACCCATTTTTCTTGGCTTAGCTAGACCCAATTACAAAACGCTTCCTTTATGGATGCCCAGTTCGGAAGGAATGGACAACATTTAGGTTTAATATTCAACCAATACTCTTAATTGCGTCTTAGAATTTAATTTAGTATAAAATAGATATCCATACCATCCAAAAAGAAGTTCTAGTCCCTTCCTTCCTTCCTTCCTTCCTTCCTTCCTTCCTTCCTCCCTCTCTCCTTCCTTTCCTCCTTTTTACTCCCTCCCTCTCTCCTTTCTTTTCTCCTTTACTCCGTTCCTTGCTTTCCTTCCTTCTTTCTTTATTTCCTTGTTCCTTCCCTTTCTCCCTCCCTCCCTTCCTTTTCATCCCCTCCTTCCGTTTAAGTCTTTCTTTCATTCCCTCTGTCGTGCCTCTTTCCCCCTTCCCCTCCTTCCTTCACTCCTTCCCCCATACCTCCTTCCTTCCCTTCTTCCCCTTCCCCTCCTTCCTTCCCTCCTTCCCTTTCCCCTCCTTCCTTCCCTTCTTCCCCTTTTCCCCTTCCCCTCTCCCTCCCTCTCTTACCATGAAAGAGGAGGGCTCCCAATAATCCAGAACTAGACTCTGGGAGCCAGAGGCAGAGGATGATGATGGGTCTCTGCTGGTGCATGAGACTGGCATGGCCCTTTTTCTGCTCCCATCCTCCTCTCTGTCCAGGAGGCAGCTCCAGTCTCAGGGGGAAATCTCCTTTTCCCCTTCCTTCCTTCCTTCCTTCCTTCCTTCCATCTGCTTGCCATCTGCAGCAGAGAATGGGAGGATGATGATGAACCAGCTCCCTGTTGATGAGCCCAGCAGCAGGCCAAAGAGGCAAAACCAGCAGCAGAGAGTCCAAAAAGGCTGGCGAAAGACAGTTGTAGTATGGTTATTTTATAATAAAAAATGGTTATGTTAAATAGTAATTTGTGTGTTCATGCACTTTGCTTTGTTTTTTCTTCAGACCTTCTGATCTCCCAATTTCTCAGCTGCTTTTAATAATGTACCAGTTTCTCTTTCCCTTTTCCACTTCATCCTCAGCTTCCTTCCATTGCAAACTCTCCAATTATCCCAGTTAAACTTTTCCCTTCCCACTGTCTTGAATTATAAGTATTCCTGCACGGCCGAAAAGGGTTGGCCTATATGACCCTTAGTAGTAACTTCCAGCTCTCGGATCCTATGTATTCCTGCACAGCCAAAGAGGCTAGGCCTATATGGCCCTTAGTAGTAACTTCCATTTCTCGGATCCTATGTATTCCTGCACAGCTAAACAGGCTAGGCCTATATGGCCCTTAGTAGTAACTTCCATTTCTCCGATCCTATGTATTCCTGCACAGCTAAACAGGCTAGGCCTATATGGCCCTTACTAGTAACTTTCACCTCTCGGATCCTATGTATTCCTGCACAGCTAAACAGGCTAGGGCTATATGGCCCTTACTAGTAACTTTCAGCTCTTGGATCCTATGTATTCCTGCACAGCTAAACAGGCTAGGCCTATATGGCCCTTACTAGTAACTTTCAGCTCTCGGATCCTATGTATTTCTGCACAGACAAAGAGGTTCAGCCTATATGGCCCTTAGTAGTAACTTCCATTTCTCGGATCCTAGGTATTCCTGCACAGCTAAACAGGCTAGGCCTATAGGGCCCTTAGTAGTAACTTCCATTTCTCGGATCCTATGTAATCCTGCACAGCTAAACAGGCTAGGCGTATATGGCCCTTAGTAGTAACTTCCTGTTCTCGGACCCTATGTATTCCTACACAGCCAAAGAGGGTTGGCCTATATGGCCCTTAGCAGTAACTTCCAGCTCTCGGATCCCATGTATTCCTGTACGGCCGAAGAGGGTTGGCCTATATGGCCCTTAGTAGTAACTTCCAGCTCTCGGATCCTATGTATTCCTGGACAGCCAAAGAGGCTAGGCCTATATGGCCCTTAGTAGTAACTTCCAGTTCTCGGACCCTATGTATTCCTACGCAGCCAAAGAGGGATGGCCTATATAACCCTTAGTAGTAACTTCCAGCTCTCGGATCCTATGTATTTCTGCACGGCCGAAGAGGGTCGGCCTATATGGCCCTTAGTAGTAACTTCCAGCTCTCGGATCCTATGTATTTCTGCACGGCCGAAGAGGTTTGGCCTATATGGCCCTTAGTAGTAACTTCTAGCTCTCGGATCCTAGGTATTCCTGCACAGCCAAAGAGGCTAGGCCTATATGGCCCTTAGTAGTAACTTCCTGTTCTCGGACCCTATGTATTCCTACACAGCCAAAGAGGGTTGGCCTATATGGCCCTTAGCAGTAACTTCCAGCTCTCGGATCCCATGTATTCCTGTACGGCCGAAGAGGGTTGGCCTATATGGCCCTTCGTAGTAACTTCCAGCTCTCGGATCCTATGTATTTCTGCACGGCCGAAGAGGGTTGGCCTATATCAACCTTTGTAGTAACTTTCAGCTCTCGGATCCTATGTATTCCTGCACGGCCAAAGAGGGTTGGCCTATATGGCCCTTAGCAGTAACTTCCAGCTCTCGGATCCTATGTATTCCTGCACGGCCGAAAAGGGCCGCCCTATAGGACCCTTAGGGGCCGTATGTTGTGCAGGCCTGATATAGCCATCCGATTTGCCACAACTGCACTGATGGGTCTAATGAACTACTACTGCTGATGTAACCAAATTTTTAATTTTTATAAGAACGGTCATTCATCGCCAAAAACACAAATGGATGGATATTAACATCAGTGAAGACTTTTAAAGGACATGTTTATTTACTAGTTTTTGTCTTTGTTTACCACCCTTTCTGTTACAGAAACAGACTGGTCTGTTAAAATGGAGTTCCCGTTGTTGTTGTTATTATCATTAGGGGTCCTTCCCTTACGTGGGGGATCTGTTCTGGACCCCTGAGTAAGAGAAAAAGTGTGTGTGCTGAAGCCCCATTGAAAACAATGGGGCGTGAGCTCACGGTTTGATGCGGTGCACATGCCATGAGCACGCACGCCATCGCTTTCCCCCACGCGGCGCTGTATAGGCCTATCCCTGGTTTTCCACTCCACCAAATACATGCAAAGGAAAGCCTGGGAAAGCTCATGCTGCCCACTGCTTTCTTTCAGTCAGTCTCTAATGGTGCCACAAGATCTCCATCCATATGACTCACAGGGCTAGTAAATTCAAACAATCCACCAAACAGTGATGCAGAGTTTCATCCCAGGTCTGTTCAGGTCCGTTTGCATCAGTTATTCACACTAATGATGATGTGGAGCTTTAGAAAAAAAAAAACTCAGAAGGAAACCCAATATTGATTATCTGGATAAAGAGGGGGTTATATGGTAGCCCAACTTCATCTAGTGTGTTCAGGATGCGAGCGAACAATGGAGATTCAATTCAGATTCCTCCTGGATTATTTTCACAGTGTTTGTCTGTGCAGGAGTTTTTTTAAAAAGATCCACATCATCGGTAGTGCGAGTAACCTTTTTTCTAACAGCCTTGTTAACCAGAGGTTGGATGGCCATCAGTCGGGAGTGCTTTGTTCATGTCTTCCTGCATGGCAGGGGGTTGGACTAGATGTAATAATGGCCCTTGAGGTCTCTTCCAGCTCTATGCTTCTATGAGATTTGTTCAGAATAGGTTTGCCATGGCCCTGCCCCGAGGCTGAGAGAGTGTGACTTGTCTAAGGTCACCCATTGAATCCAAGGCCAAGCGGGGAACTGAACCCTGGTCTCCAGAGTGATAGGCCAACACTCAAACCACTATGGCACTCAAAAAGCATGTAGAGAAAGCAGGGCTGACTTCCCACTCTGCAGGCGTGCTTGCCTTCAACTGGCTGGGACTGGCATCGAAGTATTAGGATGGTGAGGCTCAGCTGCAAGCTTAGGTTTACTTCTCCTGGGAACAGGCACCTGGAGAGTTCAGAAATAGTGGTTTCTACACACATGCCTACCGAAATAATTATTTTATTTATGTGTCACCTTGTTTGTTATTGTTGTTCTGTGCCTTCAAAGTGTTTCTGACTTATGGCAACCCTAAGGCAAAGGTATCATGGGGTTTTCTTGGCAAGATTTGTTCAGACTGGGTTTGGCACAGCCATCCTCTGAGGCTGAGAGGAACCCAGTGGGTTTCCATGGCCAAGCTGGATTTGAATTCTGGCCACCAGCATCCTAGTCCAACCCTGAAACCCCCCACACCTTGAAACAATTATTTGATTTATGTGTCTCCTAGTAAGTAAGTAAATGTTTTATTGTGGTAATAGGCCAGTATATGATAGCTGATTACAATACGATTACAAACAATTGCACCTCAAACAATTTATATTTTTGGACTATTTTCAATTCATGGATACTTGAATCCGTGGATAAAAAAAAATCTCTGGATATTGAGGGCTGACCGTATTAGTGTTTTTAGCTTGCATTTTGCATGTTGAAGGCCCTATATTTCACAGAGCCTGTTCTCCTTTCTGTTTAGAATATCTGGTCACTTGGGTATCATGGCCTTCCTAACAAATTTCTTCTCATATATTAAGCACTGGTGATCAGATGTAAGGATTTTGATCTCATAAAACATCCAATGCTGCTGTGATCCTCAGGGGAGAAACTACTCTGGATCCCACCACCTTCACACTTAATCAGAATGAGGGACAGGGCCTTCTCTATGGCTGCTCCTAGTTTCTAAGAATATGGCTGCAACCTAGCATGGGACTTGGGTCTTTGTAATGGTACTTACATGTGTGGAGAACATAATTAAGTACTTTTGCAATATCCGTCTTCACCTCAGGGTCTACTGTGACATTACAGTAGGGGCTTGAGCATCCACGGACTTAGCTGAAGCATCACACTGACGGTCTACTAAGACTCCTGGGAGGCAAGGGTTCAAATCCTGCCTCGGCCATGAAAACCCAGTGGGTGACCCTGGGCAAGGCACACTCTCTCAGAGAATAGCCATGGCAAAGACCCCCCCCCCCTCCCGAAGAAAGATGCCAAGGAAGCACCCTTATAAATTGGAAACGACTTCAAAGCACTTGGTCTAAAATTGGATGGAACCACAATAGAGGTGCAAAGAGGCCCTTGGCCACGTGCTGAATCTGAGGGAGGGGTGAACAACCTCTGCCTGACATCTGAAGTGCCTTCATCCATTTCAGCTTCCAGATCAGACCAGCCGTTTAAGAGCCCCAGCGGCTCTGGCCGGCCAGAATCCCTCTTTGGGAACTGAGCTGACAATGGGAAATGCCCTCACAGCAGCAATTCCATTTCAAGTCCACGCTGTTGCCACACTGCAGAATCAGTGTAGCCTGACACCGCTTTAACTGCCACGGCTCCATCATATGGAAATCCTGGGATGCCCAGTTTGCTGTGGCACCAAAGCCATCTCACAAAAACTACACATCTCAGGCTTTCCGTAGCGCTGAGCCACGGTGCTTGAAGCAGTGTCAAACTGCATTCATTTCCAGTGTAGCTACAGCCCACGTTTCCAGTGTAGGTTTAACTTTGGGTGCGTCTGCACTGTAGAAATAATGCAGCTTGACAATGCCCTGGCTCCATCTGATTGAAATCCTGAGATGTGCAGTAGTTTGCTGTGGCACCAGAACTCTCTGAGAGAGAGGTCTAAAATATCATAGAAAACTGCAACTCCCCGGATTCCATAGGATGGAGGCTCAGCTGCTATGAAACTGATCTAATAATGGGATGTCATGTGATGTAGATACAGCGTTAAGGAGTGCTCTGCTTTAAAGTCTGGAGGAAGGATGCTTTTGCTAATTCCGCAAATCCCGATAAACGGCAAGGGGCTCCCATCTTGTGACTTGTGATGGACACAGAGAAAGAGAGTTTCCCATGTTCTCTGCCTCAGATCAGCCACTCCTAGCCAATAGCCTGACCCAGGAGAAAAGCAGGCTAGAAATACCATAAACACATAAAAATAAAAATAAGTTGGTTTGTTTTGGAGAATCCACGGAGAAGGAGGGGAAACTGATTTTATCAATAGAATAAAACAGATGTTACGGTCTTATCCTATAAGACCAGATATCCATATCGTGGTCATAGTGGCCTCATGCAATTGGACATTAGGAAAGCTCCTCCTGCCAAATTATCTCTTTCAGTCTCAAAGGAGCTGTGAGACACTGATTTTGCAGAGTAACAAGGGCATATATCTTTGAGTCAACGATGACAGCACAGCAGAACCCTGAAGTCATAAGAACTCACAATGGGAGTTCAGCGACGTGGCTCAAAAGGTTCCAGAATGCATCGACTTGGGCAGTTGGGCTTTGAGAAACCAACAGGGCTGGATCCAGTCTGCGTCAGCTCCTGGTTCTGCCATTGTTGGTTCTCAGCCTGAGAGGTCAAGAAGCCCCCACTACAGAAGAAGAATCTTTCCGTCTACAGATCTGCCATGGGGCCCTCGAGTCTTTCTGTGGATTTGGATTTTGGTGTTCGTGGACGTGGGTGGTTAAGCAATGGGGGAGCAGAAGACAGCAGAGGCCAGGCAGAAGGAGGAGGGCATGGCAGGAGTGGTAAGCTTCAAAAGCCACTCCCCCAGCCCTCAGGAAGACCAGGAGCCAAGCCAGAAGCAAGCCTTCCATCTATCCCCCAACTCCACCAGGGGCACAGAAGGCAGCAGAGGCCAGGCAGCAGCAGGAGGGCAAGGCAGGAGTGGCAAGCTTCAAAAGCCAGCCCTTAGGAAGACCCACAGCCAAGCCAGGAGCAAGCCTTCCCTCTTCCCCCAACTCCAACAGAGGAACAGAAGGCAGCAGAGGGCAGTCAGCAGAAGGAGAGCGTGGCAGGAGTGGTCAGCTTCAAAAGCCACTCCTCCAGCCCTCAGGAAGACCAGCAGCCAAGCCAGAATCAAGCCTTCCCTCTTTCACCAACTCCACCAGGGGCACAGAAGGCAGCAGAGGCCAGGCAGCAGAAGGAGAGCGTGGCAGGAGTGGTCAGCTTCAAAAGCCACTCCTCCAGCCCTCAGGAAGACCAGCAGCCAAGCCAGAATCAAGCCTTCCCTCTTTCCCCAACTCCACCAGGGGCACAGAAGGCAGCAGAAGCCAGGCAGCAGCAGGAGGGCGAGGCAGGAGTGGCAAGCTTCAAAAGCCAGCCCTCAGGAAGACCATCAGCCAAGCCAGAAGCAAGCCTTGCCTCTTCCCCCAACACCAACAGAGGAACAGAAGACAGCAGAAGGCAGGCAGCAGAAGGAGAGCATGGCAGGAGTGGTCAGCTTCAAAAGCCACTCCTCCAGCCCTCAGGAAGACCAGTAGCCAAGCCAGAATCTAGCCTTCCCTCTTCCCCCAACTCCACCAGAGGCAGAGAAGGCAGCAGAGGGCCAGGCAGCAGCAGGAGGGCATGGGAGGAGTGGCAACCTTGAAAAGCCATTCTTCCAGCCCTCAGGAAGACCAGCAGCCAAGCCAGAAGCAAGCCTTCCCTCTTCCCCCAACTCCACCATGGACACAGAAGGCAGCAGAGGCCAGGCAGGAGCAGGAGGGCATGGCAGGAGTGGTAAGCTTTAAAAGCCACTCCTCCAGCCCTCAGGAAGACCAGCAGTCAAGCCAGAAGCAAGCCTTCCCTCTTTCCCCAACTCCACCAGGGGCACAGAAGGCAGCAGAGGCCAGGCAGCAGCAGGAGGGCATGGCAGGAGTGGCAAGCTTCAAAAGCCACTCCTCCAGCCCTTAGGAAGACCCACAGCCAAGCCAGAAGCAAGCTTTCCCTCTTTCCCCAACTCCACCAGGGGCACAGAAATCAGCAGAGGCCAGGCAGCCACAGGAGGGTATGGCAGGAGTGGCAAGCTTCAAAAGCCACTCCTACAGCCCTCAGGAAGACCAGCAGCCAAGCCACAAGCAAGCCGTCCCTCTTCCCCCAACTCCAACAGAAGGCAGCAGAAGCCAGGCAGCAGAAGGAGAGCGTGGCAGGAGTGGTCAGCTTCAAAAGCCATTCCTCCAGCCCTCAGGAAGACTAGCACCCAAGCCAGAAGCAAGCCTTCCCTCTTCCCCCAACTCCACCAGGGGCACAGAAGGCAGCAGAGGCCAGGCAGCAGCAGGAGGGCATGGCAGGAGGGGTAAGCTTCAAAGGCCAGCCCTCAGGAAGACCATCAGCCAAGCCAGAAGGAAGCCTTCCCTCTTCCACCAACTCCAACAGAGGAACAGAAGGCAGCAGAAGCCAGGCAGCAGAAGGAGAGCGTGGCAGGAGTGGTCAGCTTCAAAAGCCACTCCTCCAGCCCTCAGGAAGACCAGCAGCCAAGCCAGAATCAAGCCTTCCCTCTTCCCCCAACTCCACCCGGGGCACAGAAGGCAGCAGACGCCAGGCAGCAGCAGGATGGCGAGGCAGGAGTGGCAAGCTTCAAAAGCCACTCCTCCAGCCCTTAGGAAGACCCGCAGCCAAGCCAGAAGCAAGCCTTCCCTCTTTCCCCAACTCCACCAGGGTCATAGAAGGCAGCAGAGGCCAGGAAGCAGCAGGAAGGCATGGCAGGAGTGGGAAGCTCCAAAAGCCATTCCTCCAGCCCATAGGAAGACCATCAGCCAAGCCAGAAGCAAGCCTTCCCTCTTCCGCCAACTCCACCAGGAGCACAGAAGGCAGCAGGAGGCCAGGCAGCTGCAGGAGGGCATGGCAGAAGGATGCCATCATACCTTTCCAAGTTGTGCCACTCAGATGTTGGGTGTGGACATTTCCCCATTTGGGGCAGGACAATCCCACCGGTTCCACCCAGGCTTAAAATGTGCCATCCAGGTCGAGCTGCCTTTGCCCGGTTCAAGTGACGGAACGCAGCTCTGCACCAATGGGGAAGACGAGGGGAGCACTAACACCCAAACCCGGGTCTGGATTGAACTCTGGGCCTTCAACGCTCAGATCCCAGCTGGGTGCTTTGAGCTCTGGCTGGATTCAAACCTCGGCTTAACCAAAGAAGGAAGTAACGAAGAGGAGGAAGGGGTGGAAGGAAGGAAGGAAGAGAGAACTATATCTCCCAGCAGCCCCTGCCCACTATGCCCTTCCATCCTGCCACTGCTGGTCAGTTGGCTGGCGCTTAGGGGAGCCCAGCCAACTGACCAGCAGTGGCAGGATGGAAGGGCATGGTGGGCAGGGGCTGCTGGGAGATATAGTTCTCTCTTTTTTCCTTCCTTCCTTCCACCCCTTCCTCCTCTTTCCTCTCCCTCTTTCCTCTCCCTCCTTCCTTTTCCTCTTTCCTCTCCCTCTTTCCTCTCCCACCTTCCTCTCCCTCTTTCCTTCCCTTCATCTCCTTCCTCCTCATTCCTCTTTTTTTACTCCCTCCCTCTCTCCTTTCTATTCTCCTTCTTTACTCCCTTCCTTCCCCATTCCCTTCCTTCCTTCCTTCCTTCCTTCCTTTCCTCCCTCTCTTCTTTCTTTCTTTCATTGCTTCCTCCCTCCCTTTCCTCCTCTTCTTTCTTCCCTCCCCTTCCCTTTCTTTCTACCTCCTTCCCTCTTTTCTTTTTTCTACTTCCTTCTTTTCTGCTCCCTCTCTCTTTCCCCCTCACTTCCTTTTGTCCTTCCTTCCTTCCTTCCCTCCCTCCCGCTTTCTTTCTTTTCTCCTTCCTTCCTTTCTACCTCTTTTCTTCTTCCTCCCTCCCTCCGACCTCCTTCCCTTCCCTTCTCTTCCTTCTTTGCCTCCTTCACTCCCTCTTTCCCTTATTCCTCCATCCCTTCCCTCTTTCCTTTTTCTTTCATTCCTTCCTGCCTCCCTCCCTTCCCTTTCTTCTTCTTTCCTTTCATCACTTCCTCCCTCTCTTCTCTGTTTCCTTTCTATCTTTTATGCTTTCCTTCCTTCTTTCTTTTTTCCTACTTCCTTCCTTCTTTTTCATTCCTTCCTTCCGTTTTTCTTTATATGTTTCATTCCCTCTGTCCTTCCTTCCTTCCTTCCTTCCTTCCTTCCTTCCTTCCTTCCTTCTTTCCCTCTTTTTTCTTTCCTTCCTTTCCTACATCCCTTTTCCTTCCCTCCTTCCCACTTCCCCTCCTTCCTTCACTCTTCCCCCTTCCCCTCTTTCCTTCCTTTCTTCCCCTTCCCCCCCTTCCTTCCCTTCTTCCCCTTCCCCTCTTTCCTTCCTTTCTTCCCCTTCCCCTCCTTCCTTACCTTCTTCCCCTTCCCCTCTCAATCCGCCCTTCCCATGAAAAAGGAGGGCTCTCAATAATCCAGAAGGCAGCATAGGCTAGGCAGCAGCAGGAGGGCATGGCAGGATTGGAAAGCTTTAAAAGCCACTCCTCCAGCCCTCAGGATGACCAGCAGCCAAGCCAGAAGCAAGGTTTTCCTCTTCCTTCAACACCACCAGTGGCACAGAAGGCAGCATAGGCTAGGCAGCAGCAGGAGGGCATGGCAGGATTGGAAAGCTTTAAAAGCCACTCCTCCAGCCCTCAGGAAGACCAGTAGCCAAGCCAGAAGCAAGCCTTCCCTCTTCCCCCAACTCCACCCGGGGCACAGAAGGCAGCAGAGGCCAGGCAGCAGCAGGAGGGAATGGCAACAGTGGTTAGCTTCAAAAGCCACTCCTCCAGCCCTCAGGAAGACCAGTAGCCAAGCCAGAAGCAAGCCTTCCCTCTTCCCCCAACTCCACCAGGGGCACAGAAGGCAGCAGAGGCCAGGCAGCAGCAGGAGGGCATGGCAGCAGTGGTAAGCTTCAAAAGCCAGCCCTCAGGAAGACCAGCAGCCAAGCCAGAAGCAAGCCTTCCCTCTTCCGCCAACTCCACCAGGGGCACAGAAGGCAGCAGAGGCCAGGCAGCAGCAGGAGGGCATGGCAGGAGTGGGAAGCTTCAAAAGCTACTGCTCCAGCCCTCAGGAAGACCAGCAGCCAAGCCAAAAGCAAGCCTTCCCTCTTCCGCCAACTCCACCAGGGGCACAGAAGGCAGCAGAGGCCAGGTTAGCAGCAGGAGGAGTGGGAAGCTTCAAAAGCCACTCCTCCAGCCCTCAGGAAGACCAGCAACCAAGCCAGAAGCAAGCCCTCCCTCTTCCGCCAACTCCACCAGGGGCACAGAAGGCAGCAGAGGCCAGGCAGCAGCAGGAGGAGTGGGAAGCTTCAAAAGCCACTCCTCCAGCCCTCAGGAAGACCAGCAACCAAGCCAGAAGCAAGCCCTCCCTCTTCCGCCAACCCCACCAGGGGCACAGAAGGCAGCAGAGGCCAGGCAGCTGCAGGAGGGCGTGGCAGGAGAAGGATGCCATCATACCTTTCCAAGCTGTGCCACTCGGACGTTGGGTGTGGACATTTCCCTATTTGGGGCAGGACAATCCCATCGGTTCCACCCAGGCTTATAATGTGCCATCCAGGTCGAGCTACCTTTGCCGGGTTCAAGTGACGGGACGCATCTCTGCAACAATGGGGAAGACAAGGGGAGCACTAACACCCCAACCCGGGCCTGGATTTAACTGTGGGCCTTTAACTCTCAGAGTACAGCCGGGTGCTTTGAGCTCTGGCTGGATTCAAACCTCGGCTTAACCAAAGAAGGAAGTAACGAAGAGGAGGAAGGGGTGGAAGGAAGGAAGGAAGAGAGAACTATATCTCCCAGCAGCCCCTGCCCACTATGCCCTTCCATCCTGCCACTGCTGGTCAGTTGGCTGGCGCTTAGGGGAGCCCAGCCAACTGACCAGCAGTGGCAGGATGGAAGGGCATGGTGGGCAGGGGCTGCCGGGGGATATAGTTCTCTCTTCTTTCCTTCCTTCCTTCCACCCCTTCCTCCTCTTTCCTCTCCCTCTTTCCTCTCCCTCCTTCCTTTTCCTCTTTCCTCTCCCTCTTTCCTCTCCCTCTTTCCTTTTCCTCTTTCCTCTCCCTCTTTCCTTCCCTTCATTTCCTTCCTCCTCTTTTCTTTCTCCTCTTTTCTCTCCTTCCTCTTCCTTCCTCTTCTTCCTTCTCTTGCTTTCCTTCCTCCTCTTTCCTCTTCTCCTTCATCATCTTCTTTCTTTCTTTTTTAAAAAAATATTCAGTATTACATTTTTAAATAGATATAATATATAAGATTTAAACACACACATACAATTTATTTTCTTTCATAACAAACCACAGAGAAATCTAATTATATGTCTAAACCATATCAAACTCTTCTTTCTTTTTACTTGAGATCTCCTGCCTTCTAGTATTAAATGAGGTCTCCAGACATTATTAACAGTGAAATATATTACTTAAAATCTAAAAGTAAACATACTCCATTTTCAAGAAGTATCTAGAATCGCATACATGATTGTAAAGTCCATCTATTTGTGGTTGCTTTAAAGTATACTAACTACTTTACAAATATTTTTATCACTCCAGTCCAAAAGTAAAGTCTTTTCCTCATTCTGTTTTTAAATTTTTTATCAAAGGCTCCCATTGCTTTTCAAACGTATTCATTGAATTCTTCTTTAATAAATGTCTTAATTCATCAGTTTCTATAACATCATACAATTTTATCAACCAGTCCTTTACATTAGGTATTGTCTTCATTTTCCACTTCTGAGTGTAAACCATTCTGCCAGCTGAAATCTTATAAAATAGTAGTTTCCCATATTTTATAAAAAATGTTGATTCTATGATTATCTTCTTATTGAACAATTTTTCCCCATTCCATATCCGCTTCGCCAATTGCTAAAGTCTTAACATCCATTATAAACCTTTCCCTAATCTGTCTATAAGTAAACCAGGTACAGCTAAGACCTTGTGATATCAATTGCTTTGTGACTTTATTTGTATGTCTTTTGCCTTTTTGATCAATCAGATCTTCACACCTTACCCATTTTTCTTGGCTTAGCTAGACCCAATTACAAAACGCTTCCTTTATGGATGCCCAGTTCGGAAGGAATGGACAACATTTAGGTTTAATATTCAACCAATACTCTTAATTGCGTCTTAGAATTTAATTTAGTATAAAATAGATATCCATACCATCCAAAAAGAAGTTCTAGTCCCTTCCTTCCTTCCTTCCTCCCTCCTTCCTTTCCTCCTTTTTACTCCCTCCCTCTCTCCTTCCTTTCCTCCTTTTTACTCCCTCCCTCTCTCCTTTCTTTTCTCCTTCTTTACTCCCTTCCTTGCTTTCCTTCCTTCTTTCTTTATTTCCTTGTTCCTTCCTTTCTCCCTCCCTCCCTTCCTTTTCATCCCCTCCTTCCGTTTAAGTCTTTCTTTCATTCCCTCTGTCGTGCCTCTTTCCCCCTTCCCCTCCTTCCTTCACTCCTTCCCCCATACCTCCTTCCTTCCCTTCTTCCCCTTCCCCTCCTTCCTTCACTCCTTCCCTTTCCCCTCCTTCCTTCCCTTCTTCCCCTTTTCCCCTTCCCCTCTCCCTCCCTCTCTTACCATGAAAGAGGAGGGCTCCCAATAATCCAGAACTAGACTCTGGGAGCCAGAGGCAGAGGATGATGATGGGTCTCTGCTGGTGCATGAGACTGGCATGGCCCTTTTTCTGCTCCCATCCTCCTCTCTGTCCAGGAGGCAGCTCCAGTCTCAGGGGGAAATCTCCTTTTCCCCTTCCTTCCTTCCTTCCTTCCTTCCTTCCTTCCTTCCTTCCTTCCATCTGCTTGCCATCTGCAGCAGAGAATGGGAGGATGATGATGAACCAGCTCCCTGTTGATGAGCCCAGCAGCAGGCCAAAGAGGCAAAACCAGCAGCGCAGAGTCCAAAAAGGCTGGCGAAAGACAGTTCTAGTATGGTTATTTTATAATAAAAAATGGTTATGTTAAATAGTAATTTATGTGTTCATGCACTTTGCTTTGTTTTTTCTTCAGACCTTCTGACCTCCCAATTTCTCAGCTGCTTTTAATAATGTACCAGTTTCTCTTTCCCTTTTCCACTTCATCCTCAGCTTCCTTCCATTGCAAACTCTCCAATTATCCCAGTTAATCTTTTCCCTTCCCACTGTCTTGAATTATCTGTATTCCTGCACGGCCGAAGAGGATTGGCCTATATGACCCTTAGTAGTAACTTTCAGCTCTAGGATCTTATGTATTCCTGCACGGCCGAAAAGGGTTGGCCTATATGACCCTTAGTAGTAACTTGTCCTTCCCTGCCTGGGAGCATGCCGAGGCTTCCTCCCAAGCCGGGAGGAGGAAGAAGCGGCTTGGCACCGTGGCGATCTACTTCTCTCAGTCCCATAGATATTGATCTACTAATTTTATTCTGATTCTGCACTTCCTGGGAGTTGAAGGTAGTGGTTTGATGGGGAGAAAATATTAATATATTTAACTATGGATTGTAATTAGGGAGAGGGGTCAGGTGTCTACTTTCAATAGAAGCATTAGGGAAAGTTTCAGGTGCTGTTAAGTTTTGGAAGTCCTCCTTGGGGTCCCTTCTGACTTTGGGGCCCTTTCATCCTCCATTATGGGTCACTGAAGGCCTCAAACTGACAACTGCCAAGCGCTGAGGCACAGGCGGCCTTTTGTCTTCTGGAAGCCATTTTGTGTTCTGGGGGGCCATTTTGTGTTCCTGCTTGTGATTGTGGGAATAATGTTCCAGAACCTTCTCCGAAGTGAGAGGCTTCAGAGTGAGAAGAAAGCCAGGCTGCTTGGGCTAAAAGGAAGGAAGTGTCTCTGTTTTCTGATAGGGTTTACTTATACAGGTCTGCTCCATCTGGGGAACATCGGTTTTAAAACGGGTCAGAAATGAAAGGGTAATTTTAATATAATCCTCATTATTGTTCACAAACAATAATGTTTGTTGGGGGGGATCCACAGCTTTGGCATCTACCCCTTTGGCTTTGGATGGGGGTAGGAGTGGGGTGATGCAGTTCAATGCGATCCCCTCCAGTATTTCCCTGCAATGGGTTCGGGACATCCATGGGTTGCTTTCCTTCTCGACTCTGGGATGGATGCCTTCATTGGGCCAAACAAGAGGCACATTATACATGTTGCAAGCCTTCCAAGCACCACTGGCTTCTTCTCCCTCAGGTGAAGGGGTTGAAAATGGTGCAGATGGAAGGCAGGAAGATAGGAATGTAGCAAGGAAGGAAGTTAGGAAGGTAAGTAGGAAGGAAGATATGGCCGGTGTGTCTGGTGAAGATGTGGGAGTTGTAGTTCTCAGTTCAGAAGGCTTGGAGGGGCCTTGCTGCAGGGCAGCACCCCCTCCTCTTTCTGCCCATGTGGATGCTGAGAGATAAAATACAAGAGATAAACTTTAAATCCCATTGGCAAGAGAAAAGGCTACTACTGCCTTTCAGATCCAGTTTGCCCCAAATCCTTTGAGGCCAAAATCCCTTTCCTTAGGAAGAGAACAATGAATATCTCCCAAGGCCCCATCCCTGCCTAGATCTCCTTTCCACTCCCTTCTCACTCTGAAAGAACTATATTTCCCAAGGCCCCCTCCTTTGCTTGCAAACACTGAATGTCTCAGGGACTCTCTATGGCGAACCTAGGTGGCACTCAGAGCCCTCTCTGTGGGCACACATGCTGCTGCCTTAGCACAGAGTTTGCCAGAGTTTCTTACTAGAAAGCCAGAGGGACGTGGCACTTTGCAATAAATAAGTGGGGTCTGGGTTGCAGTTTGGGCACTCGGTCTGTAAAAGGTTCATCATCACTGTTATAGCATCAGGAAAACATTCAGGTGTTGTTATCATTCAGAAATCCTCCTTGGGGTCCCTTCCAACTTTGTGGCCCTTTCATCCTCCATTATGGGTTCCCTGGAGGCCTCAAACTGCCAACTGCCAAGCGCTGAGGCGGAGGCTGCCATTTTGTGTTCTGGGTGGCCATTTTGTGCTGCTTGTGACTGTGGGGAATAATGTCCTGGAACCTTCTCTGAGGCCCCAACTGAACCAAGAGGCCCCTCTTTCTCTCCCTGAGGCTCCAGAGCGAGAAGGAGGCCAGGCTACTTGGGCCAAAAGGAAGGAAGTGTGTGTCTTATACAGCTCTGCTCCTTCTGGGGAACATGCCTTTTAAAAGGGGTCAGAAATGGGGAGGATAGTTTTAATATAAGCCTCATTATTCTTCACAAACTTTGGGCTTTGGCTACTAAGAGGAGGCTTGCCCCCCAAACAAAGCCAAAAGTAGCTCCTTTGGGAGGTTTGAAAAGCCTTCCCAGTTTTCTTATTAAGAGATTTTCAGGCAAGAGAGAAGTTGACAGACCAGACCTAAATCACATGGCCAAGACTGAAACAAACAAGAACAAAAATAAGGATTGGACAGAAAAACATACTGTTTATTTTTTTTAAAAGGAAAACCATTTTTAAGAGGGTAAAAATTCTACTTGGATGCTTCTATCCTTTTGAAACCGATTCATCTGCACTGAAGAAATAATCCAGTTTGCAACCGCTTTAACTTTCCTGGCTCCATCCTGTGGGATCCTGGGATTTGTAGTCTGTTGTGGCAGCAGAGTTCTCTGGCAGAGAAGGCTAAGTGTCCCAAAGGGAAAATCCCAGGATTCCATAGCAGTGAGGGGTTAAAGCAGTGTCAAAGTGCCTTATTCCTGCTGTGCGGATGCAGCCTTCTTGGGAAAGGGGCTGTTGCTGGGGGAAAGGGGAGGAATGCAGAAGGAAAGGAGGGCGGACGGAGGGCCACCCTGCACCTGGACTGGCCTCCCTGAGCATCCCAGAGCATCCCAGACTGAGCTGGCTGTGGACGATGGGGCCCTTCCTGGAGGCCTCTTGGGGGAAATATCTTTCACTGTGGATTGGAATTAAGGAGGGAGACCAGATTGCTCCTTTCAATAGAAGCATCAGGGAAACTTTCAGGTCTTGTTAAGGTTCGGAAACCCTGTTTGGGGTCCCTTCCGACTTTGGGGCCCTTTCATCCTCCATTATGGGTCCCTGAAGGCCTCAAACTGCCAACTGCCAAGCACTGAAGTGGCCATTTTGTGTTCCTAGTAGGGTTGCCATAATTGTCCACTAAAACCCGGGACAAAATGTGGAACAAATTCTAGACCAAACTGTAGGACAACTGCAGGACAAAACTCAGCCCAAAATGTAGGACAATTAAGAAAAATTGTGGACCTTAAATGGACCTTATTCCTGGGGTCTATGGGGAATAATGTTCCAGAACCTTCCCTGAGGCCTCCTTAGTTGAACTGAGAGTAGAGTTGCCATAAGTCACGACCTCCAAACCAGGACAAATGTAGGACAACATTTTCAAATGTAGGGCACGTGAAAAAATTTGATGGTTTTCTTAGGCATGATCAGAATGGAGGACATTTTGGCATTATTTCTAGACAGATGGCAGAAATGTACTTCCCTTTCTTGCCAAACACCCCCAACCTCCATTCCAAAACACACACAACAGCACATTTGGGCATTGAACATGGCTTTACTTAACATGGCCACTTGCATATTTCAGAGTCTTATTCCATAACCAAACCCCTTGGGTTTAACACTTAGCATGGTTTAACATGGCTATGCATATTGAACATGATGTCAAGGTGGCTTCACAGTTCTTGCACCAAGTGTACTTCTCAGAAGTGTGTACTTGGTCAAGGGACTTTGGTTTTTCTTCACTGCATGAGTTTGTAAAAATCACAGCAATTTACATTGACCATGCCTCAGAACCAAAAACACACAGAAAAGGCACTTTGGAAGGTGACACTCTCTCGGCTTCTGAAACAGTGCCTGCATGCCTCTCAAGCTGACTCATATCATCATCATCATCATCATCATCATCATCATCATCATCACCACACTATCACTGTCAAAGCAAGGGAGACATGTTAGCATTAAAAGCATCCAAAACACACTTTGGAAGGTGACACTCTCTCGGCTTCAGAAACAGTGCCTGCATGCCTCTCAAGCTGACTCATATCATCATCATCATCATCATCATCATCATCATCATCATCATCATCACACTATCATTGTCAAAGCAAGGGAGACTTGTTAGCAATTAAAACACGCAAAATAAAATTAAAAAAACCTTGAGACATCTGGCCACTCACCACCTCCTCCTTCTGCTCCCCCCCTCCTCCTCCTCCTCCTCCTCTGCCTCCTCCTCTTCCTTCTTCTCCTCCCCCCTCCTCCATGCGCCACACGGCCAGGGGGCGGGGCGGAGGAGGCAGAGGAGAAGGAGGTGGGTGGTGCGGGGCTGTGCGGGGAGGCGGGGAGGGCGGCGCGGGGCTTCCCCCTTCACCTCCTCCGCCCTGGGCCGCGTGGCCCTTCTTCCTCCTCCGCGCGGTGGAGGAGTAGGAGGGCAGCGCGGTCAAGCGCCGCAACCCAGCTGCAACCAGGGTTGTCCCGGTTTTTGGCGGCACCTGGGACAGGAAGGGCCCAGGGCCGCCAAAACCGGGATAATCCCAGTTGCAGACGGGTTCTGGCAACCCTAACTGAGAGGCTCCAGAGTGAGAAGGAGGCCAGGCTCCTTGGGCCAAAAGGAAGGATGAGGGTCCTGCAGGGGAAGAAGAAGGAGAAGGGGGCTCCTGGGCATGCGCAGAAGCCTTGGGGGACAGCCAAAGGGAGAACCAGCTCTTGCTTGTATTATTATTATTATTATTATTATTATTATTATTATTATTATTATTATTTTAAGCTCTATTTATTTATAAAGACTTATTTATAAAGACTTTCTCAGAGAGTCTGGGTTCCCTGAAGGCCTCAAACTGCCAACTGCCAAGCGCTGAAGCGGCCATTTTGTGGTCCTGCTTGTGACTTTGGGGAATAATGCTCCAGAACCTTCCCTGAGGCCTCCTGAGTTGAACTGAGAGGCTCCAGAGCGAGAAAGAGGCCAGGCTCCTTGGGCCAAAAGGAAGGAAATGTGTCCTTTCAGCCTCGGGCCCTCCATTTGGAAGGAAGGAAGGAAGGAAGGAAGGAAGGAAGGAAGGAAGGAAGGAAGGAAGGCAGGCAGGCAGGCGCCTGTGGGGGTCTGAGGAAGGGGAGGCAGGGGACTCAGGGCCAGTGGGGAGGCTGGGCTTTGGGGGCTGGGAGAGAGAGGTGGGGAAAGAGACCCTCCCTTTCGGCCCTAGCTGGGGAGGGGCCCACCGGTCCTTGCCTCCCCCTTTGGGAAAGGAGACCCCCTCAGCCCCCTGGACTAACTACTGCCACTCATTCCTATAAGGGCTGGGACTCAGAGGAATTTCCTCCTCGGCGTTACCTTCTGCCCTCCATGGCCATTGACACTGAACTTTTCCCCATTGCCTTCCCTCCCTCAGCCCTGTGGACCTCCTCCTCCTTCGCACTCAGAGCAACCCTTCTTTATGGCTGAGGAGACGGCCTCTGACCCGGGGAAGCTCCGGCCATAAAGGGCTGCAGAAGAGGCCTTTCTGGGGCTGCAGAAGTCAGGGTCTTTGTGTTGAAGGTAGGTTTTTATTCCTGGAGCTGAAAGAGGAGCTTTGTTTAAAGGTTTCAGTCCAGTATTGTGTGAAGGGTTGCAACTGAGTGAGGGAGCCCATGCTTTGCATGCATAAAGCCCCAAATTCAGTATCTGGCAGCAGTCTTCCCAGAAGGTGGAAGTTCGATTTCCAGACCCCAGACACAGTGCACCAGTGAGTTCTTTGTATTGGGACTATGTGTGCACGTCTTGTTTACTAGAGCTTTATATTTGTTTTACTGGGTTTATAAAATGAATTTACATATATTTTCACTTCCCAAAAATGAGCATAATCCAAAGTGCAATCTTGAATCACAAACCTATATATTTATAGACGGTTGTTGTACAGTTGGCCCTCACCTTACGCGGGGATCCGTTCTGGATCCCTCCGCGTAAGGTGAATTCCGCCTATGCTCAAGCCCCATTGTAAACAATGGGGCTCGTGCGCGGTGGCGCGGCGGCGCACGAGGCGCAACGGGCACGCGCGCCCATTCAATTGAATGGGACGCGCCGCCCCTTCCGCCCCATGCACGCCCCACGGCTTGAGCGCGTATCTCAAGCCGCGTAAAGCACGCCCGCGTATGATGCGGGCGCGCTGTATAAAGTGCAACACATTCAGTGGTGTGCTTACTTTTTTAAAAATACACTAGGAGAAGTGAAGATGAATCTGAATTTGACAATAGGTCCCTTTAGAAACAGTGCACACAAATGTGCATGTATGGATTTTAATGTGGCTTCAGCAAGCAAAGAGGGGAGGTGCACACTTCATGCTCCCAGCTATGACTGATAAATATAAATACAGCAGTTAAGATTAGAGATGAGTCTCATTTTGAAAAATAAATTATTATGTCACCAGTGTCTAAATGGGGATGTGGCCATGATGAGTGCAGGCTGTGGATCAGATCCATAAAGTAATGCATGTCTTATCCAGCCCAGGGGCCACAGATTCTCCACCTAGGACATAAAACAAGTCCTCATCCTCCTCTGTGTGAAAACGAAGTCAAATTAACATCAGTGATGATGAGACAGCATGAAAAATTAGCATTCCTGCATTTAAAAGACCGAGGAGGTCTGAATCCTGTTGGTTAACCCTAAAGTAGACACACTGAACCCATAAGCGACTGGTGAATCAATGTCTAGGACCTAGTCACTAGAACATTATGGGAGAAAACATATCCAGGGGCAGCCACCCTGACCATGTAGCAAAGTACAATAACATCCAAAATCCATAAAACAGTGATTTATTGAACTACATTTGCAACCACACAAAGTATATATCTGTGTAGAGAATCTGTCTATTGAGTCAAGACAGTTATCAGAAGATTATGCAGGTAGAAGGAAATCACAATGAGTTGCTGCGAGTGTGGTTGTCCATAGAAGCCTTGGACAATTCAGAAAGGGCTGTGGAAAGAGAGAGAGAGAGAGAGAGATGAGGCTGAAATAAGATATTTGTAAGAGCAGCAATAGGGGGAAAAGAAATAACAAATGCCATGGCATAATAGTGGGCAGAATGGCAGTATGTTGGGCCAAATGACAGGGAAACTGGAACAAAAACCTAGCGGTCTCGAAATTCCCAAAGTGAGTGTAGTCCAGGCATCACTAATAGGGACACACACACACAATATTATTCTCTTCCTTCTGAGAGATTTGCCATGCCCTTGCTCTACAAAAGAGGGATTATTTCTCAGTCTAACATACCTAGGCTAAAATTGTTGGGAGTAGAAGAAGAATGCCCTCCTACTCCTCAGGTTTGTAGTGAATATTGAACAGCCTCTGCAGTAGAGCATTGGGAGATGATTCTCTGGGGAGCATAAGGTGGTTCAGAGTCTTGTAAGACCTCTTTCTCTTCAGAATAAAGGTTACCAGCATCAGTATGCAGTTTTCTCTTAAACAATGGGCAGGACTAGGCCAAGTTCTCAGTGGAAGAGAGAACTGGGAGACAATAGAATAGTGGTCACAGCTTGCAAGCAATAATAATAATGATTTATTTATGTTTTCCTGCCTCTCCTAGATGGATCGAGGTGGGATTATAGTCCGTTAAAACCCATACATCAATAATAAAATACATATAAAATACACCAATAAAAATAATACAATTAATCTTAAAACTGACTCCTGCAGCTAGTTATCTTGGCTATGGGGGTCTAACAAAGTCACAGCCTCAAAACAATGTAAGTGTCAAAGCAAAATTATTTTACTAGTATAATGAGCAATTGTTTCTCTATGCTTGCAATGATCCCACAGGTGGGGTGCACATGAACACATGAACATACTGTGTATGTTGGTGTGCAGCACAAACAGAAATGTCCTTTGCCCCCTCCAACAGAACTGGAAAATATACAGCCTTTTGCATGTCAAACAAGCTCCACCATTTAAATGCCTGCAGTTACCCCTACATCCACCACCCTGTTCATTTTGCATTTCGCTAGTCTTTCAGAATCGCCACTTACTTGAGGATTGATTGAAGCCGCTGGGAATTAAACCATATCTCATCAGAAAAATCCCATTGTACCATTTCCCCCTGGTGATCCACAAACGTGTCCCAGCAATAGTCATAATCTGCAGAAAACAAAGATCCTAACAGTGTGAGAGTGTACTTAGGAAAGAAGAGGCTCAGAGTGGCCTCTGTCTCAACAGAAAGGCCTAATAAATCATAAAAGGCCAAATAAACCTTGCTGAAGTTTAAAAGTGAACGCAGCATAGACCTTTCTATTTCCACAATGAAAACAAAGAAAAAAAGAACCAGCATCAAACTCAACATGGGGCTAAATCAGAGGGGATGGAATAATGTGTGACATGGGCTGCATGTAGCTCTCCCAGGGGCCCCATAGCAGCTTCCCAATGTCCCCATATTTTTCATCCAATAAAAAAAACTAAAGGGAGATGTGCGAAGCAATTTCCCACATTTTATCCCTCAGTCTAATGCCTTCAGTCGCCATAAATTAGAAATTACTTGAAGGCACATGACAACACCAAACCAACCTTATGACTTGTTTTAGACTAAGGATAGCCCTTCCCCCAAAAGTGCCTTCCAGTTACTTCCCGGTTAAAAAAATATGACTCTCTTTGGCCAAAATACAGCCAGCCCTCCATACACACGGATTCAAGCATCCACAACTTGAAAATATTTTTAAAAACATATACTGAATAGCAACAGCAATAGCAATTACATTTCCATACCGCTTCTCAGTGCACTTAAGCACTCCCTAAGCAGTTTACAAAGTGTAAGCTAATTGCCCCCAACAATATGGGTACTCATTTTAGCGACCTCAGAAGGATGCAAGCCTGAGTTCAGCTTGAGCCCCTGGGCTGGTATTGAACTCAAAACCTTATGGTTTGTTAGTAAGTGGCTGCAGTACAGGCCTTTAACCACTGCACCACTCATGTATAAGTCTAGAAATTTAGGTTAAAAAATTTAGGTAAAAAAAGTACTGTACTTTAAATCATATAAAACCATCCCCTGGTGAAAGGGAAGAGTTTAATCTGCCCTGGAACCACTGACCCCCTTCTATTTCTCATCTATGTAGCCTTTAGTATGAGCACAAATAGTTATGCCTGCTGGAATTTTGTAAGCACTTTGGCATTGTTTTCTTTTGCTTGATCCTTTAAATCATTCATTAAATGCCCCTAAATTTTACCGTCGACTTATCCAGGGTCATGTAAAAATCCCTAATTTTGACCTCAAAACCTGCCCTTGACTTATACATGAGGCCGACCTCTAGTCAAGTATATATGGTAAATACTGAAAAGCAAACTTTGTTTTGCCCATTTTATATATGGGACACCATTTTATTATCCATTGTATTTAATGGAGCTTGAGGATCCATGGATTTTGGTATCCACAAGGGGTTCTGGAACGCAAACCCAGCAGAAACCAAAGATCCACTGTAGGCTGCTCCCCCCTGCAAAACATGTCAAAATTGCCCTCTGGAGTGCAGGAAGGTTGGAGGCATGTCTTAAAATACAATCCGATTAAGGTTACAGAAAATGACTGTTTTGTGTTCACTGATTTGTGACATTTTGATTGGTGTTGCCTAATATGGCCACTGGATCTTGACATTATTCTTATGAAGCAATGTGGCTACCTTTGGCTTTTTTCAAAGTGTATGTAATTTCTGAGAAGCCAAGATCATACTATGAATCATGACACTGAGGGATCCTGCAGATTGTAGAGGAAGGTCTGCAGATGACAGGACCTGCATGTTGCATGAAATCAAGATCAAGGAAGTAAGTGCAGAAGGACAGCCTCACAAATCATTGTAGCAAATTTGTGCAATGGGCGCTGCTATGTACACCAGTCCCACAAGAACTAGTGTAGTGGTTACAGTGTTGAACAGGGACTTGGGAGATTCAGGTTCAAAGCCCTACTGAGTCTTGAAATCCTGGGTGACCTTGAGGTAGTCACACTCTCTCAGCCTGACCTATTTTACTGCTGTAAGGATAAAAGGGGGGGGGGGGAATGAAGAGAGCCAGGCACACTGCCTTGTGCTCACTGGAAGAAAGGCAGGATATAAATGTAGTTAAGAAATAAATGGAGAGCCATCATGATGTAATAATGGTTTGAGTGTTATGCTAGGCGTTGTGGAGTCCAGGATTCAGAACTTTTCTCACCCATGGAAACTCCCTAGGCAAAGTTGAACAAGTTACATACTCTCTGACTCAGAAGAAGGAAATGGCAAACATCTTCTGAAGAAATCTCGCCCCAAATCCCTAGAATAGGTTGCCATACATCCAAGTCAACTCAAAAGCATGTAACAGCATTAAATAAATGAATAAGTAATCTTGCTACCCCTCTATATCTTATTCTTCCACCTTACTTTTCATTTCTGTAAACCAGAGGTAGGAATTGTGTGACCATTCAGATGTTGCTGGACTGCCAACTCACAGCATTCTTCATCATAGGCTGTGCTGGCAAGAAATGCTGGAGATGCAGCTCAACAAAATCTGGCCATTCAATTCCTACTTCTACATTAGAGTGTAAGATTGGAGGTAGATTCTGCCTCACAGTTGAATATGTGTACAGCATTTAGATGTTGGAGGGCTTTTATTAAAAACAAGAAATATTACTGTATCCACTGCCTAGTTCCTAATCCATTCACTGATTATAATTGAGGGCTCCTAACTTACCAGAGAGATCCATGATAGATATCTGAACTCCTTCCTCAGCTAGGTATCTGAGGCCTCTCCGATTGCGCCGGTCATGAGGCCGGTACAACTGTGAAGCTCGTATGTCCAGGGTCACATTAGGACGTTCATCCAAGAACTCAATTATATCATGGGCACATGCACCACAAGGGGTCCATGTGAGGAACCAAGTGATATTGCATGGGATGTGTGGCCGGTCGTGTATCTCCTCATTTTCCAAAAAGATGATTTCAGCATGTTCAGGATGGATGCTTCTACACCAGTTTCTCCATACCCTGCGACTGTTGCCCCACTGGATTTCATACAGAAGATGGGTAACCTCTGGCTCTCCTGAGGGAGTGAAGCTCTCCAAGAAATCCTCTGCTTCCATTTCCCACCTTAAGCAGAAATGGGACAACCTTTCAGACATGACCATCTTCACTCTATTATATATATTGCTATATTTTTTCAGCAACCACACAACATGTTCACTTCTGAAGACACATTTTTTCTAAGTAAGAAATAAGTAAAAGAAATACATAAATGTGAATTTGGGCCCCTCTCCTTGAACAAAACACCCCAAAAATATTGGTGGGAACTCAAACATGTTTCTCTTTCGCAGAGGCGGAATTGATATATCCTTATATGAATAGTCATCGAGTATCTTAGATCTCACAAACACATTGCAGTAGTTGCCAAAAACTGGACAGCAGTACTGTTGGACTGTAATACATTTGCCCAATGAATTTTATACAGAGGTGGTATTAGCATTGAGTATGTAAATATGTTACAAGTTGAGGGTGGATCAGGACCATGATGCTTGAGAAGGCAGGAAAGGGTTTTAACTGCTTGTCTCCTGTGCCACTACTCTCTTGAAGTGTTGGCTCCATGGGACTAAATATATACCTCTTTGTGTCCTCCTTCAAGCCACTAAGGAGCCTTAGACCAGCCTATGTGTTGTTCTTAGGTGTTAACTGTGGAGCCCTTCAGATTGTGCCAGACTGCATCTCTTATCAGCTTTAGCCAGCCTAGCCCTTGGGGAAGAATGCTGGAAGTTGCAGTTCAGCAACAATTCGAGGACTGCATGATTCCCACCTGAGGCCAAGGGAATGCAAATGAGGAAAAAGACTCTGTGGAAAAATTATTCCTTCCCTTTGAACTGGGCCACTTTATTTTAAATACTCCAGTGCATGAATGTTTTTGTCATGTCTAGCTGTGCCATAAGACAAAATCACAAAGTCATTTTGATGTTGATTGTTGTTAACTGCCCTCGAGTCAGCTTGACTCATGGCGACCCTGTGAATGACAGCTCCAAGACCTCATTCTGGCTCAGGTCTGTGGTCTCCTTGACTGAGTCTATCCATCTGGCATATGGTCTTCCTCTCTTTCTACTTCCTTCCACCTTCCCCAGAATTACTGTTGTGTCTAATGAGTCCTGCCTTCTCATAATGTGGCCAAAGTATAACAGCGTCAGTTCAGTCATCATGGCTTCCAGGGAGTGTTCAGGCTTAATCTGTTCCAGGATCCATTTGTTTGTATTTTTGGCTGTCCACAGTATCCTCAGCACTCTTCTCCAGCACCATGTCTCAAATGGGTTGATTTTCTTTCTGTCAGCTTTCTTCACTCTCCAGCTCTCACACCCATTATGTGATGCTGGGAAATACAATAGCATGGACGATCAGAACTTCAGTGTTCAGTTATATATCTTTGCACTTAAAGATCTTATCTAGTTCCTACATAGCTGCCCTTCCCTTCCCACTCATACTTTTCTTCTGATTTCTTCACTGCATTTTCCATTTTGATCAATGATTGATGGAAGGTATGAGAAATCTTTAACTATTTCAATTTCCTTGTCATCTACATTGGATTTATGCAAATCCTTCATGGTTGTTATGGCACTGTACATACTGGCGTATGCAGCGCCCCCATTTTGACGTAACAGCCGCATCGTGTCCAAACGGCACGGCACAGCCGTTACATCTTGGCACCACTGAAGGGCGCTTGTGGCACCCTTTCAGCGGCGCTGAAAGGAGCTCCAAAACAGAGCTCTTTTTGTGCCGCATATCGCTGGCACGGCCTTTACATGGCTGTGCCAGCAATACTGGAGAGAAAAGGGCCGAGCGGCCCCTTTCTCTCTCCCCCCGCTGCTGTCGGGGTGTCCTTGGAGCATGAAGCCCCAAGGACACCCCTTTCCAGGCCACGGGGAAACGGCGTTTTGCCGCTTCCCTGAGGCCTGGAAAAGTGGCAGATCAGGGCCCCAGGGCTGCCGCTGTGGCAGCTCAGGCCACGATTCGTCGGGCAAAGGGGCAGGTGCAGGCCACCCCAAAGGGGCGGTCTGTATCCCACCTATGTTTGTTTTCTTAATGTACAACAGTTATCCTGTCCTAGTACTTGGAATTTTTATTAAAACGTAATAGAAGGGATTTTCTCATTCTCTCCTTAAATGTTCAGAATGGTACTTACTGGAACTAACTCGTCCCAAAACATTTGGACTGAGGCAGCAGTATTAATCTAGAAGTCTAGAAGTGGTGTGTGGACTGATGCTAGTCCATAAGCCATCAGTGCACAACAAGTTTCCAGGAAAGTGAAAAATGGTCGTAGTCAATGGGTACAAATAAGGCACATCACACACAAAAAACCCTCACCAATCCCCCACATCTATTATTACTATTATCACCATCACCGCCATCACTACTGTAATCATTAGATAAGGAAGCATCATTAGACAAAGAAAGTTTAAATTTTCCTCTTAGCCACTTATTTTCTTTAAACAGAAAACAAACCAGAAACAGGAGGGAAGAAAAACACTTGCCCTACAAAGGATGGGGGTTGAAGCCTCTATTAACACATATCTCATTCTTTATTATTTCTTTATCAAAATCTATGAACCACCTGCTTTAAAAAATGCTTAAATAAAACTTGAAAAGTGATAACAGCAAGACAAAAACATGGGAAAATTGGGAAAAATTAATAGTCTATTCTACTCTATGGAAATACATCTATGGAAAACAATACGTTCTCATAGAACTTTATCACATCGGGAGTTTGATGGGATTTAAGATGAGACTAAAAAGGCATTTTCCCAGCAAAGTCCCAAGATCATGGTAAAAATTTTCAGACACATCACGATTACAGAGGATTTATCCTGGGAATAACCAGCAACAAATCATTCACAGGATTTCCCTGTGAATGATTTGCTGTTGGTTATTCCCTGGTTTTTCCCGGGATAAATCCTCTGTAATCACAATGTCATCTGAAAATTGTTGGTGCTATCTCGGGACTTTGCCAGGAAAATACCTTCTTAATCCTGTCTTTTTCTGGCAAACTCCCCGTGTGATAGCAATATAGCACTAGCAAGTATATTTCTATACCGCTTATCAATGCACTTAAGCACTCCCTAAGCGGTTTACAAAGTGTAAAGTCCATAGATTGTAAGACGAATGAGTGAGTTCTGACTTAAACCTAGAGCTGAAGAACCAAAGAACCAAGGAATGGGGTTTTAAAACAAGCCAAAGAACCAAACAAGATGGTTCTGGGTAGAGTATTGATGTGAAGGAGGGATTTGGCAACCGAGATGAGGAAAGGTTGAGGAATGTGAAAGCTGAAGCTGGGTGCTGTTCAGGTGTGTCGAACTGTGACCGGGAAAGTGCTTTTTCTCCAGAGTCGCAATGAAGAGGAACTGACAGGACAATGGACTGCTTCGAACAGAACGAGCTACTTGGAACAGCATGGAGTGCTTTGAACAGCCTGTCTCCTCCCGACAGAAGAAGTTAAGTAATGGGCTGCAATATTGCAAGACTTCAGCAACCAAAAGCCGGAGAGAAGAAAAGTATAAAGACCCTTGGCTTTCATCCCCATTTTGTTGGCATCAACCGCGCGGCAACAGTGTCATCCCCAGTCTTCGAGAACAACTGATCAATGTTCGGCAGAAGGAAAGTGTGTGTGAGTATTGTATGAATGTGTGAGTAAATGAAAGAGCTCTTGATAATCAATGTTTGTATTATTTTTGTGATTTAATAAATGTTACATGCATAGTGTTTAAAACCAAATTTGGTGTCTCACTGTCTGTGTCAGCCCTGCTCTGAATACTGTATATACTCATGTATAAGTCTAGAAATTTTAGTCAAAAAGTTGACCCCAAAAACCTAGATCGACTTATCCACAGGTCGATGTAAATTCTATATTTTAATTCTTATTAAAAAGGGAACCATCCCCTGGTGAAAGGCAAGAGAGCAATTTGCCCTGGAAGCACTGACCTCCCTCTATTCTCTCTCCCATCTAGCCTTTAGTGTGAGCCAAAGCAGTTATGCTTGCCATAATTTTATAGGTTCTTTGGCACTGTTTTCCTTTGCTTCATCATTTAGGAAGAAGGAAACTGTAGGACTACTGCGTGGAGAAGATGGCAAAATGCTAACAGAAGACAGAGAAAAGGCAGAATTACTCAACACTTTCTTTGCCTCAGTCTTCTCAGAAAAGGCAAAGGGTGCTCAACCTGAGGATAATGGAGCAGAGGACAGAATAGGGGAATTTCAGCACAGAATAAGTAAAGAGATAGTACAGGAATACCTGTTTAACCTTAATGAATTTAAGTCTCCAGGACCAGATGAGCTACATCCAAGGGTATTAAAAGAACTGGCAAATGTAATATCGGAGCCATTGGCAATAATCTTTGAAAACTCCTGGAGAACAGGAGAAGTCCCAGCAGACTGGAGGAGGGCAAACGTTGTCCCCATCTTCAAAAAGGGGAAGAAAGAGGATCCCAACAATTATCGTCCAGTTAGTCTGACATCAATACCAGGAAAGATTCTAGAGCAGATCATTAAATAGAGAATCTGTGAACATCTAGAAGGCAATGCCATAATCACAAAAAGTCAACACGGGTTTCAGAGAAACAAGTCATGCCAGACAAATCTAATCTCTTTCTTTGATAAAATTACCAGCTTGGTAGATGAAGGGAATGCTGTGGATATAGTATATCTTGATTTCAGTAAGGCTTTTGAAAAAGTTCCCCATGACATTCTTGCAAACAAGCTTGTAAAATGTGGGCTAGACAAGGCAACTGTTAAGTGGATTTGTAACTGGTTGACCGGACGAACCCAAAGGGTGCTCAACAATGGCACCTTTTCATCCTGGAGAGAAGTGACCAGTGGGGTCCCACAGGGCTCTGTCCTGGGCCCAGTGCTGTTCAACATCTTTATCAATGACTTGGAGGAAAAAATTGGGGGAATACTTATCAAATTTGCAGATGACACCAAATTAGGAGGAATAGCTAATACTCCAGAGGACAGGATCAAAATTCAAAATGACCTGAATAGACTAGAAAGCTGGGCCACAGCTAACAGAATGAACTTCAACAGGGAGAAATGTAAGGTACTGCACTTAGGGCGAAAAAATGAAATGCCCAGATATAGGATGGGGGACACCGAGCTGAATGAAACTACATGTGAAAGGGATCTAGGAGTCCAAGTAGACCACAAGTTGAACATGAGTCAACAGTGTAATGCGGCAGCTAACAAGGCCAATGTGATTTTAGGCTGCATCAACAGAAGTATAGTGTCTAGATCAAGGGAAGTAATAGTGCCACTATATTCTGCTCTGGTCAGGCCCCACCTGGAATATTGTGTCCAGTTCTGGGCGCCACAGTTCAAAAAGGACATTGAGAAACTGGAGCGTGTCCAAAGGAGGGCAACTAAAATGGTGAAAGGTCTGGAAACCATGTCCTATGAGGAACGACTTAGGGAGCTGGGGATGTTTAGCCTGGAGAAAAAAGGTTAAGAGGTGATATGATAGCCCTATTTAAATATTTGAAGGGATGTCATATTGAGGAGGGAGCAAGCTTGTTCTCTGCTGCTCCAGAGACTAGGACCCAGAATAATAGATGCAAGCTGCAGGAAAAGAGATTCCACCTCAACATTAGGAGGAACTTCCTGACAGTAAGGGCTGTTCGACAGTGGAACAAACTCCCTCGGAGTGTAGTGGAGTCTCCTTCCTTAGAGGTCTTCAAACGGAGGCTGGATGGCCATCTGTCGGGGATGCTTTGATCTGGATTTCCTGCATAGCAGGGGGTTGGACTGGATGGCCCTTGCGGTCTCTTCCAACTCTATGATTCTATTATTTTCAAGGAGAAATATCAGATATATTTGGTTAAATTTGAAAGTGACTTCCCGGTTTTACTTCAGATCAGACCTTCAGTCTCCTAACAATTGTAACAGAATAGCTTTTTACATTTCACAGGGAGCGTAATGCAAAAAACCCCAATCTTTCTTACCT